>OX439004.1:19214117-20414117 GCA_949316495.1 Amphiduros pacificus | reverse complement strand
TTCTTTTATGCATCAATTATATTTTTGTCTTTAAAATGTCTGTAACATATGTCTATGCTGATGGCATTTGTGGGTCGCAAACATACTGAAAATATTTCTGGCTTAAATACGCTACAGTTGCTGACTATGTGATAAGTCTGATCTTGAAATTTGTCACCTAACACAACATTAATAATTAATATCATAGATAACTGAATAAGGTCTGGAACAAACCCTAAATCTCACCCAAGCTGTGCTACTGAACACGTAATGCTGAAAAATGACCAAACTCAAATTCAGAGCAAAATCACAATGCCAAAAAAGGTGAAGATCATTCTGCTCTGTACTGAGAACATATGTTAAAGTCATATTTGCACTGTTTATTTCATACTTGGTGCTTCAAGAGGGTGTTCTGCACCTATGATATATTCTTTTGCAGATCACCCCTCTGCCGAACTACTTTCGCAGATCACCCCTCTGCCGAACTACTTTCGCAGATCACCTATGTGCCGAACTACTTTTGCAAATCATCCTTGGTCCAAATGACGAGTGAGATCCTTCCACCAGAATCAACAAAAGAGACCTGTCAGTCTGAACACTGCATGAACCCATGCTCTTGACTTTATCTCATATTTATCTACCGCAGATGGTTTATATACCAGACCATATAACATTGTAAAAAGTACAGATCTTAAGAAAAGAACATGTGAGTGCAGTGTTCAGGCTGACAGATATCTCTCAAGTTGGTTCTGGTGGAAGGATCTCAATGCCCACCTCTCAATGACGTCATTACATAGTAAAATATATGTTGCAATGACGTCATTGAGTGTGACGTCATTAAAAAGGGGGCGTGGCATTGTTTATGTTGTTTGACACACACAACATAGGTCCACACATGCTGCAATATTTTCCACACAGTTTTGCTTTAAATAGATTGGACATCAAACCAAAACTTTATCTCATACCTATCTGCAGGAGTTAAGTATGAGATAAAGTCAAGAACATAGGTTTGTGCAGTGTTCAGGCTGACAGATCTCTCACGTTGGTTCTGGTGGAAGGATCTCACAATATAGAGTGGCACTATGCCCACCTCTCAATGGCGTCATAACATAATAAATTATATGTTGTAATGACATCATTGAGTGTGACGTCATTAAAAAGGGGGCGTGGCATTGTTTATGTTGTTTGACACACACAACATAGGTCCACACATGCTGCATTATTTTCCACACAGTTTTGCTTTAAATAGATTGGACATCAAACCAAAACTTTATCTCATACCTATCTGCAGGAGTTAAGTATGAGATAAAGTCAAGAACATAGGTTTGTGCAGTGTTCAGGCTGACAGATCTCTCACGTTGGTTCTGGTGGAAGGATCTCACAATATAGAGTGGGACTATGCCCACCTCTCAATGGCGTCATAACATAATAAATTATATGTTGTAAAGATGTCATTGAGTGTGACGTCATTAAAAAGGGGGCGTGGCATTGTTTATGTTGTTTGACACACACAACATAGGTCCACACATACTGCAATGTTTTCCTCTCTGTTTTGCTTTAAATAGATTGGAAATCAAACCAAAACCTTTATCTCATACCTATCTGTAGGCGTTAAGTATGAGATAAAGTCAAGAACATAGGTTCGTGCAGTGTTCAGGCTGACAGATCTCTCTCATTGGTTCTGGTGGAAGGATCTCACTCGTCCTTCGGACTCTTGAGATCCTTCCACCAGAACCAACTTGAGTGATCTGCCAGCCTGAACACTGCACTCACATGTTCTTGCCTTAATATTTGCTAAAAGTGACAGTAGATTCCACTATACATTATTAAACATTCAATACCAAAGCTCTCATTGCTGGGCTATGATAAAGGACTAAAACTTTAACATCCATGGTCCATAACTGTAAATATACACAATTTATACAAAATAGTACATTGTAATGTTGTGTTTCACCTCCAGAGTACAGTATCCTAACAAGCACAACACTGGTTTTTTTGTCTACAAAATATGCTTTTCTTCAAAAATTGATTCAGCTGGTGAAATTAGTCTGGTACCCTGTCCCAATGGTATGATATTTATCATGAATGATTGCCTCGTATACTGAGAGATGTGACAACAATATTTTCTGATTGGATGTTTTTAAGGCCTTACATATGTGAATTATTCATCAAATCCTTGGTGGAAAACGCGATCCACAAACACTGATATCATGTAAATCTGATCTGACAATAGTGAAACATTTTGATTGTATCTTTTCCTATATCTTGACAGAAGAATAAAAGAAATTCCAAATAATCTCCATACAACTGGTGAAACAGGAATTTCATCATCTTTTCACCAAAACCCTTCTCTAATCAAAACATGTTATGCACACATTTCATTAGATCATCTGTCTGTATAAATTTGCTTTTAAAATGACCTAATTGATCTCATGGGGCCTTTTAAACATGCTTTGTCACAAATATTCTGAAACTCTTTTTCTCATCTGAAATGCCACAGCAGCAGACTGACAAATCTATTGGGTTGGTAACGAATAAATAATCCTTTTACAAATATTATCTTACTCCCCATGACCAAACAATATATCCTGAACATGTTCAGATGAACCTCCATTTCTGTGTTTAAATTCAAAGTATCTGTTAACTTGTCTGAATTTAAAAACAACTGATAGTTTCAAGTCAAGTCTTGCATGTAATGATCCCTCAATTTCATGATAAATTCCCTAAATTTATGTTTTAGCATTCAAATATCTTTAAAATGTATATTGCTCTTATTTATATAGGTCAAGCCATTTTAAATACACAAATATCCAGTACCTGTTCTTTGGTTTAAAGGTAACCATGGTTAAGAATTGCATACGTGCGGGAAAATATTTCACAGTTCACAGTTCACAGTTCATTTTTCAAATTTTTTTCAGAAAATATGACTTTGCGTTACATTTTAATTAAAAAACATATGACGCAATGCTTCAATTCTTTTCAAATTTTCAGGGATTACTACCAGGGGATATATGTATTGCCACGAAAAATCCCAATGCAAAAAAAATAATTTAAAGGTGCAAAAAAAAATGTTGAAATTGGACTTTGAAAAAAAAACCAATATTATATATTCTACAGTTAAAAATAATTATGAGAGCTGTTTCAATGGTGTTGTCCTTTATAGGGATTCATCTATAGGGTCCCTAGTATCTTCCAGAATTTTTCACTAATTGAGCAATTTTTTTAAGGGGTTGAATTAGGGGGTCAAACATTACAAAAAGTGAAAAAAATCAGTTTTTTTACACAACGATTTTTTTATATGAGGGTCATTTCAATGTTGTTTTCCTTTTCAGGGAACCATCTATAGGGTACCAAATACCTCCCTGAATTTTTCACTAATTGAGCAATTTTTTTAAGGGGTTGAATTAGGAGGTCAAACTTGAAAAAAATGAAAAACTCTCATAATTTTAGTGTTTTTTTTGCACAACGATTTTTTAATACGAGGGTCATTTCAATGTTGTTTTCCTTTTCAGGGAACCATGTATAGGGTACCAAGTACCTCCCTGAATTTTTCACTAATTGAGCAATTTTTTTAAGGGGTTGAATTAGGAGGTCAAACTTGGAAAAAATGAAAACTCTCATAAATTTAATGTTTTTTTACACCACGATTTTTTTATATGAGGGTCATTTCAATGTTGTTTTCCTTTTCAGGGAACCATCTATAGGGTACCAAATACCTCCCTGAATTTTTCACTAATTGAGCAATTTTTTTAAGGGGTTGAATTAAGAGGTCAAACTTGGAAAAAAATGAAAAACTCTCATAATTTTAATGGTTTTTTGCAGAACGATTTTTTTATATGAGGGTCATTTCAATGTGGTTTTCCTTTTCAGGGAACCATCTATAGGGTACCAAGTACCTCCCTGAATTTTTCACTAATTGAGCAATTTTTTTAAGGTGTTGAATTAGGAGGTCAAACTTGGAAAAAAATTAAAAACCTTCATGATTTTAATGGATTTTTGCACAACGATTTTTTTATATGAGGGTCATTTCAATATGGTTTTCCTTTTCAGGGAACCATCTATAGGGTCCCAAATACCTCCCTGAATTTTTCACTAATTGAGCAATTTTTTTAAGGGGTTAAATTAGGCGGTCAAACTTGGAAAAAAATGAAAAGTTCTCATGATTTTAATGGATTTTTGCACAACGATTTTTTGATATGAGGGTCATTTCAATATGGTTTTCCTTTTCAGGGAACCATCTATAGGGTCCCAAATACCTCCCTGAATTTTTCACTAATTGAGCCATTTTTTTAAGGGGTTGAATTAGGAGGTCAAACTTGGAAAAAAATTAAAAACCTTCATAATTTTAATGGATTTTTGCACAACGATTTTTTTATATGAGGGTCATTTCAATATGGGTTTCCTTTTCAGGGAACCATCTATAGGGTCCCAAATACCTCCCTGAATTTTTCACTAATTGAGCAATTTTTTTAAGGGGTTGAATTAGGAGGTCAAACTTGGAAAAAAATGAAAAACTTTCATGATTTTAATGGATTTTTGCACAACAATTTTTTTATATGAGGGTCATTTCAATATGGTTTTCCTTTTCAGGGAACCATGTATAGGGTACCAAGTACCTCCCTGAATTTTTCACTAATTGAGCAATTTTTTTAAGGGGTTGAATTAGGAGGTCAAACTTGGAAAAAATTAAAAACCTTCATGATTTTAATGGATTTTTGCACAACGATTTTTTTATATGAGGGTCATTTCAATGTTGTTTTCCTTTTCAGGGAACCATCTATAGGGTATCAAGTACCTCTCTAAATTTTTCACTAATTGAGCAATTTTTTTAAGGGGTTGAATTAGGCGGTCAAACTTGGAAAAAAATGAAAAGTTCTCATGATTTTAATGGATTTTTGCACAACGATTTTTTTATATGAGGGTCATTTCAATATGGTTTTCCTTTTCAGGGAACCATCTATAGGGTCCCAAATACCTCCCTGAATTTTTCACTAATTGAGCAATTTTTTTAAGGTGTTGAATTAGGAGGTCAAACTTGGAAAAAAATGAAAAACTTTCATGATTTTAATGGATTTTTGCACAACAATTTTTTTATATGAGGGTCATTTCAATATGGTTTTCCTTTTCAGGGAACCATGTATAGGGTACCAAGTACCTCCCTGAATTTTTCACTAATTGAGCAATTTTTTTAAGGGGTTGAATTAGGAGGTCAAACTTGGAAAAAATTAAAAACCTTCATGATTTTAATGGATTTTTGCACAACGATTTTTTTATATGAGGGTCATTTCAATGTTGTTTTCCTTTTCAGGGAACCATCTATAGGGTATCAAGTACCTCTCTAAATTTTTCACTAATTGAGCAATTTTTTTAAGGGGTTGAATTAGGAGGTCAAACTTGGAAAAAAATGAAAAATTCTCATGATTTTAATGGTTTTTACACCACGATTTTTTGATGTGAGGGTCATTTCAATATGGCTTTCCTTTTCATGGAACCATCTATAGGGTACCAAATACCTCCCTGAATTTTTCACTAATTGAGCAATTTTTTTAAGGGGTTGAATTAGGAGGTCAAACTTGGAAAAAAATGAAAAATTCTCATGATTTTAATGGATTTTTGCACAACGATTTTTTTATATGAGGGTCATTTCAATATGGTTTTCCTTTTCAGGGAACCATCTATAGGGTCCCAAATACCTCCCTGAATTTTTCACTAATTGAGCAATTTTTTTAAGGGGTTGAATTAGGAGGTCAAACTTGGAAAAAAATTAAAAATTCTCATGATTTTAATGGTTTTTTACACTACGATTTTTTTATGTGAGGGTCATTTAAATGTTGTTTTCCTTTTCAGGAAACCATCTATAGGGTACCAAGTACCTCCCTTAATTTTTCACTAATTGAGCAATTTTAAGGGGTTGAATTAGGAGGTCAAACATTTTAAACAATGAAAATTTTAATGATTTGTTGCAGAAATCCATTTTCTAAAATGTTTTGAAGTAAGAGTCCAAATATTGGAAACAAAGTATAGTTTTAAAATCTTCTATATTTGTGATGGTAGTTTACAAATTTTGATAACTGCAACCTCATCATATTATATTGAATGCTTAATCCTTAATGTTGAGTGTAGTGTGCCTTTCAATAAAACATGCTAAAAAGAATCTAAAGAGCATAAAGTAAAATAATAAGTATGTTGATGATAATAATGGTGATGTATAAGCTTTATTCAAATATATCTGAATTTTTTACCAAATACACAAATACCAAAAATGAAATATCGACTAGTAATATTTTTTGGTGAAACGATAAATATTGACATAAAATCATTATGTTTTGTTTTATAGAATAAGATGTTAGACTGACCCATTGAGTATTTTTGTCTAAACTCAGTTAAATATGATCCATGCAATCGCTTTGAAAACACTATATAAATATAAAGCAATGATGCAATTATTAACATCAAATTGCTTGTGACTAGTAATATACAATTTGTAAATTCCTAAATTATAACATAGAAATGAAACAAATTTCTATCAGAATTTCCAGTGAGGCACTGTTATAGAACACTGTTGATTCAAGTTTAAGGTGATTATCAGGGCAAGAGTACAAAATCTTGAAATCCTTAAAAAACGGTTATAGCAATGTACATATTAATGTTAAAAATTTAAGATGATTTGGAACCATTTCAGGGTAACACAGAAAATAATAGAAAAGAACATCACAAAAATAAAATTAGTGCTATACATAACATTCCCAAAGGCTGCTGATGAATAAAAACAGGCAAAATTACATTTTGTGACTTGAATAATCTTGGTTTCTACTAATACCATACACCAAAATGACCTCAGAGTGACCCTGACCATTGTTTATTTAAAATATGTGTGGAAATGCCTGCAAATTGCTTCACTAAAGATGGAATAGAGCCTATAACCCACTTAAGCAGATGATAATTTCAACCCATCAAAATGGATGCTATGTATTTAAATCATGTTGAACTCTCATTGGTATCTTAATTCTCATCTGCGATGTTATTCAACATGGCGGTGTCCTTGAGAATTGAGTGACATTTTGTTTTAAAAGCCAAACAGAAATGAAAAAAAGATTTCAGCCTTCTTGAAAATAGTTAGAATTGTTCCTCGGAAAATATGATATCTTGCCCAGATTTACCCTGTTTATGAGGAGAATAAATTTGACGAACAGACATTTTTTCCAGGTTTCACCTCCTAATTCAACCCCTTAAAAAAATTGCTCAATTAGTGAAAAATTCAGGGAGGTACTTGGTACCCTATACATGGTTCCCTGAAAAGGAAAACCACATTGAAATGACCCTCATATAAAAAAATCGTTGTGCAAAATTTCATTAAAATCAGGAGAATTTTTCATTTTTTTCCAAGTTTGACCTCCTAATTCAACCCCTTAAAAAAATTGCTGAATTAGTGAAATATTCAGGGAGGTACTTGGTACCCTATACATGGTTCCCTGAAAAGGAAAACATTGAAATGACCCTCATATAAAAAAATCGTTGTCCAAAATTAAAATTAAAATCATGAGAATTTTTCATTTTTTTCCAGGTTTGACCTCCTAATTCAACCCCTTAAAAAAATTGCTCAATTAGTGAAAAATTCAGGGAGGTACTTGGTACCCTATACATGGTTCCCTGAAAAGGAAAACAACATTGAAATGACCCTCATATAAAAAAATCGTTCTGCAAAAAACCATTAAAATCATGAGAATTTTTCATTTTTTTTCCAAGTTTGACCTCCTATCTCGACCCCTTAAAAAAATTGCTCAATTAGTGAAAAATTCAGGGAGGTATTATGTACCCTATACATGGTTCCCTGAAAAGGAAAACCATATTGAAATGACCCTCATATAAAAAAATCGTTGTGCAAAAATCCATTAAAATCATAAAAGTTTTTCATTTTTTTCCAAGTTTGACCTCCTAATTCAACCCCTTAAAAAAATTGCTCAATTAGTGAAAAATTCAGGGAGGTATTTGGGACCCTATAGATGGTTCCCTGAAAAGGAAAACCATATTGAAATGACCCTCATATCAAAAAATCGTTGTGCAAAAATCCATTAAAATCATGAAGGTTTTTAATTTTTTTCCAAGTTTGACCTCCTAATTTAACACCTTAAAAAAATTGCTCAATTAGTGAAAAATTCAGGGAGGTATTTGGGACCCTATAGATGGTTCCCTGAAAAGGAAAACCATATTGAAATGACCCTCATATAAAAAAATCGTTGTGCAAAAATCCATTAAAATCATGAAAGTTTTTCATTTTTTTCCAAGTTTGACCTCCTAATTCAACCCCTTAAAAAAATTGCTCAATTAGTGAAAAATTCAGGGAGGTATTTGGAACCCTATACATGGTTCCCTGAAAAGGAAAACCATATTGAAATGACCCTCATATAAAAAAATCGTTGTGCAAAAATCCATTAAAATCATAAAAGTTTTTCATTTTTTTCCAAGTTTGACCTCCTAATTCAACCCCTTAAAAAAATTGCTCAATTAGTGAAAAATTCAGGGAGGTATTTGGGACCCTATAGATGGTTCCCTGAAAAGGAAAACAACATTGAAATGACCCTCATATCAAAAAATCGTTGTGCAAAAATCCATTAAAATCATGAAAGTTTTTAATTTTTGTCCAAGTTTGACCTCTTAATTCAACCCCTTAAAAAAATTGCTCAATTAGTGAAAAATTCAGGGAGGTATTTGGTACCCTATAGATGGTTCCCTGAAAAGGAAAACAACATTGAAATGACCCTCATATAAAAAAATCGTGGTGTAAAAAAACATTAAATTTATGAGAGTTTTCATTTTTTCCAAGTTTGACCTCCTAATTCAACCCCTTAAAAAAATTGCTCAATTAGTGAAAAATTCAGGGAGGTATTTGGGACCCTATAGATGGTTCCCTGAAAAGGAAAACCATATTGAAATGACCCTCATATCAAAAAATCGTTGTGCAAAAATCCATTAAAATCATGAAAGTTTTTCATTTTTTTCCAAGTTTTACCTCCTAATTCAACCCCTTAAAAAAATTGCTCAATTAGTGAAAAATTCAGGGAGGTATTTGGAACCCTATACATGGTTCCCTGAAAAGGAAAACCATATTGAAATGACCCTCATATAAAAAAATCGTTGTGCAAAAATCCATTAAAATCATAAAAGTTTTTCATTTTTTTCCAAGTTTGACCTCCTAATTCAACCCCTTAAAAAAATTGCTCAATTAGTGAAAAATTCAGGGAGGTATTTGGAACCCTATACATGGTTCCCTGAAAAGGAAAACCATATTGAAATGACCCTCATATAAAAAAATCGTTGTGCAAAAATCCATTAAAATCATAAAAGTTTTTCATTTTTTTCCAAGTTTGACCTCCTAATTCAACCCCTTAAAAAAATTGCTCAATTAGTGAAAAATTCAGGGAGGTATTTGGGACCCTATAGATGGTTCCCTGAAAAGGAAAACCATATTGAAATGACCCTCATATCAAAAAATCGTTGTGCAAAAATCCATTTAAATCATGAAAGTTTTTCATTTTTTTCCAAGTTTTACCTCCTAATTCAACCCCTTAAAAAAATTGCTCAATTAGTGAAAAATTCAGGGAGGTATTTGGAACCCTATACATGGTTCCCTGAAAAGGAAAACCATATTGAAATGACCCTCATATAAAAAAATCGTTGTGCAAAAATCCATTAAAATCATAAAAGTTTTTCATTTTTTTCCAAGTTTGACCTCCTAATTCAACCCCTTAAAAAAATTGCTCAATTAGTGAAAAATTCAGGGAGGTATTTGGGACCCTATAGATGGTTCCCTGAAAAGGAAAACCATATTGAAATGACCCTCATATCAAAAAATCGTTGTGCAAAAATCCATTAAAATCATGAAAGTTTTTAATTTTTGTCCAAGTTTGACCTCTTAATTCAACCCCTTAAAAAAATTGCTCAATTAGTGAAAAATTCAGGGAGGTATTTGGTACCCTATAGATGGTTCCCTGAAAAGGAAAACAACATTGAAATGACCCTCATATAAAAAAATCGTGGTGTAAAAAAACATTAAATTTATGAGAGTTTTCATTTTTTCCAAGTTTGACCTCCTAATTCAACCCCTTAAAAAAATTGCTCAATTAGTGAAAAATTCAGGGAGGTATTTGGGACCCTATAGATGGTTCCCTGAAAAGGAAAACAACATTGAAATGACCCTCATATAAAAAAATCGTTGTGTAAAAAAACTGATTTTTTTCACTTTTTGTAATGTTTGACCCCCTAATTCAACCCCTTAAAAAAATTGCTCAATTAGTGAAAAATTCTGGAAGATACTAGGGACCCTATATATGAATCCCTATAAAGGACAACACCATTGAAACAGCTCTCATAATTATTTTTAACTGTAGAATATATAATATTGGTTTTTTTTTCAAAGTCCAATTTCAACATTTTTTTTTGCACCTTTAAATTATTTTTTTTGCATTGGGATTTTTTGTGGCAATACATATATCCCCTGGTAGTAATCCCTGAAAATTTGAAAAGAATCGAAGCATTGCGTCATATGTTTTTTAATTAAAATGTAACGCAAAGTCATATTTTCTGAAAAAAATTTGAAAAATGAACTGTGAACTGTGAACTGTGAAATATTTTCCCGCACGTGAATTGCATGCAATATTTCACCCAAATTCTGATAAATTCTGATATTTCTTCAAAACCAGATGATTTCAATTGAGGGGAGCTTGGCAGACTTGCCTTCTCCTCCCAGCTTTGATATGCTTACCAGCCTCAACATCTCCATCAAACTGCTTTCATTATGAAAGCTAACAGCTCTTGGGGAGCTCTCAATGATTTCTTGGACCAGCAACACAATAGGTAAGCAGAAATTTATCAATATCATGGTAAACAACAGCCTTGCCCTCTATTGGCAAATGCTTCATGTTTTTCAATAATTTCTTGATATTTATAACAATGGTTATTCCTCTGAGGCATAAGATCTTTTGCCATGGAATGGATATCAATTATGGAGCAATGGTCAGAACTGTCAAGAAAAATCAAGAATTTATCACATGAGCGGAAACACCCAAAATATCGTTGTCCCAAAAGGAATCAATTTAGTTCTGAATAATATGGAAATGATTAATATCTGCTCTATCTATAGGGAATATTATTATCATTGGAGAAAATTTGCCAATTTTATTTATGACCACTTTGGCCCCAGAAATCATTCCAAGATTTACTAATCTGAGATGACATATATAATGATAATACCTCTTTGTAATATAAAGGAGGCAGCATTTCTTTTGGCAATGTTCACACCATGAAGTAATTTTCTCGTTCATATGAAATGCACAGAATCACAATAAGAAGCAATGAAAGTGGGAGAAAGGGCTCTTAGTGTGTGCAGACAGCTGGATAGCCAAGATTCTGCAAATGTCTCTAGAATGCCAAACAAGATATTAATAAATAGGCCATTTATTACAGCCGATTTGTCATCTATGAATACACTGGAAAAGATGTCTATTGAAAATGTGACCTTCTGTGATCTGAGTTCAAGTGACTAGCTCAGCCCCATGACAGGTAATACTTTAGAATTGATGAGGGTCTACTAAATGCCATTTTATATTTTACATGCAGCTCAGATGCCTACTTTGGCGTATTTTCCGGACCGGGCAAATATTTATGTCCGGTGCTTGGACTTCCGAGAGGTCAATGAATAACAAAACAGGGAAGCTCACCTGTCTCCGCAGAAACCGACGATGTCAACATGCTGAGAATGCTGTGCGATACTTGATCCTGACCAAAAACCCATTCAGGCCTCAGTGAAATATTCATGACAACATCTTGGTGTCCAGAACAATGACTTCTAATCATTGCCTGAAGCAGGGATATCCTTAAAGAGCTACACTTCTGGGCATGACAACTATCACACCCACACTGCTCCTCCTCATCAAGATGACCCTCATTAAAAAAAAAAAAAATTGTAAACATCAATTCTGACATTTTATTTATGAATTACATGATCCCTTCTCCATATAATAAATATGACTTTAAAGAAGAAATAATAGGCCAATGGCCATCAGAAATTTATACTCCGCCAAAAAAATGAGCCGATTGGAGACTTGTTTATACAGTCTGCATTCACCTCAGCTATGGCCACGGAATTGCTGTGATCGACTGCGGGGCTTATCCCAGGAACCAAATGACCAGTAGAGATGTCATTTTGCATCCAGAGGGTTTACTAATACAGCCTCTGAAGGAGATATATTAAGGCCTACTGAACCCTGGGCACTACCATGAACTTCCTTTTCTGCCAGCTATATCCC
The DNA here is from genome assembly GCA_949316495.1 of Amphiduros pacificus. Taxonomy (NCBI): domain Eukaryota; kingdom Metazoa; phylum Annelida; class Polychaeta; order Phyllodocida; family Hesionidae; genus Amphiduros; species Amphiduros pacificus. The sequence goes on along the minus strand of OX439004.1, from coordinate 20,401,833 downwards.
TTATCACTTTGACTGATATTTTCAGTTTTGTAAAAAAAAAAAAAATAATAATAATAATAATAATAAAGGATAACTAATAAATCTATACGAACAATAAGTAATTAAAGCACCTCCTGAAAGCCTCTAGGTGAAGTTATTCTATTATTTTTGCATTATATTTATCATATTTAACTTCCTGATATCAATATGTCACTATAATAACTACAGAGATATAAAAATCACTCTTTGTGTAAATTTGACGGGGGGAAATTGGTTATGGAGATGCTTGCTACTTCAGCAAGTTGACTGTTACAGTGACAATATTGGTGAGTGAAGCATGAAACAAGCCCATGAGCTACCGACCCCCATCTCATGTACCCAAAAACATTGACCACCTAACACATACAAAAATCTATTGATTTATTCATTGAGTGCACAGTGCTTGTCGGGCTTGGTTATGACAGAGGGGCAGGACCTGCGCAGATGGATGGCCCACAAGGGGACCTGTCACCGAGATAACCCTTCCTCATCTAGTCACTAAGACTACCCTCCACATATACAGCGAGGGTCAATGTCTCTGCCGCGACGTTATCTCGGATACACCATGGTTCCAGAGCACGGAATGGATATCAGGTTTGATGATTACTGATGTATCAGAAAGTATATTGAATTCGAATTGTGGACCAAAGATAGGTTTACACAACTACTACTGAGGTTTGACCATTATACAAGTTGACATCAACAAATGAGCAAATCTTACTACAAAATATAATCTTTTTAAAGAACTCTTTGACACTATTTGTGTGTTATACCTATGTTTGCTGCATTAGACAAAAATAAATGCATTTTCTTTCCCAAAGACAATTCTCACTGCTTAAGAGGGCCATGCTGCCACCTGGTGTGTTAAAATATGTCATACATGGAAGAACTTTGTTGATTAACATGTCATTTAATTTCAATCAGTTTATTACACCTATACCAGTCTTTCTATTCTTTTCAAGATTTCCAAAATGATTAGTCATAATATCGGCTGTCATGTCTACAATCCTATCCCATCATGCAATGTATATTACTGTTCATGAGACACACTAAATAGGACCACAAATGTTGAAACTCAAGCAGTCAGAATTTTTAAATAAATCTCAGTGCTGACAAGGCCAGATTGAGTATGACAATTCTAAAACTGCCATATAAGATCTGGAAACTTTTCTGAGACTACCAGTAGAAATCTGGATCTATTTTGAGACCATCAGTTGATATCGGGGATCTATTCTAAGACTACCAGTTGAAATCAGGATCTACTTTGAGACTACCAGTTGAAATCTGGGATCTACTTTGAGACTACCAGTTGAAATCTGGGATCTACTTTGAGACTACCAGTTGACATCGGGATCTATTTTGAGACCACTAGTTGAAATCAGAGATCTACTTTGAGACTACCAGTTGAAATCTGGGATCTACTTTGAGACTACCAGTTGAAATCTGGGATCTACTTTGAGACTACCAGTTGAAATCAGAGATCTACTTTGAGACTACCAGTTGAAATCAGAGATCTACTTTGAGACTACCAGTTGAAATCTGGGATCTACTTTGAGACTACCAGTTGAAATCAGAGATCTACTTTGAGACTACCAGTTGAAATCAGAGATCTACTTTGAGACTACCAGTTGAAATCTGGGATCTACTTTGAGACTACCAGTTGAAATCAGAGATCTACTTTGAGACTACCAGTTGAAATCAGAGATCTACTTTGAGACTACCAGTTGAAATCTGGGATCTACTTTGAGACCAATAGTTTAAAATCAGAGATCTACTTTGAGACTACCAGTTGAAATCTGGGATCTACTTTGAGACTACCAGTTGAAATCAGAGATCTACTTTGAGACTACCAGTTGAAATCTGGGATCTACTTTGAGACTACCAGTTGACATCGGGATCTATTTTGAGACCACTAGTTTGAAATCGGGGATTTATTCTAAGACTACCAGTTGAAATCAAGATCTATTTTGAGACTACCACTTAAAAAAGGGGACCTATTCTGAGACTACCAATGAATTTGGAAATAATTCTGAGACTTCTATTCAAATTCTGGGAACCCATTCTAGGACTATACCAGTTGAAATCAGGGACCTAATTTGAGACTACCAGTTGGAATCGGAGATCTTTTCTGCAGGGATCTATTCTGAGGCTACCAATGAACTTGGGAATGATTCTGAGGCTTCCATTAAAAATCTGGGGACCCATTCTAGGACTACCAGTAGAAGTTGGGAACCCATTCTAGGACTACCAGTAGAAGTTGGGAAGCATTCTAGGACTACCAGTAAAGGTTGGGAAAGCATTCTGAGACTACCAGTAGAAGTTGGGAAGCATTCTAGGACTACCAGTAAAGGTTGGGAAAGCATTCTGAGACTACCAGTAGAAGTTGGGGAACCCATTCTAGGTCTACCAGTAGAAGTTGGGAAGCATTCTAAGACTACCAGTAGAAGTTGGGAAGCATTCTAGGACTACCAGTAAAGGTTGGGAAAGCATTCTGAGACTACCAGTAGAAGTTGGGGAACCCATTCTAGGTCTACCAGTAGAAGTTGGGAAGCATTCTAAGACTACCAGTAGAAGTTGGGAAAGCATTCTGAGACTACCAGTAGAAGTTGGGGAACCCATTCTGGGACTACCAGTAGAAGTTGGGGAACCCATTCTGAGACTACCAGTAGACATTGGAGAAGCATTCTGAGACTACCAGTAGACATTGGAGAAGCATTCTGAGACTACCAGTAGACATTGGAGAAGCATTCTGAGACTACCAGTAGACATTGGAGAGGCATCTGAGACTACCTGGCGACCCCTCTCATCTAGGATGTGTTCTTTATGACTATTCTATGACTGCTCTGCTGATTATCACCTTCTCACTGCAATGGCTCAGCAGGGACAAGCAGCCATTAACCTTGACATTAACAAAACTTCTGAGCCTCAACCGTGATAAACTTCGGGGGATAATCTGCCATATAATCATCATCTGAGACATCTTAATCAAGAAGGTTTCAGTGCCTCTGCTAATCTGACTGTCTCCATTAACTGAGCATAGGCAGCTGGCTGACCCCTGACAGACATCAAACCTGCATTTTTGCTTCCTTATCAAGATGCTTGCCGTCCACGGCCATGCTAATATGCCCATAAAGACAATTCAAAGCAATTCTGATTGTGTTTCTATCTAAAAACAACTTGTATGGTAAATGATCACAGTGTTCAGTCAAGTATCCCAGAAATGTGTTATTAACATTACCAAGCAAAGATCCATTTGTGAATGTACTTGAAGAAAACATATTGTGACAAAATGATCATGCAAAATGCTGGAGTATGGTATATTTTTTTGTATACAGGGGTATAAGACCAAGAATGAAGTCTATGTTATAAGAAAGGCTCTGTTCTGAGAGACCTAGTATATTATATGTGAATGGAGGCGACAAGGGCCAATGTGTAAATATATTGCGTCACACAGCCCACATGTGTAGCCAGTGGCGGATCCAGGAGGGGTCTGTCGCAAGGGAGCTTCAGGGGGCAGATACAGGGTTAAGGTTTGGGAATTAGGTCACACATGTCTCTCAACCTCCACCACAGGCAGCCAGGGCGATATCACTTACTTTTATATAGGTTAATGCTAAGAGAGTGGTTGGGACTTTCTCTTGTGCATGAAAACAAATAAACACATTTAACATTTTGAAAGACAGTGGAATTACAAGATGACATGTGAGACACAACATTCAGCTCAAGTGCAATTAGTGGTGGGTATTATAACACATAATTTTGGAGCTATATGTTCTTCTGAGGGGCCTGCAGATCTCAGACCTGGCTGTCAGTGTCACAGACCAGGCTGGCAGACATCTCAACTGCATAAATAAACATAGAATATATTCCAGTCAGTGTAGTCTACATTTATGGCAACTTCTACTTCCATCACTACTTTTATATAGGTTAATAGTTAATATATAAGACTGAGACAGAGAGGGGCTGGGGACTTTCACTCTCTGGCAACCTGTGATATTAACTACGTTAGTCATCATGGCTTCCGGCACATCACTTGTGCCGTGAAAACAAATAAACACTTTTAACATTTTGAAAGACAGTGGAATTACAAGATAACATGTGAGACACAGCATTCAGCTCAATTGCGATTAGTGGTGGGTATTATAACACAGAATTTTGGAGCGATATGTACTTCTGAGGGGCCTGCAGATCACAAACCTGCCTGTCAGTGTCACAGACTGGCTGGCCAGTTTCAGACAGTTGCCAGTCACTGTACTCTACATTTACGGCAACTTCAAAATGATGAGAAAATATAAATATCATTTTCAAAAAGGAAACTGTATACAAATTCTTTTTAAAAAAAAAAGACTTTCTTGTTATCTAAAACTGATTATATCTCACACCTAATAGAATGTATTGTTCTTTCCTCATTCAAATAAATAGTTCAAAGTACAGATTAAAGTGTAAATAAAAATGAGAAAATTCACTGACAACAAACTAGCCTCCAGATTTGCTCAAGAGAAATTTAATGAACCACTGTGAGTTGTTTGTTTCATTTGTTTTTCTATTGTCAGTTCTAATTGCATTTTGTAATCATAGAGGAAAACAAACCTGCTCCTGCGGCTTGACACCTTTGCGATGCCTACGTGACAACTCTCTGCCATGGTTTACCATGATTTCCTCTCATTGCTTGGAGCATCTATTCCAAGGTATACTTTTATGATTATATTTATCACTTTTGTCAGACTGAAAGCACAGGATGCTATAAAAAAATCTATGGTGAAACTGACAAACAGTTTATGATACCAAATTTTTCATCAACATGACTATCAATATCATAAGCCATTTTAATTTACAAATATGAGGAAATCAAAATGGTCATGAATTCTGATGGATGATAAAGTATGAAAGTATCATATGTAGAGGAAACAATAATTAAACTCCATGAGCAGACCTATACCCATATTCATCATCAAATAGACTTGAAATCCTCTGATTTTAGAAATACCATGCACTGCCCATCCAATTGACACCAGTAGAACTCAACTTCCGGCAACTGACAATTAAACAGTTACATATGTATGTGTCCTTTAAATCAACATAAGATGGGAGTCCTGCTTGAAAAAATTTCTTTGTTATTTCAAGAGCTCAGCATTGTTTCGCCACTGGTTACGAGTTCGCGCAATCAGGTGAAAGTGGGTCAGTCTAATTATAGGAATGACAGCAACAATCAGAAGTTCCACAACACTGTGTTGCTTCTGACATCACATGAAGTTTCCTGAATGCCATTTCGCATTGTCAAGCGTAACTTTGGGTACAAAACTGAGGAAAAGACACTACAGATGACACCTGTTTCTGTATTTAGAACAATTATGACTGGGAAAGATGAAGAGACAGTAAGTAACAGTTAATTGCTGGAGGTCATGTTCATTCTAACCTCAATATGATGGCCAGTGTGTGGTGTTTCTGTCTATTTTGATGGTGAATATGGGTATAGTTGTTATTGCCCAGATTTTGTGTCCCTATTTTGATACTGTGTGACGTCATATCTAGGCACTTCACGGAGCTATATTTTGAGGTCATTACAACATTTCTTACATGCTTCTAACCATCTTTAACATTACTCATGGCTCATAACAACAAATGGTATGTAATAAACCTCTTATGTCCTTGATGATTTTGCCCTTGGTCTTGCCTTCCCCCACAAAATCTCTTTATCTGGGATATATATGAGTTGTAATTTTCAATATTACTAAAGCTAACCACACCAGTAACCACACCAGGAGAACATGAAAATATCAAACAAATGACATTATATCCGGAGATTGATTAACCTGAATGTACTTAATCGAAGAATCCATGTAATTGAGGGTGCTCTTATTATATGTGAGACAGTCAAGCCTGTCCTCTGGAGAATGCAATCTGTGTGGCTGACCAGTTGCTTTCTCTGTAGCACTGAGTACCCAGCCTCAGCCTACGAGGTGCAGTTGTCTGTAAAGTGCTCTTATTGTCTGAGGCCAGCTGCCATCCATTACACAGTCTCCACGACAACCTCACCAAAATACCCCAATCTCACCTCTGATTGGTGCTTTTCACAAACCTGTGGCTAGCCATTGAGCTCAAAGCTGCATGACTTTGTTCTGTGTCAATTTAATCAGATATTGACTTGTGGTGTCGGGACTGTCAGACAATTGCCGCTCTTTACCCAAGTGGAAAGGGAAAGGAGGTATGTTGCGGAGTCATTTAGATGGTGAAAGGTTGACAGTAGTCAGTGGTTGGATTTAGAAATAAACTTCCAACTGGTGCACACTGGTCAACAGCAGTGTCATCCTGGAAGACATATTAACACCTATTTTCCATAACAGGACTTCTCGCACGGATAGAAATAAATTCCTGCTGTCGACAATGATAAAAAAGTGCATACAGGATATGCCACAAGCCATAATTATTCATTAAAAAACAGGCTGTATGTTGAATGGTGAAAGAATGAATGACTATTCAAACAAATTCTGCTTTGCAAAGATTGGTTGGTGTCTTGGTCAGTCAATTGATCACAGGTCATGATCTGAGGCTGGTCAATTCTTATATCAAAATATTGTGGTGAGTGTGACTCATACGCATGACTGGATATGGAGTCCCAAATATTGAACATCAGTAGGGCAATACTAGCAGAGGTAATGAGAAAACATTACTACTGATGTACATAGATGTAGATGTAATGCAGAGTAATTAACACACACTTTGAACATCCAAATCTGATTTAGAAGCATTTAAAATATACTGCTGACCATGCAAACCTATCATCCTGAGCTTTAATGGATATGTCATATAGCTCTAAAAATATGTGGGATAGGCTAAAAGAAATGTTAGCACTCTCATATATGTCTAAAATACAAAATATTTTGATAATAATATTTGACCTTGAAATGACCTTGATATGACATTGAACACAAAAAGCTGAGAAAATTAACGGTTCTTCAGCTTTAATCAACACTGTTTGAATCTGTGAGTCAATATGAACTCAGCAATGCAAACTGCATGAAAATATTAAATATTAGTGATTTTATAAGCATTTAAAGATTGTGACCTCAAGGTTACGGGCATTATAATGTTAAGTCTATGGGAAAAAATATTCCAGCTCATTCAAGTCAGTATAACTGGCAATGAACTTTAACTATCAATTAGGTCTGTTTTGTTTATTAATGTACACCCTTCTCCTATAGATTTCAAGTATCAAATACAACAATATCAATGAAGAAATTTTTGCCCGGTGTTTTTTTTCACAGGGATCAGTGAGAAATTCAATGCATTGGATTATATTGGGCATTGAGAGAAAAAGGGTAATTCTATGAAAAATCTTCTGGGCAAGAAAGTTTTTCATCATAATGGAAAAGACATTATTTTTTAGCAGAGTATGTGTACAAAGAGAGATAAACCAGACCTAATGCATATATTTGAAATTTAAGCATATTCTAACACTATATTTAGCTATTTATGAGATTTTTTTTACATTTTTAGAGGCTAAACCCCACACCGATAGCCTCTTTGTACACATAAAGCTTTGTACTTTATTAAACTCAGATAGTAGACTGTAATAATAATGTGAATCAAATTACACATAAAAAAATTTCATATTTATAAATAAGACAGGTTTTTTAAACTAATATTTGATTAATCAGAAATATTTATAATTATAGGATCAAATGAAAGCTTAATTACACTCACACAGTAAGAAGACCTATTTCTGTATGTGATATCTATGTGGATATATTCTCAGTTTAATTAGTTTTTCTTCAAGCAAGGTACATTACAATGTGGCAAGGCAAATAAAGTCATTAGGTCTTCACACAAATACAACATTTGAGCTATGGGAATTCACAATAACTGGGCATTGTTAAAGGATGTATGCACACATCACAGGTTTTTCACGCGTGAGCTTAGGCCCGTGCCTTAAGGATTAACCCGTTGTCCTTGTAAATCTGTGACCGGGTGGATTTTAATGTCAAGGACCTGCAACATGACAATTCAGTATGGCAGCACTATATCTACTACAAGTAGGTCTCATCATGAAATGACTGAAGCATGGGAGTCCCCAGCCCCTCTCTGTCTGTCCTATATACAAATACTAACCTACATTTACAGAAGTAGTGATAGAGCTGGCAGTAGATGTCGCTCTGATTGCCTGTGATACACATAGGCATTACATTATTTCCAAGTGAATTATGTCTGTACATATTCTGTACTAAATTGGCTCTGCTAACTGCTTCTGCCATCATTGTACTGTTTTGATGTTGTTTAAAATCTGGACCATCATGTCCAGTCATGCATGCGAGTCTCCCCTACCAAAATATCATACAATTGACCTATCTCAGGTCATGACCTGTAATCAGTTGGCTGACTGAGACGTTAACCAATAAGAGTCTGTATGAATAGTAATTTATCCATCGCCAATCATTTCTCAGCCAGATGTTTATAAATGAATAGTGGTCATCACTTGTGGTTGATCCTATGTGCACCTTTTTGTCATTGGTGGCAGGGCTTGATATGATTGATAAGTCCTGTTTTGGCGGTAAGTATGTACATGTATATTAAACTTAAACATAGGCATCAGAGATGCATCAACCCTTAGCCCTGGTAACTTATTGCACAACATTCGCTCCACACAATAATTAGTGAACAAAACGTCACCGCACCACATAATTGTTCCTGTGACCTTGAAAAGTAGGTGAAGGTCTTCACTGAGGTCTTCACCAGATGCTTATGTGTGTCAAGTCTCATAAAGCTGCCATCATTCGTTCTCGAGTTATAGCAATGATAGGGATTTCACATAATTGTCACTGTGACCTTGAATAGTAGGTGAAGGTCATGTTCCATAGAAAAATGTCTGAGGTCTTCAACAGTTGCTCATGTGTGTCAAATCTCATAAAGCTGCCATCATTTGTTCTAGAGTTATTGTGATTCTAGGGATTTCACATAATTGTCTCTGTGACCTTGAAAAGTAGGTGAAGGTCGCCGTCCACTGAACTCGTCCGAGGTTTTCACCTGATGCTTATGTGTGTTAAGTTTCATGAAGCTGTCATCATTTGTTCTTGAGTTATCACGATGACAAGGATGATTTCACATAATTGTCCCTGTGACCTTGAAAAGGAGATGAAGGTCATGTTTCATAGAAAAAAATATGATATCTTCACCAGATGCTTATGTGTGTCAAATCTCATATAGCTGCCATCATTCGTTCTTGAGTTATTGCTATTCTTGGGATTTCACATAATTGTCCCTGTGACCTTAAAAAATAGGTCAAGGTCACCGTCCATCGAACTCATTCAAGGTTTTCACCAGATGCTTATGTGTGTCAAGTTTCATGAAGCTGTCATCATTTGTTCTCAAGTTATCGCGATGACAAGGATGATTTCACATAATTGTCCCTGTGACCTTGAAGAGGAGATGAAGGTCATGTTTCATAGAAAAAATTCTGAGGTCTTCACCAGATGCTTTTGTGTGTCAAATCTCATAAAGCTGCCATCATTTGTTCTTAAGTTATTGCAATTCTTGGGATTTCACATAATTGTCCCTGTCACCTGGAAAAATAGGTCAAGGTCGCCGTCCATCGAACTCGTCCGAGGTTTTCACCAGATGCTTATGTGTGTCAAGTTTCATGAAGCTGCCATCATTTGTTCTCAAGTTATCGCAATGACAAGGATGTTCGCTACAGACATACAGACATACCCACGCCAGGAGTACTGCAATACCCTCAGCCTGATTAAATCAGGGGCTGAGGGTAAAAAAGGACCTTGATTCCAATTTCCTCACCTACCCTAGGTCAAACCAGTGAGACTGAAGATTTCTTTTCACTTTTTACCCAAAAAGACATATTTTCAATAATAATTTCATGTACATCTCAATTCCCAATTGTTTCTTCATGATCACAAAACAGAAAAATATTCTACCACCATGCTATTTTTTTATGTTATCAGAAACATGGTTATTTTCTTGTTGGCCTTAACATACATTGTATTAGAGCATAGCATTGACAGTATAACGTATGTTCTACCCAGACAGAGAGCTCTATCAGGATGAGTGGGTTGTAAACTGGCAATTGACTTAAGCTGCTGCTTAAATACCTTGCTTGATGTGAACGGCGTGCTTTGATGCCTGTGTCACAGACCTTATTGATTACCTAGGGCTGACAACAGGGGGCACTGCACAGCCTTCAGTTCTATGCATCAATTGATGAGTTTTATTTTGGATGCCCAAAAGACAAGAGATCACCAGCAGGCTCTCAAGAAAACCCATAGAAAACCTCAGTTATAAATCCCTCTCCAAACAACTCATATTATATGGTACCAGTGCTTTGTATGATCACATCAAAACCTTGCCATCTCCATACATTTTGAAATATACATGTATGTCCTGGAGATAGCAGCATATAATACCAACAATCAACTCTAATTCTACATGATTTCTCAGTTTTTCTTATTATTGTGTCAATTGTTACAATTTATTCCCTCACAGAATCAGGCCTTGACATAGAGAGAAAAATTTTGGTTGCCCAGTTGGGCCACAAGAGCATGAGAAGTGGTGGCCCAACGTTTCTAAGGATGTGTGATACAGTAAAGAGCATTGTATACAAGGCTGGCGGTGACAAGTGGTGACTAGTGGGGCCACTTGTCCCAATCAAAATTCCATTGATTGTGATATGAGACAAATATCTTTCAAGGAATAGAATAAAATCAAGATAGTTTGGGCCACTAAAAGACCAAAAATATGGTTGCCCAACTGGGCCAGTACAACAGAGCATTCAGTGGCCCAAACAGTGGATCCAGTGCCCCCAGGCCACCGGGCCAGTGTGAATGTCAAGGACTGATATGATCAACAAATGATGAAAATCTTAATAATTGTATAGTGGTAACATAAAAGATATTATGTGATGTTTCCTCAGTGATTTCTCAATATCCTGCAATACACTGCTTGCTTGGGGATTTTGGTTTATTGTATTTTTACTTTAATTATGTTTAACATCTAATATAATACTCTCAATATCAAAATTTTGGCATTTTCAACAAAAAATGACATTATTAATGTGTTTGTGTTAACACTGGGACATGGATATAGTTCTCTTATCACCCAGCTTCACACCACTTTGCACATTTTCCACACACTAAACTGGTTTATGAAAAAGACAAACTGCATGCATCGAACCATTGGATGTCTCAGCTGAAGACTTCTTTCTGTGTTCAAGTGACACATTTTTTTTGTAAATCATTTCTGGCTTTCAAAACTGGTCACCTGAGCAATCTGGTCATATTTCTGAACGTTTGCAGAAGTCCGCCAGAACGCTGACACAAGCCTGTGGCCTGACACACGAGGCAAGCCTGAGAGGAGGCTACTGATTTCACAAGTCACCTGCATTCAGTTCATGTCTGCTGTGATGACTTCAAGTCAACACACATAATCACCACCTTGGCTCAGCTAAAAAGCCATCTAACAAGTGTTCATTGCTCACACTTGTGACAACTCACAGCTGTGTCTGAGGAGAAGCAGACCAAACAAGGTAGTAGTATCATGACCAGCTCACGGTCAGCCCAGCAAGAAAGCCCACAGCAAGAAAGCCCACAGGAACATGTAGCAAGGCAGTACCATGACCAACTCACAGTTAGCCCAGCAAGAATGCCACAGGAACATGTAGCAAGGCAGTACCATGACCAGCTCACAGTTAGCCCAGCAAGAAAGCCACCAGGAACATGTAGCAAGGCAGTACCATGACCAGCTCACAGCCAGCTCAGCAAGAAAGCCACAGGAACATGTAGCAAGGCAGTACCATGACCAGCTCACAGTTAGACCAGCAAGAAAGCCACCGGGAACATGTAGCAAGGCAGTACCATGGCCAGCTCACAGTCAGCTCAGCAAGAAATCCACCAGGAACATGTAGCAAGGCAGTACCATGATCAGCTCACAGTCAGCTCAACAAGAAAGCCACAGGAACATGTAGCAAGGCAGTACCATGATCAGCTCACAGTTAGACCAGCAAGAAAGCCACCGGGAACATGTAGCAAGGCAGTACCATGACCAGCTCACAGTCAGCTCAGCAAGAAAGCCACAGGAACATGTAGCAAGGCAGTACCATGACCAGCTCACAGTTAGACCAGCAAGAAATCCACCACGAACATGTAGCAAGGCAGTACCATGACCAGCTCACAGTTAGACCAGCAAGAAATCCACCACGAACATGTAGCAAGGCAGTACCATGACCAGCTCACAGTCAGCTCAGCAAGAAAGCCACCAGGAACATGTAGCAAGGCAGTACCATGACCAGCTCACAGTCAGCTCAACAAGAAAGCCACAGGAACATGTAGCAAGGCAGTACCATGACCAGCTCACAGTGAGCCCAGCAAGAAAGCCACCAGGAACATGTAGCAAGGCAGTACCATGACCAGCTCACAGTGAGCCCAGCAAGAAAGCCACCAGGAACATGTAGCAAGGCAGTACCATGACCAGCTCACAGCCAGCTCAGCAAGAAAGCCACAGGAACATGTAGCAAGGCAGTACCATGACCAGCTCACAGTTAGACCAGCAAGAAAGCCACCGGGAACATGTAGCAAGGCAGTACCATGGCCAGCTCACAGTCAGCTCAGCAAGAAATCCACCAGGAACATGTAGCAAGGCAGTACCATGATCAGCTCACAGTCAGCTCAACAAGAAAGCCACAGGAACATGTAGCAAGGCAGTACCATGATCAGCTCACAGTTAGACCAGCAAGAAAGCCACCGGGAACATGTAGCAAGGCAGTACCATGACCAGCTCACAGTCAGCTCAGCAAGAAAGCCACAGGAACATGTAGCAAGGCAGTACCATGACCAGCTCACAGTTAGACCAGCAAGAAATCCACCACGAACATGTAGCAAGGCAGTACCATGACCAGCTCACAGTTAGACCAGCAAGAAATCCACCACGAACATGTAGCAAGGCAGTACCATGACCAGCTCACAGTCAGCTCAGCAAGAAAGCCACCAGGAACATGTAGCAAGGCAGTACCATGACCAGCTCACAGTCAGCTCAACAAGAAAGCCACAGGAACATGTAGCAAGGCAGTACCATGACCAGCTCACAGTGAGCCCAGCAAGAAAGCCACCAGGAACATGTAGCAAGGCAGTACCATGACCAGCTCACAGTGAGCCCAGCAAGAAAGCCACCAGGAACATGTAGCAAGGCAGTACCATGACCAGCTCACAGCCAGCTCAGCAAGAAAGCCACAGGAACATGTAGCAAGGCAGTACCATGACCAGCTCACAGTTAGACCAGCAAGAAAGCCACCAAGAACATGTAGCAAGGCAGTACCATGGCCAGCTCACAGTTAGACCAGCAAGAAATCCACCACGAACATGTAGCAAGGCAGTACCATGACCAGCTCACAGTTAGACCAGCAAGAAATCCACCACGAACATGTAGCAAGGCAGTACCATGATCAGCTCACAGTTAGACCAGCAAGAAATCCACCACAAACATGTAGCAAGGCAGTACCATGGCCAGCTCACAGTCAGCTCAGCAAGAAAGCCACAGGAACATGTAGCAAGGCAGTACCATGACCAGCTCACAGTTAGACCAGCAAGAAATCCACCACGAACATGTAGCAAGGCAGTACCATGATCAGCTCACAGTTAGACCAGCAAGAAATCCACCACAAACATGTAGCAAGGCAGTACCATGGCCAGCTCACAGTCAGCTCAGCAAGAAAGCCACAGGAACATGTAGCAAGGCAGTACCATGATCAGCTCACAGTCAGCTCAACAAGAAAGCCACAGGAACATGTAGCAAGGCAGTACCATGACCAGCTCACAGTTAGCCCAGCAAGAAATCCACCACGAACATGTAGCAAGGCAGTACCATGATCAGCTCACAGTTAGACCAGCAAGAAAGCCACCGGGAACATGTAGCAAGGCAGTACCATGACCAGCTCACAGTCAGCTCAGCAAGAAAGCCACAGGAACATGTAGCAAGGCAGTACCATGACCAGCTCACAGTTAGACCAGCAAGAAATCCACCACGAACATGTAGCAAGGCAGTACCATGATCAGCTCACAGTTAGACCAGCAAGAAATCCACCACGAACATGTAGCAAGGCAGTACCATGACCAGCTTACAGTTAGACCAGCAAGAAATCCACCACAAACATGTAGCAAGGCAGTACCATGACCAGCTCACAGTCAGCTCAGCAAGAAAGCCACAGGAACATGTAGCAAGGCAGTACCATGACCAGCTCACAGTTAGCCCAGCAAGAAAGCCACCAGGAACATGTAGCAAGGCAGTACCATGACCAGCTCACAGTTAGCCCAGCAAGAAAGCCACCAGGAACATGTAGCAAGGCAGTACCATGACCAGCTCACAGTTAGACCAGCAAGAAAGCCACCAAGAACATGTAGCAAGGCAGTACCATGACCAGCTCACAGTCAGCTCAGCAAGAAAGCCACAGGAGCATGTAGCAAGGCAGTACCATGACCAGCTCACAGTTAGACCAGCAAGAAAGCCACCAAGAACATGTAGCAAGGCAGTACCATGGCCAGCTCACAGTTAGACCAGCAAGAAATCCACCACGAACATGTAGCAAGGCAGTACCATGACCAGCTCACAGTTAGACCAGCAAGAAATCCACCACGAACATGTAGCAAGGCAGTACCATGGCCAGCTCACAGTCAGCTCAGCAAGAAAGCCACAGGAACATGTAGCAAGGCAGTACCATGACCAGCTCAGAGTTAGCTCAGCAAGAAAGCCAACAGGAACATGTAGCAAGGCAGTACCATGGCCAGCTCACAGTTAGCTCAACAAGAAAGCCACCAGGAACATGTAACAAGGCAGTACCATGGCCAACTCACAGTCAGCTCAACAGGAAAGCCCACAGAAACATGTAGCAAGGCAGTACCATGGCCAGCTCACAGTTAGCTCAACAAGAAAGCCCACAGAAACATGTAGCAAGGCAGTACCATGACCAACTCACAGTTAGCTCAGCAAGAAAGCCACAGGAACATGTAACAAGGCAGTACCATGGCCAGCTCACAGTTAGCTCAACAAGAAAGCCCACAGAAACATGTAGCAAGGCAGTACCATGACCAACTCACAGCCAGCTCAGCAAGAAAGCCACAGGAACATGTAACAAGGCAGTATCATGACCAGCTCACAGTAAGCTCAGCAAGAAAGCCACCAGGAACATGTAGCAAGGCAGTACCATGACCAGCTCACAGTCAGCTCAGCAAGAAAGCCACAGGAACATGTAGCAAGGCAGTACCATGACCAACTCACAGCCAGCTCAGCAAGAAAGCCACAGGAACATGTAGCAAGGCAGTACCATGGCCAGCTCACAGTCAGCTCAGCAAGAAAGCCACAGGAACATGTAACAAGGCAGTATCATGACCAGCTCACAGTAAGCTCAGCAAGAAAGCCACCAGGAACATGTAGCAAGGCAGTACCATGACCAGCTCACAGCCAGCTCAGCAAGAAAGCCACCAGGAACATGTAGCAAGGCAGTACCATGACCAGCTCACAGTTAGACCAACAAGAAAGCCCACAGAAACATGTAGCAAGGCAGTACCATGGCCAGCTCACAGTTAGCTCAACAAGAAAGCCCACAGAAACATGTAGCAAGGCAGTACCATGGCCAGCTCACAGTTAGTCCAGCAAGAAATCCACCAAGAACATGTAGCAAGGTAGTACCATGACCAGCTCACAGTCAGCTCAACAAGAAAGCCACAGGAACATGTAGCAAGGCAGTACCATGACCAGCTCACAGTCAGCTCAGCAAGCAAGCCACCAGGAACATGTAGCAAGGCAGTACCATGACCAGCTCACAGTCAGCTCAGCAAGAAAGCCACCAGGAACATGAAGCAAGGCAGTACCATGATCAGCTCACAGTTAGCCCAGCAAGAAATCCACCAGGAACATGTAGCAAGGCAGTACCATGATCAGCTCACAGTCAGCTCAACAAGAAAGCCACAGGAACATGTAGCAAGGCAGTACCATGACCAGCTCACAGTTAGCCCAGCAAGAAAGCCACAGGAACATGTAGCAAGGCAGTACCATGACCAGCTCACAGTCAGCTCAACAAGAAAGCCACAGGAACATGTAGCAAGGCAGTACCATGATCAGCTCACAGTCAGCTCAACATGAAAGCCACCAGGAACATGTAGCAAGGCAGTACCATGATCAGCTCACAGTCAGCTCAACAAGAAAGCCACAGGAACATGTAGCAAGGCAGTACCATGACCAGCTCACAGTTAGCCCAGCAAGAAAGCCACCAGGAACATGTAGCAAGGCAGTACCATGACCAGCTCACAGTTAGCCCAGCAAGAAAGCCACCAGGAACATGTAGCAAGGCAGTACCATGACCAGCTCACAGCCAGCTCAGCAAGAAAGCCACCAGGAACATGTAGCAAGGCAGTACCATGACCAGCTCACAGTTAGACCAGCAAGAAAGCCACCAAGAACATGTAGCAAGGCAGTACCATGGCCAGCTCACAGTTAGACCAGCAAGAAATCCACCACAAACATGTAGCAAGGCAGTACCATGACCAGCTCACAGTTAGACCAGCAAGAAATCCACCACGAACATGTAGCAAGGCAGTACCATGGCCAGCTCACAGTCAGCTCAGCAAGAAAGCCACAGGAACATGTAGCAAGGCAGTACCATGACCAGCTCAGAGTTAGCTCAGCAAGAAAGCCAACAGGAACATGTAGCAAGGCAGTACCATGGCCAGCTCACAGTTAGCTCAACAAGAAAGCCACCAGGAACATGTAACAAGGCAGTACCATGGCCAACTCACAGTCAGCTCAACAGGAAAGCCCACAGAAACATGTAGCAAGGCAGTACCATGGCCAGCTCACAGTTAGCTCAACAAGAAAGCCCACAGAAACATGTAGCAAGGCAGTACCATGACCAACTCACAGTTAGCTCAGCAAGAAAGCCACAGGAACATGTAACAAGGCAGTACCATGGCCAGCTCACAGTTAGCTCAACAAGAAAGCCCACAGAAACATGTAGCAAGGCAGTACCATGACCAACTCACAGCCAGCTCAGCAAGAAAGCCACAGGAACATGTAACAAGGCAGTATCATGACCAGCTCACAGTAAGCTCAGCAAGAAAGCCACCAGGAACATGTAGCAAGGCAGTACCATGACCAGCTCACAGTCAGCTCAGCAAGAAAGCCACAGGAACATGTAGCAAGGCAGTACCATGACCAACTCACAGCCAGCTCAGCAAGAAAGCCACAGGAACATGTAACAAGGCAGTATCATGACCAGCTCACAGTAAGCTCAGCAAGAAAGCCACCAGGAACATGTAGCAAGGCAGTACCATGACCAGCTCACAGCCAGCTCAGCAAGAAAGCCACCAGGAACATGTAGCAAGGCAGTACCATGACCAGCTCACAGTTAGACCAACAAGAAAGCCCACAGAAACATGTAGCAAGGCAGTACCATGGCCAGCTCACAGTTAGCTCAACAAGAAAGCCCACAGAAACATGTAGCAAGGCAGTACCATGGCCAGCTCACAGTTAGTCCAGCAAGAAATCCACCAAGAACATGTAGCAAGGTAGTACCATGACCAGCTCACAGTCAGCTCAACAAGAAAGCCACAGGAACATGTAGCAAGGCAGTACCATGACCAGCTCACAGTTAGACCAGCAAGAAAGCCACCAGGAACATGTAGCAAGGCAGTACCATGACCAGCTCACAGTCAGCTCAGCAAGAAAGCCACCAGGAACATGTAGCAAGGCAGTACCATGATCAGCTCACAGTCAGCTCAACAAGAAATCCACCAAGAACATGTAGCAAGGTAGTACCATGACCAGCTCACAGTCAGCTCAGCAAGAAAGCCACCAGGAACATGTAGCAAGGCAGTACCATGATCAGCTCACAGTCAGCTCAGCAAGAAAGCCACCAGGAACATGTAGCAAGGCAGTACCATGACCAGCTCACAGTCAGCTCAGCAAGAATGCCACAGGAACATGTAGCAAGGCAGTACCATGACCAGCTCACAGTCAGCTCAGCATGAAAGCCACCAGGAACATGTAGCAAGGCAGTACCATGACCAGCTCACAGTTAGACCAGCAAGAAAGCCACCAGGAACATGTAGCAAGGCAGTATCATGACCAGCTCACAGTCAGCTCAGCAAGAAAGCCACAGGAACATGTAGCAAGGCAGTACCATGACCAGCTCACAGTTAGACCAGCAAGAAAGCCACCAGGAACATGTAGCAAGGCAGTATCATGACCAGCTCACAGTCAGCTCAGCATGAAAGCCACCAGGAACATGTAGCAAGGCAGTACCATGACCAGCTCACAGTTAGACCAGCAAGAAAGCCACCAGGAACATGTAGCAAGGCAGTATCATGACCAGCTCACAGTCAGCTCAGCAAGAAAGCCACAGGAACATGTAGCAAGGCAGTATCATGACCAGCTCACAGTAAGCTCAACAAGAAAGCCACAGGAACATGTAGCAAGGTAGTACCATGATCAGCTCACAGTCAGCTCAACAAGAAAGCCACAGGAACATGTAGCAAGGCAGTACCATGACCAGCTCACAGTCAGCTCAGCAAGCAAGCCACCAGGAACATGTAGCAAGGCAGTACCATGACCAGCTCACAGTCAGCTCAGCAAGAAAGCCACCAGGAACATGAAGCAAGGCAGTACCATGATCAGCTCACAGTTAGCCCAGCAAGAAATCCACCAGGAACATGTAGCAAGGCAGTACCATGATCAGCTCACAGTCAGCTCAACAAGAAAGCCACAGGAACATGTAGCAAGGCAGTACCATGACCAGCTCACAGTTAGCCCAGCAAGAAAGCCACAGGAACATGTAGCAAGGCAGTACCATGACCAGCTCACAGTCAGCTCAACAAGAAAGCCACAGGAACATGTAGCAAGGCAGTACCATGATCAGCTCACAGTCAGCTCAACATGAAAGCCACCAGGAACATGTAGCAAGGCAGTACCATGATCAGCTCACAGTCAGCTCAACAAGAAAGCCACAGGAACATGTAGCAAGGCAGTACCATGACCAGCTCACAGTTAGCCCAGCAAGAAAGCCACCAGGAACATGTAGCAAGGCAGTACCATGACCAGCTCACAGTTAGCCCAGCAAGAAAGCCACCAGGAACATGTAGCAAGGCAGTACCATGACCAGCTCACAGCCAGCTCAGCAAGAAAGCCACAGGAGCATGTAGCAAGGCAGTACCATGACCAGCTCACAGTTAGACCAGCAAGAAAGCCACCAAGAACATGTAGCAAGGCAGTACCATGACCAGCTCACAGTTAGACCAGCAAGAAATCCACCACGAACATGTAGCAAGGCAGTACCATGACCAGCTCACAGTTAGACCAGCAAGAAATCCACCACGAACATGTAGCAAGGCAGTACCATGGCCAGCTCACAGTCAGCTCAGCAAGAAAGCCACAGGAACATGTAGCAAGGCAGTACCATGACCAGCTCAGAGTTAGCTCAGCAAGAAAGCCAACAGGAACATGTAGCAAGGCAGTACCATGGCCAGCTCACAGTTAGCTCAACAAGAAAGCCACCAGGAACATGTAACAAGGCAGTACCATGGCCAACTCACAGTCAGCTCAACAGGAAAGCCCACAGAAACATGTAGCAAGGCAGTACCATGGCCAGCTCACAGTTAGCTCAACAAGAAAGCCCACAGAAACATGTAGCAAGGCAGTACCATGACCAACTCACAGTTAGCTCAGCAAGAAAGCCACAGGAACATGTAACAAGGCAGTACCATGGCCAGCTCACAGTTAGCTCAACAAGAAAGCCCACAGAAACATGTAGCAAGGCAGTACCATGACCAACTCACAGCCAGCTCAGCAAGAAAGCCACAGGAACATGTAGCAAGGCAGTACCATGACCAGCTCACAGTTAGACCAGCAAGAAAGCCACCAAGAACATGTAGCAAGGCAGTATCATGACCAGCTCACAGTCAGCTCAGCAAGAAAGCCACCAGGAACATGTAGCAAGGCAGTACCATGACCAGCTCACAGTCAGCTCAGCAAGAAAGCCACAGGAACATGTAACAAGGCAGTATCATGACCAGCTCACAGTAAGCTCAGCAAGAAAGCCACCAGGAACATGTAGCAAGGCAGTACCATGACCAGCTCACAGTCAGCTCAGCAAGAAAGCCACAGGAACATGTAGCAAGGCAGTACCATGACCAACTCACAGCCAGCTCAGCAAGAAAGCCACAGGAACATGTAACAAGGCAGTATCATGACCAGCTCACAGTAAGCTCAGCAAGAAAGCCACCAGGAACATGTAGCAAGGCAGTACCATGACCAGCTCACAGCCAGCTCAGCAAGAAAGCCACCAGGAACATGTAGCAAGGCAGTACCATGACCAGCTCACAGTCAGCTCAGCAAGAATGCCACAGGAACATGTAGCAAGGCAGTACCATGACCAGCTCACAGTCAGCTCAGCATGAAAGCCACCAGGAACATGTAGCAAGGCAGTACCATGACCAGCTCACAGTTAGACCAGCAAGAAAGCCACCAGGAACATGTAGCAAGGCAGTATCATGGCCAGCTCACAGTCAGCTCAGCAAGAAAGCCACAGGAACATGTAGCAAGGCAGTACCATGACCAACTCACAGCCAGCTCAACAAGAAAGCCACAGGAACATGTAGCAAGGTAGTACCATGATCAGCTCACAGTCAGCTCAACAAGAAAGCCACAGGAACATGTAGCAAGGCAGTACCATGACCAGCTCACAGTCAGCTCAGCAAGCAAGCCACCAGGAACATGTAGCAAGGCAGTACCA
The DNA here is from genome assembly GCA_949316495.1 of Amphiduros pacificus. Lineage (NCBI taxonomy): Eukaryota > Metazoa > Annelida > Polychaeta > Phyllodocida > Hesionidae > Amphiduros > Amphiduros pacificus. Next base: position 20,381,039 of record OX439004.1, on the reverse strand, counting down.
TGACCAGCTCACAGTCAGCTCAGCAAGAAAGCCACCAGGAACATGAAGCAAGGCAGTACCATGATCAGCTCACAGTTAGCCCAGCAAGAAATCCACCAGGAACATGTAGCAAGGCAGTACCATGATCAGCTCACAGTCAGCTCAACAAGAAAGCCACAGGAACATGTAGCAAGGCAGTACCATGACCAGCTCACAGTTAGCCCAGCAAGAAAGCCACAGGAACATGTAGCAAGGCAGTACCATGACCAGCTCACAGTCAGCTCAACAAGAAAGCCACAGGAACATGTAGCAAGGCAGTACCATGATCAGCTCACAGTCAGCTCAACATGAAAGCCACCAGGAACATGTAGCAAGGCAGTACCATGATCAGCTCACAGTCAGCTCAACAAGAAAGCCACAGGAACATGTAGCAAGGCAGTACCATGACCAGCTCACAGTTAGCCCAGCAAGAAATCCACCAAGAACATGTAGCAAGGCAGTACCATGACCAGCTCACAGTTAGCCCAGCAAGAAAGCCACCAGGAACATGTAGCAAGGCAGTACCATGACCAGCTCACAGTTAGCTCAGCAAGAAATCCACCAGGAACATGTAGCAAGGCAGTACCATGATCAGCTCACAGTCAGCTCAACAAGAAAGCCACAGGAACATGTAGCAAGGCAGTACCATGACCAGCTCACAGTTAGACCAGCAAGAAATCCACCAAGAACATGTAGCAAGGCAGTACCATGACCAGCTCACAGTTAGCCCAGCAAGAAAGCCACCAGGAACATGTAGCAAGGCAGTACCATGACCAGCTCACAGTCAGCTCAGCAAGAATGCCACAGGAACATGTAGCAAGGCAGTACCATGATCAGCTCACAGTCAGCTCAACAAGAAAGCCACAGGAACATGTAGCAAGGCAGTACCATGACCAGCTCACAGTTAGCCCAGCAAGAAAGCCACCGGGAACATGTAGCAAGGCAGTACCATGGCCAGCTCACAGTTAGACCAGCAAGAAATCCACCAAGAACATGTAGCAAGGCAGTACCATGACCAGCTCACAGTCAGCTCAACAAGAAAGCCACAGGAACATGTAGCAAGGCAGTACCATGACCAGCTCACAGTCAGCTCAGCAAGAAAGCCACTAGGAACATGTAGCAAGGCAGTACCATGAACAGCTCACAGTCAGCTCAGCAAGAAATCCACCAGGAACATGTAACAAGGCAGTACCATGATCAGCTCACAGTTAGCCCAGCAAGAAATCCACCAAGAACATGTAGCAAGGCAGTACCATGACCAGCTCACAGTCAGCTCAACAAGAAAGCCACAGGAACATGTAGCAAGGCAGTACCATGACCAGCTCACAGTCAGCTCAGCAAGAAAGCCACTAGGAACATGTAGCAAGGCAGTACCATGACCAGCTCACAGTCAGCTCAGCAAGAAAGCCACCAGGAACATGTAGCAAGGCAGTACCATGGCCAGCTCACAGTCAGCTCAGCAAGAAAGCCACCAGGAACATGTAGCAAGGCAGTACCATGACCAGCTCAAGTGAATTACCATAATCAAGAGTGGAAGTAACAAAAGCATGAGCAAGCGTATTTGCAGTTTTCTCATCTAAACAATTTCTGATCTGTGCTAAATTTTTTACATGAAAAAAAACCATTCTTACACATTTTTTTAATTTGTGATTTCATCGAAAATTCTTGATCTAGGATAACCCCAAGATCCTTAACTGTGTTTGATCTAGGGATATTAGTTTCACCTACTAGGATTCCATTAGGTATATTGTCTTTTCTAAAATCATAGCTTTTTCCACATAAAAGCATTTCTGTTTTCCCATTATTTATCTTCATTTTATTTTCTATTAAGAATTTCTTTATTAGTTTAATACACTTTTCCATTTCTCTACAGGATCTATATCTAGATTCTTCAGATTTTGGATCAATTGTAATGTATAGTTGTGTATCATCAGCATAGATATGATGTTTGAGACCATAATTACCAATAATGTCAGACAAAGGCTCCATGTATGCTGTGAACAATAAGGGTCCCAAAACGGAGCCCTGAGGAATTCCATAACTAATATTCATATTTTCAGATCTTTTACCCTTGATTGTTACACATTGTTTTCTATTTGATAAATATGACTTGAACCACTGCAGAGCTGTGCCCCTAATACCACATCTTTTCTCTAATCTGTTCAATAGTATATTATGATCAATAGTATCAAATGCCGCTGATAAATCAAGTAGTACCAGCATTACCGTTTTACCATCATCAATATCCATTAAAATATCATTTTGTACCCTAAGCAATGCAGTCTCAGTACTATGGAAATATCACTGTATGTCTTGAACAAAAGAAACATTGGAGATCTAAGTTTGTTGCAAGTGACCTTTATGATTTCACATTATGGATTTAAACCACAAAACTCACAAATATTCCGAGAACTGGCTAATAAGAACAATAAAGAGGGCCAATGTGATTTTGGACATAAATCAGATCATAAAGCTTTCAAGGAATGTATTTGACCTATATATATTTTAGTAGATTTTACAATACTGGATGATTTAAAAATCAAATAATAGTCGACATATATCTTATTGAATTTTATTTTAAAAAGTGACTATTTATAAATCTTTACAATTTCTGAAAATAAGTTACAATTTCTGAAAATAAGTTACAATTTCTGAAAATAAGTTGCAAACCTTCACAGCTAATCAGTCCCAGAGAATAACCTTTCTGGTTATTCTTAGCACCAAATATGGTGTTTTTACAGCAATTAATCATTAATAATTAATTATTAGCAATTATTCATCATTATTATTATCATTATTATTATTATTATTATTATTATTACAAGTGAACCAACAATAATATGAAAAGAAATGTCATAGTGAAATAGTGACCATATATTCACAAAGTGAAATAGTGACCATATATTGCAATTGACAAAGTGAAATAGTACATCATATTTGCGTTACGTCATCGCCTTGTGCACATGCCGTGAGACTGAGAGGCTGTAATTACGTCATCGCTTCGCGCACGTGCTGAGAGAGGCTGGAAGCTCATGCGGTTCTCTATGGTTGCGAGCAAGGTAAACACAGTTGCGTGAGGCTACGAGAGGCACATTTCTTTCAACCAAACATCATATATACAAAAGACCATACCTTCGTCAATAATTGGAGTAGAAAGGTAGTTTTTCATGCCCTAAAACTGTGTTGACGTTGCAAGCAAGATAAGCATAGTGCATCGTATATACAAATGATCACAGTTTCATAAACAATTGGAGTAGAAAGAAGATTTAACCTGCTCTAGAACCGTAATGACGTTGCGAGCAAGGTAAACACAGTTGTGTGGGGCTACGATATGCACATTTCATTCAACCGAACATTATATATATACAAAAGACCATTCCTTCTTCAATAATTAGAGTAGAAAGGTGGTTTTTCATGCCCTAAAACTGTGTTGACGTTGCAAGCAAGATAAGCATAGTGACGTCATACAGACGTGTCATAATGACGTCATACAGTGTTGTCATAGTGACGTCAAACATGGAAGTGTCAAAATAGTAATGTCATGGTAACATCATAAATTATGTAAATTTGATCATGCAGAATACTGCTGTTACCTTTTTGTAAGTACCTCCCTCTTATTATTATTATTATTATTATTATTATTATTATTATTATTATCATTACAGGATAAGAAGTCCATGATTTCTTGCTACTAATTCTCCCTATTTCCTAAAGTCCAGTTACAGCAGCATTGATGAATGTACTTTTAAGGTCTCAATGACTCAGTAAAGGTAAAATAATTCCCCACAAAAAGAACAAGCAGGAAATCAATATTGCTTCTTTTAAATAACATCCTCCCCAGCAGGTCATAGGTGGAACACCTCTGAACTAAGCGTCTTTTCCCATTACTGCTGTTTTTTACCTATTGCCTCTTCTCTGTTCTACTGCATCTGTTGAAAAGTAACTTGTGCAAGATGAGAGAATCTTTAGGGCTAATGCCAACTGTAATCTCACCATCACTCATTCTTTTTATATGTAAATAATTACAAGGCTGTTAATAACTGGTAGTGAGCACACTGACACGATGACAAATGACTGGATGTGGCTAATCTCATGGTGGCGGCTTAAGTTATTCTACTGGTAACCCTGGGGAGTAACACAGGGCTTTCTGATCACTGTTTGTTGATTCAGCACAAGTGCTCCCTTCCTCATCCCGCCTGCCTCTGAGCCTGGTAGTAGACTGGTCACTGCTCTACATTATAGTAGAACCCGAGTACAACATACGCAAAACACTTGTCTCCAGTTAGACACAGAGGAAAGATGTCTTGGTATCACACCACATGTCTTCAGAGATTATGACATTTGTTTCTGACACAATACCTGTATGATAAAATACCTGTATGATATGATACCTGTATGATACAATACCTATATGATAAAATATCTGTGTGATATGATACCTGTATGATACAATACCTGTATGATAAAATACCTGTATGATAAAATACCTGTATGATAAAATACCTCTATGATAAAATACCTCTATGATAAAATACCTGTGTGATATGATACCTGTATGATACAATACTAATGTCATGATAATATTTCAAATCTACATTCTCATTTTAAACTTATTTTTATCAAAGCCTATGGGCCAAACATGATTTAGATTGATTTTTGGCGTATTGACCAAATATTAAACATTATGTCTTGTGTTCATCATTGAATGAGACATAACATTAAATTAATCCTGGCCCAAATGAATGATTTCATTGACGAAAAATGATTAAAAAAAAGACTGCAGCAAAGATATGCTGTATGTGCTTGCTGTATGTGTTCTGACAGTGTGGTGGATAAGCAGTGTGGTGGAGTCTCAGACAGTCGCGTGACTGCTGAGATACATCATACTGTTGTGTTGTGTCGTTTGTGCTTTGATGTCACATTGTTTCTGGCCGTGGCACATCCCCACAACACGTGCTCATTCACATCACAACAAATCCCCACTAACCTCCTCTGGCTAGTACCACAAACTTGTTCTCTTTGAGCCATATTTTTTCTGTTTTGTTCTTGAATTACGTTCTGCATGTAATAGAATGGTTTATCCTGTGAATCTAAACTTAATATTATGATACATTTTCAATAAATACTATCCAAAAAATAATATCCACAAGAAAAACAAGATTTAAATCACATTATTTAAATAAACCTCCTGTTCCCTCGAACCTTTTTGGAGGATTTGTTGAAGAGATGTCACTATCCATTCCCAAATATCACAAATCATTCTGACAATCTTTATCCATCATTCTCTTCAAACTGGTGAAATGTAAGTAAATGAGATTAAAAATTAATAATCAAAAGCATGAGCACCAAATTCAATAATGCTTGCAGTTATTACATTTTAAAGTTAAAATCAATTTATGTTCTAATGCTGGCAATGCTATCAATCCTTTGACAATTGCTATCGACTGACAAAATTATCTAAAATTTCCAGCTTCAAATCTGAACTTTCTGTGACGTTCAATACTGTGTCAATTTAATGATTGGCTTCCTATCACCAATTGGTTTTCTACTGCTGACAATGCACTCGCCTCTCTTTGGAGACTGACCTTTGACCTTGGAGAGCTCTGTCTGGAGAATTTGATTACACCCAGTGGTGGCAGCACTTAGACAAATACAAGCTTTCCTCTCCGTTTGACCTCACATTTTGCCCCACTTACAGCCTTCAGGAGATGAGGCTTATGAAATTAGCACTGAGGTTGGACCATTTACAAATGTCTGGTCTCTATTGCATGCCTTTACTAAACAAGACAGATGTAGCAGGACAGATGTGCATGTACGTGTCTATGACACTATTCTTCCTTTCTGTGATGCATCAGTTATTGGCTCTCTTTGTGGTCCGATGTCTCAGCTCCTATTCCCATGTATTGACAGTAATGCCACCTGATAAACAGTGATTTGCATACGTCATCAGGCTTTGAAGATGGGGAAGACCAGCAATGAACACAGGAAATAAAGCAAACCTCACACACTGTCACACTTTTGTATCTGTCCGCATTGTGGCCATGATTTATCACAACTTAGATCAACATGTCTGTCAGCATATGCAATCTACTTTTCTGAGCATTGATTAAATTAACGTGTCTTGGAGCCTTTGCAAATCTCTGCCAATCACTGAAATAGATTTCACACGACATATTTTAGATTATTTTCCTGTGATAAATAGTATTTCAAATAAATCAAATCTATCATTCATATATTTTCTCTTCTTTGGCAAAAAACCCCCCACAAATCCTTGTGACAGAACCAATTACAAGAACCAATTTTCAAATGTTCATTGCATATTTGACAATCTTTTGACAATTTGAAAGTATTGGGTTAAAAAATACCATGCCAAAATACATGTCTTATCTTAAGTCTCAATTACCTCTCAGGACGGGATGTCCAGCGCTGAAGCAATAGTTTTTTTTCTTTTAAATTTGATTTTTTGTGTTTAAATAATCTGGTAAAACACAATGAATAATGTGCAAGGCTGATACATCTGAATGAATTTACCCCAGCACATATCAAGTAATTGGGTTATATCCAAACACCTTTACAGCAGTGCTATTCCAATAAGATGTAGATCCTTGTGAATATCAGACATTTGCTCACCATAATACCTGCCTCAGACAAGGCAGGAATGTAATGCGTGCTGAGGGACTAGATCAAGTAGGCAAAATATAAAAGTAGAGATTACAGGCAGAAACTGTGACTTGAGAAAACATCCCTCTGGGTGATTGTGTAAATCCTACAGTATACTTTTTCAATTGGGTGGTTATTTGGAAAAGAAATAAAAGCTCAGCATCAATCGTCATTAATCAGGTCTTACTCTGACAAGTATCCGAGAGGCTATGATTACGATAATATCTAATACACACATCACATAGATTGGGCGATTTCATCTCATTTCCCCCAACTTAACCTCTAGATCTTTATTTTCATCCCACCATAAATAACATCTTTAATCCTCTTATATGTGATACGATTTAAGAAATAAAAAGCTTTGGTTATCTAATTCAATTTGAGTTTTCAATTTAATGCAACTCATTTTTGGTATATAAAATATTGCTTTTGTAATTTGTTAAGAAGTCATAATTTTTGTTGGAATGACAATGTGGGGTGGTATCATAAAAGAGATTATTAAAACATGACTATGTCAGGTCTGATGAAGCTATAAGTACATCCAATTAATTTAATCATAAAACTCATTTTCAACTGGAATTGTTACCTGAAAACATAACCCCATGGGTTGATAGCTCTGCTGACTTGAATGAAAACACATGAACTGAGAAAAAGTGCAACAAGCAACCAGGTTGTGATTTTCCATACAAGATCCTAATTCAGTTTTGATGAGATATTCATTAATATTTGGTAAATCATTATATTGTTACCAATGCAATATTCATGCACAAAATTTGTGATTTTTTTTCAAATATCTAATAGCTATCACTAAATTGTCAAGGAGGCTGCCATTTTGAATAACATAGCCAATGAGAATCAAGATAACAAGTTGGGCCAAATTTGCTATGTAACATGCATTTTGATTGGTCAAAATCATCATCTGCTCAGGTCTGCTCCACTTTTAATGGTTGTGAGATTTTGCATGCACACAAATTTTGAATTCAAGGTCAATGTGTCAAGGTCAAAGGTCACATGACTAAGAAAGTATTACGAGGCAGGGCTATGACCTAAGACATTCCTGTATACCAAGATTTAATTTCTTCTTGTAAGTGGTTGCTGAGATATGCTTACAAAATTTGTGACATCAAGGTCACTGCACTAAGGTCAATGGTGACATCACTGAGAATTGAAGGAATCTGAATCTTCAACTCTCTATCTAGCTCTGTATAAAATATGAAACAAATTAATGGCAGTTTTGGAAAGGAAGATTTTAAAACATAGTGTTGATATATAACAGATATGAAGTGCATTTAATTCACTTCTAATGGTTGTGATGTGGCAAGTTCACAAATTTTGAATTCAAGGTCAATAAGTCAAGGTCAAAGGTCACATGACTAAGAAAGTATGACAAGGCACGGCTATGACCTAAGACATTTCTGTATTCCAAGTTTTAATTTCTTCTTATAAGTGGTTGCTGAGATATACTCCTTACAAAATTTGTGACATCAAGGTCACTGCATGCACTAAGGTCAATGGTGACATCACTGAGAATTGAAGGAATCTAAATCTTCAACTCTCTGTCTAGCTCTGTATAAAATAGTGTTGGTATATAACAGATATGAAGTGCATTTAATTCACTTCTAATGGTTATGATGTGGCATGTTCACAAATTTTGAATTCAAGGTCAATGTGTCAAGGTCAAAGGTCACATGACTAAGAAAGTATGATGAGGCACGGCTATGACCTAAGACATTTCTGTATACCAAGTTTTAATTTCTTCTTATAAGTAGTTGCTGAGATATGCTCCTTACAAAATTTCTGACATCAAGGTCACTGCATTAAGGTCAATGGTGACATCACTAAGATTTGAAGGAATCTGAATCTTCAACCCTCTATCTACCTCTGTATTAAATATGAAACAAATATTACTGGTAGTTTTGGAGAAGATTTTTAAACATAGTGTTAGTATATAACAGATATGAAGTGTTTTTTATTCACTTCTGATGGTTGTGATGTGGCATGTTCACAAATTTTGAATTCAAGGTCAGTATGTCAAGTTCAAAGGTCACATGACTAAAATCGTATGACAAGGTACAGCTTTAACATAAGACATTTCTGCATACCAAGTTTTAATTTCCTCTGATAAGTGGTTGCTGAGATATGCTCAGTACAATATTTGTGACCTCAAGGTCACTGCACTAGTTCTACATGCACTAGTTTTGGAGGAGAAGATTGTTAAAGAAATGTTGACGGACAGACGGACAGACATTTTCCCCCCTCCTAAAGCTCTGCGCGCTAAAGTCTCAGCAGAGCTAAAAAGTAAGGCAAAAGGAGTTCTTAGGCAGAATTTGTGTTTTACATTTCCTGGTTGCAATGAGAGCCAGATGTGCTGATCAAATAAAGAAGGCTGTAGTGCACCACCAGAGGTCACCACCAGAGGTCACCACCAGGTCACATGATCACCCAGGAGAGGTTTCTGTCTGCACATGATAACCATGTGGTAACTGCATATAATAACAAGCATGTGAAGAAAACTTGGAACAACAACGAGATCACATGCAAATATCTGACAATTACTGAATAAACAGAATCAAGAACTGCAAAGAGATTAGGCTTCATGTCCTGTTTACATACTTTCCACAGTGTGTACTTGCTTTCATCATCCATCAGGGAATAATTATCTCAGAATTCAAGTAAGAAATTGTTAAATTCTTTACAGGATCTGATGTAAATGACCAATGGTTGTCTGTCAGAATGTGACTAAAACCATTTTGTGATGTTCTGTATTAAACTGTGACCCATTGTTATAACCGGGCAATAGATTAGTGTTTTGACAATGACCTGGATTCATTCTGCATTTTGTGTGAGATGTCCAGCTAGATAATCTTTTAATAAGAGTCTGAACTGTACTACCCCAGTGATAAGTTTAGCTTGTAGTGAGGGTCCAGTTAGCCAAAAATGGTCAACTAGCTACAAGAGTAGAAGAGTCCACTATTATGTTTTCAAAAAATCTATTATGATAAAAGAATAAGCTACTGGTATTTATTCTTACCCATCTTTATGTAATTTACTCAATTTCATAAACTCAACAATTATATTTTTAACTGGAAATACATCAGTGCTGACAAATTCCTTTACAATGTATTTGGCATGTGCATAATTATTCCAGTGCAAATGCATGTGACAAACAAAAAAGAATCAGTCTCAAATCTGATTGTGCATTCCTATATAAACATGTCTCCCTGGGCTTGTATATTTCTGGGGCATGGATCAGCATAAAATGATTATGGATAAAAGGAGATAAATGCTTCTCCTGTTTCAGTAATGAGACATTACCATTCACATAATCACTGAGATGCCTATTTATCCTCCTCTCGTGGTCGCAGAGTTTGGATTATTCATCAGCAATTCTTGTTCTGCAGCAGTGCCAGTGGTATCATCTCTTTAAGTATGATATCAAGTATCATCCCTGATTACTTACTCCAAACCAAATATGATTCTTTTATAGACATGTTTGAATAATACATATTTGATTAGCAGCAGATTTAATCCCACTTTCTTGCAGAACACCCTAAATGCTAGTGTACTGAACACAAATCTGAGTTAATCTGCATCCATATAAAGTACTCCATTTGAGTTGGATTGAGAATTACATTTTTTTTTTAAACATAATTTATATTTTGTTTGTTACACTAATTATCATATCTTAAGATAGGTATTTGTGCTAGTATGCTAGTATGGTTATAGGTCAATGTTAGTAAGGATATAGCTTAATATCTGGATGTTGGTATGGTTATAACTAAATACGAGTATATTAGTATGGGTATAACTCAATATGTGGATGTTGGTATGGTTATTATTCAAAATGAGTATATTAGTATGGGTATAACTCAATATGTGGATGTTGGTATGGTTATAACTCAATATGAGTATATTAGTATGGGTATAACTCAATATCTGGATGTTGGTATGGTTATTATTCAAAATGAGTATATTAGTATGGGTATAACTCAATATCTGGATGTTAGTAGGTTATAACTCAATATCTGGATGTTGGTATGGTTATTATTCAAAATGAGTATATTAGTATGGGTGTGGATGTTAGTATAGTTAAAGCTAAATGAGATGTTAGTATGGTCATAGCTCCATAACGTATACCTGTTTTGACATACAAGGAAAAAATAAACAGACAAGTGGGGGAAAGGGCATTCTACAATATATATATATATAATAAAAAAAAGAAAAATCATGTTTCCATCCATTTGTAAGGATTATCATGCTTTTAACAGAATTGAGAAGACCCTGTTAGAAACATCTCCCAAAACAGTTGAGTGGTCACATGATGTTCCTTATTGCCATGGAAACAGAATGCACCATTGTTTCAGAGGTGACAGCATTGTAATTGAGCTGCAGTGAAGATTTACATTGTAATAAAGGAGGAACTGAGAATGCGCTCCATGTTGTTTGCTCAAAAGCATCAAAAAGTGAGAGGTATGCATGCCACTCAGGCCTGGATTGAATTATCTCTTGTTCCTTGTCTCCTTCATTAATATGTGCCTCTCTCTATGAATAAATGCAGCAATTTGAAAAACGGGGATTAAGGACTAAATTAAATTTGACTTTTTCCTTGGTGTGTTTGAAAACTGATTAGAATGATAACCACCTGCAATCTTCCATAGAGGACATTCGAAATAGCAGAGTGCCATTATTTTGTTCAATGAGGGGTTTTCCCAGGAGAGCATTCCATGATTTCAGAAGAAAATGCTTCCAGAATTCATAAAAGAAATCCTAAACTCTTGAGATGGCTTCATTATTTGTGATAAAAGAAATGCAATTTGTAACAAGACTTATTAAAGAGAACTCTCATCCCATGACAACAAAGCAAAAGGTACCTGTCAATGGCAGTTCATGATATGATTTTATCTGTTGTTACAATCCCATGAGTCTCATATTAGCACTATCACAGAAACCAGATTCTTTTTGTATAATAATTTACATAAACATATCAATAAATATTTCCTGTGGTAGTAACACAAAGCTATAACTATCAAATCAAAGATAAAGCCTTTCCAATGAGTTTTCTTCAACATTGTTGCTTGCATTCACGACTGCATAGTCGTATGTACTAAACAGATAATTTCTTGCAGCCAAGAAAGCAAAGCTACCTCGATTCCCCAGCATGACAACTGCCCCTTCTATCGGACTCCCAAGCTGGAAACCAGGGGCCCAGGAATCTGGCGAATATCATAAACCACACTCCTACTGCTTGCCGACTCCATCTCTGACCACAATTCTGCTAATCATTTCAATCTATTGCAGGAAAGTTATATTGCTCTAATACAGTTCTAAGAGAAAACTTTTGTATTCAATCCAGATTAATTCTCATACATAAATGAGCATTCTAAGATATTGTTAATCTGAATAAACTTTACTCTCGCTGAAATATCTCAATTAAATCATAAAACATGGTTACTCGAAAACTTTTAATTAGTATTATTGCTCTCAGTTTAAAATAAATAGTTTGTATGAAGTTGACAATGGTTACAAGGTGGATATCTCAGTTTAAAACATCAATAATTAGTGTTCATTATGAGAAAGCATAGAATTATCTTTGGCAAAAATAAAATGTGATAAGGTATCATGAAAAAATAAAGTGATAAGGTATCACGAAATAATAAAGTGATAAGGCTTCACAAGAAACCTTATCACATCTGACATTTGCTGTCAATAAACTATATCTTTGCAGGTACAAAATATTTCTACACTTAATGATTTTCGACTGTGTTAAGGTAGGTGTTATCAAGACCAGATTCACTGCAGGATGCAGGAGATGCACTGCCAGACGAAGTAGGAGATGATGTTAAATGTATTGGAATGAATGATCTGGCTCCTTGCAAGTGCCCACAGCACGTCATCACATGCCCAGGTCCCTGAGCAATCTCAGCTCTCTATCAACAACAAAAAAACAACAAAAAACAATTATTGTACTGCTTTCCGAGAAGTAGATCAAGCTGAAGTCCATTACTTTTCCCTCTTTATGCCATGACATGCTTAACTTTATATTAAATAATACTTTCATTGTCTTTTCCGTTGATTTCCTGGACAATTTCTCACAATCCAAGACTCTGTGCACATTAAAGGTTCTCACCAATATTTACTTAAACAGAACTGTTGAAATGATGTGTCTTTATTTGTTTACTTAGGGTTTCATGTTTAACACATCGTTTTTTTAAAGACATACTCAAAAGACATCAGGGACAAAATAATTCAATGAATTCCATAATTAAATATAATCAGGATAAATTCATCATGCTCATAAGATTTCCCTTTTGGGAAACCCTATACACAATCCATATCAAGTCACAATTACCATTGAGATAACCAAATAGATTCTCTCAATTTAAGCTACAAAATACAGATTCCTTTAATAGGCTTCTCGATTCCATTTGTACATAAGATGTGGGACGTTAGATTAGTGGATTCTAAGGAAAGTAATCTCAAAATATTTTACTTCCCAAATTTCATTGAATAAATGCAAATACGAGATATATGACCAATATTGAGAGTATATGTGACTGTTACCATCCCTTATGACCCTTTTCCTGCCCTTTTTATGTTGTGAAGGTCCACACAGGGACTGAAACTCAGTCAACCTAAATGTTTGTCTGAGACCCCTTTGAAACCATATTTGTGTCTGTCACAGACTCATTTTCAACAATCAAATATTGGTTTATGGCACAATTTTCCAAGTATTTCTTTATAAGGGACCCATTTTAATAATAAGTTTTTACTGGTTTTGAGACATTTAACTTTTCTAATGACCCATTTTAATAATAAGTTTGTACTGTTTTGAGACATTTAACTTTTCTAATAACTTCGACAACTTCCTCAAACTGTAGACATAGTAGATATGTGTGCAGCCAATTTTTTGAAAATATTTGGTGTGCATGCTATAATGCTGCATGACATCCTAGATTTCCCAAGGCGGCTCCCTTAAATTGTTACTTCCAGACGATGCTCGACATATTTATTCTGGTTGCCCTCTGGTGGGCTATCTTGTCATATAGACCTTAAACCCAATACATATACGCTGAAAACATAAACCAATAAACTAATTACTCCCAGACAGCAAACATGACATCTCTGTGAAAGGAAATACTGTGGCTAAAATCAGTCTTGCATTTCTCAGAATTCATCTGGGATGCTTATCACAGAAGCCCATATATGCCAATCCACAGGGTTCTTCATAATTCAAAATAAGTTTTTTAATTCAAAATAAGTTTTTTCCCAATGATGTAGAATTTGTATTCTTTTTGAGTATGTGAGAGAAGATGATTGAAATCCAAACCATTGTTGAAGGCAAAACTTTGAATCAACAGGTTGACATAATTTATATAGACAGTGGTTAGTAAAGAGGGGCTTTATTGTGCGTTTATTTGCTGACATGTGATTCTATTGAGACTGTCAGGTTGTCCAGCATATCCTGCCCTCTCCCCACCACTCCATGACACACTGGCAAATCTACATCACACTACTAGCAGACAAATTTGTTTTCGTTCCGAGACAAAATTACATTCTGACAACACATGATCTCCATGTATATTGCTGTTTCCATGGCAACCTTCCTTGATTTCATTATCCGCCTATACAAAATTGATACGCAGCAATTTTATCCTGGCTGAATGTGATTGGGTAGTTGGGACAGCCAACTTCCGACATACCGCTTGGATTTCTATTCATGACACTCTAAGGAGGACATCTTTAACCTAATTTTGGAAGCTGCATTAAGTGTCCATGGATGCTCCATAAGTACACAACTCTGACATCCCCTTAAGTACTCCACATCCTTCTGCTCTGATGGCTTATCCAGTAATGTGTCTTCTGTGACATACTTCACACTGAGGAGATGTGTCTCACTGTGTTTCTGTGAAACACTTTACACTCGTGAGGTGTGTCTTCATCGTATTTCAGTGACACACTTCATATTTGTTTAATGTGTCTTCATTTTGTTTCTGTGACACACATCATACTGGTGAGATGTGTCTTCATTGTGTTTCAGTGACACACTTCATATTTACATGTGTCTTCATTGTGTTTCTGTGACACACATCATACTGGTGAGATGTGTCTTCATTGTGTTTCAGTGACACACTTCATATTTACATGTCGTGTCTTCATTGTGTATCGGGGACACACTTCATATTTGTGTAATGTGTCTTCATCGTATTTCAGTGACACACTTCATATTTGTGTAATGTGTCTTCATTGTGTTTCAGTGACACACTTCATACTGGTGAGATGTGTCTTCAATGTGTTTCTGTAACACACTCTTCACAAGCTGTTGAGCAGGGATTGTATATCTTCTTTTGTTTCTGTAACATATAAATTTATAGACAACACTATATAGTTTGATTACGAAGAGATTGGATCAAATTATCAGATATGCCTGTTTTTTTTTTATAAAATAGGTATTAAAATGTATATCAAAAGATTAAAGTATTTTTGCCTTGTGAGCTTTCCAACAACAGTGATAAG
This sequence comes from Amphiduros pacificus, assembly GCA_949316495.1. NCBI lineage: Eukaryota > Metazoa > Annelida > Polychaeta > Phyllodocida > Hesionidae > Amphiduros > Amphiduros pacificus. The sequence goes on along the minus strand of OX439004.1, from coordinate 20,365,847 downwards.
TATATTTCTGACTTTCATATTTAGTCAGAAATACAGCATTTTATATTTTTGTAAATATCCCCAAAAGTATAATGAAATATCTATCAAGACAAAAAATGAATTAACAAGCACATCAGTTAAACCATTCACATGGATTATCACAATCAAATTTACAGTTTTGTCTATATTACTTAAGACATAGGGGGAAAAAACAATCTGAAGCTGGAGCCATCTCAGAGGAAAGTGATGTGAATGACAATTTTCTGCATGGCCGGGTTTCATTTAGAACAAAACTGCACTCTCATTGTGCGAGCAAGACACCGGCCCCAGTGTGCTGAGTCAGCAGCAATATAAACTCTCTTCCCTCAGTACTATGTTTCCAATATTGTACTTGGACTACATCCCTGGTGTCCGCTGATCTCCCATCATGATATAGAGTTCAATATATTTGTTTTATATAAAGTATATTGATTATAAGTCATAAGAATTGATTTCATCAAACTCTACTCTGTGGTCATTCAAAACTGAATAAAATATGTCAATTCTTATTGCTTGAGTAGGTTATGCTGCCACCTGCTGTGTTAAAGTCTGTCACACATGTGGGAACTTTGTAGACATGCATGCTTGATTCGCAGTAAAAACAAATGTTAACTGACACATTATTTTTCTTCAATTAGTTTATTGGACCCATAACTGTCTTTCTATTCTTTTTAAGATTCCAAATCTGATTAGTTATTTTCTCTTTGTGCATTTGTTGCTGAAATATCAATGTATTCCCTTCACAGCATACATAGTGGCAGTCATCATATCAGCTGTTATGTCAACAAACCTATTCCAGCATGCATTGAACATGACACAAGAGACACCTAGTGGATCACACATGTTAAAATTCAAGCAGTGAGAATTAATATAACATTAATATAAACATGAAAATAGAAATGATATTCTGCAATTTTCAAAAGCTTCAAAGTCATTTTTTTTTGTTCCTTGCTTTTGTATATCAAACAAGACATTGTTGAAGTCTGAAAAGAACTGAAACAATGAATGCTACATGCACAAAAAGAGGCAGGGAAGAAAATAAACCATGGAAGTTTCTGAAAGCAAGCATAGTTAGTGATTTACTGTCCGAAATATGGGGTATATGTCTCTCAATAGGACTTCAGCCTTGGAATGAGCACAAATCTTACTTAAATGTACTCCTTAGCTTCCTGTCTACATAAACCTCAACATTATATATCTTAATTCAGACTCAGACAAATTCTACAAATCACTTGTCAATTCTTGTAGAAACCCTTGCCTGTCTTCTGTCTAAACAAATCTTTTTCTCTGCTGAACAAATGATGAGGTTTATTTAAGCAGACTCTCAACACACACCTTACATTCATTAAGCAAATGCACTTTAAAAACAAAACCAACAAAATCAAGATTAAAGAGTATTTTTTATGAAGAAAAATATCCATCATGTCAAAGCTATCATTTCATGTTTTTAAAATACACTTGGCAAAGGAGCAACAGAGGCTAAAAATCATCATTCATGGTGTCAAAAATTTAAGGTATTATGTGCAATTTTCTTGGTGAAACAGGATGCTTTTGATTACACCCATGAACATTACATACCATAGCCCATGAAAGCAATACAGATAATGCCTGGATGGAGAAGGTCAAACTTGGATTAGAAATATACTGTGATTATCAGCAATTTCCAAATCGTGTTTTATCTCTATACTATTTTCTTTGTGTATGATATTTTCCTGAGTCTATTTGCAGGTCTGGCTGTTATGATTACGACGGTCTAAGACATCAGTTCATCTCCATTTGGCCACCGACCACACAGCCTTTTGAGGCCAGTGAGGATATTAGGGAATCCAACAGGGCAGTCAGATTTTTCATCATAATATGACTTCATCTCAGACAAAATATATATCAATCTTATAGCCAGGAACCTCCCAAAAGGCCTTCAATGGCAAAATCAGGAATCTATCAAAACAGTATGTTAGCAACCCCACACAAGTCTGGCTGCCTATTTCTTCAGCTGTTTGCCTGAAACCATCTGGTTCTGTAACTCTTATTACCAGAATCTGCTCCATTTATATCTGATGCATGGTAGAGTAGAGCAAAAATCGTCATTTCAGAAATAACAACATGTGATTCCATTATTTTTGAAAAACATTTCATAAATGGCTTAGCTAAAAAGCATGAGTGAAATCAATAAAACCAAGGGCCTGAACAGAAATTAAAGAAACATTCACAACAACTTCATAATAGGGACCTGAAAATGCTTTCACAAATAGTGGATCTTTTGTTCTGCTATGCATTGGCACAAGATAAATTGTGAGTGGCAAGTGGTATTTTTGGTTGCCGACCTTTTTCCAAAATGACAATCTCCTTAACAATAGGCAATTACCTGGCAGAAAACAGAGGATAAACGGGTGGAAGTCAGACTCCAATCTCCCTGGGCAGAGAGAGGCCCATTGTGGTCTGCCTGTGGCCGGTAGATTGCTAATTGACTTCAGAGGGCATTTTGAGCAGGGATTGTAATCTTGGCACAAGTCCTTCAGGCTTTATTACAATTATCAAGGCATTATGTACCTGTCACTGGTATAAATGGGGAAAAAAAGACTAGATCCAGAGAAGTGTCCATATTGACTGCATAATCTGTATTTAGCACAACAGAATATGTCTCAACAATTTACATTTATAAATATGACGGGGGGAATAACAGTGAGATGGTAACATTTCACAAATACCTGGTTCTCAAGCACCCCTGAAAGTGGCCCATAATTTCTTGACCTGTACTTACCTCGTTCCTGAGACAGCATGCAGACAGATGTGATAATTAATCATCTCATCACAGCAGGTGCCAAGCATACATATCTCACTCATACATATAGGATGAAGCATCTTTATTGCATATCCAATGACAGATTCTATCAAATAACAGCCCCATGACAGATTATATCAAATAATAGCCCCAACATTCACAAATAACATATGGTTTCAAGTGAAAACTGGAAATATTTTATTAGTTTTTATCACATTTATGCATGCACCAAATTTATATTATGATGGCTATGGATGTTGTATATTCTGTAAATAAGGTAATATGAGAAATTAATCTAAATTATCTTTGAATTTTTTGTAACAGTGACAAAATCATTCTGTTCAACAAAACAGAATCTGTTGGTCTGCTTTGTCAGCTTTTCTAACTGTGCAATTTCATGTAATGTTGATCATATGTAATTCTAGTTCAATCAGATTAAAGCCAAGCTCTATTTTATTGTATTTATGGCCAATTCTACTTCATCATGCAATGTTTTCTTTAATTCACATTAAAATCTACTAAACACTACTGCCATATCGTAATCTGCAGCTAAATCTGAAAATAGTCCAACTCTTTGGAGCAAATGAGATCAAATGAGGAGTATTTACTGCATATTAAATTCAGATTCTTGCCTTTTTCTGTCTGACAAATTCATACTTCCCATCCAAGTTTTACCATAACTATGAAATCAAAATTAAATATTTATAACTGGCATGAAACTATAAATGTGATGTTTCCTTTACATTACATTTTCATGGTATTGTACTAATCTGTCAGGTGACACCTGTTAACTCTAAGCTAAATCATAAAACATGGCCATTTCAATCACCGTATAGCTGTGTATCACAGCCACACAATTAATCTTTATAGCGATACTACTGGAACTTAATACACGGCCACATAAAATGGTCCCCATATAATAATACAGCTGCCACTATGTAACTAATATGCATGAGCCTTGCACTAATCATATTTGACTGGTTCCTTGAACCATCTCAAGTATATCTGGATATACATAAATATATCAGGGTAATTATTAATAAATTTTCAAAATCTGACATGTTATGATTTAATGATTTATATTTAAGCACTGGATTTGATGATTAATTTCATTTACAACGATCTCATATAAATACCATGTATTCTATAAAAACTGTCCTGGACTAAACAATGTAGAATGAGGTGATTTTCTTGATGATTTTTTGGATGCTTAAGTTTATGGATGGGAATATTTACACACCTGGCAGCTCTGCGGTAAGGAGGCATGCCGTGTGCACCATTTAACGGCCAAATTACTCTAATCTTTGAGGGATGCAGACATGAAAAACTGATCTTCACCACTCATTCACTTCATTCCCAGGCCAATGGTGGAAGGTTTGTCAGTGCTGTCCTCTAGTGCAGAATTAATTCAAAGAAACAATGCTCAATAATACCAAGACCAAAAAATAAATCATAAAATGGAATGTGACATTGCTAATAACACGTGATTCAGTAATGGTGTAGATCTTGAATGGCGTTCTCACCTTGAGGGGGTTGTGTGGATGGGAATGGAGTTGGCATGTGGAGGGCTTCCAGACAGAGATCAGCTTGCCATCACTACTGGCCAAGGACGAAGCTCACTTTATTATCTGCATAACATCACAAATCCCAGCACCTAGAATTTAACCAAACATAAGTTCATCCCTCAAATGTCATTTGCTCTAATATTCCTTCAGTCAATCTAAACTCTATTTAATTTACAATAATAATTGATCATGATATCTCTGGAGACAATCCTTAAGAGAATACGATTCAAAAGTTAAATCAAGCAATTCATATTACTACTAATTTACAGGAAATAAACTATTCATCTCTTTCAACAACATAAAGAGCTTTATCAACAAACACATGAAGAATGAGAAGAAAGAAGGCTGAACATTTTAAACACATAGTTTATGTAAACTTTTATATTCCATATGAATATCTATAACTTCCGTATGAATATCTATAACTTTCCAATATAAAACAACTTCCATGAGGCAACTGACAGGCCTGAAAGCCTCCTGCCAGTTGCTTGTCAAAATGGTGAGATATAAAGAAATGTGGAAGTTATTGCCCACACTTAATAATATAACAGTATCAAATGTACACCATAAGGAGACACATGTCAAAGTTGTTAATGAAATAGACTCATACAATATTATAATGTCTTTGTTGACAGACAAATCAACATACACATACAGATCCCAAAACCATTGTTTATGTGCACCGCAGGCTTTGGCAACTAATAAAATGAAACCTATAACGGAATTTCTTTGTTGGGACCTATACTTCCTTAAAAACAAGATAACTTTTTTAGCATGCTTAAATAATGTCTTCACAATGAACAAAACTATTCTTCCTCAACTAACAGCAATTTAACATGTGATCTTGTTTAGTCAGTGGCTATATTTAGCACCCATGATTCAAAAGTAGGTCAGTAGGGCAGTGTTTTTACAAAGTACACACCCCATCTTCTCAAAACAGCAGCAATTGATCACATGGTCCTGCTTTACCCAATCTATGTTCAGCACTCAAGATTCATTTATAAGTAGGTTAGCAGGTTAGTAGGTTAATCATCTGTTATTTGGTAGCTTACAGTATATCTGAAACTAACACAAAAGTTAGGATATAGCAAAAGTAGTTAGTGACATTTTGAAGTCTGTGACCTTGGAAACAAAGGTCAGGGTCATTTTGAGAATATCAAATGTTGGCCTTTACTAGACAAATGTGTTGGAAACAGTGAGTCTGTAACTGAAATAGGCGAAAACATGCAACAAAATGTTAAAGTTTCTGTAACAATTTGAAGCCTGTGACCTTGAAAGACAAGGTCATAATTGGGGGTCATCTTAATTTGGCCTTCATATGATGCACATGTGGTGAAAATTGGAGCCTGCATCTGAAATAGCTGCTGAAATATAGCAAAAAATTGAATTTTTTGTTGACAGACGCAGGCATACACACATGGATGGAGGCTGATCTGTCCATAGCTCCCGTTCCGATGGGGTAAGCTAAAGATTAGCATCTCATTTGTGGATAACAAAGAGCTATACCAGCGAATCAATGTTTGCTATAATCACTGACAAACCGAAAGTGGAAAACTTGCGAATCACTGTTAGCTATATACTCAATGATTATCAATTCAATATTTGGTAGACAGCCTGACCTCCCATTTTCCTCAGTCACATTTACACGGATTCCTGAAAAGGTGCCTAGCAAATGAGGTTTTAGCCAAAGTCAAGCTAAATGTATCATGGAAATTGGTCACTATCATTACATTCCATTTTGTTAACATAACTACCTGACAACCCAAAGTCAGACTGCTGAAAATCCCTAAAGTGAGTTGCTATACTGCCAGACAATGACCTGATACCCACAATGAAGAATCGCTTTTATGACAACTAATTTTATTAATCCGTCTTACTCTTTCAGGTTATATGCTGCTGGAGACTGTTCATAGTTTACTTTCTGGTTTTCATCTTCCGATGATATTAATCAAGCTAATACATTGTATGATATTACACTACTATGGTGTTTCAAATAATTTTGAAAGCGCTTTTTGCCTGATAGTCAATTTGGCAAAGACATTAAATTTAGATTAATTTTGAAATAACCTTGAGCAATTCTGTGAGGATTATCAAATTATACACAGACCTTAAAGAATTATGTTCAAAGGCCATCCTGCATTTTTAATAAGGTTATCATGTTTTAATCAAATAACAGCTGAATGAGGCAACAGAAAAGTTTTGTACACACACCATCGGAATGCACATCAATAATTTGAACTGTTCCCAGGAGGAGAGGTCCATATTAAGTATCCCATATTGCCTACAGGTGTTTTCTGTTCAATGAAAAGATCACGGGATGCAGGTCAACAAACAATCAGGTGAGGAAAACCATTAACATGGGACAGAAACCTGCCTCATACCTACACTACTACACTTCCTTTCAGGTGGAGTCACTTCAAATCTAACATATGCTCTATTTCCATGATTTCATTGCAAATCATTTTGACAAGACTAAGTGTCTAACTTGGAGCCTTTGCACATGCTGCAAGCAAGTGAGAAAGTCCAATAAACATTGCCTTACACTGATATCATCTGTGTTGAAATGCTATTATCATATATTACCTGACTTCCATTCATCAGTGTTCATGATACCGGTGATATCTTTAAGTGAATTGAGTTTAATCAGGTCGGCCCATAATTCCTTCTGTTCTTTATGGTTTCTCATAGATATCTTCTAGTTTGTGATCTGTTGACCTTCCTGTACATTGCACCATAACCTTGTCAGCAATGTTGATAGTGTGAAGTTGATGTGCCAATTCTTCATCACTGATTCTATGAACCCTTTCTTTTATTTTCCCCAAAAGACTTAGACCTTTCCCAAAACAAATCAAGACCTTTGACAGAGTTGTCTTTGCCATGACAGAACCTGTGACCTGAATTTACGCAGCACTGCATGCCATTCATGACCTCCATTTAGTCAGCTATTTCAGTGATTTCACAGACAATCATGCCATGGGGTTCACATTCTATTATATCTTCAGTATAACTTCTAAAAGCTTTATCTTCGCACACTCAATCAAATTTGTTCAGTCATATTAAACCAAGCAGATATTTGAACAAAGACAATTTTCAAATTCTATTGAATAAGCAAATTATTTGAGTTACAAAAAGGTAAATCTTGTGTGATACTTGGATCTTCCATTTACACAAAAGAAAATGAGTTTCAAAGTCACTACAAAAAAAACAATTACCAAATGCAAATGTGGAATCTTTTTTGGTAATTGCACCAACATGATAAAAGATATCAATGCAAGATCATCATGTGCAGGTCAAAGGATTATTTGACAGCAATGAATCATGTCAATGAACAAAAAACACTTTTAAATCTACTAGATTTCATTTGGTTCAAATGCATCAATTAACTAAGAAAAAACTTTGCCAATTTGTCAGAATCATTTTGGAGAACAATATCAATTTTGAAATTTTAATAATATGAACAGAATAAACAGGTTTGAGTCTACCACTCAGATCAGTTATAAATACAGGGTATAAGTCAGTCTGGATGGCATACATTGGCTGTTACCTAAAGTGAAAGTCTTCAAGAATGTGGCCTATGGCAAACACAAGTGACGTGAGTGGATAATTTCAATTGGTAGGCGTTCACTGGTTTAAGACAATTACATCAGTAAGAAACAAACCTAAAGTACGGGCAGAAAAAAATGAGAAGATTGCTAAGCATTATTTTTTATTTATTTATTTATTTTTTATTTTTTTTTGGGGGGGGAATGGGTTTCTGATAATAGCATGGTGGAAATTTTTACTTGCATTTGTTTTGACCTAAGGACTGGACATTCAAGGTTTTGACTGATTAAGCTGTAAGCATGGCAAGTCTACGGAGCATGTATTGTCACACCAGGATGTATTGTGACCTCAGGACTGGACGTTCAAGATTTTAACTGTTTAAAGGGCAACTTTCACTTTTCTGATTCACTTTTGTAGTTTGGAGGAGAATTATGATGCACATTGATCTGTGGGGTCCATTAGTACGACTTCACAAGGGAAACATGATTTTTTGGGAAGAAATATATTTTCAATGCACATGTAGGTTAAAAAAAGTATGACGTCATCGTGGGGCAATTACCTACTTACATAACTAATTAGTAAACAAACAACAATGCAGCCAACATAGCGAAGGCACAATTTGCGGTCTTTGAATAGATGCATTGTGGAATGGTTAATTTCACTTGTAAAAACATGACAAATGTAATATTTTGGTGTAAAAACCATGTCAAACGGACCAGTACTAACAAAGTTATGACTTATTTTATGAAAATTAAAGATCATTGCAGCTGGAGTTGCACGTGCATTAAATCCCTCACGATGACGTCATTGACAGTGACTGCAACCAATGATAATTTTTTATGGGGTTGCAAGATGAGTTTTAAATGTTGGTTTGTGTTTCCATGGTTACTGATTAATTTTTTAGGCTAATGAATTTCAATGCATTTACACATCAATGATAATTTAATCATGTAATTTAAAATTTTATTAGAAAGTATCTCTTTAAGCTAAATATACATGTTTGAGGCTGCAAATTTTAATGTTAAAAAAATACTGACTTGATGTCCATACATGATAAATTTAACCCTGGTAGGGATCTTCCCTGTGGGGAATCTTTTTCCACTATGATTTGGTGCTAAAAATGCACAGGAATAAAAAAAACACCACCCGGGGATAAATTCACATGATGTGTGGACATCAATCTTAATTTAAGACATTCTCATATTATGCAAAAAAAGAAATCAATATATAATTCAGATTGGTCACAAAAAGTTTTGTAAAATGCCAAAATTAAAATAATTAAATGATTTCAGTTGGTCAAAACTTATTATTCAAATGCATATGGCCTAAAATAGCTTCTATGTTCCCAACTACAACTCACAAAAGGTCAGAGTGAATTCAGAGAGGTACTGGCCCATTTTCCAATACTTTAATGAAACCCAATACCTAGCACTGATAAACCAGAGAGACATCGGACAAAAGTCTAACTTTTTTTTCAATCCTACAAAAATCACGATTAATGACATTATTAGCCTTGCCTTCTGAAGTGACAAACCAAGTGAATTTTTAACCTACTCCTTATCTTGGATATGGCACCAACTCAGGAAAAAATGACCTTGTCAGAATGCCAGAGTAAATCTGTGACGATAATTTTTGCTCAACTTTTAATAATTGGAATTCATCTCATTTTATATCAAATCCTTTCATTTCGACATAATCATCTCATAACATATTCGCCACTTAACAAATTCTGAATACAAAAGTTATGGTGAACTAACTACAAGTACCTTTAATATCGCTCGTCTATCTTGGAATTCTTTGGTCTTGTCAATGCTGAAGGAAAGATGTACATCACATTCTTATAATAAGCTCGTATTCTGAGTTTTATCCATGCTGGTTAGAACTATACCTACTTACCATCTGATTTTTAGTGTTTGGTGTGACGATACCAAACCCGCGATATAAGAAATTAAGAAAAATTATAACTTTTTCAAAAAGCAGGCTTAGTGAGATGTCAGGGCCACCTGGTGTGTACTTTGTATCCAGCAGTGCCCCCTATTGTTTGTGAGAGAAATATTAAAATTTTGTCGAGCTTCAGGCTTATTCATTTATCTGTGTTTGTTATTGTTGAATAGCTCAAAATTAAAAAAATAACAATAATTAATGAACATTTAAAAATCTCACTGTATAATGTTCTTTAATAATGAGAGAAAATGACCTTCTGGACAAAGTGCCATTCACACATTTCTTTCACGTGCACTTGCACACTCTGATATTTTCATAATATAGCACATCATTATTTCAGACCTAAATGTATACTGGGTCTATGATAGTGTGGTAGTTAGCTGGAGACTTGGAGAGAAAAATGTTAAAAAATGCTTTCAAAGTTTTTTTTTCTATATAAAATATTTCTATATATATATATATATATATTTTTTTTTATCTCAGTTGAACATGTCTTATGATTTGTCTATTATTTATTCTGAGAAAGCCATCTATGCAATGTTCATATGTAGACATATGGTGATCACTGCTTCCTGCCATTGTTACTATAGAAACTTCTTGAAATTGTCTTAGCTACTCTCTGACTGGTTGAAATATTTGCCATTGTCTACCACCATTTTCTCGACTGTCGTGATTGGTCAGTGAACCAGATGTTCGTGCGACACTCAGAGTACTATATATAATACATATCTTACACCTCTTGCAATATGCTGGATCAGAAAATGTTTGAGAACTACTGCATGTAAAATGTAGTTTTCTGATACTGTATACAAGCCATCTATTTACTTCATGCCATTTATGTTGAATTAACTGAAACATTATCACATTTTCACATCATATCATTATCATATAAATTGATTGTGTAAATTTCACAAGTATGTGATGTGAATTATTTCTATCAGATAAGAAATAAATGTTACAATATTTTCATCAAATAGCCTGATAGCCCAATAAAGCTGCCCATTACAGCCATAAGAAGTATACGAAGGAACAAATGTCTCCGACTTCTACGTAATTCCTTGTACAAGTTTTCTACTTGTAATTTTGTCTGTTCTATTGTTCCAGAATTGTCAATGACATCGGTGGCCTGATAACATTTATCTGCCAATGGCATCTGAGCATCTATTCTCTGCTGAGCTGCTTCTGTTGTCAAGTGGTTCCTATTCTTTAATCTCCCCATCTGAGTATCAGGGTCACTGAAAGGACATCAAGCTACATTATTAGCTTCTGCCATATCTTTTGGAATAAAATTTTGAATCCAATGGCCATGAGTGCTACAAAATAAGAATTTTGCAATATGCATGCAAGTTCTGAACTTTGACATATACAAGTTTAAAATAATTCAGAACAAAATATCAATCACTACCTTTTAATAATCAAACGAGTTTCTGAAATGAGTATTTTGTTTGAAATATATCACTGTTTTAAAAAAAAAATCACTGTTTTAATGGTTTTTGTCATAAAAGTGTATGGTATACATTGAAATGAAATAACCGCACTTCATATAATTTCCTGGCCACACAAAAGCAACTTGGTTGCGTATGGACTTGGTATGGACCATGGTAGGACCACAGAAAGGTATATGCCAACCACTAACTGTGACACCATCACATGTCATGTACTTGCCATGGTTTCCCCCAGTATATGCCATGTACTTAGCATGACACCCTAGCATATGCCATGTACTTACCATGCTACCTACCCCCAGTATATGTCATGTACTTACCATGACACCCCAGTATATGCCATGTACTTGCCATGCTACCTACCCCCAGTGTATGCCATGTACTTACCATGATAACCCACAGTATATACCATGTACTTACCATGATACACTCAGTACATCATGCACTTACCATGATACCACCACAGTGTGTGCCATGTACTTACCATGATACCCCACATTATATGCCATGTACTTAACATGATACCCTACAGTATATCTCATGTACTTACCATGATACCACCACAGTATATGCCATGTACGGTAACATTTTACCACTCTCAAACAGTAGAGGCACATCAAAAACCACAAATTGTTCACCTGAAATGTTAATTAATAGCAAATAAAATTGAAAGCAAATATACAAACAATTTATTTGAATTCACTGACTACCTAGATACATTGTGATGAATATCACAATCAGTACTGTAATAATCTGTGGCTTTCAAGAATAATATAAATGGCTAAAGCCAGGTTCCTTAAAACTAAATATATTGTACTGGTTGATATCTGACCTAATGGCGTAGGTCTTTTCCTCTGTGCTGCAGCCTGTTAAGTGCTCTCTGATCTAATTCAAAGACTCTGTTCAATATCAATACCCCTGTCCTTTCCCTGTGACAGTGACCCGAATGCAGATAGCAACATAATTTACTGTGTGCCTTGCATAGCACAACACATATTGTCATTTCTTCCCAGATGGTTATTGGCTTCATTGTTTATAAAGATTCCATGAAGGGGGACACACTGTGTAAGCTGCTGCTGAAATGCCTTATACTTTATACATCGCCTTATACTGTATACATCACTCAGTACCAGCAGCAGCTAAGTGACTGATTCCGTGTCAACCGTCCCAATGGGGTTGCAGGTGACCTCTCAGATTTTCCTGGGAAGGTGATATTTTATGCATTGGTATGTCTAATGAACATCTGTGAAGTTTCAAAATGCTATAAAACAGTACCTTTATAATCGACTGCATCCGTTTAATATCAACACGATGATCCAAAGATGATAGCATGTGTACAAAAAACAGTGAAAATTCCCTTGACAAGCTGACCAAATGGCCACATGTGAGAAACAGGAAGTGACGGTGGCACCACCATGAGATCGATTCACCTGAGCCATAATGCAGAACTTCGGTTCACCTGAGCTATAATGCAGAACAGCTTGTTTCCAATGTCTGTTTTAAATGTCTCTGGTGCCCTTGAATAGAGTCTTACACTAAAACTATAATTTTGTGCAAAATCCAAAAGTACACTATCATCATGACCATTTCATCTGGTTTTAGATTTTCCTTTCCTCTTCTGAAATAGGCTGCTTGTTATTTTGCAATGTAATGGTGTACTCTCACTGTGCCCACTTTTTAAACTAAAATATAGATGGCAATGGTCAACCTAAGCACAATGATTTAATGGTATAATCTCACAAAAACGAATGTGGAAAACCAGTTTTTTATCCTTGAATAGTTCTGTTTTGGAGAATTTAACCTCTCCAAATTTTTTATATGTTATTCTGATATATCTGAGGTTATTTCAGCCAAAATTTGGATACCCTGAGAGGCTTCACATATTACCATTTCAGTGGCTGAAATATCAAAGTTTGAGGATCAATATCTCAAAATTTGTAAGCATTAGGAATCTGCTTTGTGGCATGATAGTAGGCATCTATATGAAGACTATTTGGAACTGCATGTTGCAATCATAGGTCATATATATTGGTCTTAAATTTTAGTCTAAAATTAAAAAAAACAAACATCCTTGCCCATGAAATTGAGATTTAAGAGGTTTCTGTTGGAGCAGAAACTGTAATATCAGAATGAATGGTGACAGTTTCTAGCAGGCATATATAAAGGGATTCCCCATAAAAGAACCAGGATTCTAGAGGACGCATTTTAGCCCACATGAGCATGATAAAATAAGGATTTATTTTTATAGCAATTTTCGCCTACAGACGCCCCCCCCCCCCTTTGATTGCCAGTGTTCATAAAGTATGCACAGAATAAAGCTGCACTTTGGGGAATCCACTTTATACATGTCTATGATGACATGACTGAAAAATAATGAATTTCTGAGGTGATGAATGTTTAAAGATTACATTTTCTGGGACGTTTGATGTGGAATCAGTCAAGTCAGAGGTTAGCTGTTGCACTGGTTCAAATGTAGGTCAATAGCAAAAATAGAGTCTATAGAGTGCTGTGTAAATGATAATGATCTGATTGCCCTATTTAGTCACAGTTGTCAGCAAGCCAAATGGATCATTAACCCCCCTCTCCCAGGCCAAAAAATCAAAGAATCATGACCCCTGTGGACATTTTCTGTGGACATTATTTTTGATGATATTTGTCTGTCTCAGGAAAACCTGGGGCGAGATTTGACAAATCATTCTGCACAGTACACAGCTACACAGCTTTTCTATTTATTTTATTTGAGATATTATTAAAGCAGCATTATTCACCTTTAATAAGGTAGGACAGAGTCATCCAGCACATTGCCTTGTATATCTCTGGATGGGTGATGGCATTTAAGGCCTTTCTCTTCTCAGAATCAGCAAATATGACATCTCCCAACCTCTCCCTGTCCAGGTTGCCATCCTCAAGGAAAACGTCATCACCAAATTTAACCTTTATCTTGTGCCATGCTGGCTTCCCGGGCTCTACGACTGAACAATGAAAACTATAGGCATTTATTCTCTAACTTAATATTTTAATATATCACAAATTCAACGTACTTATATTTCAGAATTATAATTTTATAGTCATTTAACATATGTCAAGAAAGCAATGAATAAATTATAACGTCCTGCCCCCAATCCCGCCAAAAAGCAAAAACAAATAGAAATAAATAAAATGAATCATTTCCTCTCATAACTGCCAACATGATATGAAGTACTCTAAATAATAACAAATTAATTCATTTTCACATATAATCATCATTTGCGATTTTAAATATTAAATTCTTCCTACCCTGTCGAGCTACTTTGTCTGCATCAATCAGTGGACAGCCAAGTTCCAACAGCATTTTGGAGACTGTTGATTTACCACTGGCAATTCCTCCAGTTAAACCCACCAGAAACATGATTCCTGAAATAGCTGCTGTGTAGTATTTACCTTCAACATATGTTAAAAAGAAGACATCTTACCATAGCTTTTCTGTTGAATTTAGTTATCAATATTATTATATTTTTTCCGTTGATAGCTGATATTTTCATTTGCTTGTTTTCCATTCTCTAAATTCCATTCTCTTCAATGCCTAAAAAACTGGATCAGCATGATCAGAGGGTAGCTGTTTCAAGTACTGGTATGTTCTGCACTGCCAGAAATCCCCAGTTGAAATAGAGGCCCATTGCAAAATCAAAGCAATGGAGTTAGATATAGCATGTATAGGAAGGCAAAGTAATGTATTATATATAAATTACGACAATTGACAAAATGGTAACAAGTGAAGTCGGACCCTGAGAAAAGTCAGCCCCTAGGAGAAGTCAGCCCCTAGGAGAAGACAGTACCTAGGAGAAGACAGCCGCTAGGAGAAGACAGCCCCTAGGAGAAGTCAGCCCCTAGGAGAAGACAGCCCCTAGGAGAAGACAGTACCTAGGAGAAGACAGCCCCTAGGAGAAGACAGCCCCTAGGAGAAGACAGCCCCTAGGAGAAGTCAGCCCCTAGGAGAAGTCAGCCCCTAGGAGAAGACAGCCCCTAGGAGAAGACAGTACCCAGATTTAGGTGACTAGATTATCAAGTTACAGAAAGGAAATTAACCCCTAACGGGCAGTAAGGACGGCAACGTCCACGACCGTTAATGGACAGGAAGGACGTTGACATCCCCATCCACATAAAGAATGTCTATGTCTATGTCTATGTCTATATTCTGGCTTGATGACGTCATTTTGTAACATTCTGAAAGGCTTCAACTTGTTACAATGTAATCATGATGACGTCAGACTGACTGGATCATCAACTTTTGACCCCATCATTTCATTGAGAATATTGAATAACCATGGTTATAAACTTTATAAATTGAGCATGTAGATACACTAGTCCAGAAAAAAATGGTTAGTCCTGCCAATCAACAAAAGTTAGATATGCTAGTCCATTAGGGGATAATGGCTACCAAGGGTCCCAAGGCTTAGTTTATGCTCCTAGGGTCAAATAACCGGATACCAGTGAAGTCGGCCCCCAAGTGAAATCAGCCCCGCCGTGGGTAGGTGAAGTCGGCCCCTAAGCATATGCTAAGAGAAGGCTATCTAACCCTAGGGACCCTCGGTAGCCGTTTTTTCCGGTAACTTGAAAATCTAGCCACCTAAATCTGGGGGCCGACTTCTCCTAGGGGCCGACTTCACTCGGGGACCGACTTCACTTAGGGGCTGACTTAACTTGTTACCAAATAACCTTCTCGACAGAGATTTCATGAATTGTGAGCTGTTACAGAGTGACCAGGGCCGACTTCTCTCGGGGTCGAGTTCACCTGCCCACTGCAGAGTAGCCCTGGATGACCACATCAGTACGGAGTAAACAGCAGAGTTGACTTCACTTATGGGTCAGACTTAACTGGTATTTGTTAAAATATCACAGGAAGCACTGAAGATGTTGTCTCTCAATATACAAGGTAAACAGTGAAGTCGGCCCCTGAGAGAAGTCGGCCCCTTGGAGAAGTCGGCCTCCAGCTTTAGGTGACTAGATTATCAAGTTACCGGGTGAAAATTAACGGCTACTAAAGGTTCCTAGGGCTAGTTAATGCCTTTAGGGTCAAATAGCCTTCTTGAAGGAGATATCACGAGTGACTGTTCAGAGTGACTGGGGCCAGCTTCAGAGCGACTGGGATCAGCTTCTCTTGGGGGCCGAGTTCATCTACCCACGGCGTGGCAGACTGCACTTGGGGGCAGACTGCACTTGGGGGCCGACTTCACTTGGGGGCCGACTTCACTTGGGGGCCGACTTCACTTGGGGGCCGACTTCACTAGCATTGTATATTGTAAAGTGAACCTGGTGCAAATCATATCAATTATCATCACAGAAGGCTAATCATGCTAATGCTAATGGTACAGTGTTCCAGAGGAAAATGGGTCAACCCACCGCAGCGGGTCAACCGGCACAGAAGAAAACGTGCTATAACTGTGGCCAGGCGTACCCGCACCCTTGTGGCCCGCAGTCCTGTTCCGCATATGGAAAGGACTGCCACAAGTGCGGAAACAAGCATCATTTCGCAAAAATGTGCAGGGCGACCAGTGCTACAAATACCTCAAAAAGACAGAACCAGCACCAGAGAAGACCTCGCAGAAGGCACAACAAAAAATATAATGTCCATGAAGTCACACATGCCACTGGTGATGCGAGTGAAAGTGACAATGACAGTGACAATTATTTGTTTAATATAAATGTAAATTCCAATAAACAACCAAAATTTGAGGTAGCTATAGATGGGGTCCAGGTGCAGGTGATGGCTGACACAGGCGCCACCTGCAGTGTGGTAGATCACAAGACCTTTGTCAGATCTTTGCAACAGTATGTCAGATTAGTGAGTACAGAGGAGAGCATCACACCATATGGGCAAGAAAGTGTAAAACCAATAGGTGTTTTTTCAGCCACAGTATCAGTCAAAGACACGTTCATAGAAGAGAAGTTCTTTGTCATGCCTGGTAAGAGTGGATGTCTCTTGTCTGGCTGTGCCAGTGAGAAATTAAAACTTGTAAAGATTAATCATGGCCTGAGGGTTAATACAGTACAAGCACAAGAGAGTACTAGTGTAGAGTCGCTCCTGCGTGAGCACCCAGAGCTTACAAGTGGTATTGGTTTGTTAAAGGATTTTGAAGTAGACTTACACATTGATGAATCGGTGACACCAGTGGCGCAGAGACACCGGCGCATACCATTCCATATAAGAGCGAAAGTTGACAAAGAGTTGCAGCGCTTGATCGATTTGGACATAATCGAGCCGGTTGAGGGCCCGACGCCATGGGTCTCCCCGATTGTTGTAGCGCCAAAGCCGAAAAATCCGGATGAGGTCCGTATATGCATCGACATGCGAGCGGCTAATAAGGCGATAATCCGTGAGAGGCATCCGATGCCCACGGTTGATGACGTCATAAACAAGCTGAATGGTGCGACCGTGTTTTCGAAGATTGACTTGCGAAGTGGCTACCATCAGTTGTTACTGAGTGAGCGGTCGAGGTACATAACGACCTTCACGACACATAGCGGCCTGTACCGATACAAGCGTCTGAATTTCGGTATATCGAGCGCTAGTGAGGTGTTTCAGAAGGTGATCAACGACACGATTACCGATATCCTTCGGTCTGAGAACATCTCTGACGACATCATTGTCGGCGGAATAGGTCAGCAAGACCACGACAGGATCTTGCTTGACACGCTGATCCGACTGCATGAGCGGGGACTCACCGTGAACCTGCCGAAGTGTGTGTTCAGTAAGCCGAAAGTCGAGTTTTACGGCATGATTTTCTCGGAGCATGGTGTAGCTCCTGCGATGGATAAAGTCGAAGCACTACGCAATATGAGTACACCTGCGAATGTGGGCGAGGTTCAAAGCCTGCTCGGAATGGCGAACTTCAGTTCTCGGTTTATTCCGAACTTTGCTACCGTCACTGCGCCGCTGCGTGAGTTGACCAAGTCTGGTGTCAAGTTTGAGTGGAGTGACGCTCAACAGAAAGCATATGAGCACATTGTGAGTGTATTGTCAAAGCAACCTGTCCTAGCTTATTTTGACATAGGTAAAAAGACTGAAATCTATGTGGACGCATCACCAGTGGGCCTAGGAGGAATCCTCACCCAAGTGGATAAGAGTGGGAAGAGGAAAGTGGTGGCGTATGGGAGCAGGTCGCTGACAGAGACAGAACAGAGATACTCGCAGATTGAGCGTGAGGCGCTAGCTTGTGTCTGGGCATGTGAAAAATTCCATCTGTATATCTATGGAAGCCCAGCCACTGTGATCACTGATCACAAGCCACTGATCAACATGTACGGTCAAGTTGGAGCGAAACTGCCGGCGCGTATCGAGCGCTGGGCGCTCCGTCTCCAGCCTTATGATCTGCAAATCAGGTTCGAGCCAGGAAAAAAGAACCCTGCAGATTACTTGTCCCGTCACCCGGAGAACAACGCAGACCCCGGCAACAGGGCTGAGAAGGTCGCAGAGGAGTATGTGTGCTTCGTATCCAAGGAATGTGTCCCGAAAGCGATGACAATGGAAGAGATCACTGAAGCCACAGACCAAGACGCCACACTGTGTGCCGTGAGAGATCTGGTGAAGTCAGGACGGTGGTACTTGGCGGAGAAAATGTCCCCTATGGTTGACGACCAAGCTGTCGCATCATATGCCAAGCTGAAACATGAACTAAGTGTGACTGCACAAGGTGTAGTGCTTAGGGGAACCCGTGTATGTGTCCCAGAAAACCTGCAGAAGAGAGTTGTAGAGATTGCCCACCAGGGGCACCAAGGTGTAAATAAGACGAAAGCTCTAATCAGAGAGAAAGTCTGGTTTCCAGGACTGGACAGTTGTGTGAAAGCTGAGATCAGCGGCTGCGTGGCGTGCCAGGCCAACCATGATGCGCGACCGCGCGAGCCGCTACGCATGACTGAACTACCAGACCGGCCTTGGATTCACCTGTGCACTGACTTTTTTGGGCCGCTCCCGTCTGGACACTATCTCTTGGCCATCATGGACGAGTATAGTCGGTTTCCAGAAGTAGAAGCAGTGAAATCCGTAGCTGCATCAACTGTCATACCTATATATGACAAAGTGTTCTCATCACGAGGCATACCTGAGAAACTAAAATCGGACAATGGTCCACCTTTTCAAGGTGAAGAGTTTCAGCAGTTTGCCAAGGAAATGGGTTTTAAACACCAGCGAGTCACCCCATACTGGCCTGAGGCTAATGGCCAAGCAGAATCATTCATGAAATCGCTGGGAAAAGTCGTGAAATGCGCACAGCTGGAAGGCAAGCCATGGCGTAGAGAGCTCCAGAGGTTTTTGCGGAGTTATAGAGCCACGCCCCATGCGTCTACAGGCGTAGCTCCCGCCACTGCCTTGAATGGCTACCCCATGAAAATCCAGCTACCAGAAGTCACGGAACTCACTCACCCAGGAGATGAGAGAATTCGACAGAATGACCGTGAAGCAAAAAGAAAAATGAAAATGTACGCTGAGCAGAGAAGGAACATTAAACCTAGTAGTGTGGAGCCCGGTGACGAAGTGCTGATGAAAAACGTCACTAGTAAGGGCAAGACCACCTCCAAGTTCCACGCGGAACCGTTTCAAGTTGTGGAAAAGAAAGGTTCCATGATTATTGCAGAGCGTGGAGGTGAGAGGAAGGCTAGAAACTCAGCTCATTTCAAGAAGATTCACACTGGAGAGAAGCCATATAGTGTTGATGATATCCCAGAGCCTGCTCATCTGGAATTTGAAATGCCTGACCCATACGAGCCACCCACACCACATATCCCCCATGTTCAGTTGCCAGAGCCAGTGCAACCAGGATCTGAACCTATCCCACAGGTTCCACCACTGCCAATTCTGGCAAGTCCTAACACTGTAGGAACTCCTGTGCGCAAACAGCCAGCCAAAGCTGTTCCGCACACCCCGCCAAGGTCAGTCCGTCCCAGGAGACTGACAAGGCAACCAGCATATTTGAAGGACTATGTGACCAAACCCTAAGTTCGAAAGTGAAATTGGTCAAATGTGTGAAATGCAACATATTTTCATGACATTTTATGTTTAAATGAATGATGTTATTTTGAATTTGCTAAAGAAATGATCCAAAGACAGTTCAGAGACTTTAGTTTAAACTCAGAGACAGTAAAAGTAAAGAGAAATAATTTTCATTTTAATTTCCATATCTGAATATGACAGTGATGTGAATCTATGCTTTTCATTCAATGAATATGGTAAAAATGATTTGAGTGTGAAATCTATATTTTTCATTTAATTACTATGGTAAAATCTCTAGCATGAATGTTTGTAAATGTTCAACTTTAAAGAGATATTTTTACTTTTCTGTTCAAGGGAAAAGAGAGTGTATTATAGAATTGGAATTGAAAATGTATATTTCACTTGATAGCAAAATGTGAGAATGGTTCATTGTTACCATGTTGTGTTCAATTTAGAATTATTGGTTAAAGCATAAAAGTAAAACAAGAAGGTTTGAGCTTCATATTTTATTGCTCAATGTTTATTTTACAAAACAGAAGTATTTGTTTATACAGGTATTTTATTGGTACAAGATATGTCTAAAAGTTTGGGGAGATGTAATGGATTGATTTCCCGCCACTGATAGAGTTGCTATTTTACATATAGCCGGAACCTGGTTCCGTTCCGTTTGTACTCAATAAAGATTACTATGTTATATGCACCCGCAATGGCAGCGTCTTGTTATGATTCTCCTTGTATGAAGGGCCATTAGTGTCACATAAAGACCAATCAGATTCAAGCACCCTACTAGAATCTGATTGGTCCGTTGCGTTACATGTAATGCAACGAACCAATCAGATTGAAGATTATATTTTGCTGGTCATGTGATCGTTAGGAGAGCTCTGATTGGTCTATTCGCCGCAGGATGTAAATAAAAGCACATGTTTCTGGTAAGCAAACTATTTGATGTTGCAAAGATGTCTAAATCTTCGCAATACATTGACATATCGGCTTAAAGTAAATATATTTATAATCTGTGAACGACAGTAGTTATTCTGATATACTTGAGGTGATAATCATTATGATATTTGTACTCTTTTCGGCACATTTTAATGCCTATATTTTCCCTGTTTGATTGTCATCAATACAATATCATTGTCAACATAGAGAAATAAAAGACTTTCTCTATGCTGTCAATGACGGTTCACAAGATCAAGGTTTGAAAGATATACTTAATTAATGATATAAGAAGCACATTACAGAAATCAGATTGATATCCACACAGCATATCTCCAATATGCATACTGGGTATCTGAATACACATCTCAGTCTACCCCAATACACATCTCAGTCTACCCCAATACACATCTCAGTCTACCCCAATACACATCTCAGTCTACCCCAATACACATCTCAGTCTACCCCAATACACATCTCAGTCTACCCCAATACACATCTCAGTCTACCCCAATACACATCTCAGTCTACTCCAATACACATCTCAGTCTACCCCAATACACATCTCAGTCTACCCCAATACACATCTCAGTCTACCCCAATACACATCTCAGTCTACCCCAATACACATCTCAGTCTACTCCAATACACATCTCAGTCTACCCCAATACACATCTCAGTCTACCCCAATACACATCTCAGTCTACTCCAATACACATCTCAGTCTACCCCAATACACATCTCAGTCTACCCCAATACACATCTCAGTCTACTCCAATACACATCTCAGTCTACTCCAATACACATCTCAGTCTACCCCAATACACATCTCAGTCTACTCCAATACACATCTCAGTCTACTCCAATACACATCTCAGTCTACCCCAATACACATCTCAGTCTACTCCAATACACATCTCAGTCTACTCCAATACACATCTCAGTCTACTCCAATACACATCTCAGTCTACCCCAAAACACATCTCAGTCTACCCTAATACACATCTTAGTCTACCACTATTTCTATTTTGAACAAAATGTTTTTGGCTGGCGTGTGACTGTCCTTTCGCTACAGGATGTAAATAAACGCACATGTTTGCAAGATTTTGGCAATCTTGTCATGCTCTTACGAAGATTAATTATTTTCTAATCGGCATATATAATGTTCAGATGGCTCACTGCACTGTTTACAGCTGTATCAGATCAGAAACTAGATTCTTCTATGCCAAAAGATGAAAATTAATATTTCAATCATCTGTCATACATATTTGAAGAGAAGAGCTCAATAGCTAAATTTTGAGTTGTCAATGACCTGAAGAATGTGTATTGCAGACCTGAAGAATGTTTATTGCAGACCTGAAGAATGTGTATTGCAGACCCGAAGGACATGTATTGCAGACATGAAGGACATGTATTGCAGATCTGAAGAATGTGTATTGCAGACCTGAAGAATGTGTATTACAGACCTGAAGAATGTGCATTGCAGACCTGAAGGACATCTGTCATTGCAGACCTGAAGGACATCTGTTGCAGACCTGAAGGACATGTATTGCAGATCTGAAGAATGTGTATTGCAGATCTGAAGGATGTGTATTGCAGACCTGAAGAATGTGTATTGTAGACACAGAATATGTATATTATAGACCTGAGGAATGTGAATATCCTGCAATTTTCTACTTATTCTTTTCTTCTCTCTCAAAATTTCACACAATGTCCAGTATATTTTTTTCCTGCAACATAATTTCCCACATTAGAAAAAAAAAAATTCAAAGATATTTAAAACAAATCATGGTATCCAATATTTTTATAGAAGAAAAGTAGACAATCCTTGTCCAGCCCCAAAGTAGGACAATAATGGACTCTCATTTAAAGCTTTCATGAAATCAAAGAGGTTGGAGGGAATTTGATAGATTTGGGGCATGTTTAAATGATATGTGGCCATGAAACTATGATACAAACAAGCTATCTCACTGACATCTTTTAAACTACACCTATCATGTCAGGCCATGTATTATGTGTCTGGGGTTTATCGTGTGACTGTCATGCCATGTATTATGTGTCTGAGGTTTGTCTTCAAAATTATCAAATTTCTTCAAAATTATCAAATTTCTTCAAAATTATCAAATTTCTTCAAAATTATCAAATTTCTTCAAAATTATCAAATCTCTTTATCAAATATTATGTAAAATCATCAACTTTTTAAAAAATTGTCAAATTTCTTAAAATTTAGCAAACGATAGATAGTTTTAATTAATTGTTAATATATTAGTTTTTTCAAAATTGTTTTATTTTTCAGATGGATAGTGACATAGTCAAAGAGTTAAAAAGTTACAAAGGTACAGGAGTTACATTTTGAGATGAGTAGTAACAATCACTGTGGACAAGTAAACACTTAGCATCACTCATCATTACTGGCTAATAAAAGAGAGCAGATGGAACATATGACAAGGATTCTATTGAAAGGTAACAGAAATTATCTCCCAAAAGTTTAAGTCACTGGGGATCACTGGGTAGATGGTACATAATAAATTACCGTAGATACTGAAATATTGGTATTTGGTCATTAAAATGATTTGTCAATATATTTTCTTTGCAGGTATATGGATTGCATAAGCAGAAGTTGTGTATTGCAAAGGAAGACCTGAAGGATGTGCATTGGGGACCTGAAGGATGTGTCTTGCACTGTCAGTGCCATTCCATCAAACTTCATACAGAGAACAATTGATGAAACCTAGGCAACCATGTGATTTTGAATATTGCATAACATGTAAGGATAATGATGATCTTGATAGAAATACATGTTATGAGGGCAATAGACATTTTAAACATTGTAGCACATGTAATATTGAATATTCAGTATGTGGAATATGAACGTTGCGAAAAGGACATTGTGAGGATTATGAGCAATTTGAAAAGAATATAATACTACAGGTTAAAAGATAACTCTTTTTTATGGGTGGGGACAACTTTTGAAGTGTTTCACAGATCTTGACAAGAAAAATCCACAAAATGAACTTCTGATTTGTGGAAAAACATTTAATTATTAAGAATTTTTCTATAGCAGGTTCCGTACATGATAATGCAGTAAAAATGTAAATTTTGGAATTGTTACTAGTTGGTTAAAAAATGTTGGTCTAAAAATTGAGGTAAAAATATTGTTCTTTGCTAAAAAAAAAAAAAGAAAAAAAAAGAAAAAAAAAAAAAAGAAGAAAAAGGATGGATTTGAAAATTGGGCAGTGTATTTTGGGTCATCATAATACAATTAAATATTATTTAAGAATGAATTGCAGATGCCACAATGTTTTCATTTCTCAGAAAGAACCTTTAAGACTATTCAAATTTATATATTTTTATCTGACTAATCTGTAACTACAAAACCGAGATGCAACTGACCACAAATTGACACCAATTTGACATGCACCTGTATTTGATTTTACCTGCCAAAATATTATATATGTTCAAAATAAAAATATTTTTGAAATTGACACGTACTGCCTGAGCAGTCATTCTGTCAAACAGAATGCTTTTCAAAAGAGTAAATGTAGGAAATTTGAAAATTTTAATATTTTTTGGGGGAATAAAAGTTTTCATGCACATATATTGAGAACATATAAGATGGGTACTGAAGACATCTGGGGAGAATAGCAAACAATTTTATACTCAAAGTATTTAAAGCATGAAGCTGTTAGCTCTTGTTTGCTCTCGTTCCAAGATTATGGATAAGTCTTCATTATCATCAGGACACAATCTTGATTTGGATCTTTTAAAATATATAATAACTTTCACAGAGTTCATTGTTTTAGGTCACATTTCAAAGAATTTATTTTGCTATGTATTACTTCAATATTAAATTATAAAAAAAGGAAAATTCATTTAATTTCTATATTTACACAAACATGCAATTAATGACTGTAACATGGCAAAATATTCTTGGCAACTGTCATTTAAATGTATTGAATTACTAAAATAAATACAACTTGATTGTTCAATAACTACGTACAACCCTGATCATATTTATGTATGTAAGCTTCAAAATATATAATATACTAAACTATCTGTAGTTGTCTCAAATGACCCTGTTGCCAGTTAATTCAAAAATTTTTGTTCTCGGCTGTTTTAATAATTTGTCTCTGTTATTATTCTGAGAAAGCCATCTTATGCGATGCTGAAATGTAGACACATAGTGATCGCTGCTTCCTGCTATTGTTACCATGGATACTTCTGTTAATCATGTGTAAGCTGCTCTCTTATGGGTCTAAATAATTGTCATTGTCTCCCACCATCATAGGATTAATATTAAGATATGGAATTGAGGATATTTACTGACCAAATGTCAAATTTTGTCATTGAGCATGTTTTAATGCAAATGTATCCTTTCATTCTTAATCATAATATATAGATTGACAGATGGAGGTCTGTAATCAAAACATGTCCTCCAGGTCTGCAATACACATCCTTCAAGTCTGCAATGTACTTCCTTCAGGCCTGTAATTTACATCTGTGCATATTGGAGACATGAAGAATGTATATTGGAGATATTTTGAATGTATATCTGTTTAATGTCTGCAAAACACATCCTACACATCCTTCAGGTCTGCAATAAACATCCTACACATCCTTCAGGTCTGCAATAAACATCCTACACATCCTTCAGGTCTGCAATACACATCCTTCAGGTTTGTAACACACATCCATCAGGTTTGTAACACACATCATTCAGGTTTGTAACACACATCCTTCAGGTCTGCAATACACATCCTTCAGGTTTGTAACACACATCCATCAGGTTTGTAACACACATCCTTCAGGTTTGTAACACACATCCTTCAGGTTTGTAACACACATCCATCAGGTTTGTAACACACATCCATCAGGTTTGTAACACACATCATTCAGGTTTGTAACACACATCCTTCAGGTCTGCAATAAACATCCTACACATCCTTCAGGTCTGCAATACACATCCTTCAGGTTTGTAACACACATCCTTCAGGTTTGTAACACACATCCATCAGGTTTGTAACACACATCATTCAGGTTTGTAACACACATCCTTCAGGTTTGTAACACACATCCTTCAGGTTTGTAACACACATCCATCAGGTTTGTAACACACATCCATCAGGTTTGTAATACACATCCTTCAGTCTGCAATACATGTCTTTCGGGTCTGCAATACATGTCTTTCGGGTCTGCAATACACATCCTTCAGGTCTGTAATACACATTCTTCAGGTCTCTAACACGCATCCTTCGGGTCTGCAAAAGGTCTGTAGTACACATCCTTCAGTCTGCAATACACATCAAAAGGTCTGTAATATGCATAAATCTGTGTCTTTGATGTAAACACATATAAGCATAATTAATATCAAACTTTTTAAAAACATCAATGTGCATGTGCTTAAATATGTGTGTGCAATGTTTTGGCTAAAAGATGTAATTTACTAAATTTCATCCATTAAATTATCTCCAGGTCTGCAACACATATCCTCCAGGTCTGCAATATGTATCCTCCAAATCTTTCTTAGAACTGTCTGCAATACAAATCTTCTGAGTCTACCATCAATATATCCTGTGTCAGTGATATACACCTTTTAAGTCTGCAATACAAAATTAAGATAAGATAATTAAAAAATGTTTTTATGATCAAACATAATAAGTATTTCTAGTTCAAATTAATAATGAACCAGATTGCCAAGTGTAAAAAAAAAAATAAATGTGACAATTTTAAAATAATTTGGACAATTTAAAAATAATTTTGAAGAAATTTGATAATTTTGAAGAAATTTGATAATTTTGAAGAAATTTGATTATATTGAAGAAATTTGATTATTTTGAAGAAATTTGATAATTTTGAAGAAATTTGATAATTTTGAAGAAAAATTCAAATGAAAATATTTTTTGGCAAATTTTCAGGTTACCTGACTAAATTGTCATGGTTTCAGATCAAATCATTGAATTGCATGATCAAATATCATGTTGCCAGATCATCAGATTCCTGATCATGAGCATTGAAGCATGGCCACTGGCTGTCAGGCTTGATGGACTTCGCTGCCTTGTTTAGGTTGTGATTGTCAAAATACTGATCTGACCCAACCTTAATACACAAACAACTTACAAGCCTATACCCTTTTGAACAAATTTGAGACAAACCCCAGACACATTATACATACCCCGACAGTCACACGTCAAACCCCAGACTCATTATAAATGGCCTGACAATCACACGACAAACCCCAGACTTATTATACATGGCCTGCCAGTCACACGACAAACCCAACATGAGTTGTCACTGTAAATGTCAGTGTCATTGCCACCTGAACTTGCAGAAGTTTAACATTAAACATGCCGATTAGAAAACAATTAATCTTCTTATGAACATGGCAATTATGTCATACGAACTGTCAGATTATAAATATCTTTACCTTTTGATGATATTTCGAAACGTGGAAAGATATAAACAGTTGTTTGCAAATTTCAGAACCAAATAATGCAAACATGTGCTTTTATTTACATCCTGTGGCGAATAGACCAATCAGAACTCTCCTTACGATCACATGACCAGCAAAATAAAATCTTCAATCTGATTGGTTCGTTGCATTACATGTAACGCAACGAACCAATCAGATTGTAGTAGGTTGCTTGAATCTGATTGGTCTTTATGTGATACTAATGGCCCTTCATACTCCTTGATCATTATAACAGGTAGGATTACTGTTGGGACGACATTAGAGACAAACATTTGATTGACTGTAATTTTTCAAGTTGGTACAGATTTAGATATGTCACATTATTACAGATTTGGTAAAAGTGGAATGTGGGCTTTTAAGTTTCCTCGAGTACTGAGTCTGATGCATGATATTCACAAATTTCAGGGCCAGACAGTTGTCAAGTACGGGGGCGGCCGAAATTACCTGTCAAATCTGGTGTGTGATACATAAATGTGAGGCAAAATGTGAAGCATAATTTACAAATTATTCCAAATATATGTTGTCAGCTCAATGTGTGTGATAAAATATATATAAGTACAAACCTTAGCGGGATCGGGAGTCCAAAAAATCAAATGATGTCTGCCATATTGGCCGTCACATGATCAGTTGACCCAAGGTCAACTTAATGTTTGTAAACAAAACCACGTGTTTTCAGTAGTTTAAGAGAAACGGCATTTGGTCCTCCTTGTTCTCTTCTGGTCGGGGTTCCACAACTATGTTTTCAGCGATGTCGTGGAATGTTTAGAGCAACATTAATGGACTAATGAAAATTACAAGTGGTTTTTTTGTTGTTGTTTTTTTCGCATTTTAGAAAATGAATAATACATACATTTGAAGGGCATTTTTTCAAAAGAAATATCGATGTGAAGAAAGGCATAAAGAAAATTTTGTCAAACAAGAGAGCAAAAACATAATTTTAAAAGTCATCAGTGGAAAAAATTATTTCTATTTTCATGTGGTAGAACTCATATCTATACGATTTTTAAACACTCCTCCGATTAATCTTTAAGAATATACACTATGAAAAAATGTCTGATATTTTGTATTTTTCATTCGTATTTTCTTCTTGTAATCGGTTATAGAAACATCTCAAAGAACCTGCTAACCATATTTTGTAACTTTTGACATATTTATTCATACTATTTTACATTTGATGTGAACATACATGTTATGTAAGTACATGTATAAATGTCTGGAATAGTAAGAATCAAAGTTTAGGACTTTAAGACTCGAAACTTTATTATTCAAGAAAAATATCACATACATGTAGTTATCACATAGTTATCTGGTGACTTACATTTGAAGTAGACATAAAAATGTTATATGCAAACATAAAAAAATGTAAATGCTAATCACCCAATTTCGGTGTACAAATATTGTGTCTCATTGGCCAAAGATTTCATTGGTTAAACTTATATACAAAAATAATATATGACTGAAATGTCTACAATGTTATAATTATTTAAACTAAAATAAAAACTAAAAACCATAAATACTTATTACAGCTGTATATCAAATTATTTACAAAGATAAAATGAAAATAAAATATGTACAATAATTTACAAAACCACAATCAAGAATAAAAATCAGATACAATTATCTATCAAACTGTGCTTTGAGATTTTTTTGGTGAAAATGTCAAAGTGTTTTGCCATGTTTGAATACCTGATTCATGTGTAACAGTTAAATTGGTATGCAAGCATGTACTAAACCTTACCTATGACAAAAGACAATACAACAATATATTTATTACACAAATCACATTATTACACTTTCACAAATTTACATTTTTTATGTCTATAAATAATAACAAGCAATACACAATACTTCTGCGTAAGTTTTAATGGAACCTGGGTTGTGACTAATAAAATTGATTTCTTTCATCATAATATACATATTAAATAATTGAATATCTTAACTCTGGCATTTTACCAGCGTTTTGAGTAATGTCAATGGCATGGATAATTTATCTTTAATCCCAATATCACACACACACATACACACACACACACACACACATATATATAGTTTATTTTTGGATTGGGCGTAAAACGTTGTGGTCCCGTGTATCTGACCCTATCCCAGAGCACGTTAAAGAACCCAGTAGCACTTATCGAAAAGAGTAGGGGTAACCCGGTGTGAATGGTCTCAAAAAACCTTTCAGTTAACCAACTCAGAACAAGATCAGTCCATTTTTCAATAACAATAATCAATGACCAAAAATGATTGCAATTCACAGCACTCACACTGCAACACTGCAGGGCCGCCTCTCCAGGCTACGGCCCTCTTGCAATTTAATATTGCATGGATTTCATTCATTCATTGTCATTATAATTAAACTGCCTTCAGATATATATACGGGACCACGACGTTTTACGCCCAATCCAAAAATAAACTATATATATATGTGTGTGTGTATGTGTGCTTCGGCCAATCGCCGTCAATGGTCCCAAAGCTGTCAATATCCACAACTTTTGACGGAGATTGGGCACGTGACAGCTTTGGGGCGACTATTGACAGTCCCGGGGCCGTCATGGAAATATCCACTGGATAATGACTGACTTTTTACTGCCGTGACATCTAGCGGATGACTATTGACGCCGATTGGGCAAGGGGTCCCAAAGTTGTCAATATCCATCAACTGGTCCCCTGTCATTTGAAATAAAGAAAAGTATGGTGTACCAGTCTAATAATATTATCTTCACTCCAGCGGGAGGTGAAAAGAAGAACCTTTTATTCAAACGAAGGAATAATCTATAAGACACTATTGTATTCCTTTTGTTCTCACGAAATCATGAATAAAAAAATCATTTCTGTATGTACATGTATATGACTGTCTTCCTCTTATTCTAACGATTACATACATATATAAATCAATTCTGTACACACATTATGAGCTGAGATATGAATATGAAATATTTAAAACTAGGTCTACCATTAACTTCTGGTTTTATGTACATGTACGCAATCACGGCAGTCATTTTCGGAATATAATATAATCATATCTGAAAAATATGCACATCAGAACACCTAGAATTGAATTATTTTTTGCATATATGGAATATATATATATATATAGGTCTAAGATATTGACTTTGAAGATGAAATCTTAATATTGGGGTTCACTTTGACTGTGTATTATTATTTCAATGACTGACGGAGGGGGTAAAACAGAATGGTTCCTACGTAAAAGTCGATGAGATAGGATCACCGTCAAATAGTATTTCCGGTTTAATATCTAATGGGGTACCAACAAATATCATTTCCTTCAATTTGAACTTTGAACCTGGATATTTCTTGACCTAATTGGATATATGCCATGACGCCTTTGGGACGTGACGGCGATTGGGCAAAACATGTGTGTGTGTGTGATATTGGGATTAAAGATAAATTATTCATGCCATTGACATTACTCAAATATATATATATATATATATTTATATATATATATATATATATATATATATATATATATATATATATATATATATATATATATATATATATCACCAACCTATCCAACGGTGATTGAGCAGGTAAACAGTCTCTGAAAGCATTTTTTTTGGACATGTTGGAAGCTAACTCAAATCATTGCCCTTAACAGTTTTTGATCTGTAATTATCCAATACTGCATCGGCTAGATTTCTTTTTTTTCTTTTATTTTGGGCCATTAGAATGTAGCCTTCACCTTTTCTTTATCACATAATAGAGCACTTGTTGCAACCCTTTGAACGCTTAGTAAGGGCAGGTGAAATCCTTTTAAAATGTCTGCCCGAAGCCAAAGAAGCTGCAAAATAAAAACAGCATGAAAAATAACAAATTTTAAATTCAACTAATACCCCATTACTCTGCCTTTTTAAAGCAATAAATGCAATTTGCCTGAATCTAAAATTGAATGTTAACAATCTTGACTGAGACCCATGATATATGTTAAGAGCATTACCTGAAATCCCTGAATGTTGATAATTTATTGGCCCCCATGTGTCTGTAGCAGAATCATAGCTGTAATCAGGTGAACCATGGTCCAGGGCTGGATCCCACCAAGCCATTGCTACATAGTTCTGAAAAAAATCATTTCATATGTCAGATTTTCAGACCTTATCCAAGCACTAACAAGTGACCAAAATCTATGTTTTCATATCATCAGACTGCATGCGATACTAACCTGTGATTGTTCTCTCTCCTGTGGAGGTGCAGGTGCTTCTCTGACCTGGTTTAACATGTCCTTGACCTCCTCTGTCATTCCACCCTCCTCTTCTACGGCTTCACAATATGCTTCTAACTGCTCAGGGGCTGCTTCACGGTAACAAACTAAAACCAAAAATATCTTCATTTCACTTCTTAACTTTATTAAATCAGTAGAAAATTGATAGAATGGGTCAATTTGTCATAGCTGTTTCAGGCATGTTTTAAAAAAAGATAGCTGCAAGGAAAAAGTTAAAAGCTAAGCTATGAATCATCTGACATAAAACATTACCTGCAAGGAACATTTCAGTTATGATTGAAAAATTGGAGAAATTTATAAAGCATCCTCCTGTTCTGTCTGCTAACTCCTTGTAGAAGGAGTATGATTCAGCACTGTTCATAGCCTTTACTCCATAAACCTGATTACAAAAAGACAAAAGATAAGATAAAATAAATTTTAAATTATAAATCATTAATACAAAAATATTTAATTGGAACTAAATTGTTCTGCTTCTTCAAACATAATAAAGATATTTTTTCCCAATAATAGAATTGGTAGACTTTTCAGCTAAGTTATCAATCCATAATCAAGATATAGAATGGATCAATCAATACTAATGAGAAGTGAACTGTCATGGACGGACCTTGACACCCATGCCCTTGAGGATCCCCAGTTCATCGTGCCAGTTAATATTCTGGTCTGTGTAGGAAGGTGGGTGAGGACAATTGTCTCCTATCATCACTAGGGCTTTAGCAGAATCTTCTGACCAGTCCATCTGCTGGGCTTTGTGCAACGCCCACTCATATGCCTGCAAATATAAAGGATTCAACATGAACAACACTGACAAATGTGAGTGATCATAATTAGAATCAAATATTTTAAAAAATAAATGAAAATAACACAATATTGTTCTTTCTGCTGTACCTCTGGGGAGTCTCCACCACTAGTGGCAGGAACATGCATGACAAAGTCTACGAGCTGGTCCACATCAGATGTGAGGTCCACGTACCTCACCACATATGTGCTGTAGTCACAGTAGTCACCCAGAGCCATGATTCCGATCCGGATGCCAGGAATATCCTGTAACAACTGCTTCGCAGAGTCTCTCAATTTCTTCCTGACCTAAAATATAGAATATCTTATGTTGAAAGGTGTACAAATTTAAACCACAAAAAAATCTTTAAGACAACTTGAGGAAATGTAAACCTCAAATAAACATAATTTAATTGAGTTCTTGTATTGGGCATGAGTAATAAAATCATATGATGCAAACCTGTTCTAAACAAGAATACATGCTGCCTGTTGTGTCAAATGTGAAGATGACTTCAACAGCACGTCCAGCGGCGTCAAAGGATCCCAACACCTCCTGATAAAATACCAAACTCACCATGATATCAAATGTTAAATGAAACAAAATAACAATATCTAACATGGATTTTAGTTGGTTTTGTGGATAAAATCATATTATTAAGAATCGGATTTCATCAGCTCAGGTATAAAGTGGAGTATATATCTGAGAAGATCTATTTGCTATATACTACTGGTAGTTTCTAATATACTTCTTTGTTAAGCAGATTATCCTCATCAACTCTCTCATCTTCATTCTCTGTATCTGTGTCTGGTGATCTAGCAGCAACAGATTCTACAATCATAAACCAGGACATGAACATAACATAACATAACACATGGGGTGTGATAATCAGAACATAACAAATGGGCATGCAACAATATGAACACAGCATGACACATTACTAAAAATCTAACAAAGATTATTCAATTATAAAATTATTTGAATATAGGATCATACTTTGATATGAATTTAATATTGCTATTACCTTTAGATTTGGAAGGTGAATCTATAGGTTTGAGGTGGAGATGAAGTACTGCTTCCTCTGAGATGCCAGCATCTACCAGTCTCTCTGATGGCCCAACTCTCACACTGCCCAACTGAAAGGCAACAGCATTATCAGTTACTACATTGAACACCATCATCCTGCATTGTTCTCCTGACATTCACATCAAAGCATTTCATGATTGACCTCACAGAAATTATTAAAACATAAGCCTTAGAGCTGCACTGATCATTGCTTTTTTGGTAATTTTTGTGAACATTTTCTGGAAATGCTTGCAAATTGCTTAATGAATGATTTCCTAAAGCAGATTTGAAGAGATGATGATTTCAGCCAATCAAAACTCACTCAAAACGAGCCAATCAAAATGAGCCAATCAAAATGGGCCATTAGATTTTTTTTCAAAAAGTCCTAAAATGATGAAAATAATATAAAACATAGGCCAATGGACTTGCTTTTTGTAATGCTTGCAAACATTTCAAAAAAATTATTAGCTTATTGGAAAATAAATAGATTGGTCCCCTGAAAATACAACATCTTACTTGCTAATACCTAGGAACTTCGACCAGTAGTTTCAGAAGAGAAGATCAAAATTGACAGACAGACAGAATGACAGAACATTTCTCACCTTCAGTGCAGAATTGGCATCTATTAATGTAGTTTTATGTTTTGTTGATAAGTTAGGGTGCATAGTCTCTTTCACATATTTTGAGTAAAATACCACTCCATGCTTGCATACAGGCCGAGCAGAGATTACCTTTAGTATCTGTTGTTTGATTGAGATGCCCTCTTTCTCCTCTATCTGCATCTGTATAGACCGCACATTATCCAAATTACTTATTTCTAGTTGCAACGTCTTGCCACTTGGGGTCTTCACAAAGACATTTAGATTCTTTTCTTGGATTAACTGCAAATAAATCAATAATACATTCAGAAAACAATGTGTAATAAAGATATTTTATAAATGTTTAGTATGTTTTTGTATTTGCTCAATTGTTTTGTTCTGACAATCCTTTTTCAAATGTGATCAGACAATCAAATGTGGCTTGACGAGAGCTTACATTTTTTTTATTTACATCCCTAGTAAGAAATTATAATACATTAGTGATGCCATTTTACCTTCAGTGCATCCAAGATAACACTTCAATATGGACAAAATGAATTAAGAAGAGTGCATTCCCCTGGAAACTATTAATTTGGATAAAATTTAAATGACCTCAAGCACACCAATTTTTACAGTTCAGAAAGATGTATGATCAGGTATGGCGGTCCAATCATATGTTAGACCTGTCAATTCTCACAGCTCAAGTGGGCCATGCTGCCACCTGGGGTGCTATAATCCTCCAAAACTAGACCTAAACAAGGCAGGAAACAACAAAAAAATCAAAAGCTTAGGGTTGACAGTGAAATAAATTCTACTAAAAATCAATTGGAGTTACAGGAACTAAAAATTGAGGAAAGGTATCCTGATGTAATATGCATATCTAAATCTCACTCTGACCACATTGATTATTGCTGACTGTGCCATCCACCCTGATTAAGATATAGGAAGAGAAGACAGATACAAGGCTGGTGTTGGGTTATTGATCAGAATGCACAAAAGATGGCTTTACGACCCTTAGGAGGAGAGCCTAAAAACTGAACTATATCAGAGTGTAAAGGCTGGTGTCAGGCAGCTGGTATGATCCAAGTGCACCTCTGGAGCAACCTTGCACTCCCAGTAGGATGCCAATTGCTTTTGCTGGGTAAATTTGTAGATGTGAAGATCCTTGTGCTTGCAATAGATTATAGTTTATATATGTTATCCTAAATATGATTAAACATATGGTTAAACATTGCATGTCACAGAGCATACCAAATACTATAATTTGTCCAAAAACAACTGAAACAAATAAGTCCCTTAAGCTTACCTCAGCTTTAAGTATGGTCTCGCTCCTAACTCCCAGATAGGATAGTGTGTGCTTCTGATTTAGAACCTTGCCAGTGTATTTGATCTTGACTCTATCCACAGCCAGTCCCACCTCTGTGGCGACGTGTTCATATATTCTCATCACCTGGTCTGTGCCAGCAAGCACCACCGACGTGGTACTTCCTGATGGCAGTTTTATGTATACCTCTATGCGAGTCATCCTTCCTTTTTCCACCACCTTTGACTTATAATGCTTCCAAAATATTTGATTTTGTGATCTGAAACTGCACAACGTGGTCTTGTTTACAAACAATGTGCACCGATCTAACGAAACAAGCAGTTACAAGTTGTAGCTGTCAGTTTGTCTGAATCCGCTGTAAAAATGTTGTTATACGTGAACACAGATACAGGAGGATGACATTATTCGTACACTACACGATTCTGTTAAATTTGATACAACATGTACATAGAACAGCAACACTTCTTCCTCACAGACACCTACCAAATTCTGATGGTGAAACTGCTTTTGACTCAAGCCTATATATACTATACCGCATGAGCTATATATAGCCAACCAATCACAGACTATCTATGACAGACTGCTGGAGATTTTCTATTTATAGGGGGTGACAACAACAAAACCACGTGGACTTTTTAGTCCAGTCAATATATGACAAAAAATGGCCTAACCCGGAACAAATTAAAACAGAAATAAAACTGATAGAAAATGTCTCAGAAGAGCCTAGAGAATAACATAGTAAAAGTCTACCAAAATTCAAGTAGTGGAACAATGCGTAATTTGCAGAAATCCAAAATGGCCGACACATGGCACTGAAAATCTTAAAAATGATATAGCTTGGCTCCGATTTGACATATTTGAGTATCCTTAGAGTCTATTTTATGTTTTTTGGACATGAGAATACCATTGTGAAACTTTTCAAATTGGTAATACCCATATTTTGTACTCTTACTCAAAGATGACCAATAAAAGTAGAATAATAAGTCGAAAATTGGAAATTTGCTTGTATTCTGATTATATCTGTCTGTTTTACACCTTTTCTGGGATATCCTCTACAACACATATTATTCTACAATATCAAGTTCTCAAAAAGGAGAGAGAACAATAATTTCCAATTAGAATTTTTTAAAATACTGTGTTTAACGACCCATTAACAATTTAATTTGCACATCATTGCAAGCTGTAGGTAACTATAAGTGGTGATCTTATTGAAGAGGGAGAATCCATTCACACATAGGGAGGTAATTTCCTGCTCTTATCAAAAAGTGGGGAGGGGTCTTAAACCTGCTGCCTGGCATAGACACTCAGGTACACAAGACCCAAAAATCACCTTCCATCACTAAAGAATGTGAAAGTACCATATTTAAAATGTCTATGGTATGACACCACGATCTCAGTCCCACATAGTGGGTTGGAAAATGCCATTTATTTTTTTGGTATGACATTTTGTTTTCTGTTTTTCTTTTGTTCTTTGCTTCATAATTTGATTAGTTAATTTCCTAGGATTGTATGAGCAGCTTTGAATGCTTCAGATTAAAAGCTGAATTTACTACCAGCAGCAAATAGTACCATATAATATGTCTTAATATTACTTCCCTATTGTATACATTACAATGCTGAACATAGGTTAACAAGAAGTATTAGTTTCATCATCATCCATTTTTGGATGATGACTCCTCTGCATTGTCCACATGCAGTTGAACAGTCTAGCCCATGTTTTCTGCAACTGCATTGTCAAACTTACTGAACAAAGTGTCCATCAGAAAAATCGGAATGTCTACACCATCACAAACTGCTGCACTATATTCATATTTTGTAACTGCATGAAAACCCATGTTTATGCAGAGTATGATTAAAGCATTCATGAAATGAGGTTTTCAAGCATCTTTTCCTTACAGTGTAATTTAAATATTTATACCCCAAACTTTGCAATCAAATGTCATTAGCCATCTGATTTCACCAACATCAGCTCCTTTAATGATATTCTGAAGCAAGAGGACCACTGAATCAGGCAGAAATGAACATGCAGCATCAGGATAAGACATCTGGATAAGACATCATACATAGGGGTAGGAACAGGGGGGGCCCCCACCTTTTCTCAAACTTAGGTTACCACATAGAAAGTTCAAAGCTGATGGTAAAAGGGTTTAGTGTATCGCTCAAAATAATTTGAAACTGATGACCCAAAATCTCTTGACTCAAAAGTGTCAGGTCGTAGTCTGAACACAAGCTCTATCTTTGCCAGAGAACCTATTGAAACTCATCATTGGTCTGCTTGGTGACTACTAAGATAAAATAAACAAAAACTACAGGTTCTCCTGGCATAAGGGTCCTTTGTCCAACCAGATGGACAGTAAAGACATGCTATGAACAATGTCATTGTGATTTTTAAAGTTTTAAATGAAGTCTGGAAAGAGGCTTTAGATTATGCTAGAGATTCTAAAATGCACAGTAGAATTAGAGTACATGACTTTGGTGTCTTATTGGCAGAAAACATTCTGAAACACAGTTATAATCTTAGTAAATCCATCAAAGTCCACCAGTGTCAGCAGCTGGATTAGGGCCTACATATCACCCCAGCACCCCACAGGAACATCACAGAAAAATCTATTATGAAGCTACAGATTTCATAATCAATGCTAAAGACAATATATTTGATCATCCAGGCTATAAAGTGTATATTAATTTAAAGAATATGTTGCTAAAGGCTGCTGCTGGTAAAACATATGACCAGAAGTTTGCAATTATGACAAATCTGTATGCTTCAGAAATTAATGCACAGAGACTGAAAACGCAAGTAGACACATTCAAAAGCAACATAGTTCAAAAGAATACACCAACATGAAATTCCATAATTAATTTTATGATTACTAATGGTGCATCTCTATACAGTGAAATTCTTGTAATGCCAGCAACAAATGCTACCAGTGAAGAATAATTCAGTTTTCAAGGTGAAAACATACTTTTGGGCCAGCATGACACAGAAGAGGCTAAATGGTCTAATGAAAATTCAAGTTCATAAAGATCACACAGATAATATTAACCTAATTCATGTTCCCAATGATTTTATATCTGTTCATGAATATATGAACATATCTGTATTTGGCACTTTTATGGAATCTGACATGTAATCTGTGATTCGATCCTTGATAATTAAGTGCACAAAATAAGTAATATCTGAACTGATATTTCAAATTATGTATGTGTGAATAGGAACTTTGTGTTATTTGTGTCCACAGCCATAGCATTATTTTACCTAAATGCTAAAGTTATTTATATGGACATCTAAAGGTAGTGAAGGAAGGTGGTGCCACAAACCTTGTTTGACATTAAATTTGGAATTTGTGAGGAATTGACTTGCCTGTGTAGAAATTGGTGGTGCATGCCTGATGTTTGACAGCATTGGCAGTATGTAGGTTATTAACAAATTATATTCTAGCTTTGACAGTTTTGGCCACGTCTCAAAATGCTGTTCACAAACTTCTGACAGTCCTTTTTTCTAACTGGTATTAATGCATGCTCTTTTTTTCTTTCCACCATAGAGATGTTAAGAATATACAATGTATTTCATAGCAGAATGATGCTGGCATCATATGAAATACATTACAACACTACATAAGCTATTTATTTCCTTATCATGGCCTTAAAATAACTGCTTAACACAAACAGCAAGACATTATTTCAGTGTGCAAGGAACCTTTAATCATACAAAAAACCCTGAATATAAGCATGAAATAGGGCAAAACGTCAATGAGAGGCAGCCATTTTGAATTAATGCAAATTAGGTGATGTTCCACTAAGTTGATTTTGGTAGACTTTTTATATGTTCATCTGGGTAACATTCTGAGTCAAATAACACCAAAATGGTTTCTGTTCTAATTTGTTCTGGGTCATTTCATATTTTGACTGGACTAGTCCAGTCAATATACGACAAAAAATGGCCTAACCCGGAACAAATTAGAACAGAAATGAAACTGATAGAAAATGTCTCAGAAGAGCCTAGAGAATAACATAGTAAAAGTCTACCAAAATCCAAGTAGTGGAACAATGCGTAATTTGCATAAATCCAAAATGGCCGACACATGGCAGGGCAAATCTTACAAATTATACAGCTTGGCTCCTATTTGACATATTTGAGTAATCTTAGAGTCTATTTTATGTTTTATGGACATGAGAAATCCATTGGAAAACATTTCAAATGGCTAATACACATATTTTGTCCTCTCTGTCTCCAAAATGACTGATAAAAGTAGAGAAATAAGTTGAAAATGAGCACTTTCTTGTATTCTGAATATATCTGTCTGTTTTACACCTTTTCTGGGATATCCTCTACAACACATATTATTCAATACATTAACAGGTTATCAAATAACAAGTTATCAAAAAGGATAAAGAACAATAATTTTCAATTATAATCTTTTAAAATTGTGTTTAATGACCCATTAACAATTGAATTTTACACATCATTGCAAGCTGTAGGTAGCTATTAGTGGTGATCATATTGAAGAGGGAGAGAGTCCACACACAGAGGGAGAGAGTCCACACACAGGCAATCCCCAGCTCTCTTAAAAAAGTGGGGAGGGATCTATAACCTGCTGCCTGGCATAGACCTCAGTTTTAGTCTCATCTGAAATCATCTTTCATCCCAAAAGAATATGAAAGTACAATGGTATGACACTTCGATCTCATTCCCACATAGTAGGTTGGAGAGTACCATTTTTATGACATTTATTTATTTTTTCTGATAGTTGTTTTGTTATTTTTTTGGTTTTTCTTTTGTTCTTTGCCTCATTATTAGATTAATTTCCAAGGATTGTACTAGCAGCTTTGAATAGTACCATTAAATATGTCTGATAATTACTTACAGATTGTATACAATACTGAACCTAGGTTAACAAGAAGTATTATTTTCATCATCATCATCATTCATTTTTGCAGACTCCTCTGCAGTTGAACAGTGTAGCCCATATTTTTTCGCCATCACAAACTGCTGCACTATATTCATATTTTCTAACTGCATGAAACCCAAGTTTATGCAGAGTATGATTAAAGCATTCATGAAATGAAGTTTTCCTTGTCTTGTATAATTGTAATGCTTATACCCCGAACTTTGCGATCAAATATCATTACCCATCTCACCGACATCAAGGTCTGTGCCATTTGAAAGGAGAGGGTCTTCTGCTAAATTTCAAATCATCCATTCGACACTTTGTCAACAAACTTTGATTAGCCGACTAGTGATCGAGTGCAAACACCTGCATAGTAAAGTTTTTCTAACAATGGGGCAGCTTCAGATTGGGACAATGGAGGTATACATTTGACCACCTGTTGGTCAAAAGAGTACAGCCAGTACTTGGTACTTTTAGCAAAACACAATAACCATGGTTGGAATATTTTGCTTAATTTTAACGAGATAGCTTGCTTGTATCACAGTTTCATGGCCACATGTCATTCAACTGCCGTTCATATTTTCTTTGTTTTATGTTATCCAAAGAATAATTAAGCTTTTTTGGGAAATTTTAGATATAATTATACATAAAATATGAATTATCACAAAATAGGGTTGGGTATTTAAAAAATTTCATGTGAACGGGATTATATTGAAAAACCAATAATCTCAAACCTCTCCAGATCACCTATCTGGGCTTTGACGATTTGTGATTGGAGAACACTATGATTTTTCCATCGTACTGTCACAAGGGTTATATTGTACCAGGTTTATGGGAATCTTGCTAATGAGTGTCAAATGAACAAACACAGTATTGCCAATATATTTAATAGTTTATTATAGAGTTTATTTAATATACACAGTATCACAACAGGCTATCACAATCCTGGCAACGTGGCTTGGCTGCGACGTGCCCCAATCCTATGCTCCGACCCAGTGGTGCGGCCTGGCCCGGCCCAGCGTGGCGTGGCGTGCAGCAGAGTGTGTCCCAACTTAGCCCGGCCTGGCCCGACCTGGCGTGGTGTGGCGCGGCGCGGCGTGGCGTGTCCCGACCCGGACCGGCCCGGCCTGATGTGGCGTGGCGTGGCGTGGCGTGGCGTGCGGGTCACTGTCCGGTCCACCCTGGACCTGGCGTAATGTCTGTAAATATCAGGGACTACAGAATATGGTGTTCACTGGTCAAGATTCAGGAGCAAAGTCCCTTTCACATAACTTATTATCACTCAATGTGTCAATTACTCAAAGTACCAATGTGTCAATTACTCCAGGTACCAGTTACTCTAAGTCTAATTGACTCATGACTCCATGTACAAAGTCCAAACACAAATTATTCTCAGTCTAAGTTAATCAATGTCTAAATTATTATAAGTACACATTATTATAAGGACAAATTATTCTAAGTCCAAATCATAACGTTCATGATAAATCAAATGAAATTGCATAAACCATTCCAGGAATGGGACAAGTACAAATTAGCAAAACATGAAAGTTGCTCATAAAATAAGGCAATACATTTTGGAATATGTGCAATGTCATTTGTGACCTTGGGATTGGCAGCCATATTGGCCATGTGTTTTCAGAGAGCATGACTGCCAATAATTTTTATAAAGTGCAAAATGTCCCCAAAGTATTCCAAAAGTACATTATAATTAAAGCATAAACTTTCCCCCAAGTGATATGGAACATTATAAGGGATAACCCCAGTAATTTCTGCAGGACCCACTCCTGTTACCTATTTCCATATCACAACTAACAAGAAGAATAAAATTGACTTACCTGTAAATATCAGGGACTACAGAATATGGTGTTCACTGGTCAAGATTCAGGAGCAAAGTGACTTCCAGCTCAAATTTCCCAGACTTCCTCACTTTCACCCAAGACTCTGCCACCCAGTTCTGCATCAAGCCTGCCATTTACTTAGCCTAGACTATTCTCTGGACACCCCAGTATATCATGACCTAGTCTGACTGACCCAGAGAGCCAGCCCACTTTATGCCCTCACTGATCATGAGAGGGGCCCAGTGGGGAGATCTGTGATCTCACTCCCCAACCCAAGCGCAATGATTGATACCCCAAACATATAATAAAATAGGTGAAAACATCAATATGGTACAGTTTTATTATCATACAATCTAAATATAATAGAAAACTAAATAAATAACTATGCCACAGTACTTCAATTTGAAGTTAATATGTATTATATATTATATTATTATTATATTATATTATATTATGATATATATTTTATATGCTCAGATTCTGAGCATATACTCAGATTTGATTTTTTTCCATCATGCTTGGGAAACTCAGATTTGAGGTTTTTTTACTCAGATTTGAAGTTCATGCTCATGTTCTGATAATTTACTCAGATCAAAGATCTTTCAAATTTTCCAATGTTCTTAGACATTTCTTGTTCAGATATTGATTTTCATGCTCAGATTCGGAGAAAGATTAGAGGCTGGCTTCAAGCTGAAGTCAATGCTCCAAAGTATGATTTTTATTTAAATATTTAACAATTTATATTAAATTAATGGATTAGATAAGGTTTACTTGAACAGAATCACATGCAGATACATTCCCACTCACTGGAAAAGTTGTAACTTGACATAAAGGGATCCTCTATTCTGAGCCCCTGTTATACCCTATTTGAGCCTCTGTATTTTCTCATTTGAATATGACATCATGGGAGTATTTACTCAATTAAACAATGGAAATATGACATCATATGACTCAAGTACATACTTCTGAGCATTATGAAAAAATAAAAAATACTTTTGGAATCAAACTTTGGTAAGTATGGCTTCAAATCTGAGTACATGCTCAGATTTAAGATTTGAAGTACGATGTAAAAATTGGGCACAGGACATGACATCTGATCACAGGCTGGATAAATTTCACACTTATGTTGCAATATCTTGATGTCAGACATGATCAGTTTTACTGCAGTTTGAATTATTCTAAATGCGTCATCCTCTGAATTGTCCTGCTTTGGGTTTGAATAAAAATCATGCAGGACATTGGCACTAGCGCTCCACTTTGTAACAACGTTTGGTTTCCATTAATTTCTGTAATGATGACCTTTTTCCATAATGTTTCATTATTTGCTTTTTCATGTATTTGTGACTGCATGATTCACTGTCTGTTCCGTGTTTTGGTCTCCCTAGAAGTGATTATTTTCTGCTTGTCGCCTATTTGGAATTTGTGAGGAATATATAATGTATTTCATAGCAGAATGATGCAGAATGATGCTGGCATCATATGAAATATATTACAATAAACATTACAGAAGCTATATATTTCCTTATCATGGCCTTAAATAACTGCTTTACACCAACAGCAAGAGCATGATATTAATTTTGTGTGCAGGGGACCTTTAATCATAAAAAGAAACCTGAATGTATGCATGAAGTAGGATGAAATGTCAATGGGAGGCGGCCATTTTGAATTTATGCAAATTAGGTGGTGTTCCACTAA
This sequence comes from Amphiduros pacificus, assembly GCA_949316495.1. Lineage (NCBI taxonomy): Eukaryota > Metazoa > Annelida > Polychaeta > Phyllodocida > Hesionidae > Amphiduros > Amphiduros pacificus. Next base: position 20,321,773 of record OX439004.1, on the reverse strand, counting down.
GTTGATTTTGGTAGACTTTTTATATGTTCATCTGGGTTACATTCTGAGACAAGTAACACCAAAATGGTTTCTGTTTAATTTGTTCTGGGTCATTTCATATTTTGACTGGACTAAATAATTATTTCATTTTGTAAAAAATCCTACATCGATTAACATAAATATAATTATAATAAATGGGTTGCATACAATGAGGGAAAAATGGTGGCCCAACCAACTGAGAAAATAATAAAGATATAGTGTTCCCAGGAACCAATCAAACATGCTCTGATAGGTGCTCTGGGGAGGTCTGTTTTTACACTTTCAATCAATGGTACAGTCTCCTGATATATAGAGTCTCTGAAATTTGTAAACTATCCTATCCTGCCATGTGACAGAACCAACTTTTTCTGACTATATGAGATTTAAAATTTTGCTTATATCTCAAGTAAAATAGATAGAAACCCAGTCACAAATAGCATCCATTCCTTAGCATTGCTGGCAGGTGTTGGTAAAACACAGTTGGCCTATGATATACATTTAAAAGGCCTTGAACTGCTAAGTATGTGAGAAGTTAAAGCTAGCTTCTATCAGTTTTCATAATTGAGAGATTTGCATTTGAACTTAAGTTAACATTCGGCAGGGGAATAATCTCAATTTTGATAGAAATGTTCCAAATACGTATATCTTCACAACTATAAGTGATAGAAGCAAAATTTTAAATCTCACATAGTCAGAAAGAGGGCCCTATAAGTCGAGCACAAATACTGTCAAATGGCTAAGTGTCCAGGGTGCTAACAAATTAGAATGAATATTGTACATGCTTCATGCAAAAATGCAGTTTTCTTTGATGTTATCGACCTAAAATTACATTGAACCTGACCTCTAACCCTGTTCCTGACCTCCAATTACAATAATAACCATACCAATGGATTTGTCTTCCAAAAATTAGTTGGAAAGAGGTATCATTTGTGATTCTAGGCCAGTTGGTTCAAAAGTTAGCTTTTGAGTACCACAGCGATTTTGGCAGCCATCTTGGATTTCTCGGAATGCCCAAGGATATTCTCTTGTTATCCACTAGATATTCATTATAGAGGTCCCAGTCTAATTGAATCCAGCAGAAAAAAAAAATTTACTTTCTGGAAGTGGAAACCACACAAAGCTGGCAAGTAATGGTGATGGGTAATTCTGTCATAAATATGGCCAATAAGTATCACACAGTCAGGATCGAGCTCCCGCTTTTCCCGCCAGATGGAACGTTTCCTTTTATAAGTGATCGTTACGTCATCTGTAGTATAACGGACTAGCGTCGGTACAAGGATTTTCTTTTCAGCCAGTTTGTATCAAAAAGACAAAATGATTGTGAAATCTGTTCACAACAACTGATTTATTATGTGATTATTTACCCCTGTTTGACTTTTCTGAATTAAAAAGTCATTTAGGGTCAAAGAAGAGAACTTGACATATCAGACCTTGCCTTGCTGGAGGCTGTCAATCAACACTGCTACACGTTTGAGGCACGCATATTTTGTCAATTCTGATGAGTGCATGTGGTAATACAGGTTAGTATCTCTGTACACTGTGAGTGTGTAAGTGGTGCAACGTGTAGTTAAAAAGTGTGGCAGTGTTGAATGACAGCCTCCAGCAAGGCAAGGTCCAATGTTTTTGTCCATTGGTTTCAATGGTACCGACGAGTTAAAGCTGTTTTCTGTAGCGTCCGCACGGTTCTAGGACATTCCCCACCCGGACATTCCCCACCCGGACATTCCCCACCCGGACATTCCCCGCTAGGACATTCCTCACCTAGGACATTCCCCACCCGGACATTTCCCACCCACTATTTCCATAGAAATCTTAACTTAACTTTTACCCAGTGAACATGAAGGTCTGGGATCGGGAATTCAGGAGCCTGGAACATGCCTATCAGTGGAGAAAGGCAGTGTTTCTAGGTAGATGGGACATTGCGGTGCAGATTATTGCAGCACCTACAGCCAGCCGAGCAAAGAGCATCTCCTATCAGCTGGAGACCAGAGGCTCAGACTGGCACAACATAAAACAGCAGGTCATGCATGAGCTGTTGATGCTGAAAACTGACCAGTGCCCCCCACTACTAGATGCTCTCCTCCGAAGTGGAGATGATGAGCTTGTAGAGGACACTACACATGAGTATTGGGCACGTGGAGCAAATGACCAAGGACAGAATATGCTGGGCAAACTGCTGATGATCATCCGAGGCATCAAGAAAAAAACCAGAGAGTACAGGGCGCCAGACAATGATGGAACCTCACCGTGTTACAAATGTGGTGAAAATAATCATGTCCTTGAGAGTTGTCGCCATGATTCACCTCTCATGTGTAGAACATGTTTCTTTTATGGCCATAAAATGAAAGATTGTCCTGAAAATCAGAGTCAAGGTTACTAGGTACTTGGCCAAGAAGAGAGTGCCGATCTCTATGTCACGGAGGTAGTGTCATACTCAAAGTTATGCTCTACTCCAGATAATGGTAATGACTGTGTGTCTATTAACAGTGGTCAGGTACAGTGTGAAGCACCTAAAGATATTCTTAATATAACTGATTGTAATATTGATGATATGTTAGATGATTGCAATTTTGATGATATGTTACAACAACAATCTGATGAAGATGAAGAGAATATTGTAACAGCACAAGTCACTGGTATTGCACCCTCAACCAGTGCAGCTGATGAAGTAAATTTAAACTCAACAATGTATAATAACCATGAAAGTTTATCTGTAAATCATGACCAAAGAAACATATCAGATTGTGATGATCCTTTGATAAATGATCTTAAACAAAGTAGAATGAAATATGGAAAAAACCTTGTAATGGCTCATGTAAATGTTAATGGGCTGGGTGAAAAAAGGGATTATTTTAAAGAAATATTATTGAATGGTTATGTTGATATATTATGTACAACTGAGACTAAGCTAAGCAAAAACAAATATGTAGATAAGGAATTTTATGTTGATGGTTTTAAAAGCTACAGAAAAGACAGAACATCAAGATTCGGTGGTTTGCATGTATGGGTAAGATCAGACATACCACACGATCGTGAAAAACATATGGAATTCTCACATAAAGATCACATTGAATGTATGGTTTTAAGTGTAACAGTACGCAAAGAAAAATGGTTGTTGATTTTAGTATATAAAAATCCTTCAGTATCTAATAGAGTATTTTTAGACTTAATATCTGAATTTTATGATACATATATAGGTTCATATAAAGAGATTATAATGTTGGGTGACATAAATATTGATATGCAAATTGATGACAATGTAATGACTCAAGATATATGTCATGTTTATGGTATTAAGAATATAATAACAGAACCAACATGTTTCAAATCAGAAAGAGGTACACTAATTGACCCTATTATTGTTAAGAATGCTGCAAGATTTCATAAGCCAATAAACACCACATGTGGTTACAGTGATTGGCACAATATGGTTTGTTGTATAACTAAAATATGTGTGCCCCCTAAAAAGCCAAGAAAAATACAATATAGATCATATAAGAATTTTAACCAGGATGATTTTATGAAAGATGTATCAAATATCCCATTTAATGTGTGTGATGTATTTGATGATGTGAATGACAAATACTGGTGTATGACAATGTTATATAAAGATGTGATAGATGAGCATGCTCCAGTAAAACACAGATTTTTGAAATCTCAACAAATCCCATATATGAATTCAGAACTAAGAAAACAAATGTATAAGCGTAACATGTGGAAAAACAAGCATTTAGGAAATAGGAAAAACAATTTCTTACGCTTCAAATATATCATTGAGAGAAATAAAACTGTAAGTATGAGACGAAATGCAATTAAGAAACACCTATTGGGTGGCTGTACAAACATGAAGCGCCCTGGAGATTTTTGGAGAAGTGTTGGACCTTTTGTGAGTGAAAAGGCAAAAAAGCAGGATAATGTAATTCTAAATGAGGATGGTAAGATTGTTACAAACACCAAAGATGTGTGTGATATTTTAATGCATTCTTCAACACTGTGGCTGACTCAATTGGAGAGCCAGATGAAATATGTATGACAGAAAATGATTTTTTAGAAAAGGTATTTGAAAGACATAGTAATCACCCAAGTGTATTGGCAATTGGTAGAGACAAAACAGTAGATGATAATTTTAGTTTTACACATATTGATAGAGAGACTGTTTATAAATATCTCATGAATGTGAATGTTAACAAACCAAGTGGTCATGATAGCATACCCCCCAAATTAGTAAAAATGTGCAGTGAAGATTTATGTGATGTTATTATGGAAGTGATAAATGAAAGTTTTGACACAAACACTTTTCCTGATGATATGAAATGGGCAGAAATTTCACCCATACATAAGAAGCTAAGTAACATGTTAAAGAACAATTTCAGACCTGTCAGCATATTAGCAGTATTAGCAAAGATTCATGAATCAATTATTGCAGATGAACTGAAAGTGTATTTTGAACAAATATTTAATCAGTATCTTTGTGCCTACAGAAAAAGATATGGATGTGAGCATGTGCTTGTCAAATTGGTAGAATTATGGAAAAATGCTTTTGATAATAAAGAATGTGTTGGTATATTATTAATGGATTTGTCAAAAGCCTTTGACTGTATCCCACATGGCTTATTAATCTGCAAGCTTAAGGCATATGGACTAAGCAATGATGCTTGTACATTTATTGCTAGTTATTTAACAGGAAGATATCAAAGAGTGAAAATTGATAGTGAACGGAGTGACTGGGTGAATTTAAAGAAAGGTGTTCCCCAAGGATCTTGCTTAGGTCCTCTGCTTTTTAATATCTTTATGAATGATTTGTTTTTATTTATTGAAAAATGTTTTCTGGTAAACTATGCTGATGATAATAGTATGAGCAAGACTGCAAAAACTTTTGACGTGATTATGGATGCTTTACGATTAGATGCCAAAAATGCTATTCATTGGTTCACCATAAATTTTATGCAAGCAAACCCTGAGAAATTTCAAGTTATGTTTATGAAGACCCTGACAAGTAAAGAAATTATACCAGAATATCTTGAGATTGATGATGTGAAGTTACCAAATCAGAGTAGTGCTAAGCTATTAGGTATGACAATAGATTCTCAACTAAGGTTTGACAACCATGTAGATAATCTGTGCATAAAAGCTGCAAGACAATTAAATGTGATGTTCAGGTTTAAAAACATTTTTACTGAAAAAGAAAAAAGAATGATATACAATGCATTTATTTTAGCTAATTTCAGTTATTGTCCAATAAAATGGCACTTCTGTAGTAATACTCATATGAGAAAGATGGAAAGAATACAGAAAAGAGCATTAAGATTTTTGTATAATGATAAGACCAGTGATTATGATTCACTTTTAGAAAAGGCTAATTTGGACACACTACATGTAAGACGTATAAAAGCTATAGCAACTGAAGTTTTTAAATGTGTTAACAATCTTAACCCATCTTTTATGAAAGAATTGTTTGAGGTAAAGACAAATGTATTTGGTATACGAGATGATAATAAGCTGATACAGAAAAAGATAAACACAGTTACATATGGTAATAACAGCTTTACATATTATGGTACTCATGTATGGAATTTATTGCCTGCAGATGTAAAAAGTGCTGTAGATCTAAATAATTTTAAATTCATGCTGCAAACTTGGGATGGACCTGAAAGATGTCAATGCAGCCTATGTAATGTAAATCTAATGTGATTTTATTGTTATAATGAACTGTTATAATTTTGTTTTATTTGTTATTCTATCGACCAATAGCTTTTAGCTAATGTTGTGTAATTTATAATTTATGTCGATGCAAAATAAATATTTATCTTATCTTATCTTATCTTATCTTAACTACGTAGTAGCTTAAGATGAGCTATATATTGTATTTCCATAGAAATCTTAACTACTTAGTAGCTTAAGTTGAGCTTTATATTGTATCTTATAACATATAATAAAATTGATATTTCATTTTGCAATTAAACTTAATTAAATTGAATAAAGGTATTTTCTTTATTCCCAATTTTGAAATAACTCTAGATTTGCTCAATGCATAAACAATTGTAATTTCCTATGATCTGCTCCAAAGTAATGTATGAAACATGTAAAAACTTAATGTCTTCTTTGATGTATTTATTTACATGTGGAAATATTTAACAGTTGCGTATATGTATAATGTCACTGAGGAAAAAGAAAATGGTTTATGGGGGCTGAGGGGTGGGAATGATGGTGGGTGGGGAATGTCCGGGTGGGGAATGTCCGGGTGGGGAATGTCCTAGGTGGGGAATGTCCGGGTGGGGAATGTCCGGGTGGGGAATATACCCGTCCGCACATATTTACAAACACTTAGCAACCAAATTTATGAATGGTATCTATGTAGTTCAAACGAGGCAAAATGCAAAGGCAATCAGCCGTTGAAGGGCGGCTCGATCCTGACTGCACATATTATTTTTAATTATTAACCGAGATATTAAGGTGAAATCTTCAAAACTATAATCGACATCTAGTTATATAATTTTCAATTACGGCGGTCATTTTCGGGGCCAAAACAAACTAAAATCTACCTAAATCATACACCACTGTTCTCTTACATTTTTTTTTCATTTCTTGCTGGTACAAGAAAATTGCAGAAATAAGAGTTTTTTTGTTTGTACCAAATACAAATTGCAAACATGTGTAAAATTGTTGAAGCCACTCCTAATACAGAATTTGTTGAAGCCACCCCTGAAGCCACCTTCAAAATCCTTTTGGTGTAAGGCCAAATTTGTGATCAAAGGTTATTCTGTCATTGTTTCCACAACTCAGCCCATGCAGTATTTGATGTCTTCCCATTTGGCAATAATATTCTGCCAAAAAAATCTTATTGAGAGATAAGTTGGATATTTTTCACACAAGTCCGACATTTATCACATAAGTAAGATATTTTTCACATAAGTAAGATATTTTTCACATAGGATTAAAATTCCAAAAATGAAGATGCCGTAATTGTGAACATTAAAACCAGTAGTTAGTGTTAGTTTTAAATATTTCATATTCATATCTCGGCTCATAATATATGTACAGAATTGATTTATATATGTATAAAATTTTGGTTGAAACTATGTTTTAGCCCCAAAAATGACTGCCGTAATTGTGTAACAATTATATATGTTTTACATAAATTTTATTGTTATTTCATCCCGGTTCACATTAATATCTAATATATCTGCCAATAATACAGAAATTATTTAAATATGTCTGCAATCGTGAGAAGAGGAAGACAGTTTATATGTATTTTGTAGACTGTACTTCGTTTTGGCCCCGAAAATGACTGCCGTAATTGCGAACTATTTAACAAGATGTTAATTATAGTTTTGAAGATTTCACATTAATATCTTGGCCCGGCAATAACACACTTACAGAAATGATTTAAATATGCCCGAAATCTTGAGAAAAAGAGGAATACAGGTATATATTTATTTTGTAGATTGTATACGGTTTGGCCCCGAAAATGACTGCCTTTATTGCGAACTATATCTCAAGATGTTAATTAGAGTTTTGAAGATTTGACATTAATATCTCGGCTAATATTAGACTTACAGAAATGATTTAGATATTTATGGCATTATGAGAACATCAGGAGTACAGTTGTGTATCACAAATGCATGCAATATGCTCCCATAAAAAATATGAGATGTACATAACCATGTACATGGTTATGTACATCTGATAATATACAATGGTTAACACATGTTCACAAGTTTCTTTCCACTCAATAGCCACTCTGCCTTCTGAGCATGCGCAGTAACAACATGTGACGTCAGATCGATGGGAGCAATTTGCGCCTTGTGCATCTGCCAACCATTGACATGACGTCATTGACCAGCACATGCAGTGAACTACAAGTAAACAATTACACACACGCTGAAAACTGATGCAGTTCTCTTTGGCCTTGACCTACCAGTATACACGTTTGGGGCATGGTGAAAGAATATATATCCTGTCAAAAAAGGATATATCCCTTTTCCCATGACAAATGATTTCTGCAGAACCATTAAACGATGACAATGAAACATAACTATATAGAGCTTCATACCCTTATATAAATGGGTAAAAACGGATATATATATATATATATATATATATATATATATATATATATATATATATATATATATATATATATATATATATATATATATATATATATATATATATATCCTGTAAAAAACAGATGTACCTATATATACGTACCTATTCTAATTTCATAGGTAATGTACAAAGAAGCTTTTAGTAGCTACAAAGTCTATATGAAAAGTATCTATGGATATAGAAGGGTGAGATTTTCACAGTGTAAGTAATACTCTTCAGAAAATTGCCTTATCTGTTTATCAATATTTTCTTAACCCAACATTGATTTTTTGAGAAAAAAGAAGTGTTTTTCACAAAAACATCAAATCTTTTTGTTGGAATATCAAACTTTTGGGGGTAAAAATGTTGCATCAATGTGAAATCACCTTGCTGGGCAAATGCTATGTAAATGGAATGGACGCATATATTGGCAGATTTGAAATTATATCAGAAAAAAGATTTTTTTCTCGTCGCCTCATGGAACTGCGTTTACCACCAAGAGGTAATCAGTGCAATTTGAAGAGCTGGTTGAATCATCTTTCTACTCAATTATTGATGAAATTCTTTTGTATATACGATATTCAGTGGAAAGAAATGTGCATCTTGTAGCCTCAAGCAACTAATTTTTGACAAAACTGGTCTTTTGTATACGTAATATTAATATTGTTCACTATTCCATATGTTGTTTACTCTTGCTGCTAGTAGAGCAGCACAACTTATCAAAGTTCCGCGCTTTGAAAGAAGTGTGCATTTCATAACCTCACGCAACCGGGTTAATGATGATGATGACGATGGTGATGATATCAATAATAATAATAATAATATCAATAATAATAATTAATAATAATGATGATGATGATGATGATGATGATTATGATAATAATAATAATAATAATAATAATAATAATAATAATAATAATAATAATAATAATAATAATAATAATAATAATAATAATAATAATAATAAAAATAATAATAATAATAATATGCCACCAAAGAACACTCATCGAATTCACCTTTGTGATATTGATCATTCCCGTTCCGAAGCCCAGTTAGTAAAACAAACCACATTGTCGATATGTGTATGAGAAAGATTTCAATTCCCCCATAGGCCAAAATGCTAACAAAAATATATCTTACTCTAATATTTATATTATTGAAATGTTGTTCTTGTGTATGTAATCAATACCAGCGTGTGGTTTAAACAACGTTGTGTTTCTCACACATAATGTATTCAGGTAGTACATTATAATAATCATCTATCATAATTAATACACATATATTAATATACATATTATATATACACAAGTTCATTATGCCAGGTGCTATTCACATTTGAGAATGGCGCTGTGTCATAAATATCTTTTGGTCGTTTTGGCATTTTTTGCTTCAAGAGACTGTGTAGTTTGGTCAGATTTATTAGGTGATGATACACCTGTAGATGATTATGTGGAGGATGGTGACTTAATGTTGGGATTGATACTGCCCTTGTATTTCAGTTCTGAAGAAAACATATGTCGTCATCAGCGTGTTCATTATGTTATCCAAAGTGCCCAATCAGCCAGGTATGTCATACAAAAAACTAACAATGATACTAATATTCTCCCAAATACAACATTGGGATTAGTGATGTTGAATGATTGTGGTAGGTCCACTCTTGCTGCTAGTAGAGCAGCACAACTTATCAAAGTTCCACACTGTTCTAAAATTGGATGCAGCAATTACAACAGTACTGAACGTTTTGTGAGGCCGTCTTATGATGTAGTTGGAATTGTTGGGCTAGCATCTAGTTCAATAGCAACTAAGGTGAGCAGTGTTTTGAGTGCATTTAAAATACCACAGGTCAGCTGGATTGCTACTAGTGATGAACTCAGTTCCAAAGTCAACTATGAATATTTCTCCAGAACTGTATCTCCAGACTCATACCAAATGCGAGCAATGGTAGACATAGTGACTCATTTTAACTGGACTTATATTTCTGTATTAGTTGTTGAAGGAACCTATGGGGCTAATGCCATGAATCACATTTTGAAATTAACTGAACAGCATGGTATTTGTATTGCTTATTCTAAAATAATGGAAGGGGAATTATCAGCTGAAGGATATGAGAATGTTATAAATGAACTTCGCAAGGTCCACACAGCTCGTGTAGTGTTAATAGTTTTATATAACAAAATGATTCCCAAGTTGTTTTTAGCCCTAGACCGGATGGGGGCAATTGGTGAATTTATTTTTATCACTTCAGATACATTTCGTAAATCAGCATACAATGGTATTGAGCACCTTTTTGTTGGAACATTTTCTATTCTCCCGGTGGAGGGCAGTGCACCCGAATTTAAACCATTTTATGAAAGTCTTCCAACAGTGCACAGTAATGAAAATAGCATTTGGTTTGGAGAATTTTTGCCTGAAGAACTTGACTGCAGTTGGACGCCAAGTGAAAATGAAACTAGCTGTGAAGTATATGCAAATAAAAAAGTATCAGAGATTCCAAGTTTCTATTGGAGCACTAGTCCCCCAACTTTCATGGAATCAGTTCAGGTTTTTGTTGTTGCTCTGAATGATCTAATTACAAATGAATGTCCTACTGCTTTTGGAAACAGAGAGGCGTTACGTGAATGTGTTCAAGGGCCACTCCTTTTGTCTTACATAAGGAATATCAAATTTAATGGGTATGTCCAGCCCATCGAATTTGACAAAAATGGAAACATATTCGGAAGTTTTGATATAAACCATTTCCAGCAAACCTCTGACAATACTGGGCTGGGGCCAATGAAGATAGGGACATGGAGCGCCGCTTTAGATGAGGTCATCCTGGAGGACGACATTATAACTTGGCACATAAATAATCACACATCTAGGGACATGGTGCCAGAATCTTTGTGTGCAAAACCTTGTGATATAGGCGAATTCTACATCCAGGGTGAAGTGTTTTGTTGCTGGCAGTGCCGACGGTGTCGAGATAATGAACGACTTAAAGAAGACCTGAAAGGTTGTGAGGTCTGTGATCAACTCACTTGGCCAGAACAAGAAAATTTCACCTCTTGTGAAACCATTTCTCCTACATTTATGCTTTGGGCAGATGGTATTGCCATTGGTCTGGAATCTTTGGCAGGTGTTGGGATAATATCATCATGTCTTATTACTATGATTTTTGTGAAACACAGAGAGAGGCGTGTTATTAAGGGATCAAATCGTGAACTAATGGTCCCAATTTTGTTCGGAATTTTTGTGGCTTTCTCTACAGTGTTTGCTTATTTGGCTGAACCTAATGATATAACATGTGTATTTACCTATTTCTCCTTTCATCTCAGCTGCACATTGATATTCGTTCCTTTGTTACTGAAAACTATCAGAGTGTACAGAATATTTGCAGCCTCCGAAAAATGTAAACTACGTCTCCGGTTTATAGGAGCGTCTTCACAGATCCTTTTCCTGAGTGGCCTGATAATACTGCAGGTAAGAAATCAATGCAGACAAAATATTTCAATTAATCAAGACATTTACAAAAGCTGTTTTAAAAGGTTAATAAGAGTTTAAAAAGTTCAAATGAGTGTCTTTATTTTACATTCTTATATTTCAGGCACAATCATGACATTTCCAAAAGGTGTTTTAAAAGGTTAATAAGAGTTTAATAAGTACGAATGAATGTTATTATTTTACAATCTTATATTTCAGGCAACTCTCACCATCATTGTGTTTTGGTTACAACCATCTTTTGCCATTAAAACAATGCCAGTGATAACGGAGCCATTAGTGGAACTTCACTGTGACCTTACCATCTATAACCTTCTCATTCCACTTTCTTTTAATATTCTGCTGCTTCTTCTATGTGCAGTGTATGGATTTCTCTCCCGCAAATTGCCTGACAACTTTAATGAATCGTGGTATATATTTATTGCTGTTACTACAACTATTTTCATTTGGATTGCTTTCTTGCCGACGCACATGCTGGCGTTCTATGCTTACCATAAGGCCGCCCTTCTGGCATTGGCTCTCATACTTAATGGAACTGTCACCACTGTATGCCTATTTGTACCCAAGATATTTGCAATTTATTTTGTGGATGACGATAAAATTAAAATCTCTAATTTTGAATCCAGCGATTTCTCCAAATCTGAAACATCAGTTTCTGTTGTAAAAGGTTAATAATTTAAGGGTTTATTTCTTGTTGTCATATCTGTCAATGGCGATTCTGTATAGATATAAAAGGGAAGGTTAAAATCTTTGGAGCATTTTCTTTAAAACCTTTAGTGTTTCTCGAAACGCAGATTCTTTTTGCAAATCCTTTTTGCTGTGGACATTGTGCAAAGTACTGACAAATATCTTTATCTGGCCGAAAGAACTTAATTGGTTGAGTATTCGCCTTGAGATCCAGGGGTTCTAGGTTCGAATCCTGGCCAGTTACTATCAACCGCTATGAGCAGACATTGTCTGGTATCATCAGTATATAAATGTCAGCTTTATTATTATTTTTATTTATTTATCTTATTCATGTAATTAATTATGTCTTTACCTGTGACGTTGTGCACAGTGATATTGTTAGCTACTATAGGTGTACCTGGGGTAACCTTATAGATCTATAGGGAAACTCGCTGGCTATGATTTGCTGGCCGATACCTAGCTGCCTACTATGCCTATCTCATATGGGGATCAAGGAGAACTGCAGACTCAGTATGGACAGTGTACAATAATCGTCTGTATACATAGAGTCAGACTAGGTAAGGCATGGCATGAGCATGAGGATAGGTAGACGGATGATGACTGCAACGGAACTGTCCGGCCAAGGGCCGCACCTCGGAGCTGCAGGGTTCTACCGTTGGCGACGAGAACCTCTGTCTGTAGATGAAGGACAGGAACTAGAAGAGTAAAGAAGAGCATAGAAGAGCGCAGTAGAGTGCCCAGGTTGCGGCTGCAACCTGGTTATGTTGGATCCATATCGATGTTGGATCCATATCGAGGTGCTGGATCCATATCGAGGTTGATCTCTCGTGCTCATCTTTGATTGGCAATTGATTTCTCGTGCTCATCTTTGATTGGCAATTAGCCTGTGGCGTGGCAGACATGCGTATCGTCCTGGCATGCATCATCATAACCACGTAACCATGGTATTGTCTCTGACATTGTCTCATATATTGTCTTTCGTATGCACAGTCATTCTGTGTCCCACAATATTTCCTTCACATGACTGATGTGGAATGGCTTGGTGGTCGATAAAGGTTAAACATATGAGGCCAATAACGGTGAATTAGATTGATCATTGACTATGATTTTGTTAACATTTCATATATATAAATAAAATATAAATTGACCCACGCTCGTTCTATAAATTCCAACAGTCTGCCTCATTTCGCATTGACACATTTATCATAACCTATTTCCTCACCAAATGTTATGGCACGGTTACCTTTCTCCACTAATTATGTTAGCATAGTCTCAACAAACTAAGATACATTACATGATATGTCGTCCCAGATGTTGAGTAACAAACATGAATGTGACTATAAATCCAAATAAGGTCAATACACATGTGCTACTTGTAAACCATGATATTCCTCAGACAATTTGTAAACCATGATATTCCATGATATGTAAACCATGATATTCCTCAGACAATTTGTTGGTTTTTTATCAATCACATCTTTCCAGCATGTTATCTGTTTGGTCAGCCACGAGTAATAGATGGACTATTTTGAAAACATTGATTTGTTGTGAAACCAGTCTTTTTCATCTTGAAAACAATGGGGAACGTCTGGTGTCTACATGTAGAATGATAGATAGGGATAAGGGTAGGCCATTGGATATTGTACATCTTCATATTTTATGTGTGTTTATGTATGATGCTATTTATCAATTTGATTAAAAGACCTATCAAAATGATATATTTCTATATCTTTTATGATCTTTGTCAACTAGATTACAAGAAATATTGCTCTACAGTTATTTTTGACTTTTTGATTTGTTTTTTTACAAATGCAGGGCAGTGAAGACAAACACTGGTTATTCTTGGGTAAAAAATAAATAAATATTTATTCCTGAGACAAGCTTTTTCCTGAGGTAATTACAGTTTCCTGTTGAGTCCCGTAAACTTACATCAGATAAAATGTTGTAATGGAAATCTACATATCTACGACTACAATTAAGAACATGTCTCATTGACTAGTATGTTTGGTATCTGAACAGTCTAATTTTTCATATATCTTCTGTTCTTGACATGAACACATAAACATGTCAATATATAGTAATATTACAAGCAACCAATTTTATATCTTAAACGGAACGAATCAGTAGATATCAGCTATGTTGCTGAACTAAACCTTATCATCGTTTAGTAAACTATCAGATGCTGGAGCATTCCATTCATCATTTAGTAAACTATCATAGATGCTGGAGCATTTCATTCATCATTTAGTAAACTATCATAGATGCTGGAGCATTTCATTCATCATTTAATAAACTATCATAGATGCTGGAGCATTTCATTCATCATTTAGTAAACTATCATAGATGCTGGAGCATTCCATTCATCATTTAGTAACCTATCATAAATGCTGGAGCATTTCATTCATCATTTAGTAAACTATCATAGAAGCTGGAGCATTTCATTCATCATTTAGTAAACTATCATAGAAGCTGGAGCATTTCATTCATCATTTAGTAAACTATCATAGAAGCTGGAGCACTTCATTCATCATTTAATAAACTATCAGAGATGCTGGAGCATTCCATTCATCATTTAATAAACTATCATAGATGCTGGAGCATTCCATTCATCATTTAGTAAACTATCATAGATGCTGGAGCATTTCATTCATCATTTAGTAAACTATCAGATGCTGGAGCATTTCATTCATCATTTAGTAAACTATCATAGATGCTGGAGCATTTCATTCATCATTTAGTAAACTATCATAGATGCTGGAGCATTTCATTCATCATTTAGTAAACTATCATAGAAGCTGGAGCATTTCATTCATCATTTAGTAAACTATCATAGATGCTGGAGCATTCCATTCATCATTTAGTAACCTATCATAAATGCTGGAGCATTCCATTCATCATTTAGTAAACTATCATAGAAGCTGGAGCATTTCATTCATCATTTAATAAACTATCATAGATGCTGGAGCATTTCATCCATCATTTAGTAAACTATCAGATGCTGGAGCATTTCATCCATCGTTTAGTAAACTATCATAGAAGCTGGAGCATTTCATTCATCATTTAGTAACCTATCATAAATGCTGGAGCATTTCATTCATCATTTAGTAAACTATCAGATGCTGGAGCATTTCATCCATCGTTTAGTAAACTATCATAGAAGCTGGAGCATTTCATTCATCATTTAGTAAACTATCAGATGCTGGAGCATTTCATCCATCGTTTAGTAAACTATCATAGATGCTGGAGCATTTCATTTATCATTTAGTAAACTATCAGATGCTGGAGCATTTCATCCATCGTTTAGTAAACTATCATAGATGCTGAAGCATTTCATTTATCATTTAGTAAACTATCAGATGCTGGAGCATTTCATCCATCGTTTAGTAAACTATCATAGATGCTGGAGCATTTCATTCATCATTTAGTAAACTATCATAGATGCTGGAGCATTCCATTCATCATTTAGTAAACTATCATAGATGCTGGAGCATTCCATTCATCATTTAGTAAACTATCATAGATGCTGGAGCATTCCATTCATCATTTAGTAAACTATCATAGAAGCTGGAGCATTTCATCCATCGTTTAGTAAACTATCATAGAAGCTGGAGCATTTCATTCATCATTTAATAAACTATCATAGATGCTGGAGCATTCCATTCATCATTTAGTAAACTATCATAGAAGCTGGAGCATTTCATCCATCGTTTAGTAAACTATCATAGAAGCTGGAGCATTTCATTCATCATTTAGTAAACTATCATAGATGCTGGAGCATTTCATTCATCATTTAGTAAACTATCATAAATGCTGGAGCATTCCATTCATCATTTAATAAACTATCATAGATGCTGGAGCATTCCATTCATCATTTAGTAAACTATCATAGATGCTGGAGCATTTCATTCATCATTTAATAAACTATCATAAATGCTGGAGCATTCCATTCATCATTTAGTAAACTATCATAGAAGCTGGAGCATTTCATCCATCGTTTAGTAAACTATCATAGAAGCTGGAGCATTTCATTCATCATTTAGTAAACTATCAGATGCTGGAGCATTTCATCCATCGTTTAGTAAACTATCATAGATGCTGGAGCATTTCATTTATCATTTAGTAAACTATCAGATGCTGGAGCATTTCATCCATCGTTTAGTAAACTATCATAGATGCTGAAGCATTTCATTTATCATTTAGTAAACTATCAGATGCTGGAGCATTTCATCCATCGTTTAGTAAACTATCATAGATGCTGGAGCATTTCATTCATCATTTAGTAAACTATCATAGATGCTGGAGCATTCCATTCATCATTTAGTAAACTATCATAGAAGCTGGAGCATTTCATCCATCGTTTAGTAAACTATCATAGAAGCTGGAGCATTTCATTCATCATTTAGTAAACTATCATAGATGCTGGAGCATTCCATTCATCATTTAGTAAACTATCATAGATGCTGGAGCATTTCATTCATCATTTAATAAACTATCATAAATGCTGGAGCATTCCATTCATCATTTAGTAAACTATCATAGAAGCTGGAGCATTTCATCGATCATTTAGTAAACTATCATAGAAGCTGGAGCATTTCATTCATCATTTAGTAAACTATCAGATGCTGGAGCATTTCATCCATCGTTTAGTAAACTATCATAGATGCTGAAGCATTTCATTTATCATTTAGTAAACTATCAGATGCTGGAGCATTTCATCCATCGTTTAGTAAACTATCATAGATGCTGGAGCATTTCATTCATCATTTAGTAAACTATCATAGATGCTGGAGCATTCCATTCATCATTTAGTAAACTATCATAGAAGCTGGAGCATTTCATCCATCGTTTAGTAAACTATCATAGAAGCTGGAGCATTTCATTCATCATTTAGTAAACTATCATAGATGCTGGAGCATTTCATTCATCATTTAGTAAACTATCATAGATGCTGGAGCATTCCATTCATCATTTAGTAAACTATCATAGAAGCTGGAGCATTTCATCCATCGTTTAGTAAACTATCATAGATGCTGGAGCATTTCATTCATCATTTAGTAACCTATCATAGATGCTGGAGCATTTCATTCATCATTTAGTAAACTATCATAGATGCTGGAGCATTTCATTCATCATTTAGTAACCTATCATAGATGCTGGAGCATTTCATTCATCATTTAGTAAACTATCATAGATGCTGGAGCATTTCATTCATCTTTTTGGATGACCAAGATGGATCTTTTAGAACAAGTATGGCATGAACACAAATATATTCCCATTAACAGGTTTCTTAATCCATCTGACACGAAATACACGAAAATGTACTGCCAATGAAAATATCTTGCTCAAGTGGGCGCTGGGGTGATGAATTATAACACTCTGGAAAAGGTTTATCTTGTTTTCTAATAAGAAGTTGATCACACTTCATGCAGCTACAAATGCTATATCGAGTCTGAGTCTTGTTCAAAAGGGATCTGAAAAAAACAAGAGATTAAATAATTAATTTGGGCCAAATGTTCTTGTCTTATAATTCATTAAAACTACTTCCTTTGGCATATAATTAAGAACTATGAGGTAATTTAACCGTGGATCTTAACTAGAAGACTGTGTTGCTTTCAAATCGTGAGGTTCGATCCCCGGCCGTGCCGAGATTGAATCCATGAAAAAATGTCACATATGAGCCGATGCCCGTACCAAAGAGTTAACTCATTGTCCTTGTAAATCTGACTGGGTGGGTTGTCATGTCAAGGACCTGCGACATGACAATTCAGTCAGGCAGCACTATAACTGCTACAAGTAGGTCTCATCACGACATGACTGAAATAATGTTGAAAGTGATGTAAAACCCAAAACGAATGAACAACCAAATCAACAAGAATATGGTGTTTCAGATTTGTGAAATATTGAATTAATATATTCAGTGATTTCCTATCATCTTTTTGATACCATCTTATCAATGCAAATTTTATGTAAAATTACATGTGTTGTTTAAATGTAAATGCTTAAAATTTCTAATTGCATCCCTCGGGAAATCACTTGGGAAAACAAACATTTTCAAAGTTTTTTAAAAGATTTATCTAAATTTACAAAGAAATTCAAGAAGTGACATATCTTGGTTAAGCTTTGTCATTATGAAAACAGCTAGTTATGTGGTAATTTCAAGCTTTTAGCGAATGAAAGAAACATTAAATTAATAAAATGCAACTCACCAGCCATTCAGTCCCTAAAAATAAATAAATAGGTTCAATAATGAAACATACAAGAGCATTGCCCTTGGCAGACTTATTATAAAGGTATGTCCAAAAGGCATGATCCCTATCATGAAAGGAACTTGAGTTCAATAGCTCATTTCACTGAGCAGGGTTTGACCAGTGTGAAGTATTGAATTGAACCTGGCTACATTGAGACTTAAACACATATTGCTACATATGGGACATTATGAATTTCGTCAAACCAAATTCAAAGATTTTTGTCCAAAAGAAAACAAAATCATGTTTTACCATTTTATAAATATTGCTTACATTTAAAAAAAATGATATTCAGATAAATTCCATCACTCTATTGGCTAAATGGTATATTCAAACTCAAATTCATCAAAGTATGTGTATCAATCTTTATAACTTTTGGCTTATTTAAATCACAACTAGAGATGGAAAAACATGTTTGTATATTGAAAAATAAAAACAATTTTGACTCAATATGGGGAAAAACATCTGACAGAATTTAAACAGTTTTACATATACTTCCCATATTTTGAACTGCACAGGATAACAAATTATGTTCCTAGTTGTAATTCATTTACATAGTTAACGCCAGAGTAGATCAAGATATGTCTCAAATACTCTTAAGGGCGTTAACACGTGACGTAATTTTTGGTACTAAATGCAATCATCTTAGGTATGTAATTAATTTCTATAGTTCAGGGCTTCAACCCAATTTACATTACAACCCAATTTTAACATATTGATTTTGTTCATAACGTTTGCATTTCATGGCATATATCTTATTGTCATAATTTGGCAGAGATCGATATTGTCAGACTTATTCTCATTAACAATATGCGATACTTTTATATTGGACAGGACAGGTCTCTTGAATAGTCTGTTATTGCTGATGTATGGAACAGATAGGCAATGTACTCGGGTAACTTTTGGTATTTATAGCCTACTCCGTACAACTCTGTAATATCGTCTTTCTCATAAGTATCATGGGAGGAAACCCACCTGGTGCTTACAACGTCATCACATAAATGAGTATTTATAAAGATTTGGCGAAGGGCAAGATGGTCACGACAACACACAGTGACACATGTTGTATCATTTATATTTGTACCCTTATTTGGTAGGTTATTCCAGCTATTTCAAAGGTCATTTGCTACATTCTACTTGCATCTGAGAGCCAATCCAATATATTTTCAGTACCTCACCACAATGAATGATATTGTATATAATATATGAGATATATGGGATAACCTACTCGGTCCTCTGGTCTTCAGAGAACTAAATCATTTGGCCCAGGCATTGCTTGTTTTTGTTATGCTTTTGGACATTGATCCTGAAACTCCAAAAGAGACATAGATCACTCTTCTACTTTGAAGAAAGTTTGTATAATCATTCACCTGTATGCTTTGTGATAGATGCAAAGAAATGTATCTTATATCTTTTCCCCAATGACAAACAAATTGTGGTCATTATAGTTGTTTGGGATAACATACACTATTACCTGTCAGCATCCTTTACATCTTCTATTCATCCATATCATAAAGGCTTATGAAATGTACAGTAGAATTTCTCTTTCTAGAATTTCTCTATTTCTTTCCTTTTCCTAATGACAACTGGTGTTAGCATATGGCAAACCAAACGTAAATTATAACAGTTTGTAGATATACCTTGATTAGGCTCTTGTGTTTAATTAAGAATGACAAAACACCATTCCAGTCACAAAATTTGGGTTGAAAACTCCCACATCACTTTCTGGCCATATATGGGTTGATTGGATGAACAAAGAAAAATCTGCAGTGAAGCATGGTGATGATAAAATAGAATCTCTTAGAATGGAAAAGCGGATAAGATTCGAATCCGGTGACGTGATGGATGGCAAACGCATTTATTATGATGTACATGGTATGAGGTTTTGGTGAAATTGATGTTTAATATGTTGGAGTCATTAATCAGGAGACATGAAAAGAACTTGTTATGTGTTCATATTATACCTTAATACTGTGCCAAAACATAAGTTATGCAGGACAATATGTAGAAAGTATTGGTCAGAGCAATTTAAACATGATTAGGATTTTATTCACACAAAAGCATAAAACACTTCCAAAAATGTTGTTTTGATACTGAACTTTTTTTCCAAAAAAAAACGTTTCACGATGTTCATTCAGAATGACATAAAGAAAATTGACCTTTTTATTTGTGAACAAAGTTTGATCATTTTTTTCCTTATTGTCTTTGCAGAAGGTGATGTAGGGCCCACTGCAAATGAACCTGAGGTAGGGTCAAGGCGCAGTGAGGCAGGGTCAGAGCACTAGTGGAAGGACATAGGGGACTGGTACACAAAAAGTCACAAAGCTGAAGATGTCTCAGGGTCTGCATGACAGAGAGGGAGGCCTGAGTGTGGAACAAACTTGGTTTTAAAAAGAATCTCATCATTCATTGGCCAGTCCCCATTACCAGTGCAAGTGCAAATGTTTTCTTTATGATTGTTAATTTGTTTATGCTTGTCAACAAAATGTGAATGTAAATATCTATGTTTCATAATTATGGTTATCCATCCTAAATGTAACGATGTTAATATTTTATTTGATACTTGATTATAAGCCTATTCATCTGAAGAGAGTCTCTGTACTTTTGTTCCCGATGATCCATACGACGCTCTGCATACGACGTCTTAAATCTGTCCAATTGTGGCCAATGATCTCCCGGTGCCCGCACGGCAATCTGAACTGCCGGCCGATTTATAAAAAATACCCATCGGCCGGGCATCTTTACTGAAATTAGCGTAAATGTGACTGGGGTATAAAGGAAGTACTAAGTCATTGCTCAGTAATTAACCTACAACTTGCCATCAAAACTTACAAGAATTACCACAAATATTTTATATATCACTTAAAACAAATGGAATCTGAAGTGTTTTAAAAACATTTCCCTTTCCAACCCATGGCATAAAAATTCCCCTATCAAACCCTAGGCATAAGATTTTTCCTATCAAACCCTTGACATATATGCTCAAAATAACAGATAATATGAGGTTAAGTATTGAAACATGTAATTACAAAATGGGTTGCACAGATAAAGTAGCAACATATTGATGTAATATTTGTAATCACTGAAACGATCAAAGGTGTCGCGCAAGATTAACATTGCAAGTCATACATTTCATTAATTAAAACTTAATTTGAATAATTTGTTTTTAAAATTGCCTCAATTCTTAATTTGCTAACATCTGTAGTGAAATAGTCGACTGTTCTTTTAATTACAGAATATTCTAGAATCTTGGTCCCATTCTCTCTTCGTGCTAATACAAAAAGTTGTCATTGAGGAAACCATACACAGCGATCCTGAAAGTTCTTGCCGCCAGATGTCACATAAGTTTTCATGTGACAATACCCGCTGAGCGATCTTGATCAGCATGACAAATATTAACACTAAATTAACCATGTGAAAGTAACAATTATGTACATAGGATTATTTCAGGTTAACTTAATTTCAAGATTTTTATTACAATTTAAGTCATAATAAATATTCCCACATTCATATATTTACATGTCTTTTATTTGGTTGCATGTTCATCACAGTAAATCAAATCAAAATGACCTGTTCTCTTTATTCAATTAAGCGTTTTAATGGCTAAATCATATACGTAAACAAAATGGAATAGTTGTCATGGCATGACAATGCGTAAATAATGGACGAAATGTGAGAACAGTAACAAGTATATAAAGAAAAACACTCGTCCAGTGTGAAAACTGATCAGTGATTTTGAGAATGGGATGAGTAAAAGCGATTCGGTCATGTTAACATTAAGAATGATTGCTAAATGGTTTCTGGTGTTCTGCTGTGGAATAGCTGGACTTTGCCTTGCTGACACGCATAGAAAACGTAAGTATCCACTCGAAAATAATATACATGTACACGCAGTTAAATAATATACATGCAAAGCAGAATATATATATATATATATATATATATATATATATATATATATATATATATATATATATATATATATATATATATAT
This sequence comes from Amphiduros pacificus, assembly GCA_949316495.1. Classification (NCBI taxonomy): domain Eukaryota; kingdom Metazoa; phylum Annelida; class Polychaeta; order Phyllodocida; family Hesionidae; genus Amphiduros; species Amphiduros pacificus. Next base: position 20,299,263 of record OX439004.1, on the reverse strand, counting down.
ATATATATATATTCATATATATATATATATATATATATATATATATATATATATATATATATATATATATATATATATATATATATACTGCTTTACATGGTATATACTTCTTTACATATATATACTTACGTACGTACGTACACACACACATATATATATATATATATATATATATATATATATATATATATATATATATATATATATATATATATATATATGTAAAGCAGTATATACACCACATACATATACCACATATATTTTCAAATACATTTCATGAATCCACAACTCATGACTAATTCAAGGTAAAATACATAAAACCTAATGTTGAAATGTCATCTATGTTTGAGATATAACGCATAGCTCCGTGTGTTTTACAAGTTAATGTAATGTAGCATTGCCAGGGGCTGCCCCGTTACCTTTATTTACTGAGGTCATCGCCCCAAGAGAAAATTACATGTAAATATCAACTCCATTAATTTTAAAGGTACAAAAAATGTCTCTTATTTTCAAGGGAAGTGATCATTCATTATACATGTTACGATGATAGGTTATATTTTCCTGAAATGGTCACATCACTCTTGACCCTTGAGCACGATTTGATATATTTTAGTTCGAAAACGCATCAGAAAAAGATGTTTGTTTGTTTTTTTTCTGGTTTTTTTTAACATTAATAAATCATTGACACGATAAACAAACATTGGCATGAATGTCCCCATTGATAATCCAACACCCGAGCCAATAATGAATGAGAATGTTTGTCAATTATGTACAATCGGTTTGTGCCTGGGGGATAGCGAAAGGCGCTTAATTATGATATAGTCCTCATATAAAGAATCACAACCATACCATCCTCCAGTTAACACTCACCATTACTTAGAAAATAAAAGAAAGATTAATGTCAGATGTGTTTTTTACTATGGTGTTTACTTTATACATATAAATGGTGCATCGATAAAATGTCTTCCCGTTTATTATACATAGGATATTAAGTTAATATGAGTGGTATTGGAGTGTATAGCGTTATTTACGCTATAGGCAGGAATGCACGCAAGGAGTGGACAACCATCTGGTTCACATTCCTTCCACAATGAGATTATACATTAAGACACGTGTGTCCGAGCACACCGCTTATACCTAGCAACATATTTGTTCTGACAGACATATTCATCAATCATGTGATAATAATAATCAGGGGTGGGAAAGCTCTGAACGGTAGCGAACAGTAAATCTAAACTAATACATGCAATTTACGTCATTCTGGACGCTCACAACAGAGCCGGACACCAAATCGCAGCTAATCCGAGTAAAATCTTAGCAGTACCGTACAGTAAGATTGATAATATCAACTGTCACATCATATGTTCTCAAGGAAATAACACGCTCATCAACTACATATATTAGATTATAATCATTGAGAAACTGAATTTTGACGAAATTTCTGCCCAATTTAACACAGGAAAATTGCCCCAGTTTAAGATTACATAACAAGGCGTAATCCAGACTTGGGACACAAAGATTACCGTAAACACACTTTAGATTTGCTGTACGATTTTCACCACCATAATTAATACACTGAAAAATACTCAACTGTAACGAGATTTGATAAATTTTGTATTGATTTTGGTGCAATCGGTTAGCCTTTTGTGAGAAACATTTAGAATTCAATTCGTTTTTTTCATTACGTAGAAAATAGGAATAATTATGACTTCATACAGCAAATGGTTTTAAAGTCTTCATATTGGGGGTCTATATGGGCGTCATGCACATCAGAACATGTGGAATTGTATTAGTATTTCCTAAACGTTGAAAATATAAAAAAAATAACTTTATATTAAATCTTCCTATTTGGTTATTTTAGCGATATGGACGTCATTATTTTTTTGCAAACGTATAAAATATGAATAATAAGGACTTCATTCAGAAAACAGATATGAAATCTTCATATTAGGGTTCTATTTGAGCGATATGTATGTCAGAACATATAGAATTGAATAGATTTTTTTGCCAATGTAGATATGATAACCCACCAATATATTGTACCATCAGCATTGACCATTCTCAGGAACAATCATGACTTGCAATCGATTCTGTGCGCAGCTTTTTGTCTTTGTCATGACTTTCATCACTTTGTTATTATAACAACAGATTATAAAAATGTTGTTTATTGCAGTAACCAAATGCTACCAATGTGCCTATAGCCCTGATCGTGTGGAGTATAAGGTTATCAAAGTACCCCATGTGACCAAACAACTTGTCAAAGTACCTAGGATTGCTGTCAGATATGTTAAGGTTCCAAGGATTGTACAACAACAAGTACAGGTACATTGATATTTATTAATATGTCTCATAATATTTTTCTATATTTCTCCATATAGCTGCAGAGCGATTTATGCCTATTTTACAGATAATTGAACAATATTATTGGCTAATGAATAGAAGAAGCTGATATAGTGATTTAGATTTGGTCTCCTTGCAATTCCATTGCAACATAGCTAAGTAAAAAATTTGACCATTGCAAAGACAACGAGTTCTCAATAGTTTTATATACTTGGACTGGCGAAATCCAGCCACAGACGCCTCATTGCCACACCATATCAAGTGATATCAAGTGACATGTATATCACACGTTAAAACTAACAATGCATTGTGTCCCATTGGCAGGCCTCTGTCACTGAATCCATAATAAATTGCAGTATCATATCACAGTACCTTACAAAGTGATATCTCTCAACAATTCATACTTTTTCTTAATGCACCAAATCCAATAGTGTAACATGCAAAATTCATGGGAAGGGATAGTATCAGATCTTTTCTATGTCCTTGTTTTTCTTTGAAGGTTCCTAAGATTGAGAAGGAAGTATTTCAGGTTCCCCGGATGGTCAAGGTGCCTAGGACAGTAAAGAAGAAGGTCTATGGCTATGATTACTACGGATTTCCACGGCACACATACAGGTGAGCAGCAATCCTCTTTTTTCCAATCATTATTGAAAAATGTTATACCAGGCAACATTTTCAAGAGTCAATCTCATAAAATAATATATCATTTGTATCAACACATTATTCATCTAAGATTATGGCTTAAAGTCAAATACATGGGCTACTATCTGAATTTTTTTCAGAACTCATCAAGTCTTTGAGAAGAAGACTTTGTACGAGCCGAAGGAGGTTACAAAGAAGAAATTCGAATTCGTGACGAAAACCAAGAAGATTTATGATGTCAGAAGGAAAACCTTTAAGGTTTTTGATAACACATACAAAACTAAAACGACTTTCATCACTAAGTCAGTGACAGTGAAAAAGGTAACGAATCAAACATATATTAAGGTATCTTTATTACTAGTAGAATTGATTGACAAATCAATCATTACTTTACCTATTATTTCAGAATGATTTATTTTTTTAAAATAGAAAATGTCTTGAAATAACCTAGAGTGCGCAATGGTAGGAGCTTGGAGGCGAGGATATGTCTGTTGACGATACAATGTGATATAATTAATGACGACATGGCATGACGATAAAATCACACACAGAAACTGGCATGTCCAACATTCACGCACCCTGGATAATACATGCAGAGTTTGAATATCAAAGTAACTTCTAACAACTCAGTGATGATAATCGAAACAGTCCTTTGTAAAGAAACTGAATATCATCATTTGCTTAAAAAGATATTTGTATATGTGCTTATACTTATAGAATATCGCTGTTAGATCCATATTTTTCATTTTTGATTATAATTTCCATATATATAATGGCTAAATAAATTAAATATATATAACGGCAATAAAATCACGTTTAGTGTTAGAGATAGTACATGGACATATATAAAGGTCATGAAATTGGTAAATTTTGCAAATATAATGCGAAGTATGTGTGACATTTATGTTTCCAGTATGGAGGATGGGACAAATGTTTAGGGCCGTTCAGCAAGCACCAGGCTCAGAGGTGGGGGATAGACGTATGGGACTGTGACAGTAATTGTTACACCAGGCTCGACTATAATGGAAGTACGTGACAATATCTATATAAACATGTTTATATGAAAGATATGTATATCTTTCATATATTTTATTCACACGCATTTTACATGTACGCTTACAAGTCGTAAAATTCATGTTGGTTGTCTGAATTTATTTTAAGACTTACACCGTGGTTGCTATAAGGGCGAATACAAGGTGAACCCAAATAAGCTGGGATGTTCTCACCAGGCGGGTGCCACTTACTGCTTCTGCAAAGGTGACCTATGCAATGTGGATGTCGCTGCAACAAGGTCCCCTCCCGCGGCGGACGGAGAGCCTCCAGGCAGTAACAGAAAACACCCAACAACATCAGCAAAGAGACCTTCTGGCCCAGGGAACAGTCTTTCATATTCTGAGGGGAGACCATCCTCGTCGGCAAGGAGACCCTCCAGCTCAGGGCAGAGGCTTCCATATTCAGAAAGGAGACCCTCCTCCTCCGAGGGGAGACCTTCTAAGCATAAGATTTCCCAATTTACAGACTCAAGACCTCATGAATTTGACTGGAGGCCGTTTTCCACTGATTTGAGACACAATAAGAATAGCAACAGGAAACCGCTCACAACTCGATCTTATTATTAAACTTTCCAAACAGAAAGAACAACTCTTTACCAAGGGGCATACATTATCGATTGAAATTGTGTATTGTCATTCTGAGGAAATCCACAGACACACAAATGAAGAAGGTCACCCTAAACATTTAACATTAGGCTCCTCTGAGGGAAGATTTCTTAAGACCTGATATAAACTATTATATCAACAACCTGTATGTTCTGGAATGCTCTGACATTATAGCTTGACCAAATGCATTTTACATTTAAAATGATTTTTGATTGATAATTCTATTTACTGACATACTTAGAGCAATAACAGTGAAAAATAGATGATTTGAAAAGAAAAAAAAGAAAAAGCATATATTTGCATTATATATCGTTGAAACAATAATATTTATTATATATTTCTTAATCAATAATTTATAATTATAAAATACAGTACTGGGAATAAGTGAACAAGATAGTTCTTTTTGTTCTTTATTACCTTTCTCTTTTCTTAAACCTATGTAAGAAGCATACTAATATGTTTTTTTCTTTTAGTCTGTCTCAGATTATTCTTGTAAAAATATATGTATTTTATATAGCAGATCTAATATCTTATCTTATAATATTTATTATTATTTAAACTTTTAGTTGAAATTGACTGTTTCATATATTTTATATCATGATGTAACTATGTTTGGATGAATTATTTCTGAATAAATGTGAAAACTACTCTTAATAATTTAGATTTTGTCATATATTTTAAACATATCTTTTTCCCGATTTACAAAGTGAATGAAATCATTAATGACGAACGCCAAAATTCTCTGCATGCCCACTGTATACTTCTGTTCTGCTCCTCTCATTGAATAAAGGCATTCTACAAATCATGTTCAATACACAAATGTGTAAAACCATTTCTATAAAAAAGTCCATAACCACGAAGGATACATTCGATTTTCATGAAATGACTTTGAACAAGATAATACCTGTTTGGAAATAAAAAATTGTCATTGAATTATCTTTTGATTTGTTCAAATATGATAAAAATATGTTTTAGATGCGTCCTTTAATATGTACTGTACATGGCAGTGGTGTTAGTGTAACAAACAGTAGATTCCTGAATACTTAATTCCGAACACGTTCCTTGTTGCCATTTATTCAGACATTCATATGACATAATTAGTGATTAGTGATCTGACCCGCTTGTCTCTCCACCAACATAGGTACCACGTGACTATTGTTCATAAATCCTGGAATTCTATATATTCCGCCATTGTCTCTATACCGCTTAGTTATGCAAACACCAATGTGTTTTTTCTCATACGTATGTGCAAACTAATACATTAATTCATCCATGGGTTTTTGTGTAAAAGAAATAATTAAATCAATTATAATACTAATCTAAGCAGACATTGACAGCTGACATCAGCCTCTCCTATAATGTCATGTATCAATGTTTGAATACCAAATTACATGTTATTTTGAGGATTAGGTCATGCAAAGAAATCATAGATCAATATCTTTCGCCGGGGGTTGGCCATACTGATTCAAATAAATGAAACGTCGTTTAAATATATATATATATATATACAATATATATATATATATATATATATATATATATATATATATATATATATATATATATATATATATATATATATATATATATATATATATATACAATATATATATATATATATATATATATATATATATATATATATATATATATATATATATATATATATATATATATATATATATATACACGTGTTCAGGGAATATTTCAGGGAATATGAGGTCTTAGTTTGATTTTGCTGAGATCATTATAAAGGGCTTTACCATATCAATTTAGGAGAGGTCAACACCATCATGACAGAGGTCATTATTTTTTATCTATAACTGCCAAATGAATTGGTATATTTCATACGGCTTTGCCTTGCTCATATCTAACATGTATTTTGCACAAGCATAGAAATAATTATTCAGGAAAATATACACGTTTAATCTTTTTACAATTTTGAGATTTCATTACTATTCTTGAGGGTAAGATTGTGGCCAGGCTGTGAAATAACTATTTAAGTAGGCTGTCAACATTAACATTTTGTAATCAAAACATTTATTTAGACCTAATAGATTGTATCTTATATTTTGTTAAAGCTCAGTAATGTTCAGTGTATATGCCTTTCCGCATGTATCAAATGTCTGAGAAATTGAGAAATATGAGGTATTTTTTCAAAAGAGAATATACCAGATTTAGGATTGGGTTAAACGTTGCATACGATGGAGCGGCAAAAGCATTCACACGATTTGTGCCAGCGGTAAAATCATTTTTGACACCTGTCGCCAAGTTGTGAAAACACCGAAACCATGATGGCCAAAAGTTGGTAGAAGATTGCATCATTATCTCTGAAGGGCCTCACACGTAATGATAGCTGACTTCGTGACCTAAATCTATGAACCTGAGACCTATGAAAAAGAAGGGTTGATCAATTACATTTCATCATTTGTGTGAGAGAAAGAGAGAAAGAGAGAAAAAAATGTACTTTTATTTTGGATCATTCAACTCAAATTGTCACATGTGAAATGGAGACCATATCTCCTGGAACACAAACACGAGCTAACTATACACGAATAAAACGAACGCAATTAAATATTTTTAAGTACTATATGTGGGTTTGATTTACAGACTTTGTTAGTTTACACTTATATTTTAATATAGCTGTCACGAATACATGGTTATAATGTCACACTAAAGGTAGATGTGTTAATAGACGTAGGTGTGCATGCTCAGCGATACACTGACACTGACAATAGCAACACATCATTGCAGCCAGTCTTGACATCCATAAACACAATATAACACCGCATTGTTAACTGAGTTTCTAAATTTAATGCCTTATATTATATAATATAATGGTATACCTCGTTTTATAATGATTAATGATTTCACCATCGTATTTCTAACATCCGAAATGCAAATAATTAAATATATGACCCATTTTAGAAACAAACCGGTTACAGTAAGTATGATTGAATAGCTGAAATCACAAAAGCACGAGAAAAAACTGAGATGAAATATGGCCGAGTATTTGCCTTGGGGCTTGTCACCCAGGCTAGAGGGATTATAGTTTGTGGAAGGCGGGCACCATTGAGTGCCTTGTCAGCACTGATGCAGCCCAGTTTTACATATTTCCTGTCTGTGTCCACATCCAACCAGTCAGTGTCATTCCAAAAGTATCCCCAGGCAATGTAGCAAAAAAAGATAATATCCATGGTTATTTTTCTTTGAATCTGAATATTTTAGGAAATGATAAATGAGGAAACACGTTTGACGTGAACAAATCTCTAACTGGTCACAATGTAGAAACACCACGGAATTGATAGTTTAATTCTAGGTGATGTTATTAATAATGGTTTTACAAACTCTAGTTTTGCTTTCGCTCCAGAGTATAATATAGGGAGTAATTTACACAACAATTTACACAGATTCTGCAAATACCTCCAATTATATAACATTTTGCAATTATAAGGCATCAGCAAATCATGCAGAAATACATGCAGACGTAATATAAAAACCTTCCACAAAAAATGCCGAATGCTACCCAAATAAATGTGTGGTAATAAACATGAGTAATGGTTAAAGGGTAATGATAGCACAAGTACAGAGCTCCACTCTTGATTACCATCTACCTACGACTCCTATATCATAATTGTCAAACCTATTTGGACTGAGCAAGAACTACATTAGGTGTAATCTGTCAAACATACCACACATAAAGATAGACACATTTATGGATAGAATTCCACTTTTACTGACTTAATATTAAGACAGCAATGATTTTGTTTTGTCAATAATAACATGTACACGAAAACATACTTTGGGCTAATGAGTAACTTAATTATATCAATGAGTATATTGACGAGTCAATATGGAATAATAATAACATGCTCTCTTGTACAAGAAGGTGAGATAGGTCATGTCACAGGTGATGGTACAGGCTGGGGGGTGTGACATTAATGACACCGGTAAAGCTCACTCCAGTAGGATTGGACATACCTCGGGTAGCGTGTCAGCCTCCCTCTATCATACATCACAAACGCCTGACTCGCCACTATATAAAGCACTGCATACACTTTGTAGACACACATAAGGCTTTGCACACCGTACACACTGTTCCAACATGAAGCTCCTCATTTTGTTAAGTCTTTTGGGCCTAACTTTAGCCTATGACACATACCACACACAATACAAGAAAAAAAGTAAGTGATAATCATGGAACTACAACTTTTTAAAACGTCCCATGGAAAACAAACAAATGGATATCAAAATTGGAAGCAATTTATTTTATTGTATAGATGTGAACAAACATTAGGAAAAACATCAGCGGGTAACATGGTGCCATTATATGTGGCCTCTCTGCTTTGGTGAAACAAGGACCATCATATTAGGCATAAAACATGATTTCATCAGGTGGAAACTATTTTTGATATAAGTATATGTATGGTATGTAATGTGGCATATGACTAAATCACCATTTTAAATTTCAGCCAAATGTTACCAGTGCAGCTACAGTCCATCAAAGTCTGAGACCGAAACTGTCAAGGTTCCTAAAGTAGTATGGAATGAGATCAAAGTACCACGCCAAGTTACAAAATACGTTAAAGTACCAAAGGTCATTAAAAAGACACGTCAGGTGCCAATCACAATCACAGATTATATCAAGGTGAGTTCTACAATATCCCTGGTGCAATTGTCACAATTTGGGTCAAACGAAACCTTTACAGTTTAGGCAGGGTTAATGTGGCAGGCATATTTGATTTGATATGCTTGAATTAATGACCTTTTCAGCACTGCCATGATTAGAACCCCAGACCTTACCAAATGAACCACACCACACATCCCTTGTATGGTATATCAGCATATGCTTTTTGAATCTTGACACCAATAGTGTTGTATATTTGAGTAGGTGAGTAGGTTGGTGACGGACACCTTCAATGTACCCCGTGTGGTGAAGGAGGAGAAGCAGGTTCCTCGCATTGTCAAGGATGTAATCCAGACCCCCAGGGTTGTCAAGTTTACTGTCAAGGTTCCCTCAATAGGGACCAGAGAGGTATGTGCCTAATACTAGTTCTATTCATCAAAAGTTTCATTTAATAATTATTTGTGCTTCTTGTGCTTCTTATATTAACAAAAATATCATGAATAAAATGTGATATTTTCCAGGTGAAGAGATCCTTCTTGACCAAGGTACCAAAGACTAAGTATGACCATTATGGATATCCCTCCGTGACATACGAGCATAAGGTCCAATATAAGACCGATACTGAAACCTTCGAGACCTACAAGATAGACTATCAGACAAAGACAGAGTATGACATTGATGTCAAGGAGAGGACGGTCTATGACACAGTGTATGAAACCAAGACAGTGTACGATACAAAGACCAAGACTCATGCAGAATATGACCACAAACCTGTCACCAGAACAGAATACAAGTAAGTCACGTCTTTATTTCATTTGAATTTCTTTCAGTGCATAGGTATAATCAAAACATCAATATCTTTACTCTCTTTTTACTGATTTAAATAATATTCAAGTTTTGCTCTAAAACAAATGTCTGGTTTTCCAAATCAAACATATTCTTTTTGTATGATATTATATGCCTGGCTTTCAAAAAAAAACATAACAAGAGAAAACAAAAATAATAATAATAATAATAATAATAATAATAATAATTAGTATTTTATGATATATAGTAATCACATGGTCTCTTGATTCATTCAAAATAATATTAAGGTTCATGGATACTGTTTGTCTAGATTAAGACCTCTTTACATTGTCTATTTTATACGTATATGTTTGCATACTACAATATATCCTGTTTGTATATTTGACATATTATTGTTGTAAAATATACGTGGTTAATAATATATTTTATAATATTTCTCTTGCTTGATATTTTGTCTTTCAATTACCTTAGAGATTTATGAGTTTCTTATTCTATAAACCTTTTGTGCTTTCTATATAATTCATTTTATTTTATATTTGAAGAACCGAGGAGTACACAGAGCAGAAATATGAGCACAAACCAGTGACAGAGACAGTGTATGACACAAAGAAAGTGTCAGAGACAAAATATGACATCAAATATGTGACCAAAAATCGTCAGGGAGGATGGGACAAGTGCTTGAAACCCTTCACTAAGTATGAAGCAACTCATTTCGGCATAGATGAATGGGAGTGTGATGACAACTGCTACACTAGAAGGGATGACAATGGAAGTGAGTACTCAATTAACCATCATAACATGCCAATAATGATCAATTAACAAGATCTTTATTTTATTCCTTCAGGTTGCAACAGTGTATGTAAGGTGTAAATATTTATTTTAGAAATACTCACTGTAATATGAGATAAATCACAGGAACCTTTTGTATATTTGAATAATTTGTCATGTTATACCTCTAGCTGTCAGCTACTGCATTTATGAATCAAGACTACAGCTATGCATCATTGTGTATAACCAAATACGTTTACATTATAATCCAGATATTTACCGTGGTTGCTACAAGGGAGAATTTGGAGTAGATCCCGACCTGCTTGGATGCAACAAACAAGCTGGCCAGACCTACTGCTTCTGCAATACAGATCTGTGTAACAATGGGGCAGCCCCAGGAGGCTCTGGGTATTAGTTGCCCAACTCATTTTCTCCACCAACTACTCATCCATTACTGTGAATAACCATACTCTATGTGTATATGTATAGCTTGTCCTACACTACCCTTGTATAAATTGAATATCTTTTTTTCATTAATAAAATCACGTTAACAAATATTATCTGTGATTTATATTTTTATTTTATGATCTGATAGAATTTGATGATGCTCGCACTGTCATTTTCATTATGTGTTGAACGCTGACCATAGCACAATGAAAGTTATTACTGCTACTTCTATTGCCCGTTGTTAACATAATCTTAAAACATAAAGCTCTTAAACCTCCTAAATCCCTTTCTAATATAATTAAAGCAGAAGGTTATGGTGGACTCAAAATTACAATTACATTTTACTTTTAAAATGAATTGATGCAGGAGTCCATCGACCGAAATCGGGTTCTAGTTTTATGTCCTGCTGGTATTTGTTAATGGCGATTCTAAAGGTATTAATTCTGGTGGCCATATTTCATAAATGTCCAAGATATGCCTTGTGGTGTTTAGCCATGTCCCACGTACAAGCATTAATTTGTTTGTTTGGGTTTTACATCACTTTTGTCAGTCACATTTCAAACCTCTAACCAAAAGCTCTTACCAAATGCTGTAACCAAATGCACCACGGCCCGTGGACGCAATAGCATTTCAAATATTCAGAAGCTGCACCGTTTAAACATTTGTTGCAAAGGTTAAACGGGCAAAGTTAAAGAGGAAGGAACACTCATTTTTCAATCTGGCACCTTTCCTCCTCAACCCACCAGAACAGACGAGACGGAGACTGAATAGATCAACTTAAGCAGGATTTAAGGCAAAGACTGAAACATTATGATGAATATGAAAAGAGATTAAAGGACAATGAAAACAATACAGTTGCAAAAATAAAAAAGTGTAAGATATGAAGATTGATGAGCTTAATGGTTCTGCATTTAAAGGCATGCTTTTTACGCTCAATTCAGAGTTTAGGGAATAAAGAATGTTGATAATTCAATCTTTAGCCTCACATATCATGTTGTCCATTAGTGAAAAACTAACAATGACATTACGTCCAAATATCAGATCAAATATAAGATGTAAATACTTGTAAAAACATTAGATGGAAATAAAGATGGTTAAAATCACTTTTTGGCTAATGATATGGCATAGATAAGGCATGTAGATATTCAAACAGGAACAATCCACAAAAAAATAATCTTTCAGTTTATGACCTGCCACATACAAATAACGTATTTTTCCATTCCTTTGTATTTATGAAAATCAATTTCAGTCATAAACAATCCTTTTTCTACGAATGAATTACATAATAAAGTTAAAATACCGTTGGATGTTCTGTAGTTTAGGCAAGTAGGTCTCATCACAAAATGACTGAAATAATGTTGAATGTGATGTAAACCCCCAACAAAGAAAAGCTACTCTTCCAAACAATCCTGCACATGATACCATATTTAATTCAAATTATGTTCACCTTTTTGAAACTAAACCTAATGTAATACCAACTTTGGCATTCGCATCAAAGAATCGTTACAATCTTTAAATATAAATCCAAATCAAATAGCTAAATTACAATATCCAGAAACACCTCTATGGACCTATGCAACTTTAAATATTAATATAGCCATGTCAGAATTAAAGAAATACTCAACAGATCCACCCCTTTATATATAGATATAAAGAAAAATTATTTTCACTAGATATCAGTGTGATGATGACAGGGCTGCTGCAGCTGCTGGGCAATCATATTTATTCAGAACGTCTGCCAAATAAATCGTCTGTTTATTCTGCAGAACTACATGATTTGTATCGAGTTTTAGATCATGTGGAGACTTCTCCATATCAGACATTTTTAATATTTTCTGATTCTTTGTCTTGTTTACAAACATTGAAAGGAAAGGATTGGAAAAATCCTTTTATTTATAATATCCTTGAGTGCCATCATTGACTCTGTACTGAGGAAAATAAAGAAATTCATGTTTATTCGATCCCCGGTCACATTGATATCCAAGGAAATGAGGCTGCTGACCAAACTGCCAAAGCAGCATTGGATAAATGCTAAATAAATTTGCTTATTCCTTACACCAAGTAAAAAAGGGAAGAGTCTGTTTTACAAATTGGACATAGTCATTTGAGACACTGCTATCTTCTTAAAGACGAAGATCGGAAAACAGAGAGCTACAAAGTAACAGATAAAGTTACAGATATAAACTGCATGAGAAAGGTGAAGCTACTCACAACTAAATTTTTTCTTCCCTGTTATTGCCAGAGGAAATTGATTAATTAAGTTTGAGTGCAAAAACAGTAATGTTTATGGTCTCCCCAAAGTTCACAAAGTGAAATTATTAAAAATGCCAGTGAAGCACATCCATGTACTAGAACCAGCAGATCTTGATCTGAGACCTACAGTAACTGGACATGATTTTTCTACACACAGACAAAGCACTCCTCTGGACATTATTCTTAAACCCCTGAAGAACAAAATTGACAGTTACATAAAAGACATTCAAGACTTTTGGAAACAGCTACCTGAGGAGATACCAAAGGACAGTATCATAGTGATCTATGATGTGAAAACATTCTTCATACCTTAGGATTACAAGCAATACAGTTTTGGATCTCAAAATATCCTAATTTAAAATCAACTAGATTCTCTGCAGACTTCATTCTACAGGGAGTGAAACTTAGTTTGGAAAATAATACCTTTCAATTTGGAAACACTTATTTCCAACAACTGAAGGGTACAGCCATAAGCACCAAAATAGGACCTACATATGCAACTCTAATGATGAGGTATTTTGAGGAACAATTCTACAAACAACCTTTCCAAGACAAAAGTACAGAACTATGTGACAATGTTTTAAAATATTGGATTTCTGGATGATTACTTCCTAATCTGGGATAATGATGGTCCTCTCAACTACCTGACTGACACTCTCAAATCTTTACATCCAGCAATCCAATTCACACAGGAATCCAGCCCTGAAACTGTACCATTTTTGGGTGTCCTTGTTATCAAGAATGGAGAAAAACTGATAACAGGCATTTTTCATAAAACCACAGATTCAAGGAATTATGTCCATTTCTCCTCACATTATCCTAGGCATATCAAAACAAATATTCCATATAGTTTGGTGCTCCGCATAGTAAGGATTGTCAGTGATCAATCACCAATCACTCAGAAAGAGGAGACTCCGAGAACTGGTATATGATCTTAAAAAAGAGGTTTTCCAGATGGTGTAATTAAACTGGTATTAACAAAGCATCACAACAGGATAGAATGGCTTTTCTCAATGTGCAATAAAATACTAATAATGAAAAGAATACACTGCCAATAGTCACCACACAAACCTCATAACACTGACCTCTGCAACATTGTCTCCCACACAATAGATCACTGAAAATGGATAGTATATGCATATCATTACTTCCTGAATTAAAATTTATCAACAGCAAAAGACAACCTCCAAGTTTAGGCAGACTACTGAGCAGAGCCAAATTCAATGAAACTTACAATACAGCTGGATACGTCTCAAAGTGTGGATAAAAAAGATGTAGAGTTATTTCAGAGCGATCAGAATATAAACTCAAACAAACTGGGGACATATTAAACCCAAAACTAATCTTGACTGCAGAGCTACATATACAGTCTATGCAAGAAGATGTCCTGGATATTTAAAGGATTTCCATTTTATATTTTTCACTCAATTTATATTATATATATATATATATATATCAGGTGGCTCAGAGGGAAAAGGCCCTACATTCAAAAACATTGTGTCCGGGAACCAAATTAAATTAAAACAACAAAAATGTCGTCCAGTTTGCTCAAATATTTCAGAAAACATTTAACAAAATGTGAATGACTGTTTGGGGTTTTACATCACTTTCAACATTATTTCAGTCATTTCGTGATGAGACCTACTTGTAGCAGATATAGTGCTGCCTCACTGAATTGTCATGTCGCAGGTCCTTGACATGACAACCCACCCGGTCACAGATTTACAAGGACAACGGGTGAACCCTTTAGGCACGGGCCTCAGCTCATGTGGGAAATTGTATCATGAGTTCAATCCCGGCACGGCCGGGGTTCGAACCCACGATCTTTGGATCACCACAGAGGAACTGGTGCTAATAAGCTGGCGCTCTAACCAACTGCACCACGGCCTGGGCCCTAGATGGAATTGAATGATACTGGTGTTGTCATTGCTGGGGATTGCAAGGGTCTTGATGATCTTTGCCTTCTCCACGGTCAAACACACAATAACTTCATATGTTTGAATAGGTGTCTAATATTTGAAGAATACATAATTTATATGTGAGATATGATTTATACCCCATTAACATTTACTCTTCCAGTACTACATTGATTTTTTCAAGAACTATTGTTATTTTTGCATTTATGAGTTGTCTCATTTGCCTCACATGTGCCTAAATGAACCAAATTTGTGCTAGGAGGCCTGATAAAATTATCTGAGTTGATGAAAACAGGAATCAACCCTAATTGCAATACACATGAAAATATATGATAAAAAATAGCAATAACAGCGTGCAATTTAATTTGGTCGTAATCTCAAGTTTTCTTGACACAGGAGGGCTTTGCTATGCTCAACTTCTCTGGCTTTGACTGCGAGGCCTGTTTTAAATCCAATGCAGTTTGCATTTGATTGTTAGTTATTTGCTTATCAATAATACAGAATGCTAGGAAAAGGATCAATATGTGTCCACCATAAATATATTCATATGTTTAGTTATGTCGAAAAAAAGGTTTGATCCTCACACACCATAGAAAACTAATATATATCTTTGATCACTGTTAGTGACACATGGTGTGTGCAAACTAATGTATTTGTCAGACATATATATGATACAGAAAAAAACATAATTTGATTAGACAAATTGAGGTCCAAGGTGTAAATGGATGAACGAACTACTGGCTTATTGTGGGCTCTGGTAAAATGAACATTTACTGTTTAGTTAAAACATAATTATCTACATATCTAAGACATTTTTAAAATGTTTCTAGAACGATATTACACTGCATCACTCAAACGGCTGAATAAATCACATTTGTTTGTACAGGCATTCCTCATATATTATTATGGTTGAAGAGAGGATGATGGGAGGCACGCCATGTATACTTCTGATTGTCTGTATGGTGCTTACAAATCTTGAAACCGTTTCAAGCAGTGAGTATTCTGCATTAAATATGGTTTATATACAATCAAACATTCACATATCTGCTGGCAATACCAACACCTATTTATCAAGAGGCTTAAATTATCGTTCATTCAACAGAGATTTATGATTTTACAGACCAAAAACCCAGCTCAGTGTACCAGTTAAAAATAAATTCTCTCATAACTAATGTTGGTTTAATATATCCCAATAAACATCGTCTCCCCTTAGCGACGTCAATTTAATTAGCAAGACTCTTCATGTAATCTTAATTAAGCTTCTATCGACTTTCAGCCACCATTTTTTATTGCTTTCACAGCTTGGCTGTCACCATCAAAATACTTTTGCTACGCATACAATATGTGTAAATGTATAAACTAAAATTTTCTCCCACAACTGTACAGATAAGGACTTTAGAATTATCTAATTTACTAAGCTCTATTGACACCAAGGTTAGTAATATTGAATTTCATATCGCACTCCTGCCATGCCTTACCTAGCCTGACTCAAGTATATACCTGTACCCGAATAAAGACTACTATTATATACGGTCTATGCTAAGTATGCAGAACATTGATCATGTACCTGAAATGAGAAATGAAAAACCTAGTGACACACTTCGTCTATTTAAAAAAATAATGGGAAAAAAACTTAAAACTGATAAGACATAAAAACTGAAAGATGTCATCGTAGGCCAGGTGGACAGAAAGGCCAGTCAAAGACAACCATTGTCATATTTAATTGGTATGCTGATAGGGAAACGGTATGGAAAGCTCGCACCCAGTTGAAAGACACCCCCATATTGTCTGAGAGAGGCTTTCCTTGATGAATATGAGGGCAGGAGGTGAAGGCTCAGAGAAACATTTTTGACAGCCAGGAAGGATGACGAATACAGAGGCAAAGCCAGTCTGCATATGGACAAACTAATCATCAATGGCAAAACTTACACAGTTGATAATATGAATGCTCTCCCAGATGGTCTCAAACCTGAACCACTGTCCACATGTTCAGTAGCTAATACTGTATTCTTTTATAGAAATGATTCACCTAGCAATTTCCATCAAGCAAAATGTACCTAAGTAACAGTGGCAAGAAGGTCATAATATATATAAAATACTGTATAATTATGACGATCATGCATGGTTTAGTGGTCTTGCACTGAGAGGTATGGAAAGAGCTTTAACTGCAAAATTTGGTCAGAATCCCATGGCCAGCTCAGGCCAAGCCTTGCGGTCCACAGGAGAGCCTAGCAGAATGCCTAGCAGAATGCTAACCCAAGGACTTATTCTGGCTTTTCTATACACAGGCTCAGAGAGCAGTAGATGGTCTGGCCTCAAGAAACTCAACAAATATTATGGTTTCTGTCAGACAAGAATTGGTAAATGAGTGTTGTTCTATGTGTGTTATGTTGTATGCAAAATACCTTATATTATATTTACTTTGTAGGGGACTCTAGATTTTGCACACATTATAACAAATAAACTACTTATTTTGTCACATTGTACCTGCATTTAAGCCACAATGATGGATTATATTCTTAAATACATTCATGATTGGTCAAATTATCATATATATAGATCTAACATTGTTTACAGTTAAAGGAGAGGGAGAGACAACGCTAAAAAGCGGGTGCTCAGCAATTAGTGGTAGGCCGGCCCACTTCTGACCACAGGGTTGCTAACTGGCTGCCTCAGTGATAAACATCTGGGTCAGGTGATACTGACCGTTGTGATCCAAAGTTCGTGGGTTCGATCCTCGGCCGTGCCGAGATTGAATTCATGATACAATTTCACACGAGCTGAGGCCCGTACCGAAAGGGTTAATCCGTTGTCCTTGTAAATCTGTGACCGGGTGAGTTGTCATGTCAAGTAGGTCTCATCATGAAATGACTGAAATAATGTTGAAAATGATGTAAAACCCAAACAAACAAACAAACAAACAAACAAACAAACAAACAAACAAACAAACAAACAAACATGTACTGTGAACAAGGTGTGGTGCTTAATGCTTATAACAGCTGATTGATATTGTTTAGCATTGTATATTATACCAGGGCTGAATCGGTTCATTATGTGTAGCTCACCCTAACACCACATTAAGTTCATATACAGGAACACTTAGCTACATAACATGATGTACCCTTATTATTGGTGTGACTAAATGTATACATGTGTTTGTATGTTTCATGGGTCACTAGACAGGCTCCACCTATACATTGGTCTCCTCTATTTGATATTAAAACAATGTAATGAATAACTTTAATAAGGCAACCTCATTCAGCAAGTTCGCAAATTCAATGGAGAAGCGCATAGTAAAATATACAAGGGCTGGAGAAAAGATATCAGTCGGGTAGCTACAGGGGTCAATGCAGATAATTCTAAGGTAGGGACATTGTGTCTGCAGACAGTGACGGTCCGAGGCAGATTATTTCACTCGATTTATCCAGGGCAAGCCATGAATGAAGCGTCCTCGGATGAAGCAGATCATGATGTTACTCTCAATTGATTGAGGTGTTTAAAACAAAACACTGGGCAAACATTTCAGAACTTTGCAGAAAGAATCATGGCCCAAGAAGAAGATGCCTTTGCTGGATAACAGCAAAACAATCCATTGGTGCAGCGTGAGATCGTTTACACTGCATGAAAAATTAGATTTACAAGAGGCCAATATGTAAATATTGTTGAAGTAAATATGAAAATAACATGACCTTTCAAACATATTTACAAAGTGTAAATTGGCAATTTACAAGATCTTTAATGTATGCATCAAAGACAGTAAAGACCGGAATTTGCAAGCCTTTACAAAATCAGAAAAGATGTTAAATTTCAAATAAACAAGACAAATACAAGGTACTATATGCATGTAAAGATGAACAAGATGCATGTGGAAAGCTTGTCAAATATGATCTTTACTTGGACACAAAATATTCTGAAATGTACTATTTTGACATTTACAATATTTAGATGCTTATATATAAAGACAGCATAGTCTGAGAGCCCGGGCAGATTTATTTATGCGTCCTGAGGCAAAAGGTTTGATGGTGCTTTCTGACTCAGAATTTTGTGTAGATTTCAGAAATCCATTTCTTACAATTGTAAACCCGTACATTTCTGAGATATGTGACGTTTTCTGAAGTAACGTTTATGAAGATGAGGGGCGTTTACAGTGTTAGTGTGAAATGGACATTTTTTACCATAGCACAGTCAAAAATTTCTCTACATGAATAATATTGGTATCAAAATCTTCAGTATGGCAATCTCTATATATGTACTGAATAATATGAAGACATTGATTTATAAATTTGTCAATTTGATGGGTATTTGCAGTGTTTTTGTAACTATCTTATAACATTTTTGCAGAATATTACATGGTTATATCCTAACAACATACCTATATTATATATTGCATTAGATCAGTAATTAAACTTGTATTTCCAATTAGAGCAAGATTAAAAAATCTGAACAGGAATTAAAAGTGAGATATTTCATACCAGGTGAGCAGTTTATACTTTTTCAAAATGATTGTATTCTTGTGTTTATCGACTGATCTCACCCTGAATACAGGTGTTTAATTATGCTAATTACTATTCTAGAATAAGGATAATAATCTTGCTTCATTTAAATGTATACAACTATGCTATTGATAAATAACACTGCAACAATGGTGCCCCCTGGTAGGGGTGGTGTAATCTGGGAGCAGTGGTGCCACCTGGCAGAGGAGGAAAAGTATGATTTGAGTAGCAACAGTTGCTATGAAGATTGACCTACATTTTCAAGTTTGATCCTGAGTTGATGGAGGCCAGCAGTTCTTTTACAAAATTATGAATTTGTATCTTGTTGGAAAGTGAAACACAAAATCATTGTGAGTATAAGATATTGAATAAACATAGCTTGTATATACATAGTTTCATAGGCAATAATCATCTCCATGTCTAATTCCCATGTGAGTTACAATTTACTTAGTGCAAAAAGCATATTGGTCCCCTTCTGCAAGATAACACTTTAAAGCTATTCACCCATGGAGCAATGATCTGTGCTGTATTATATTAAAATCAAAATGACAGATTAAAGTTATTATATATATTTCATGGATATCCTATATATATATATTTAGAAAATACACCATTTCTAAGAAAAATATTTCTGATGTGAATCATTATTCTATCAATGAAAGCATACATTTTGGATTATTTTAGGCAAATGGCATCTTGTCAGAAGCCCCCCACCTCAGACACTCCAAACCTAGAGTGTATTCTGCATATAGGAGCTACAGATAATGAAGCAGTTAAGCCATTTACAGATCAAACATGGCAAAAAGTACAAGATGTGAAAAACATACGACTATCAGCATGCTGGAAAAGCTCAAAATATGACAATGTATGTAAGGCTTTACCTGAGGAATTAGACAAGAATCATGGATATCACACAACATGCTACAAAAGCTTCACTGCAGTTGGCAAGGCTAGATCTTTAGATCAAGCCAAAAAATCCTCAGATATGGACAAACACAGGAGTGTATTAAGATCTGAAGTGAAATCAAATGTAATAAAATCCTCAGGTGTCCTGGATTCTGTTTGTATTTTCTGCAACCAGAAAAAGAAGAGACTAAAAGGAAACCTTGAATCTCTTGGTCAATGCCAAACTCTAGAAGCTTCAGAGTCAATCAAATCTGCAGCAATCATGATGGGTGACGAATCCTTATTGGTAAAATATGGAGATATTGATTTTATTGCCAAGGAAGTGAAGTACCATCACTCATGCCGTAAAAGTTATCTGGGAAAAGCAGAGAAGAAAAAGAAGCAAGAAGTAGATGCCGAAAGATCTGAATACAGTGATATTAGGGATGGTCATAGTCTTGCATTTGAGCAACTTGCTGAATATATTGATACATATATTATCCAAGCAAAGCGTCCTGAGTTTGTTACATCAATTCACAAGCAGTATCTGAGTATTCTCAGTGGATATGATATTGACAGTACAAGATACACTACACAGACTTTGATGAGAAAAATTATGTCAAGATTTCCAGATAGTTTGGCAACATCTAAGTCAAGCAACAAAGAAGGCCTTGTTTTGCACCACAAAAGTATCAATATGGAGGATGCAATTCAGAAAGCAAATGAATTTGCATGTTCAAATGAGTATGCACTGACACAAGCAGCCCTGAAGTTGAGAAGTGAAATAATGCAGTTGAGGGAAATGGCAAAATTGCCTTCTGTATTGACAAGTGGCACATTTGAGAGTGACAAAATTCAACCACCAGAGGCTCTGCTACACTTTTTCAGGGTGTTGTTCAGTGGTACTCAAAAGGAAAATCCAGACTCAAGAGTAGAAAGGCTTGTCAAGTCTGTATCAGATGATGTCCTATTTGATGCAACAAGAGGTATTGTCAAACCAAGCAAACATCTCTGTATGGGGATAGGAATGAAAGGCATCACAGGCAGTAGGATTGTTCTGGAAATATTGAACCATTTTGGTCACTGCATAAGCTACCACACAACAGAGGAGCTAGAAACTAGTCTGGCCACAGGAATCAGAGACAAGGAGATGACCCTACCAGATGGTTTACAAGCAAGGCCAGGTATGGTCACCTGTTTGGCTTGGGACAACTATGATGAGAACAGTGAAACATTGTCTGGAGCAGGAACACTACATGACACATTTGGAATATGTTTCCAGAATATCCAAACCACACAAGAAGAGGAAACCACACAAGAAGAGGAAATCCATGCATCAAGCGCTACTCATGACACAGCTCAACCATCCCTTGTGACTGGTAAAAGGAAAAGGTCTTTTGAGGTGAATGAAAAAGAAATTGAGCCATACAGGAGAAAGCCAAAGTTTTCCCACTTTGACTATATAGTCAAAAGTGGCCAGACACCCAAGAACCTGCAAGATGCCAAGCACAAGGATATCCTATGGATGATTGACACAGCTTCACATCATGATACACCAATGTGGGTAGGATGGAACTCTAGAATAACACAAGACAGTCTACCACAGCAAACAGTAAAATACATGTCAAACATATGCCTGCCCCCAACACGAATGGATGTAGTTGTTGAGACATTGAAGAGATCTCAGAAAGTAGCAGAAGAATGTGGTGAGCAATTTGCAGTAGTGACATATGATCTTGCAATAGCAAAGCCAGCTCTTCAGATTCAAGCCCAAGAATCTCCTTTGTTTGACAATGTATTCATCTGTTTTGGAGGATTCCACATCACACTTGCCTATTTTGCAGCAATAGGCCATTTTCTTGCTGACTCAGGAGGCCCTGAAATATTGTGTGAAACAGGCATACTTGCCTCAGGATCCCTCAATGGGTTTCTGTCAGGAAAACACTACAACAGATGTAAAAGACTACATCCACTCTTGGCAAATGCAATGAACATACTGCAGTTTCGCACCTTCATTGCAGCAAAAGGCCCACTTTCCCAAGACTTCATGGAGCACCTTGAAAAACTTCACAATGATCCTACTCCAGAGAACATTGAAATATTTGAAAAGTCAAATATCTTTGCTCAAGTCATGGCTGAATATGAAGAGTATACTCAGGAAACTCGAGAAGGTTCACGTGGGGCTACTGCACAATACTGGCAGCTGTACATAGATCTTGTTGAGCTCTACCTCCTTTTCAGTCGGGCAATCAGGACAAATGATCTGGAGCTCTATACGTTCTGCATTGGGGAGATGTGTATCTTGTTCTTTGCCACAGGTCACAACAACTATGCCCGGTACATGTGCAGATACTATCTCAATTTGCTGAATGTAGATCACACTCATCCAGGGGTACGGGTCATCCTAGAAACAGGAGGTCTGTCAGTGAAAAGAACAATGATAGCATTTAGTAGGAGTGCTGTTGATTTGACCCTGGAACAGACCGTGAATGCTGATGCATCATCTCGCCTCACAGGGATATCATCAATCACAAACTCTGAGGAAGCAAGGCACCGATGGATGATAACCCATTCAGCCAGAAGTACCATCATAGGCCACCTACTGGACATGGCAGGGGTCAGAAGGAAGGAGGACTCTTCATATGACCTGACCAACCGCAGAGTAGCCAGAGACAATGAGGACCTGCACAAAGCCATGAGCCACATACAGGACACAATGAATCCCTTCACTGTTGGTAGTAATGACGACAGTCTTTACTGTCTTACCACAGGTCGGAAGGTCAAGGAGGAAATAAAGAATGACCTTCTACACTGCCAAGACATTGGAAAGGAGTGGTATGAGGGATTCAGAAAGGAGTGCTTTGCAGACGGTGCAAGGTTCGAGAAGCCCATCAAAAGGCGCAAAATTAGAAATTTCTCTGCAGCTGCTGTCAAGGTGAAAGTGACTGTAAAAGATAGAAAGGTCAGAGAGCTACAAGGAACCCGGGATCTCTTTGGAAGATTATTGTTTTTGGCTGCAAACAATGATCTGGATCTTGGCCTTGTGTTGAAATTCCCCCTGACACCTGTTCCACTTTCACTGGCCCACATTGATGGAGTCATGCACAAGACTGACAAGTCGGTTGTCATCAAAAAGCTGGAAACAAGGGTTAATACACAAGGTCCAGACAGAATTGATGTAGCAGTCCTTGATTCCATGTGTGTGATCCAAAGTCAAGTGGAGCTGCCAAACACATATGGAGCATTGGCAAGGGCCCTTCTGTCTAGAATTGTCAAGACTGCTAAGCGGGTAGACTTTGTGTGCGACTCCTATACAGACAGCCCATCCCTGAAAGACATGGAACATAGCTTGAGAGGTCAGCAGGAGTCCTCCATTTATTCAAGTCTTGGACCAGAACAAAAGAAGCCTCACGACTTCCATGACTTACTGAAATCTCCAATGTTCAAAAAGGCACTCCTGAACTTTCTGATAGAGGAATGGCAGAAGCCAATATATGCACAACTTCTTCATGGTCACACAGTGTATGTTGGTTTTGGTGAGAAAGCATGGGTGTACAGGAGCAATGGCCTCTTGGTGCAAAGGGAAGAGGCACCTGAGTTAGCATGCAAGCATGAAGAGGCGGACACCAGGATTGTGTGGCATCTGAAGCACATCAGCCAAACTGACAATGATGTCAATGCGATTGTGCGCTCAGAGGACACCGATGTTCTTGTCATTCTCCTTGCACATGTGAAGAAGTTCTCAATGCATGTGTGGATGGAGGTGGGGAAAAGCAGCAACAACACAAGAAGATACATTGATGTATCAGGTTTGGCCAACAATTTAGGAGAGAACTTGGTGAATGCACTTCCTGGTTTCCATGCCTTCACTGGCAATGACTACAATGCTGCTTTCTTCCGCAAAGGCAAGGTCCGTCCACTGGCAATCATGGAAAAGCAATACACAGAAACATTTGCCAAGTTGGGGGAGTCTGAGGCTGTAGATGTGAACACCATGTCCAGGATGGAATCATATGTCTGTGCCATCTACAGCAAGCCCACACTGAAATCAGTGAACACTGCTAGACACATGCTATTCCATGACCATTTTGCCCCACAAAATCGTGATCAGCCACTGCAGAAAATCAAGAACTTCGATTCTAGCAACTTTCCACCTTGTCAAGCCACCCTGGAAGAGCATGTAAAACGCTCCAACTTCATAGCTCGTCTATGGAAAGGTGCAGATCAAACATCTCCAGTGCAGTGGGAGCCGCAGGACCATGGATGGCAATTGGTCAATGGCAAACTCTCTCCAAAATGGTTCAGTGGGCAACAAGTACCAGAGGCAGTTTGTGCTCATATGGAAGAGCAGGAAGATGACCAACAAGATTGTTCTGTGGAATCAGATGACTCAGATGATGAAGTGATATAAAAACTGAACACAAGAGAAACATGCATACTGCCTATTTGAACTGAGTGAAATTTGGGAATTGAATATTTGTTTTACTTCACACAACTGGTTAATCAAAGAAATCAATATAAAATCCATATACTGTTTTTCTCATGAAGCATGTTAATTGTGAAATATTTTCTTCCATATACTTCATTGTATAGGTAATTATTGCATATCAAAATATATATCTCAAATATTATCATCATCTTTGAATAACCACAATATAGGCGATTTTTACCATAATGAGCTAAGAAAATGTACTATAAATACTAATAAAATTAATAATTTATAAATCAATGTCTTCATATTATTCAGTACATATATAGAGATTGTCATACTGAAGATTTTGATACCAATATTATGCATGTAGAGCAATTTTTGACTGTGCTATGGTAAAAAATGTCCATTTCACACTAACACTGTAAACGCCCCTCATCTTCATAAACGTTACTTCAGAAAACGTCAAATATCTCAGAAATGTACGGGTTTACAATTGTAAGAAATGGATTTCTGAAATCTACACAAAATTCTGAGTCAGAAAGCACCATCAAACCTTTTGCCTCAGGACGCATAAATAAATCTGCCCGGGCTCTCAGACTAAGCATATTTACAAGAGAAAAAAGGCTATATCTTTATTTGAAGGTTATACCTCATTTGGATAATTGATGATAAAGGGCATTTGGATGTTTGCACTGACGGCTATTGTTAGGAAAACAACAATTAAAAAGGTCATTGAAATAAGATTGCTGAAACAATCTGTCTGAAATGAAAATAATTTATAGAAATAAGAATAACATACACATTTGAAAGACATTTCCAAAAATGGCAAAAGGTCATTGACCGTTTCTACACAAAAGTTTTCTAAAATTCAGGTTCATTGTCCTTGAAAGGAAACAAGGAGCCTTACTACAAAACATAAATATCCTGAAACTATATGTGACCTTTTCAATCAAGTCCCTTGTTAGAGCTGTATCCATACGTGTAAAAGGTCAGTGACCTTGTCTGACAATAAGCAGCCCTGAAACATAATTAAAATCAAGATATTTATCCTTGGATAGGTTGTGACCTTTTCAACCAGGGCCCTTATTATAATAATGCATAAACAGCAAAAGGTCATTTACATAAAAAAGGTCAATGCCCTAACATGGGAACAATCAATAGTGAAACAGGACATATTATTGAATTGTGTTTTCAATCAAGGACCTTTTTCAGTTGTTGGTATCATTGAATTTTACAAGACCTTGTCAATCAAGGTCTTTGTTAGTGCAATGAATAGTGATAGGTCATGGACCTTTCATGTAAAAAAAAATAAAATAAAAAGGTGAAACAAAATGACAGTTTATAAAATATTGAATAATTTGTGACTCTCGATTAAGGCCCTTGATAGAACAGTGCACAAAACAGAAAAAGGTCATTGACATTGCATCAAAACAAGCAGTCCTGGAAGAAGACAAATTGCAATGTATATCAATCCTTGATATATGTGAACCTTTTAATCTGAGTCCTTGTACGAACATTGCATAAACTGTTGGAAGGTCATTGACCTTTATTTGAAACCAGCAATCCTGAAACAAAACAAACTGTACACCAAAGTATGTTTCTTGTCAATGACCTTGCATCAAAATAAGTAGATATGAAACAAAACAAAAGGAAAAGTCGTGTACTGTATGCTTGTCATTGAATAATATGTAACCATTCAAATCAAGGCCCTTGTGAGAACAGTATGTAGACTTGTCATTGACCCTGTCTGAAAACTAGCACCTCTGAAACAAAACAAAAGACAATGTATGTTATATATCATATTTGACCTTGATGGTTTGATCTTTTCAATCAGCTCCCTTGTCAAATGAAAGAATGAATGAATGGTTGCTTGGAGGCACATCAACCACTAAGGTTATTCAGTGCCTAAAAGTGGTAAAAACATAAACGTTTATAAAATCAATATGATATGTAAATAATCTTAACAACACAAAATATCTGATTCAATAAAATCCTCCCTTGTCAAAACAGCGCATAAACTCGTAAAAGCTCATTGACCTTGCCTGGAGATATGCAGTCCTGAAACTGAGTAAAATCAAATTATACTGTTACAGTAAAAAGTATATCCTTGGAGGTGGTGTTTTCTGGTGGAAAGTGCCCTGCAAAACAATATTTCTTTTTTCTACCGCCTGAATTAATACTGTTTAATGAACTATGATATGTAATAGCATGTGGAGGTTTCAGCCTGTCACTGCTCCTGTATGGAAATGGACATTCAATATGTTACAAGTGTGTTAAAATAATGTTTAGTAAGGCACACAAGTATCCTATTCCTGCCCGCTCATCTGCTGTGAGAGTTTTCTGCCAAATGGTAACTTTCCAGGAAGTTAAACAAGATTTATAGGTCACCATTGATGTAATGAGGGGGTGAATGAATGCCCCTTGTCCCAGATGAAAGAAGATAAATTATATGACCGGATGACCCAGATTAATTGACCCCAAAACATCTGGACATTTGCAAGAGTGGGATAAAAAGGGAAAACTATTGACAAGGATAATGTGTACATGTCTCACATGCTGTCTGCAGTGTAAAACTACCAACTGAATTCCTATCAGTATCTAATTTATAACTCAGCAAATTAAAACATCAACCAGAATTTGTCAAGAATTGTCAAGAAATGGATCTCTTCCCCAATATAATTTACAAACCAACATTGGCTGATATCTTGAAGTGAACATATTTTCACTCTGAAAAGTCTTATAAGTATCTAGACAACCTCAAGATCATGGATATAGAGATATCTAAGAGATCTGAATGTTAAATAGTACCAGAAAGGTGTAAAAAACGGCAGGTGTGATTTTAATGTTTTATACCTTTCTTGTCACTTCCAATCCAAGATTTGCTAATATCTTAGCTTGCAGTGAACATATTTTCACTTTGAAAAGCCCTAACAGTATCTAAACAACCTCAGGAACATGAAGTATAAGGACTAGGAATGAAGCAGATCTTGTCGGGTCCTTCTTTGTTCTGTAAGATGTACAACTACCAGATTAGTTTCGACTAAGTTAGTCTCATCAGTGGTATGAGGAGTATCATCTTTTTTTCTCTCATATATATACCTTTTTGGGGTTGTCCAGGTCGACAAGTAGGTGGACAAGTTGTCCACTTTGGGTGGACAAGCCCTATGGGCTTTTTCATTGGTCACAAGGTATCCCGGTCATTTTGAGGGGTTTAAATGATCATATTTAATGAAAATTGAGGTGTATTTTATTGAGAGTTTTATGGGGAAATCAATGCTTTTATGTAGAACAAGAATATTTTTCACCATATTATTAATTTTGATATTTAATCTGTATAAACCATGAGGGACAACTATTATTTTTTGAAAAAGTACTATTTATTGACAATTTTCTCGGATTTCACATATGTTTGTATCTTTTTTGCAGGTTTGTCTTATAAATTTTAAGGCACCGTGATAACACATATAGTTTTTTTCAGAGATTTAATGTCTTTCTTTAAAAAAAAATAAAGTGTATATCTATATATAGGTAGAACCCTCCTTGTGTCCTATAGATGCCCCCCCCCTCCATGTGGTTATGGGGGGTCTGGGAGGATAACAAGGGGGGTTCATGGAGATATAGATATCTATGAGATCTGAATGTTGAATAGTACCATAAAGGTGTAAAAAAACGGCAGGTCCAATTTATACAATTTTTGGACATTTTATACCCTCTCTTGTCACTTACAATCCAAGATTTGCTTATATCATAGCTTGCAGTGAACATGTTTTCACTCTGAAAAGTCCTAACAGTATCTAGACAACCTCAAAATCATGGATATAGAGATATCTAAGAGATCTGAATGTTAAATAGTACCATAAAGGTGTAAAAAACGACAGGCACGATTTTAATGTTTTTACCTTTCTTGTCAATTCCAATCCAATATTTGCTAGTACCTTGTCTTGTAGTGAACATATTTTCACTCTTAAAAGTCCTAACAGTATCTAAACAACCTGAGGAACATGCAAATAGAGATATGTTGTCACTTACAATGCAATATATAATATCCTGATGTAGTAATTTAACAATTTTTAAGTCCTCAAATAAAGTCCTCAAATGCACATTTATCAATGCTGTATGCATATGTGCATATATGCAATTCCAAGAGCTACTAATCATAAATAAAGTAATTTTACATATTTGTTTGTCCTTTCATGTGAAGCTCTTTATGTAACATGTATAAAAAAAATCCCTATTCTAATTTACATATTCGAATATATGATCAAAATGTCCAAGTTGAAAAATACAATTAACCATAATATTGATTAAAGGTGATATGAATGTAATAATAATAATAATAATAAAATTTATATAGCGCTGAATTCAGATAAATCTGTTCATAGCGCATCTTCCAAAACACATGTTTTGAAAAGATGAGTTTTCAGCTTTCTTTTAAAAAGGTCAGCTGAAACACAGGTCCTGAGGTTGGTAGGGAGGTCATTCCATAGTTTCGGACCAATGGCAGAGAATGCCCTATCGCCTATTGTTCTTAGGCGGGTATTGGGAACATCTAAAAATGTACAATTGTTTGATCGTAAGCCTTTCTCTCCTTTTTTTTATTTGTTGAAGGTCGTCTAAGTATGGTGGTGCCTTACCATTTAGAGCCTTCCAGGTCATCAGAATAATTTTAAATTCAATTCTAGCATGTATGGGCAACCAGTGTAGTTCTCTTAATTTCCATGATATATGATCAAATTTTCTGATCTTACCCACAACTCTTGCTGCTGAATTTTGTAAATTTTGCAGTTTTTTGATTTCTGATTTAGGTATGTCAGCCAGTAGACCATTTCCATAGTCCAAGGTCGATTTCACAAATACGTGAGTAAGTGTAATTATAGCAGTTTTTTTCGTCTAGACATTGTCTGATAGCAGATAGATTTCTAATATGATAGTAGCCTTTTTTACACATTTTCTTCACATGCGTCTTCATATCCATTTTCCCATCGAACAAGATACCTAGATCAGTCACAGATGCTGAGGGTGATATACAAGAATCACCTACCTTAACTGTGATGTCACTCCTATCTAGATTAGTACCATTTCCATCATGACAGATTAACATTTCAGTCTTACCGTCATTTATCTTTATCTTATTTAATATTAAGAAGGCTCTGACTTCTTTTACACAGTTTTCTAATTTCTCCTTGTCTATTCTATGAGTTTGCTTAGAGATATGGTCAACAGGGATGTAAATCTATGTGTCGTCCGTGTAAATGTGGTAACTTAAGTTATATTTTTCCAGGATATCCATGAGTGGTGACATGTATAGTGTGAAAAGAATTGGTCCCAGCACTGATCCTTGAGGGACCCCATATCTGATTGGTTTGGTTGATGACATCTTGCAACTAACTTTTACACACTGATGCCTGCTTTGTAGGTATGATTCTATCCATAAAAGTGCATGATCTTTGATATCATATCTTGACTCCAGTCTCTCAAAAAGTACTTTATGGTCAATGATGTCAAATGCAGCTGACAGGTCTAGTAACAGCAAAATTACCATTTTTCTCTGATCAATGTCTCTTAGGATGTCATTTTGAACTCTAAGCAAGGCTGTTTCCGTGCTATGGTATTCCTTATATGCTGATTGAAATTTATCAGTCAGGTTGTTTTTTTATTAGATGTGTTACCAATTGGTTTGCTACTGCCCTTTCAGTTAGTTTTGAGATGTAGCTGAGGTTAGAGACAGGTCTATAGTTTTTCTCAATGAGCTCTAGACCTAGTTTCTTAAGTAGTGGTTTGATAATGGCAATTTTCATGTTTACAGATACATCAGATTCTGTGAGCGATTTATTTATGATAGTGGTAATAATAGGTAGGAGGACATCAATCATGTCTTGAAGTAGCCAGGACGGTATTGGGTCTAACTCACATGATTTATTTGATGCTTTTTGCACTAGCTTTCTAACCTCATCTTCTGTTAGAGGCATAAATTGTGAATTGATGAGCAAATTTTTCTGAGGTTGAGCCACCTGTAGTGGTGTCATCTGGTGGTCTTGTATGGTGCAGGCTCTCTCTATTTCAGGTGGGATGTTTCTGGCGGTGTCATCTGGTGGTGAAATTTGCGATAATCTGTGTTCTTCAATATTTTTTCTAATTTCTTCAATTTTTCCAAGAAAATAAGAGTTAAATATCTCTGCCTGTTCTGCATCACAGGTTGAGGCCGGCATTGGGACATCAGTAGATATATGCATGACCTTGTCTATTACCCTAAACAATTTTTTCGGATCATGCTTGTTTTCACCTACCAGATTTGAGAAATATTCTGATTGTACCGATCTTAATAGCGTATTGTACTTATTTCTCTGAGAGTTGTATAATTCTCTATCCACTTGTAATCCAGTTTTATTCCATTTTCTCTCCAGCCTTCTCTTTAATGAGATCTTTTAATTACTCCTTGATATGGTTGTTCATCCATGGGACAGGTCTCCGCTTAGATACATGGGCAACCTTGATTGGAGCAGGTTTATTTATAATTGTATTAAGTTTCTCATCATAGAATTTGACCATGTCAGCCAGAGATAGGGATTCCCAGTCCTTTCTTCTTATCATTACTGTTTTTATATCCTCCTTAAACACAGCCATATTTATATTTTTGTAATTTCTATAATTTATGATTTTCTTTGCAGGTTTAGGGGGATGTAGGTCTAAGACCATAAGAACCATTTTGTGATCAGATAAATATTCATCCACTGTATGACTCTTAAGAAATTTGTTTCCTTTAAAAATTATGATCAGATCGAGTGTGTTTCCCAGCCGATGAGTTGGTTTAGTTACTAATTGGCTCATGTCAAAAGTAAACAGAACATCATTAAATTTCACAACATCTGGTTTCAATAGTTTATTTACATGGAAGTTATAGTCACCTAAAAATATGACTTTGTGATTTAGAGAGCCATAGTGAATACGTAGTGTATACTGATATTGACAACATAAATACAATATTGTAAAGACATTGAACAATTTTTACAACATTGTTTATGAACTGATATGTGCAATTTGATATATTTGGTAAAATACAACATATTTAAGCATTATAAATAAGTAAATGGTATTTACAAAATTGTTAATTAGCTGAAAGATCTTCATTAGTCTTTACAATGGAAAAACAATACATGTTTATTTTTGTAAATCTTATTTTTCGGGCAGTGTTAGACACTTTAAAATGGGGTCAAGTCTGATGCGACTGGCCGCAAGCTGATTCGCGAAGCACCACAAGGGTTTAACCAAGCCTGCCAGATAGCTATCTTTGAACAGCAGAGAAGTAGGAGCTTTGATGTGCGATGTGACACCGCATCGAAAGAGAAGCCATTTCTTCAAGATATGAACAACGTGTGGAAGTGCTGTAGAAACAAATGAACAATCTGATTGAAGCCATTGAGGCTTTGATAAAGTCTGGAATAACTGGTGTCAATACATCTCAGCAGCCCCCCTTTGCACCAAAACCAGCTAAAACAAGATTGCCAGCAGGAATAGTTTGCTTTTATTGTAAACAGATAGGGCACCGTAAAGATGTGCCGTACGACCTCACAAAACAGCAACAGCAACAGTAGGGAACCTGGAAGGGTCCTCTTCAGTTTCATCCTCAAGGACTGAGGAGGGAGTACAGGGAATAGACACCTACAAGGCCAGGCTGGTAAAAACATGTTTTGGGGGCCACGGGCCGTGGCGCAGTTGGTTAGAGCGCCAGCTTACTAGCACCAGTTCCTCTGTGATGATCCAAAGGTCGTGGGTTCGAACCCCTGCTGTGCTGGGATTGAAGTCATGATACAATTTCCCATATGAGCTGAGGCCCGTGCCTGAAGGGTTTACCTTGTAAATCTGTGACCGGGTGGGTTGTCATCACGAAATGACTGAAATAATGTTGAAAGTGATGTAAAAACCCCAAACAAACAAAACATTTTTTGGCAACATATTTTTGGTAACATTTCAGTCACGAGGTCATAAAATCACATATATGGTGCAAATAGTCAAAAATCTAAAGAGACGGTTCATTATTAGTTCTATTTTCCTGATAAGATTAAATGCAACCATAGATTTTGGTAGGGATCTTATGTTAAAACCTAGGTCAGACCACTCTGTGCTCAATTTATTGAAATCAAAGTCTAATGAGAAATATTCTACATGCAGTCATATTAAAACCATCACAACAACTTTTGTCCCACCTAGGTCAGTAGTAAAGAGAGAAGGCTATTGCAAAAGGAGTCATAGACTTGACCCCAATTAAGATTATTTAGTCACCCCCTTTGTGGAGAACTTGTTAGATTCAGATCAGCCTGATGTCAGTATGTCACCCCAGATAATGAGTGACAAAGAAAGAAATAAAATCC
The DNA here is from genome assembly GCA_949316495.1 of Amphiduros pacificus. Taxonomy (NCBI): domain Eukaryota; kingdom Metazoa; phylum Annelida; class Polychaeta; order Phyllodocida; family Hesionidae; genus Amphiduros; species Amphiduros pacificus. The sequence continues at coordinate 20,265,626 of OX439004.1, read as the reverse complement.
ATTGGACATTTAACCTGCAACATTGCAAGAGAAAAATATTTAATTAAAAAAAAAAAAAAAGTAAAAGCTGCCTCTGATGTGCGGGCCAATACCTAACTGCCTACTATGCCTATCTCATATGGGGACTAAGGAGAACTGCAGACTCGGTATGGACAGTGTACAATAGTTGTCTTTATTCGGTTGACACAACACATACATAGAGTCAGGCTAGGTAAGGCATGGTATAAGTATAGAGAAAACTAAACGGATGCTGGCTGCAGTGGTGATCTCCAGCCTGGTGCCGCGTCTCAGGGATGTTTGGTCTTAGCGTCTCTTGTTGTTGGCCACACTTCTGTCTAGGCAAGATCAATGAAGAGCTAGAGCAGACTCAGGCTGCAGCTGCAATCTGGTTATGTAGGCATGCATTGGATCCATATCGAGGTTGATCCCTTGTGCTCAACTTGGCAAAAAAACATTTGATTATATAAGATGGAATTTTCTTTTTAAACCTCACAAATACTTGGTGATGAATTGTACATTGGATTAAAAAAATTACAGTAATATTTAAGGAACTCTTATGAGTCACACTTCTGAAACATTCTCAATCACAAGAGGTATCCGTTAAGGCTGTCCTGATTTAAAGCTTAATTTGAATAATACTGTTGCTATATATATTGGGACAAGCAGATCTTTCAATGTACAATGGCCAAATGGTCCCATTTCAATACTAGGCGTCACTATTAGCAGTGATACCCTGGTGTTAAATGAATTTAATTATCAGCCATATATGGAAACATAAATCTCTGTCTATTAAAAACAAGATAAGAGTTCTATAACATTAATTTTTTAATAGTATGTAGTGTCAAACTTGCGAGCTAGGTCAAGTGTAGTTGAAAGTATGGGCAAATTAATCTAGAAATTCTTATGGGATGGAAGAAAACCAAAAATAAAAAAAATTGATAATTCAACCTATAGAACATGCGGGTATTAGGGCATATGATTTTTCTAGTATGGTCAAAGCCAGTAGGGTTGCATGGGCCTAACTACTTTTGGAAAGTGAAGGGAAATGGAAATTTATTATACTGGAAATGATAAACCACTGACCCTTGCATGGAACAAATTTATGTGACTCATACACTGGTTTTGGTCATAATTTTATAGAGCTGTTGTTGTGAGAGTCAGTGACCTTTATATATATATATATATATATATATATATATATATATATATATATATATATATATATATATATATATATATACATTAACTAAGTACATTAACTAAGTAAAAATACAAATGAAAAATTAGAACTCTGTTTTTGTAATGAACAATTCAGAAAACTCTGTCTATATCTGTCTACTTGGCCAATTAAAGCACCAATGGACCCGAGCACTTGCTACTGGAATTGAGACCAGGGACGCCCATCATCAAAACAGCCCTAAATGACACAATCAAAAACCTCGCGCAATCCCTACATAGGGATCCTAGTCATTTCACCACCCACAGCCTGAGAACTGGAGCAGCAAAACAGCAGGCTACAATAAGTCTTACATGAGGCAAAACTAGGTAAAATAAATTAATTATGTACACATATTTGCACACTACCAATAATCTTATCCACTACCTTTACCATAGACTATTAAAATTGTTCCAGTAATAATCTGCGAATATTCACCTGTAAACCTATATACAATCATGTATGTATGTCATTAACTGTACTATGATTAATTATGTTTGCATCGGGATTGCAACAGTTATCTGCCAGATGGCAAGGAGGCATGCGATGATGAAATTCAATGTATTAAATGTAATTATATTTAATGTAATATTCAATCTAATAATCATGAATGTACAGATAAGATGGTGTATGGAAGATTTATAGGAATCAAATCATAGTTTGCAAATATTATTTTAATTATAACTTTGCTCCCCAGTTCTGTAACTAAACTCGTTATGCAAGCATTCTTCATTATAAATTATGTTATTGGTCAGAAAGCTATCATTTGTAAGGGCTCCTTCATGATTATCTCATTTTAAAAGATAAGTTGGTTTATATTGTACTGCAAAAATTTGATTCTTTGTAATTAACATTTTTCAAGGTTAGAGTGTGAGCTTCCTCTCTGGTGATCCAAAGGTTGTGAGTTCAATTCCTGCCTGTGCCGAGATTGAAATCATGAAACAATTTATCATATGAGCTGATGCCCATGCCAAAAGGGTTAACCCATTGTCTTTGTAAATCTGTGACCGGGTGGGTTTTCATGTCAAAGACCTGTGACATGACAATTCAGTCTGGCAGCACAAAATCTGCTACAAGAAGGTCTCATCACGATATGACTGAAATAATGTTGACAGTGATGCAAAACCCTAAACAAACAAACAAACAAACAAACAAATTTTTTTCAAGAAATAAATATACAGTTTTACTAGGTCAGAACGAATCATTTTACCGGGACTCAATTGGCTTTTCATTCTGAATTGAGACTGGGGATTTTATGTTTGCATGTTTACAGAGACATGATAATAGAAGCCACAGTTTTTGTTATGTAGTGCCCTATCTATCAACTAAAATAACCCATGTATTAATAAAGGAAATCCAATTTCATGTTGGAACAACTAGACTCATGAATTTATTTTTCCAGATACAAATGCTGGAATTCTCGGCCATATGACATCTGGGTCTGGTTGTATTATTGATGAAATCAGCAATTTTGTTATGCTGACCAACCCTGAGGACTCAATTCCATCCCAAGCACATATAACTGGCTGGAATATTCACGTAGGAAGAACAAACCCTTTATATCTACAAATGTGGCGCCCCCTTGGTAATGAACAATACCAACTAATTGGTCGAACACCATTTACCCCTCCTGAAATAGGCATCCACCATATTTCAATCCCACCTTCACAATACATATCAGTGAAGGAAGGCGACATCATTGGGATAAGTCAACAATCCAAAGGAAGCATTTATTTCTGCAGTCGATCACCTTGCACTGAAATAGGGGAGATCAGATATAGTCCTGATTTGAGTGTGTTACCTTTAGTGGGAATACACTCAATATTGTCATCAACTTCCATAGCAGCAGATCCATGCAGGAATTATTTATACAATGCAGAATACAATATGGCAGGTAATTATCTAAATTAACAAGTTTACATTTCCATGGTTTTAAAAGACTATTGAGATAAGTTAGGCATTCATTAAATACAGATATCTATTCAATACAGTCATATAGCTTAAACGCTTATCAGAATAACAGATTTTCTTTTATGCTGTAAAGTAGTTCTTTTCTACTTAATAAAAAAATTCATTCCTATAGCCTCTTTCCAAGAATATATTATTTCTCTGGAAATCCTTTTGTTTTCCAACACATGATTATTTCAATTTACCATCTTTTAGTCTTAATACATTCAAGCACAAAATCCTAATGAATACTTATGTACATCTATATATTACAGGTAAGCTAAATTTACTATTCACATTATAACTCTATATAAATATATCAATGTAAATTATACACATATAACATATAAAATGATACTATCACAGAAGTATCTACAGTATCAAACAATGTAAATCTTGAACATTAAAATATTGATTTTGTATAATATCAAAATTGATAAAACATTAACATTAAAATATTGAATTGGAATGCTGTCAAATTTGATGCACTCAAGCACAAAATCCTAATAAATATTTATGTACATCTATAAATTTCAGGTAAGCTAAATTTACTATTCATTTCATTAAACCTCTGTATAAATGTATCAATATAAAGTACACACATATAACATATAAAATGATACTATCACAGAAGTATCTACAGCATCAAACAAAGTAAATCTTGAACATTAACTCCCCTGTGGGTGTAGGGATTAAAGAATAGCCCCACTGCCCCCAGCATGTCATAAAAGGTGACAAAAGGGGCGTCCTGTTTGCTGTGGGATGCGACCTGTGTCGGGAGGATATGGAATCCTGACGGGCTGAGCACTGGGCTGGTTTGGCAGTAATACCAGTCCAGTTGCAACACGCCTGTCTTGAATCCAGATGTTCACCAGACAGGCAGATCATATTTGGCCTGGGTCTGATTTAACCAGCTTGTGGTATATATCCTTTAATATATTCTGGCTAATTAATTTTTATTAATGACAATTTCAATGTTTGAAATTTAGGAATAATTGATAAATTTTTGATAAATATTTGCTGAAAGGAGATTACTGCTGATTGGGTCAATCGAGGGATATAAATAAGATGCGAAAGGGTGGAGTTTTTATTCTAAGAGTATCTCATGTTGGGTATCTTCACGGCGTCAGGGCTTGGAGTTAACGGCCCAGAAAGGCATCCCCATGTTGGGCTCCGTGCGGGATAGGGGACCTAACTGATGAAATATAAAAAAAACACACATGGCGCAAAACAAACAAAAACGACCTAGGGATGACAATGATGATGAATCGACAGTGATGATGATTCAAATAAAACAGAAAAATGGCCTAGATTTTTAATTGCGGAAAGTTCCGATGCTGAGCATACCCTGGCAAAAATGTCAAAGGGGATTCAAGGCATTTCCGGGGTGCAAAAAAACAGTTAAAAAAATGGGAACTCGTTTATTAATTGAAATTGAATGGAAAAGCCATGCGGACAATCTTTTAAGATGCCGAATGTTGGCCACAGTTCCAGTTTTAATAACGGCTCACAAGACCCTCAATAATAAAAAGTAGTGGTAAGATGCCCAGATCTGGTGAGAGTTTCTGAAGAGGAAATAGTGGATGAACTAAAAGATCAAGATGTAGTCCAATGCAAACAATTTTTTATTAAGAAGGACAGAACCAATATATTCATTCTGACATTTGAGGCAGTGCAGCTTCCAACATCAGTTGGCTATTTAAACGTCTGAGTTGATGTCTTTATTCCTCTGCGCTGCTTCAAGTGTCAGAGGTATGGACATGGATCTGATCGTTGCAAAGGAAATGTAACTTGCCCGAAATGAACAGCCGTGCATAGTGGAGGAGAAAGTTCTTCGGAAATCATTAAATGTGTGAATTGTCAAGGCAATCACCCATCATATTGTCCTTCCTTTGTCCTTCCTTTTTGAAAGGGAGTTTCTATTTTTGTTAAATCCTGTATACCCCAAAGTAAAGTAACATTAAATACTAATTTACAAGCTTCTGCTGTTAGGGTTACCCAGCACAATACATTGACAATATGTTCAGTATATTTGCCACCAAGTGAACCAATAAATATTATAGATTTAAAAAACTTAATAACTCAGCTGCCACAACCATATATGCCAGTTGGTGACTTTAATGCTCACAACTATCTATGGGGTGGCTTTGTTTGTTTGTTTTGTTTGTTTGGGGTTTTACATCACTTTCAACATTATTTCAGTCATTTCGTGATGAGACCTACTAGTAGCAGATATAGTGCTGCCTCACTGAATTGTCATGTCGCAGGTCCTTGACATGACAACCCACCCGGTCACAGATTTACAAGGACAACGGGTTAACCCTTTTGGCACGGGCCTCAGCTCATATGGGAAATTGAATCATGAGTTCAATCTCGGCATGGCCGGGGTTCGAACCTACGACCTTTGGATTACCACAGAGGAACTGGTGCTAGTAAGCTGGCGCTCTAACCAACTACGCCACGGCCCGTGCCCTTCTATGGGGTGGCAGAAATAATACTGATTCCAAAGGACGTATAATAGAAGATTTCTTAAATAACAATTGTGCCTTTGGAATGACGATTCTCTAACCTATTTACATCCGCTACAGGCTCTTTAACATCAATAGATCTCTCCATGTGAACTCCTAATTTATTTTTAGATTATTCCTGGGAAGTAGAGGAAGATCAATGGGGTAGTGATCATTATCCCATTTTTTTAAATAACCATTTTCCTACACCAGACGAATGAATCACTAAGAGGAAACTTCATAAAGCCAATTGGGCAAAATTTCAAACATCCTGTTTTGATAAATAACTCCAGAAATTTTGAACAATGTAGATGATCCTCTTCAAGTTTTTACAGACACACTGTATGATATTGCTGATGGTGTATTCCCAAATCAAAGCCAAATTCTAAAATTAAAGAAAAACCCTGGTTTAATGATGAGTGCAAAAAAGCTTTCAGGGAGCGTAAAAAAGCTCTGAAAAAATTTAATCGACAGCCGACTCAATATAATTTGCACCAGTTTCGAGTAAAAAGAGCTAAAGTCTGCTATATTATTAAAATAAGCAAAAGAAAAAGTTAAAAGGAAGGATTATGTTTCCAAATCAAATACACGTACACCAATTAAAAGATGCTGGGATATGGTGCGTAAAATTAGTGGGAAGGGAGGTGGAACAAGGATCAAACATCTAAATTATAATGGCCAATTTATTACAAATCCCACTGAAAGAGTGACACAATAAGACACACCATTTTAAAAGAATTCCTCATCCAATAATTATTCTGTCAAATTTCAACAAATAAAAAATAGACAAGAAAGAAACCAACTTGGAAGAATATAATAAATCATTTACAGTAGATGATTTGAAACTTGCTTTAGATAAATCCCATGATACTGCTCCTGGACCTGATCATATACACTACCAAATCCTCAAACACCTCCCTGATCAAACACTTGGGCAACTTTTAGATATTTTTAATAATATTTGGGTAATTTTCCTTCTTCATGGAGTGAAGCCACTATCATTCCTATTCCCAAACCTGGCAAAGACTCATCAGATTCTAATTAATTATCGTCCCATTGCTTCAACAAGTTGTATTTGTAAAATAATGGAACAAATGATTTACGAGCGTTTGGTTTGGTTTTTAGAAACTGTGGCTTATATTTCAGTTGCACAGAGTGGGTTTAGAAAAACTTGAAGTACTATTGACCATCTGGTACGTTTAGAATCATTTATACTAGAGGGTTTTGTAAAAGGCAAACATGTGGTCAGTATATTTTTTGATTTAGAGAAAGCGTACGACTCCACATGGAAATATGGAATAATGAGTGATTTATATGATATGGGATTAAGGGGTTATTTACCCCTTTTTATTCAAAATTTTCTATCAAACAAACATTTCAAAGTTCTAGTGGGTGCATCACTTTCTGATGCTTTAGATCAGGAAATGGGTGTTCCAAAGGGAAGTATATTATCAGTCACCCTTTTTATTATTAAAATTAACAGCATTGTTGATTGTATGAGGCCTTGAGATATGGGAATAACCTTAGTGGTTGATGTGCCTCTAAGCAACCGTTCATTCATTCATTGAACATTAAAATATTAATTTTGTATTATATCAAAATTGATAGACTCAATTAAACATGTATAATAGTCAAAGACCTTTGACAACCAATACACTCATGCTGATCTTCACCTTTAAGAAGACAGCAGTGTGTCAAACATGCAACTTATCAAAAAATGCAATTGCCATTTGGAATGAAGTAGTAACATATTTCTTAAACCCATTTCTTTTTCAAGGCTTGTAAATTAGACACAAAATCAGAAAATATAAAAATAAATGACTATGTCCTATTCTAAAACGACTTAAAACTGACTATTCATAACTGTTGTCCTTAATCCATTGTCATATGGACTGATATAACACAGACTTCATTCCCTCTTGATCTGATTATTGTGTCCCCGCTAAATCATGTATGTTAACAGGGAAACATATGATAAAATATCTCTATTATGAGGTTTTTAGTTTATTTTGGTTATTCAACTCATTTGAACAAATTGGGAAATGTTATTTTTAGTATTTTGGGAAATACATGCACTGATGCAACATGAAAAAATAAAACTTATAAATGGAGTCCTTGTTACATGAGGCACAGGCTTGGCAATGTTTCACCAATCTAAGACAAGAAAAAACCCTGATGGCTTACAAATTTCCACAAAATTAATTCCTTGTAATTTTATAATATCAGACATATGTAACAAGAACTTAACACCAATTGCATATTTTGGTGTCCACAGCTACATATGTTTATATTCCATATGGGGCCATATAATTGTGCAATTTAAGTAACTGTTTGGTATTTGGTACAATATTTCTTTTGTATTCATCAATAGTTAGGCCACAAACTTGGATCAACATTCTATTGTATTAATGTGTTTTTTCTGAGAGAATGATATCAATGTTATATACTACAGTATCTAGGGAAAAAATTGTGTTTATTTTAAAGGTTTTCACAACAAACTTGAATGAGATATGAAAGAACAACAATATCATTACCAAACAGACATCTAATATTTCACAAGACGAGTCTCCCAATGTAGATAGTAAGATTGGCCCCAGGATTGATCCTTATCAGAGACTATACCTTTTATAGTTAATAGTGGTCCTGTGTGTATCGACCCATAATTACCTGTCCTTTAGGTATGACATAACCTGTCGAAAACATGACCAGTTACGTTGCAATTCGTCTCGTCTAGAGTGCAGTATCTGATGATCAGTAGTATCAAATGCTGCCAATTAATTCATTAGTAGTGGCATTAATGACTTTCTGTTATGAAGGCTACGCAAGATTCTATTTTGTACCTTGAGCAGCTCGGTCATAAGGACATTGGTAAAATGTCAAACCAAAGACAGAGAGAGGGTTAGCCATATGGATGTCAGAGTTGCTTCTTGAAATTCTTAAGCAAAATCATTCTTACTGAGAATCTTTGAGATTTCAGATCAAAAAACATTTAAATCATTTTGTGGTTAGATGTTGGTTCATTAACCAGATGAATATTGAGCAACCTCTTTTGTTTCTAGATCAGCATAATGTCAAGGCTATGTTTATGGCTTTGTTCTTGTCAATGGCCTAGTTCATGTCAAAGGTTAATATATCATTGAATGTGATAATATTTCTGATTTCTGGAGATTGTTTACATGAAAATTATGAAGATTGTTTACATGAACATTACACCTGAGAATACTGTTAGAAAGTAGTAGAAATGTGGGACACTAAATGACTGTGTATATGAGAGACAATAACATGGCTATGACGACTCATAAGCAATACCACAGACGACCACAGGCCAGTTGTATACAATATGGACCCACCGCGTCCCATCTAAAAGGGCCATGCAAAGGTTCAAGGGGGAGCAGTGCGGAGCAGAGAGATGACCATGAAGACAAGATAGTCAGCAGTCATCCTTGATCCCCCATTTATGATAGGTATAGTCAGGTATTTTGATATATTGGCCCGCAAATCACAGCCAACGAGTTTCCCTAGATTACCATAAGTTAGCCCAGACCGGCATCCCAAGGTAACAGGAATACCTATTCTAATCTGAGGGCTCAGGTCAGAAGATGGTTACAAAAGTTACCTTTTTGCTCCTAATATTATTCCATAATCCATGTTGAGGAAATTGGAGGAGGATGTACAGGAGGAGGAGGTGCTTGATGAAGCAGCCAAGTTAAAACACACGAAGGAGTGGAACTGAATGTTACACTGAAGGTGAGTAGTTACTCCCTTTTTACCGTTTTCATGTCATTGTTTCTCCTGCAAAAATAAACACATGTCTGTAAAGTAATCTGTTACCATTAGAACCCTTAGAAATTGGATGAACCTGAATGAATGATTAGTCTGGTCGCAGGTCATGACATGGTAAGGTCATGCTGTGTGCTGGCTAATGGTTTAAATGAACTGCTACATGTGCAGATTATACTATTGGCGCCATGCAGGACAAATAAAGGAATAAATAGTGGCTTAAACGCACATCAACCATTGTCAGTGCCTAAAAGGGGCAGGATAAAATGCCATCAGACAAACGCCATCAGAATTACAGCATTCATAACGTTATTTACTCTTTGTGAATGGCGAAGAATGAAGAATGTCTTCTGGGCCCTAATATGGACAGAAATAACTTGTAGAACATACATTTCTATTATGAATACTGAATACATATCTGTGCTGTGAAGGATATAATTCCATTTTGTTTGTTAAATCAAAAAAATCAATGTTGATCTTTGGTTCTAAATTACACAGATTCAATACGTTAAAATCAATAATAATCAGGGATTTGGTCAGACTGAAGATATTTCTGTGTAACTGACACAATAGAACTACACCTAGAATTATACCATTGAGGGGTAGAGGTGAAATCCTATAGTTGTGAACACCAGTTTTGAATGTTAAAACATGAACCTAGAGAAAGGAACTGGTTATCATTGTTAAGATAATCGTCTTAAAGGTATCTTCGTACATGAGCTGTCTGCAAACCAAATGATAAAAATAGGTTTGATCTCAGCCATGTGTCTATATATAGCATTACTATATATATAAACTAAGGGCATGAAAGCTCTTGCTCCACATTTATACCAACCTGATGTTTAAAATCAGATTGAAAATATTAATATCAGATTAAAGATAATAAAGCATTTTTTAAAAGTGAAAATTTTACCTTATGCCTATTAAAAATATTTCTTTGGTGAAGTTGAAAATTGTGTTCCAAGAGATAAGAAAAGACTGGTGATTCAGTGGTGGAACACCCTCTAAATAATATCATTCCCTAGGAAAGTTACAAATTTTGAGCACCCTGTTGTTTAATTGGTCATAATATTTGCAAAGAACAACAAGGCATTGTCACACCCCACTGAGCACAGGATTAAAGTATTGTATGGGACACTATTGATTTCCATCATTCCTTCAATTGGATCACAGGCTTTTTGAATTTATTTGAAGTGATCTCAGATTTGGGCAGAAATATTAATTAAGGTAAGGCTAGGATTAATTTTTAAACACTGAATTTAAGGATTGGATGGCACAAATCAGAAAAATCCACACCTCAAGTTCATAAAAGTAAAATGGATAACTTTATACATGGAATAAAAATGATCTCATCCAAGGTTGTGACTTAAGCTTTCATCCCTTTAATTGTATATGAGTAAAGAGAGAGTTGACATTGCGGTAATCACATCACACAATTTCGACACTATCTTAGCTTTTCAGATTCCCTATGTCTTCGTATTTCTAATTTAGACATGCAAACATAATGTCTGGGCCCAGTAAGAGTTACATTGTTCACGATCTTGTCATCATCAAATGTTTTTTCCCCACGTCCACCATATCCTCGATGGAGATAGAAGTTTTGATGTGACATTTTATTGCCTCTCTTCCCGATATATAATGGTCTTGCAGATATTCAGATGCCACCGACAAGGAAGACAAATTAATGAGGGCTATGATGTGCAATTCCAAATTTATGATATGGAATTCCAAAATTTAGTTATTTTAGGGATTGTTAGTAGGTTACGAATATATGATATGATATATAAAGATATTTGGTTTTTGACAATTATTGGTAATGGGGAACATTCGCGCGCTCACGTTGGTTTTTGAATCGTAGATGGCGACGAGCGGGAAAGAAGCAGACGATTCATTGAAAACTTAAATTCTTCAATTGTTATGATAAAAAAACGTTTTCAATTCGGAATTTTTGCATCAACATCTTTGGGAACATATATAAATACGGATGATGCTTGTTATATATGTATACAAACAGATAAGTAGGATTTTTTGAGAAGAAATGGATGAGGATGAGACAAGGTCAAGGAGACAAAAATGCGGGAAATAGCAGACGACATTGGACACCATGGTTTGATTGATATTTGGATATATCATGAATAGAAATAAGGTAGTACTGTATTGTTCTTATGATTTGGGCATAAAGAAGAAAATTAAGGTAAGTGGAGTGTTAAAATTTTTATTTTTTCAGGAGAGGAAGATAGTTATATTTTGTTCCAGTTATTAGCAGGCACTAATTATTATTGTGATTTGTAGGGTTTGCAGGTCTGGAACAGGGTGATGAGAAAAATGTTAGTCATAGTTAGTGGAGGATATTGGTTATCTAGGATGTAGTCTCGGTGTTAAAATCTTAATTTTTCCTTGTTGTTTCAGGAGTTGAAGATATTTATATTTTGTTCCAGTTATTTGCAGGCACTAATTGTTATTGTGATTTGCAGGGTTTGCAGGTCTGGATCAGGATGGTGAGAAAAATGTTAGTCATAGTTTAGTGGGGGATGTCGGTTACTTAGGATGTAGTCTCGGTGGGATTAGAAAAGTTGGTAAGGAGGCAGCTGGTAGATATGAAGGTGCTGAAGATCACTAGGTACTCACGTGGAGGACATTTTTAGCCTCTAGTTGTGATTGGTAGGGCTTACGAGGATATTGGACGCCTCAGGCTGTATAGGGATATTGGACGCCCTTTAGCGCGCTGGGGATTGTAGGCCCCAAGGGAAGGAGTGAGTGTTGAGGTGAAAGTTGTCAGTGCAGAAGGTGATAATTAGATAGGGTAGCTTTTCATCAGTGTAGGGGCCTGCACCGGGCGGTCAGCACGAGTGCTACTCACAGATTGGAGATAGTGCGTATTGGATCTCCCCTCTAGCTGGGTAGCCACGCTGCGTAAGCTCTGAGTGCCCACGAGACAAAAGTGGAGCGGCCAACATATCAAATCAAATCAAATCAAATCAAAAATGGTCAGTGACATTATAATACCTTTGCGCGACAAACACTTTCTCATTGCGGCTTTGTCCTTGGAGCAAGAAACAACGTAAAAGAAGTACCGAGTTATCAGCATATCTACGTCCTATATTGGAAAACTCTTGCGACCGAAATCAAATATTCGTATAAAGGTAAGACATTGAATTTCAATTATACATTATCTATCAACTAGCGGAATCTCGACCACACAAATTACCTCACAAATTACGAATTATTGAAAATATTCATATCATATTAGCAGAATAATCAAACCTGTTCACTCTTCTGTACCCGTCCCCAGTGCTACACTTGGGCGATCGGAAGTAAACTCTCTTAAAGTGTACATTCATATCATATCATAACTACACAAAATAACTGATAAAATTAGGTATTCTGTACCTGTCCACAGTTTACTGAGACGATCGGAAAACCACTACTGGGACGATCGGAAAACATCACTGAAATGCCGCCGAGAGGTCAAGTAATAACAATATTACGGACTTCATTTCATCCATGTTGTGCAGGATATCATTTTGCACTTTTAGTAAGGCTGTTTCAGTTCTATGATATTCCTTGTAGGCTGACTGGAACTTATCCGTAAGGTCCTTCCTTATGAGAGGTGGGGCTAGCTGGTTGGCCACTGCCCTCTCTGTTAAATTAGTGATATATGTGAGGTTGGAAACGGGTCTATAGTTTTTCTCAACCAGTTCGAGGCCCATTTTCTTTAAAAGGGGCGTGATTATGGCAATCTTCATATTGTCAGATACTGTTGACTCCATCAGTGATTTGTTTATGATGGCAGTCATCAATGGTAGGAGGTCATCCAAGAGGTCAAGCAAGAGCCATGTTGGAATCGGGTCAAGCTCACATGACTTTGTTGCCGATCTCTAAATCAGGTTGCGCACATCCTCGGTATGATCAAGGCATGATGACCTTGATAGATTTATATTGTTCGCAGTGTCACCTGGTGATCAGTACTGGCCTGTATTTTCCATGTCCTGGCAAATTTTGTCAATTTTTTCAAGAAAGAAAGTGTTGAACTTTTCAGCCTGGGAGCCATCGCATTCAGATGGTGGCATGGATGTGTCATTGTTCTTATGCATGACCGTATCAATGACTCTAAAAAGTTTTTTAGGGTCATGTTTGTTTCCCCCAACAAGCTTAGAGAAATAATTGGATTGTGATGACTTCAACATGGAATTATATTTGTTCCTCTGTGCTCTAAAAATTCTTTGTCAATCTGAAGTCCAGTTTTGTCCATTTTTCTCTCAAGTCTTCTCTTGAGAGATTTTTCCTGTTTTAGTTGATCAGTCATCCACAGGGTCAGTTTACGTTGAGTAACCATGGCATGCTTGAGAGGTGCATGTTCATGCATAAGTGCCGTCAACTCCCTATCATAGTGATCCACCATATCATAGAGGGACAGATATATTAAGATATATATTACCTTTGAAAGTGATGATTAGATCAAGGATGTGGGTCGGTTCACAAACCCACCGAGTCATGTCAAAGGTCGATAATATGTCATTGAATTTCATGACATCAGCCTTATATGGGTTATTGACATGAAAATTATAGTCACACAGGAAGATGACTTCGTGACTATAGGACCCATAATGGGCCAACAGCTGAACCAGTTCATCATAAAACTCAGAATAGGTGTATCTATTCCTATCAGAGGGTTCAGGTCTATAAACTGTTACAAAGGTGAACTTTTTCCCTTTAATTAGTATGGAAGCTTCAAGGAGCTCCATTGCTGTTACAGTGGTTGTTTCAACCTGTCAGTCTCAAAAAGGAGTTCAGCCCGGTGGAGTAAGCCCAGGCCTCTGTCTGAGCGTCCAATCCTGGGAAGTGAATGAAATTTGAGGGAGCCCTTTTCGAGCTCATTAATGACCCTTTCCTCACAAGATTCTTGGAGCCAAGTTTCGGTTATAAAGAGTGCATGAAGGTTATTTTCAAGGAAATACTCTTTTACTAATGGGATTTTTGCAGTTATGATTTGCACATTAAAAGAACCAATCAGCAATTTGGTTTGGTTTTTGATGTGCTGGTGCCTTTCCCTATGTTGTTAGTGTCACCCCCTATATTTGGAGGGTGTAGAGAGCCATCTAGCGGATTATGCGCACTGCCCACCAGTGGGTCAAAAGTGTTTTAAGTGTTCACCTCACACGGAGGGGGCCACAGGCCGTGGTGCAGTTGGTTAGAGCGCCAGCTAATTAGCACCAGTTCCTCTGTGGTGATCCAAAGGTCGTGGGTTCGAACCCCGGCCATGCCGGGATTGAACTCCTGTTACAATTTCCCATATGAGCTGAGGTCCATGCCTAAAGGGTTAACCCGTTGTCCTTGTAAAACTGTGACCGGGTGGGTTGTCATGTCAAGGACCTGCGACATGACAATTCAGTGAGGCAGCACTATATCTGCTACAAGTAGGTCTCATCGCGAAATGACTGAAATAATGTTGAAAGTGATGTAAAACCCCAAACAAACAAGCAAACTCACACGGAGGGCGACGGCTTTGTTTACATTTGGAGCGCCTTCCACGAGTAGTAATTGCCTGATTGGACTGATTACCTGATGGATTCGGGTTTTTTTCCCGGTAAGTAGCAGGTAGTCGAGTTGTTGCTCCCCGGTTGACCATTTTTAGTTAGGGTTAAAGGGTCAAAAAGTGAGCGGAGAGATATATATCTTCTAAAATGTGGTGTGGTTGGCTGCCGGCCAGGACCATGCAGTGAGAGGAGGTATGTTCTATTTATAGAAACAGTGGTTTCAAGTGTTAATCTATTTTGAGCTGGATATAGTTCAATATATTCATTCCCCAGATTTATTGAGATAGCAGAAATGTCAGGCCACATTTTTGCATGAGAAAGGGGTCAAGATATTGAAATAATGCTTGATAAGGTATTGAACATATTGAAAGATGTCATGTGTTCATTACATAGTAATATTTGGTTTGACTTGGTTTGACTACCTGTGGAAGGGAGAGGTATATATTTATCATCTTTATTACTACAATTGCCGTTAATTCGGTAACATGAACATATACAAGAGAAAACATGCACATCAGGGTTCAAATATTTATTTATACCGTACATTTCAACAACATCATCTGAAAAAATAGTATGACTATTAATATATGTATGATTAACATCTCCGTGCACAGAGGCAGGAGGTATACTAATGTCATAACATGCAGAGTCTGTGTTGTAAGATATATACACGTTATTTGATGCTGGCCAAGACCGTCAATTGTTATTGTTGGAAAAACATTTATGTTGAAAGCACTAAAAGATGTGCCGTCCTCCAACTCCTGGCGCTCGACTACCACCGTAGCGCCTTTAGCGATTTTTATGCGCCTAATGTTCCTCCCACCTTTGCCCACGATCTTGCTAGCCACACTACCTGATACATATAATGTACTGCCTTTAGATCTGGGGATATTCTTCTTTGCAGTAGTAGCAGAACTTGTTGCGGTCTTGCCGCTATCGTCCTCATCACTCAATAGGATAGCCGATTTTGGTGGCGGAATCGGAGTAACCTTTTCCGGGAGTGGTGCAGAGTTAATAGTGGAAGCAATGAGAGTGATGGTGCTATCCAACAGTGCGCCGTCTGGTGCCAGTAGTGCGTCTAGCGACCCAGAGAAGCTTGGCACATCGATATAGGAGAATCCAGACAGAGAGTAATTGGACATCATCCCGGTAAAAATCACCATATTGCCTCTGACCGTGGCGTTAGTACAGCCACAGTTGGACCTTTAGAACTTATGGTTGCAATATAGTGAGTGAAGCGGTCATAATAGCTAGAGCCATTCTCACCAGCATTGATGTCACTAAGATCCGGGACAATGATGACATGGTCCGAAGCTTGTATGCGATCGGATCACGTAGATACAAAATGAAAATGTTCGGCTGTGGCCTTGATGGTACAGTCCGACCTGACTAGAGAAGATGTGATTTCGTCCTGCCGACCATCTTTTGGAATGATGACCAGGAGAGACTTCTTCACGCTCAAAGTAGGACCCTCAGTAGGCTTTGGGAAGAAGGTAAGTAGTACTTCATCTTTCTCCTTTATATTCTTAAGAGCTGTACTAAGATCACGTGTGAGAATTTGCCTGTCAGCTTCCCAAGTAGTATGATCAGCTTTCAAGACCTTGATGACAGCATTGAGATGGAGGATTTTGGCGTTGGCCTCATTTGCAGTGACCAGTAGGCGGTCGTATGATGCCTGCAAGACCTCCCTATTTGCAGTAGGGAGAGAGAACTTAGCCACGGGGCCACCCGATGTGGATGACTTTGCCGCCTTGGAGGAGCTTGGCTTCTCTGGAATGCTTGCCACACCTGCCGTGGTGGCACTGTTCTCCGAGCTGGGAGGGTTTGATGACTTCGTTCCCGAAGTACTAGGCCCATGCTCCGTAGAGATGGGCCAGAAGCAGGAGAGTCGTGTTTTGACATACTTGTACAGTATAGAGAAACAAACTTGTGCAGTAAAGAGCAACAAAATGTCTGTCACTGAATGGTACTGACCAGTTGTGTTTCTAAATGCTTAATGACAGTTTAGCAGACTTAACCTTAAACACAATACAGAATGTATAATGCATTCTGATTCTAGTGGGAGTGCGAAATTGAATTTCAGAAGATTAACATGCTTAATGGTAGATTCGCCTCCTGTGTATACGCACGGCCCGAACTTAATGCCTGACAGGCCTGACGCGTGCCACTGTACACCTGCATATGGATCAGAAGGGGAAAATTTAACAAATATACACATAAGAACTGAAAAATAAGAAAATCAGCAAAAACTGTCACAAATAAAATCAAATAATCACAAACCAAGAAATAACTTTAATATAGGCAGATGTAATGTACAAAACATCATGCACAAAGTATTAACAGTTAAAGACTACTTTGACACAAACAACCTACATGCACTCTTTATAACTGAAACATGGCTACATGAATGTGTGGATGAAAGAATTTGAAATGAACTTGAGGAAGGTGGCCTGAAACTTCACTCATTTCCTAGGATAGGCCGGAATTGAGGTGGGATAGCTCTGCTGCATCGGTGTGAGCTTCCTTTCAAAACAAACAGATTAGATCCTCCATCAGTAAAAACAATGGAGCTAATGGAAGCCTCCTTGCACCTTAAGGGTAAAAAGGTGACTTTTGTTACCATATACAGACCAGAGCCATCTGGTGGAAACAGGTACACTTACTCAGAATTCTATGATGAACTCACTCAACTGATTGTGCACTATGGCTCTTTTAATCATGAAGCTATATTCTTAGGTGACTATAATTTTCATGTAAATAAACCAAAAAAAAACAGATGTTGTAAAATTACATGATGTTTTATCCACATTTGATATGAACCAATTAGTAACTGAACCAACACATCGACTGGGAAATACACTTGATCTGATCATCACTTTTCAAGGGAACAAATTTATCAAGAGTCATACAGTGGATGAATATATATCTGATCGATCATAAAATGGTTCTCATGGTTCTGGACATGCATCCTCCGAAACTGCTAAAAAAACCTACAATACAGAAATTACAAAAATATTAATACAGAGGCATTAAGGCATGACATTAAAACAGCAATGACAGAGCGCATAGCCTGGGAATCCTTATCTCTAGTGATTATGGTAAAATTCTATGATGAAAAAATGACCATGATTGATAACCATGCTCCCATCAAGGTTGCCAATGTATTCAAGCGTAAACCTGTGCCATGAATGAATGACCATATCAAACAGGAAAGATCATTAAGAAGAAGATTGGAGAGGAGAATGAAAAAAACTGGGCTACAAATTGATAAAGAATTGTATAACTCCCACAGAAATAGATACAATTCTTTATTAAAAACTTCACAATCCAATTATTTATCAAATCTAGTGAATGAAAATAAGCATGACCCTAAGATCTATTTAAGGTCATAGACAAGGTCATGCACAAATCAATTTACATCCCAATGCCATCCTCGGACTGTGATACAGAATTGGCAGAAAAGTTTAACAATTACTTCCTTGAAAAAATAGATACAATTAGGAAAAATATTGATGAGCACCCCATAACTAGAAATTCACCACCAGAGGACACCACTAAAAATACGCTAACCAAAACCAAGCAACCCGAGACAGATTTACACCTCTGACTGTAGATGATGTGCAAAAATTAGTGCGGAATGCGTCAAATAAATCCTGTGAGTTAGACCCAATCCCATCCTGGCTACTTCATCATAAACAAATCACTGAGGATATGAAAATTGCAGTAATAAAACCTCCACGGAAAAAACTGGGTCTAGAACTCATCGAAAAGAATTATAGACCAGTCTCGAACCTCACTCGAACCTCAAAGTTAACAGAAAGAGCAGTGGCAGATCATTTAATATCATATCTCATAAGCAATGGGCTAACTGACAAATTTCAATCAGCATATAAAGAATATCATAGCACAAAAACAGCACTACTGAGAATCCAAAATGACATTTTAAGGGACCTCGACCCTTAAACAGTAATTCTACTTTTACTAGACCTATCGGCTGCATTCGACACCATTGACCACCAGTTATTGTTTGACAGGCTGGAATCAAGGTATGGAGTCAGAGGTCATGCGCTCTTATGGATAAAGTCATACTTACATAATAGACGACAGTGTGTAAAAGTTGGATGCAATTGGCTTGGGCATCACTTTTGATAAAAAGACTAAGACTAAGACTAAGACTAAGAATATTTTATTTTCGTCTCACCTTAGCATTAAACAAACAAATAAAACAAATCTGCACAAATTTTAAAATGCCAAGCCAGTCTAAAAAGACTTATGAGAGACGTTCATACTTCTCTCTAATAATTCTAGAAATAATATAATATATATAAATTGTCATTGCTATAATGTGTATAAATTGTCAATGATGGCTGGGAGTGTATTTATTATGTGTACGGGAGGCATCTCCGCCTGTGGAGGATATCAAAAATGGCTTTTGCACTAGTAAAAGCTAAATCTGGCTGGCTAAGTATTAAAATCATTTTATCAGTGTCACTTAAAAACATAAAATTATCATCAAAATCACTGGCTTGCTGGAATAAGGCATTTCTGATGTCATCATATTGTCCGCATCTGATCAATGTATGCTCTTCAGTCTCTGATTCATTAATATCACAGAACAGACAAATTCTCTCCTCAGGTGGAAGGGCAGGCCTCTCATAACGGCCAGTCTCAATTCTGATAGGTGCCACTCCTGATCTGAATTTTGCCATTGCACTTCTGTATTTCTTTGGCATAATAATTTTAACATATTGTTCACATTTGGGATTCTGTTTAACCAGACGATAAGTTCGGAGCTTATTTTGCCCTGGGCCACGCAGTGCCTCCCTCTGCTGGAGCTGATCATGCCATTTATCTGTATAGTGACGTTCCAGTACCTGGTCAAGCTCTCTCACAGCCTTGCCAGGACTGTCACCACAGTCAAGGTCCAATAAGTGCTGCACATTATTCTGAACAAAGAAATTCTGCACATGATTGGTCCAGTTTTTCCTGCCTATAGCCCATGTGAACACTCTACGGTTCAGTCTGCTTGCATCCATATTAGCCAGACGTCTCCATTGTCTGATAACACATAACCAGGTACGATGCTGGGGTTGTTTCCAACCAGTTTCTCCATGGAGTGCTGGCAATGGTGTTCTGCGGCCAACTCCCAGAAAGTATCGAGAGGCTCTGTACTGAACTGCATCAATGCAGTGGAAATTACGGTGGCCCCAGACTGAAGCACCATAATCTATAATAGGTTGCACTAGCTGATCATATAATTTGGTGAAACAGTCAAAAGGCATATTTCCTTGAGATTTATCCTTAGCCACCAGCAGGCCCAGAGCTCTGTGGGCTGCCTGTGATACTGACTTAGCCATCAGTTGGTAATCCATGAATTCATTAAACACCAGGCCAAGATATCGGTATTTATCTATGACTGAAATCTCTGACTGGCCGCAGTAAAAGACAAAGCGGGTACGTTCCACACTGGGGCCCCTCCGGAAATGGACTATTTGTGTTTTCTGGGCATTCACCTTTAATTTCCATTTCTGGCACCAGTTATTCAACACATTGAGCATCCTTTGTAGATCCTCCTCACATTCTGCGATTAAGCAAATGTCATCTGCATACAGTAACATATAAATTAGCTCCATACCAATATCCACTCCAGTACCAAGTTGTTTCAGCTCTTCACATAAATCATTAAAGCATTGGTGAAACCTGGAAAGTTGCAGGCAATTTTACAGTGGTTTAAAGTATCTGAAAACAATATATGATCTTAAAATTGACATACATACAGGCTATCTGTCTGAAATCCACAAAATAACATCTGCCCTGAGAAGTATGATTTCTTGTGACCACTGGGTACTGCCCGTACTAAACAGGAAGTGTGCTGTGTGACCTCGACCTTTGAACTGTCAGGGGGCTCCGTAAGTCACAGGAGGTGTTGTTTACCAATTGTTAAAATTGGAGCAACACATATTTGGCCATTTTTTTCCACTATTTAGAGAATAAATTGGAAGATAACACTTATCATGATGATAGTGCATTTTCTTGGCTTTCTTTTGGTGGTAAAATTATTAAAAACGGATGAATATTTATGAAGTTATAAATGAAGAAACATATTTTTTATCTTGTATATGTTTGCAAAAAAAAACATATTTTTTATCTTGTATATGTTTGCAAAAAAAAGTTTAAAAAAATTCTATACAGCCCAGCTTTTAAGGTGGAATCCATGCAGCCTTTGATGTCTTCCCATTCAGTGGTGTGAAAACCCCCAAATTTCATCAAAGAGGGTCAGATCATACATTTTACTGATACCAATTATCAGCATTCACAGTTTTGCCATTCAAAGTCCTTTTGATTTAAGGCCAAACCAGTGATCAAAGGGTTTAATGTCACTTTTTCAATATCACAGCCTTTAAGTTAAGGGGGATTCTATGCAGCCTTTGAGTCATGTCTTCCCTTTTTGACAGAAAAGTTTTCACATGCATAAGATACTTTTCAAATAAATAGTATACTTTTCCCACAAATGATATATCTTTCACAACCATAAGATATTTGTCACAACCATAAAATATTTGTCACAACCATGAGTTATTTCATTGATTCAAATAGTATTAAAATAATCTTTTGTTGTTCTGAAGTATACTCCTGGCAATAAATTTGTACAAAACATCTCCACCCTGTTTCCCAAGCTGGACAGGTGCCCAACTGGTAACTCATTAGGTTTTTACACGAGTATACAGACCAGCTAAACAAAGCTTGTTGACAGAGTGTTCAATTGCTGTTGTAGGTTTCAGCAGACAACTGATCAACTTTCAAATGCCACAGAAAGTTGTTAACAGGGAATATTTTGGGTAATACTACATAAAAGCACTGTTTAGGGTATAAACATTCATGTTATGTAAAGAAAATGTGTTTGAAAGTCAGGTTTCACCAATGCTTTAATATAAAGCGAAAACAACAAAGGGGACATAAGGCATCCCTGTTTTAGGCCCTTTTCTACTCCAAACCAGTCTGTCTTTATGCCATTCACTCTCACACAGCATTCAGTACCACAGTAAAGTGACTTCAAAGCTGACAGAAATCTCCCTTGTTTTAGGCCAATAGATTCAAGTTTCCCCCATAGCAAGTCTCTGTCAACCCTATCAAATGCCTTACTAAAGTCTACAAAGGCAACAAATGTTGACTTATTCTGCTGTTTGCGAGTATCTATTAGTGATGACAGAGTTGACAAATGATCCTGACAACTTCTCTTCTGCCTAAAGCCATTCTGACCATCATACAGTTTTTTATTCCTTTCTGCCCATGTAGTCAGACGTTGGTTCAGAATCCATGCATACAACTTGTATATACTCGAGGCTAAAGTTATTCCTCTGTAGCTGAGGGGGTCTCTATTGTCTGTGTTTCCTCCTTTTGGGATTGGGTTGATTATTCCCTTAGCCCACATCCTTGGAGCTAGACCAGATTGGAAACATTTACTAAATAATACATGTAGGTATGAAATGGCAGTTTCATTTCTTAAAACCTCCACTGGGATGTTATCAAAGCCCATTGCTTTGCCATCCTTTGCCTTGTGCAAAGCTTTGATTACATCAAGCCTAGAAATGTCTGCCTCCAGATCCTCTATGCTAACATTGACAGGGCTGGTGCTGGTGTTGCCACCTGGGTCTAACTGTGGGGTGTCAGAGCCCTCTGGTGGTGGGGTATCCTGTGGGTCAATTTCTAGAGCAGGGTTATGCAGTGACTTGAACTCATCCTTCCATTTATCTAAAACAGCACTTTTTTCATTTGTTATAGATCCATCTGACAGTACTACCTCCCATGGTATCTGTGGGCGCCTATCCTGTTTAACTCCTAATGTTCCCACATATTTCCAATATTCCTTTTGGTCATCAGACTGGAGGAGTAACATCTTCTCTTGCATTAATCTCCAATGTCTACGTTTAGCTCTTTGTTTTTCTCTATCAAATTCCTTCTGTTTACTTATTTTCTCTGCTTTCAGCCTCTTTTTCAATTGTCCTTTAGCTTTTGACCACTTCCTGTCTGCTTCTGTAAATTTCACAAATAATTCACTTAGCTTTTCACTCCACCAGGGTTTTTTCACTCTTTTCCTTTTATTGTGAAATCCACTTTTGATGTGTATTGTTTTACTTTGCATTGTTTCTGCCATACAAGCCTCCACTGCCTTACAAAATTCCTTATATGAGTCATCTATGTCACCCTGTAGCATTTCTAAATTCTCAATCCTGCCTATGGCCATATTTATCAGTCTAAGTGATTCATCATCTTGTAGGAATGCTTGTGGTACAGATGACAAGTCATACTTGACATATGATGACAATACCTCAGTGTCAGGTCCTGATTTGTTAACATTGAGATTTTGCAGAAAAGGTGACATGTCAAAACACCATGACAGTACATTGTGGTCTGGTACTGAGTGTGTGGGATCCACTATACCTGTATCATATCCACATTCGGTTAACAGTACTTGTGTGCGATCCACCGACATTTCACTATACAAACTGAGTTGCTCATATGGCACAAAACAGTAGTCTACCACTGAACAGTCCTTGCTTGTAAAATCATTTTTGATGAAGTTTCTGCCATTCAATATACAACATGAGCTACTGAGTAAAAATTCACACATAAACTCTCCTTGTTTATTAACTGTATAATCCACAATGTGTCTGTCTAAAATCTCATCCACTCCTTCAATGTAGTCCGGAATGTTTCCACTCCTTCCATTAAAATCACCAAATATCATAAAAGGACCTTCATTCTGGTATCTGTACAAATCTGCCAGCAGTGTATCAAAGAATGCAAAAGCATCCACATTCCTTGGAGAGTCAATTGGTGGAAGGTAACACACACACATATTCAGTATAAAATCACACTCCTTAGATGTGAACTCCACCCACAGGATACCCTCAGTAGATTTATCCTTTATCTTGATGTTGAAAGACTCATACAGAATACTCCTCACCAGCAAACCAACCCCACCTGATGAAATATTATTTGATGAAAGAAATGGATATGAAGGCCCAAATAAAAAAAAAATGTGTAAGAAAGGATATTATCATATCAAAAATTTATCAGCTATCAGACAATGTCTAGACGAGAGAACAGCCATAACCCTAACTCATGCGTTTGTAACCTCAACTTTGGACTATGGGAACGGCCTACTGGCTGGCCTTCCGAAATCAGAAAATTGCAATATCTACAAAACTCAGCAGCCAGAGTTGTGGGTAAAAATCAGAAAATTTGATCATATATCAGAGAAACTAAGGGAATTACATTGGCTACTAATACACGCCAGAATCAAATTAAAAATTATCCTGATGGTTTGGAAGGCACTAAATGGTAAGGCACCGCCTTACATAAAGGACCTCTTACAAGTTAAAATGGGTGAGATATGCCTATGATCTAACATTGGCACCTACCTGTGTGTTCCTCACACCCGCCTGAGGACAATAG
Source organism: Amphiduros pacificus (assembly GCA_949316495.1). Classification (NCBI taxonomy): domain Eukaryota; kingdom Metazoa; phylum Annelida; class Polychaeta; order Phyllodocida; family Hesionidae; genus Amphiduros; species Amphiduros pacificus. The sequence continues at coordinate 20,241,180 of OX439004.1, read as the reverse complement.
GTAATAGGGCATTCTCGGCTGTTGGTCTATGGAATGACCTCCCGACTGACCTTAGGACTTGCACTTCAGCTGATCTCTTTAAGAGCAAGCTGAAGACCCATCTCTTCAAAACTCATGTTTTGATGGAAGCGCTATGAACAGATTTATTTGGTATTAATAGCAGCTCCATGAGAAAATCAAAAAAATGTGGACATGGTCAAAAATAGATTTCCTTTAAAATTTGTGTATGGTTAGGTGTTTGGAAAAAACAGACAAATCTGAAATATTTCACTTCTGAGGTGACCGTAACCATGGTAACCATCAATTCCTTAGTAACAGGCTCTGGGGCTCAAAATGACACTTTTCTAACCTTATTTCTTGCCATATTTGACCTAATCTTACAGATAAATTACTCCCTATGGAGGTATTGTGATAATTTCACTCTGTAATTGGTTCCTAGGTCACTTCATTAAGATTTGAAAATTTTAACAATTCTAAATACTCTCCCTATAACAAGCTATTAATGTTGCCATGACAACAGTAAGTTTGTCCCAAGTCATTTTGTGGCCAGTTTACAGGCATAATTAACACCCCAAAATCAAATTGATTTTTAAAATATTTCAATCAGCTTTAAAATAGGCCAAAATGAATAAATATAAGCAAAAAGAAAAATGCTAGATCCTAAACAAGGTCATGTCAAGGTCATTCAAAGGTCATCTGTTTTTCAAAAACTGCATTTTCATCAAAATTTGACATATTTGACCTCCATGATCTCAGTGACAAATAATGTGAATGTACTAGCTAACTGGTGCATATTATTCAACATAACCTACTCTTCAATGCCTGATTCTTAAATCAGTTGCTATTAACTATGTTGCTATGGTAACCGGGTAATCAAAATACCTTGTCCTCAATTCAGTCCAATTTTCCGAATTTTGATGATTTTTGCAATGTTTTGCATTGCAATTACTCATTATAATGACATTGATTGAACAAACTATGTTATCTATAATGATACACACAGGTCATGCCCTTATGTTACATACATAAAATATTTGATATCAAATGTGTTGCTATGGTAACCAGGTGATGCAATTACCTCGTCACTCACTCAGACTGAATTCACCGATTTTGATGATTTTCGTGATATTCAGCATTCTTATTCTGAATGAAAAACAACTTAAACATATCATTTATATAGTCTGTTGTGATAAACATGGTCTATACCTTTATGGTACCCAAATTAAATAGTTTGGGTCAAATGTGTTGCTATGGTAGCTAGGTGATGAAAATAGCCAGTCCCTGACTGTGACTGAATTCACCAATTTTGATGATTTTCGTGATATTCAGCATTCTTATTCTTAATGAAAAACAACTTGAATGTGTCATTTATATAGTCTGTTGTGATAAACATGGTCCATACCTTTATGTTACCCAAATTGAATAGTTTTGGTCAAACGCATTGCTATGGTAACCAGGTGATAAAAATACCTTGTCCCTCACTCAGACTAAAGTTACTGATTTTGATGATTTGGGGCTATATTCAATATTGCTATTCTAAATGATAACCAACTTGAGTATACCAATTTTATAGTCCTTTGTAACAAACATGGCCCATACTATAATATTCCACACATAGAATGTTTCAGAAGAAATTAGTTGCATGCATTGCTATGGTAACCAGGTGATGAAATTACTTTGTCCCTTACTCAGACTAAATTTACTGATTTTTGACAATTTTCAGCTATATTCAATATTGTTATTCTAAAAGATAACCAACTTGAATGTACCATCTATAAATCTGTTGTCATAAAATGATAATATTATACAGAATATTATTTAGAGCAAATGCTATGGTAACTAGGAGATGAAATTTCCTTCTCCTTTACTCAAACCAAAATCCATATATTTATTAAGTTAGCACAAGCTGACTTTATGTTCTTGCTCCATTTCCACCACGTCTGCCGCGTCTGCTGCCGCACCTTTTTCCTTCCTCATTCAATAATGATTGGACTTAAGGACTAGATGCTTTACTATAATAATATGTAGGCTGAACCTTTGTGACCTTGGGTCAAGGTCAAGGTCATGACCAACACAGGAACAACTTTGCTTGTCAATGACCTATTTTCTAACAAAATACAGTAAAATTGATATAACTTGGTAGATTTGATTAACCTATGAGGGGCTTGAATAAATATGATGACCTTGGACCATTTTCAAGGTCACAGGACACAATTATCTAAATCAGATATTTGTGATATTTTGCAAAACATGACAAAAAACATTTATTCTGACTACATTTATTTTACTCAATTGATATCTTTCTTCATAAAATATTATGTAACTAGGTCACAGTGACTACTTAAAGGCCATATAGGTCCAAGCTTCTAAAATATTGTGAATCTAATCCTTTACAAATCAGAAAAGATTAGAGCTTGATATTATGGAAATCTAGGTAAAGTTCCATGGTATTTTATTTTAGTGCACTTTCTATGACCTTGGGTCAAATCAAGGTCATGATCAGCACACATACAACTTAGCTTGTGTATGCTCTCTTTTCGTCAAGATTGCAGCAACATCAATATGATTTGGTAGATGTGATCTACCTATGAGGGGCGTGAATAAATCAATGTTGGGTGACCTTGGCTATTTTCAAGGTTATAGGAGCCGATTTTGAAAATCAGCTATTTGGAATATTTTGCAAAACATTACAAATAGCATTTCCACTACATTTATCTTGTACATATATATTCGTTCACAATTTTTAGAATAATTTATGTAACCAGGTCACATTGACCTATCTAAAGGCCATATAGTTGACAAATTCCAAAATATTGAGAATCTGATCCTTTACAAATCAGAGAAGATTAGATCTTGATATCATGTAAATATTGGTGCATATCCAAGGATAATTTATTTATGTTAATTCCACGCCTCATGGGAGTGACTGACAACAACAACCGAGTTTTTGGCGACAGACCATGTCAATAACTTTATTCTGATAATAAAATATATATATTTTTTACATAACAATATATATACGTGGTTATGTTATTATGTCCAAGAACTTACTTCTACCTCAGACGGAGTAAAACTGTACCCTGTCTGCATATATATCATTGCCTGGTACGGCTTCAGTTCATATGGCCCTGCGGGCTATGTTTCTTGCAACAGTCTTTACAGTCCTTTTGTAGCGGTTTGCCGCTTGATACCCACGTGACCTTGACCTAGGCCCATATTTAGGTAGGTCCATTACCAGATAGCCAATATTTGATCACTTGTACATGATTTTTTCACCTTAACTAAATCTGGTTACCCGTGAACTTATTTACAACCTGAGGGTTAACCCTGACTTTCTTTACCATATTAAATTTATTTACTCCCTGACATATCAATCCTTTCCCTCCTTGCTTAATTCCCTCCCCACAATGCACTCCCCGTTTTACATGCTTCCCTTTTTTCCCCAAGTTACTCCCATCCCCTACAATTCTTCCCCTTTATTCCTGGTTTAACTTGCCCCTTTTTACCTTGGACGGTTTCTTCCCTGAGTTGGGACCCCGGAAGCTGCCTGGGTTTCCCTAGCTGGTGGGGTTAAGCAGGCCAAGCAACCCCGGGATTGCCTCCCCGAAGCAGTCGAGGAGAGCCCCACCAGCCCCAACTAAGGGTGAGGGTTGCGGGGCGTATGTATTTCAGGAAGCGTTGCTGCGCCACCTGCCCAGAAGGCAGAGGTGTGTGTCCGATGCACCCTGTGAGGCTGCCGTTGTGGCCCTGCCCAAGCAGAAACTGTGAGTTGAGAAGAGGGATGTGTTCATGCCTAATCTTCTCAGTGTTGTATTGAGGGCCTTTGCCGCTGCCCTGCTCGTGATGGGTTTTCCCCCCTTTGTAAGGAACAGTACCCCAGGTATTCTGGGTCTGTTCTGAAGGTATGCCATAGGATGAAGGTTTCCCTTTCCGAACACATCCAGCAACTTCCGGATTAGAAATGAGCTAGTTGGGCTCGGGAGATCGCTCAGCTTACAAGCCTAGGCTATGGCACTGATGTATGAATTTATTCCAAACTTTGGGTCCCTTCCGGCTTCTGTTGGCCGTCTTGTTGCACCTCACATAGTCTGGTGGGGTGGTCCGGGTTACCACACTTATAACATCTGTGCGTGTTAGGCCAGAGGCAAGCCCCTGTGCAGGTAGATGTCTGGAATCTCCAGCACGTACCGTTGACCTTCGGAACTTGTGGCCCATTGCCTACCTGGGACATGGAGGGAAAAATGCTTTGTCTTGACCTGTAGTTGTTTGATTGGCCAGGAAAATTTGCCGTGGCCGCAGGGGCTCTTTCCATACGGAAGCACCCCAGATACAACTCTATGTCAGTCTTATGCCACGGTACCGCCTGGCGGGAGTTTCTATTCCTAGCAAGCCGCTTGGCCCTGTTGATTCTGAAGTGATTGTCGTACTTTCTCCAGTCCATCTTTGCTTTATGTAATTTCTTTATTATCTCGTGATAACATGGAAGGCAGGCCCAATCCCGCGGGTGAAATTTTACATGCTCACTGTGGAACGCCAGAAAATTGGACACCCATTCCTCAAATGTGAGGTCAGAGGTATTGGCGCGTGCTTGGTTTGTGTCTATATCGTATTGGTCGTCCCCGTATGTGATCTTTGTGCGTGGCCCCCCTGTTGATTTCCTATGTGTTCTGCGATACATTTCTTTTTGAAAGTCTACAAAACTCTGTTTTTTAATGCCCTCGATATCTGACTCTGTCATAACATATTGAAATTCATATTCCTCGTCCGACTCATCGTCGGGCGAGGAAAGGTTCTTACTGAGGTGCGCCAGGTGGCGGTCCACTGCATCCATGGGCTCCTGGATTTGGAACTGAAGAGGATCCACCGATGCCCCGGAGTTTCGGTTGAAATCTGGTCTGGCATTCTGGGACTCTAGATGTGTTGGGACTTCCCCTTGGCCCTGCACCCCCTCGGAATCTGCCTGGGAGGGATGAGGCCTAGAGGGGCCCGATAGGTTGGCGGTCACTTCCGCTACAATTTGTGGGATTGCTTGCGCTACCACCTCTGCGATGACTTGAGGCATGGGGGTTGTTGCCACCTCTGGAGGACTTGGAGTGTCTGGTGCGGTGGAGGTGCTCTGTGTCGGTTCAGCCTCGCCCCTGAAACTGCCAGGGGCAGGAGCCTCTTCGCTGGGGGGGGGGGGGGGGGGTCCATCTCCCACTCCCCTAACCTCTGCACGTTCCTAGTTCGTCTCTTGACTCTGGCCTTTACCACTGAAACATATTGATGCTTTTAGAAGTATTCATTATTGTCTTTTATTGTTTTCACCTGGTTTGACAGAACTCTCCTAGGAGTGTCCTGGATTTGTTAAGGATTGACATGATTCCTTATTTTCACTCACACCCAATAGTAATGGTAATCATCCATAATAGAAGTAATAATGATAATAAAGGATTTTCTTTTAGCACTGTACCTGACCTGCTCATAACGCTCGATTATTTTTCATGTGTTCGAGGATACTTGACAATTCTTTTTTAATGTGGTGGGGAGACTTGCCTCAGACCACTGTCTGTGTGGCAGGGAGAATTGCCTCTGAAAGAAGGAATGGGTATGCGTAGGGAGAATTGCCTCTAGCCCCACTATCAAAATTGTGTGGTGTATCGGGGAGAGTTGGCTCTGTGCTTCGTGAGATGCTAACATGGAGACTTGCCTCTGATAGTGTTGTAATGGGTTTTATGGAGACCTTCCTCTAACTCCTGTATTATATTAGATGTGCGGTGTGTCAGGGAGACTTGCCTCTAACTCCCGCCTTGTGAACAGGGAGAATTGCCTCTGCATAATGAATAGGAATGGGTATGCATAGGGAGAATTGCCTCTAGCCCCACACTATCGAAATTGTGCGGTGTACCGGGGAGAATTGCCTCTGACCGCTATTTGTGTGACAGGGAAACTTGCCTCTGATGAAGTGGAAGTTGCTGATTACAGTTTGTTACAAAGCACATGCCGACTATTTGGTCTGTCATATGGCTCTGTGCTTCGTGAGATGCTAACAGGGAGACTTGCCTCTGATAGTGTTATAATGTGTTTTATGGAGACCTTCCTCTAACTCCTGTATTATATTAGATGTGCGGTGTGTCAGGGAGACTTGCCTCTAACTCCCGCCTTGTGAACAGGGAGAATTGCCTCTGCATAATGAATAGGAATGGGTATGCATAGGGAGAATTGCCTCTAGCCCCACACTATCGAAATTGTGCGGTATACCGGGGAGAATTGCCTCTGACCGCTATTTGTGTGACAGGGAAACTTGCCTCTGATGAAGTGGAAGTTGCTTATTACCGTTTGTTACAAAGCACATGCCGACTATTTGGTCTGTCATATGGCTCTGTGCTTCGTGAGATGCTAACAGGGAGACTTGCCTTGGATAGTGTTGTAATGTGTTTTATGGAGACCTTCCTCTAACTCCTGTATTACATTAGATGTGCGGTGTGTCAGGGAGACTTGCCTCCGACTCCCGCCTTGTGAACAGGGAGAACTGCCTCTGCATAATGAATAGGAATGGGTATGCATAGGGAGAATTGCCTCTAGCCCCACACTATCGAAATTGTGCGGTGTACCGGGGAGAATTGCCTCTGACCGCTATTTGTGTGACAGGGAAACTTGCCTCTGATGAAGTGGAAGTTGCTGATTACAGTTTGTTACAAAGCACATGCCGACTATTTGGTCTGTCATATGGCTCTGTGCTTCGTGAGATGCTAACAGGGAGACTTGCCTCTGATAGTGTTGTAATGTGTTTTATGGAGACCTTCCTCTAACTCCTGTATTATATTAGATGTGCGGTGTGTCAGGGAGACTTGCCTCTGACTCCCGCCTTGTGAACAGGGAGAATTGCCTCTGCATAATGAATAGGAATGGGTATGCGTAGGGAGAATTGCCTCTAGCCCCACACTATCGATATTGTGCGGTGAATCAGGGAGACTTGCCTCTGGCCGCTATATGTGTGACAGGGAGACTTGCCTCTGATAGAAGTAGAAAAAATGGGTATGCATAGGGAGACTTGCCTCTAGCCCCCACATGTATATACTGACTTGCCTCTAGCCCCCACATGTATATACTGGCGGTGTATTAAGGAGACTTGCCTCCGCCTGATAATGGAATTGGGTGTGCATAGGGAAACTTGCCTCAAGCCCCCCCGTTAATATGCAGATATATATATACTATGAATTAGGGAGACTTGCCCCTAATCCCTGGTGGGTTGCCCAAAGGCTTTCCTGATAGTATTTGACCTTGAGTGTGCTTAACTAATGCAAGGTCCACACTATAGTTTCTTTTATGTAGTAGCCAAACAGAATAATGACTGATTTCCTACACTAAGCCTCTTTCATTAAGATATTGAGTAAATACAATTCCTACAATACATAAAATATATTAAGTACATACAGTACCACAACACTCACAATAATTGAATATCTTGAGTACATACAGTACTATAAACATCTCCAGATATTTAAAATACAATACATGCAATGCATATGTGCAATTAAGATTCTATAAGTCCTCATGGTGGTTTAATTTGACTATAGTTGTATAATAGAGTGAATTTGTTATGCAAATACAGTTAATATATTTTTAAGTTCTTGGTATGAAATAATCATTCTAGTCTGCCATTATAACATCAATACTGTCCAAGTTAATGATTAGTAATGTATTTCTACCCACCAAACTGTAAGTTTGTTGGCATCCTGCCAGTTCCTAGTCACTCTGCTCTTCCCGAGTCCTGCTCCTCCACACACCTGTCCGCCTCCAGGATGGCCCTCCTTACACTGTGATAATAGCGGTATATGCCGTTATCAGCGCGGGGTGGGGGGGGGTCCACTTTGAGTTTCTGATGCCGCCACCACCAGATGTGCGGGAAATTGAAGCGAGTGTTTGTTTTCTTCCCCGCCTTAGGGCGGATTAGCCTTTCAGCCATGTGCTCGCTGAAATCGTCCAACTTGGCGTTGTAGTCCTCCGCCGACATGTTCCTCGGCTTATTTCTGTGGATTGGCATGCCCATCATCGTTATCCTGGCCCCTTCGTTGTGGAGTTCCTGGCCAGATCAATCAGCCTGTCAGCTGCCTGGTGGATTGGCATGTCCCCGTCCAAGTCGTTCCCGACCACGTCGAGGAACACGATGGGCTTCCTGATTGATGTCTTTGGAATTTAGTGAAATTGCAGAGCCGATGACTGTTCTGATACCCTGTGAACTAACTCAGGCAGAAACAACGAAGAAATTCACTAAAAAGTTCTCATTTTCAAAGAATTGTTCTTACTTTCGCTTCAGAAGATTGATGTCTTTGGAACTTAGTGAAATTGCAGAGCCGATGGCTGTTTTGGTACCCGGTAAACTAACTCAGGCAGAAACAACGAAGAAATTCACTAAAAAGTTCTCATTTTCAAAAAATTGTTCTTACTTTCGCTTCAGAAGCTTGATGTCTTTGGAATTTAGTGAAATTGCAGAGCCGATGGCTGTTTTGGTACCCGGTAAACTAACTCAGGCAGAAACAACGAAGAAATTCACTAAAAAGTTCTCATTTTCAAAAAATTGTTCTTACTTTCGCTTCAGAAGCTTGATGTCTTTGGAATTTAGTGAAATTGCAGAGCCGATGGCTGTTTTGATATAGTTGTGGAACCCCGACTTGCGCCAGCAGAGCTCTGGAGGCTACGTCGTGTTGTGAGGTGTCCCCTATCACTCGTGAAGAGACAGGTCGCGACACAGTGTCGCGACCTCAGTGTGAACACCACACACACTGTACACTTATTATTAAGATATCCCAAATGTCTTAAACATCTAATCTTGCTTTCTGGCGAGTTTCATGTATGAATAAAATCATTTGAAGAAGTTATGAGGGATTACACTTCAGAGGCAGTGAATTCCCCCCATTGATGAGCAATCGTAGGTGTTTGGAGTGTGCGTCAAGATTGGCTGTTTCTAAAGTACGTCATAGAGAGGCCCCAAGTGGGTTGCACGTGTAAAACTATTTCCTTTAGAACAACTAGCCAACGTGAAATAAATGCTTGCATTTTGGTCTAGATAACTTTTGGATAAAGAATAATCCCTATTGTCATTCTGGTGGGAGAATTCAAGCCATTTTATATTTGTAAGTTTGCTGAACCCCCGCCTGCACCTCCATTAACTTTGTCACATGACACAAGATGGCACCCACATCAACAAGTCTTGTCTTCTGCACTAAGATTTTTGTCATTTTCGGCTGGTATTCAAGCTCACATCACCTTTTATAAAATATTAATATACCAATCTAATAGTATAAAATGCCAGAAAATCAACTTTTTTATTTGTGAGTCCAAATCTGTCACGAGAATGTCACACTTGATTAGTGGTTTGGAATCTCTTCATGTGTGAATGGGGTGACACTGAAACGGTCATATTGCTCCGACCAGCCTAGCCAGAAGAGATCAAGGAGGACCAAATGCCGTTTCTCTTAAACTAGTTTTGATACCCGGTAAACTAACTCAGGCAGAAACCACGAAAAATGTCACTGAAAAGTTTCCATTTTCAAAAAATTGTTCTTACTTTCGCTTCAGAAGCTTGATGTCTTTGGAATTTAGTGAAATTGCAGAGCCGATGGCTGTTTTGATACCTGGTAAACTAACTCAGGCAGAAACCACGAAAAATGTCACTGAAAAGTTTCCATTTTCAAAAAATTGTTCTTACTTTCGCTTCAGAAGCTTGATGTCTTTGGAATATAGTGAAATTGCAGAGCCGATGGCTGTTTTTTGCTTGAGATACAACAGATAATGCTTCCCACACTTAAATACGTGCGAACCCGTTGGATATCGCGGTGGAAAGAAAGAATGGCTGCGCGCGCAGTTCCTGGCCGCTTCTGGCTGCGCGCGCACCCCTTCTACTTCCGTCAGAAGTCCGCCATCAAAACAAACCACGGTACGTATTTTGCTGCTCGTCACTCCCATAAAAGCATTTATCGCACCGATAAATGTGTTTTAGATGCACTTTTTGTGACTTTGGCTCAAGGTCAAGGTCATGACTAACACAAGAGGAACTTTGCTTGTGAATCCTTAGATTACAACAATATCGGCGTGACTTGGCAGATGTGATCTACATATGAGGGGCTTGGACAAGTATATATTGGGTGACCTTGAGCTATTTTCAAGGTCACAGAAGATAATTTTCAAAATCATCTAAATGTGATATTTCCAGAACCTGATACAAAAGATTTATTGTCACCATGTTTATTTTACACAATACGTTTGTTCACGTTTTTGTGAAACATTTATGGAACACTAGATCACAATGTGATCTAAAAATGTGTCAATGTAGACATAAGTTTGGGATGAGTCAAAATAATTGGAGTTTCTCCTTATTTCAATTTATTGCAAAAATTTAAGGAAGTTTAGAATGTTGCTACTTTGATTGTAATAACGATTTTTATGCATCTTTGTATGAACCCTTTCAGGTTATGTGAACTGTGTACTAAAATAGTAAAATGTACATTGCTTCCTTTTTACTATTGCAGCATATATTAAGATATGTATGGGCAACATATTAGTAAAGGCCATGAATGACACTATTGCTGAATGGTATATGATGTTAAATTATAGAATTGATTAAACTAAACAATACATTGAATACTTCAACATATCCTGATTTGTCAAAATGGGTGAATTCAGTTTCTAACAGATAAAAGTTGGGTTTTTTTTTCAGCTCATGTTTTTTTTTTCACCTGGCAACATGTTCACTCTCAAACAGCTTTGTATGGAATTATAGGTATGGGATATGTATAGTGCCAGACACTGTATCAATGCAACATTCAAGTTTACTGTCATTGAAACAATGAATATTGAACATTGTTAGAAATAATCAAATTGGATGAATTTATTCAAGGACTATTTTCATCACCTAGTTACCATAGCAACACATTTGACCCAAACTATTCAATTTGGGTACCATAAAGGTGTGGACCATGTTTATCACAACAGACTTTATAAATGACACATTCAAGTTGTTTTTCATTAAGAATAAGAATGCTGAATATCACGAAAATCATCATAATTAGTGAATTCAGTCAGAGTCAGGGACTAGCTATTTTCCATAGCAACACATAGTTACCATAGCAACACATTTGACTCAAACTATTCAATTTCATCACCTGGTTACCATAGCAACACATTTGATCTCAAATATTTTATATGGTACCATGAAGGTATGGACCTTGTTATTGAATAGACTAAATGGCATATTCAAATTGGTTATCATAATAACAATGGCTAAAATGTCTCAAAATATCAAAATTGGTACATTCAGCCTGTGTCAGTGACAAAACAACTTTCTCACCTGATTTCCATGGCAACACATTTGATCTTATATATTTTATATATGTTACATTAAGGCATTGGCCATTTTTATCACACTAGGCCATACAAATGGTACATTCATGTTGGTCATTTAGAACAGCAATATTGAATATATCCCAAAAACATCAAAATTAGTGACAAATTCAGTCTGAGTGAGTGAGAAGGTATTTTCATCACCTGGTTACCATAGCAACACATTTGTTCCAAACTAATCAATGTGGGTATCATAAAGGTATGGACCATGTTTATTACAACAGACTATATAAATGACACATTCAAGTTGTTTTTCATTAAGAATAAAAATGCTGAATGTCACGAAAATCATCAAAATTAGTGAATTCAGTCAGAGTCAGGGACTGGCTATTTTCATCACCTAGTTACCATAGCAACACATTTGACCCAAACTATTCAATTTGGGTACCATAAAGGTATAGACCATGTTTATCACAACAGACTATATAAATGACACATTCAAGTTGTTTTTCATTAAGAATAAAAATGCTGAATATCGCAAAAATCATCAAAAACGGTGAATTCAGTCAGAGTCAGGGACTGGTATTTTCATCACCTAGTTACCATAGCAACAGATTTGACCAAAACTATTCAATTTGGGTAACATAAAGGTATGGACCATGTTTATCACAACAGACTATATAAATGATATGTTTAAGTTGTTTTTCATTAAGAATAAGAATGCTGAATATCACGGAAATCATCAAAATTGGTGAATTCAGTCACAGTCAGGGACTGGCTATTTTCATCACCTAGTTACCATAGCAACACATTTGACCCAAACTATTTAATTTGGGTACCATAAAGGTATAGACCATGTTTATCACAACAGACTATATAAATGATATGTTTAAGTTGTTTTTCATTCAGAATAAGAATGCTGAATATCACGAAAAATCATCAAAATCGGTGAATTCAGTCTGAGTGAGTGATGAGGTAATTGCATCACCTGGTTACCATAGCAACACATTTAATATCAAATATTTTATGTATGTAACATAAGGGCATGACCTGTGTGTATCATTATAGATAACATAGTTTGTTCAATCAATGTCATTATAATGAGTAATTGCAATGCAAAACATTGCAAAAATCATCAAAATTCGGAAAATTGGACTGAATTGAGGACAAGGTATTTTGATTACCCGGTTACCATAGCAACATAGTTAATAGCAACTGATTTAAGAATCAGGCATTGAAGAGTAGGTTATGTTGAATAATATGCACCAGTTAGCTAGTACATTCACATTATTTGTCACTGAGATCATGGAGGTCAAATATGTCAAATTTTGATGAAAATGCAGTTTTTGAAAAACAGATGACCTTTGAATGACCTTGACATGACCTTGTTTAGGATCTAGCATTTTTCTTTTTGCTTATATTTATTCATTTTGGCCTATTTTAAAGCTGATTGAAATATTTTAAAAATCAATTTGATTTTGGGGTGTTAATTATGCCTGTAAACTGGCCACAAAATGACTTGGGACAAACTTACTGTTGTCATGGCAACAGTAATAGCTTGTTATAGGGAGAGTATTTAGAATTGTTAAAATTTTCAAATCTTAATGAAGTGACCTAGGAACCAATTACAGAGTGAAATTATCACAATACCTCCATAGGGAGTAATTTATCTGTAAGATTAGGTCAAATATGGCAAAAAATAAGGTCAGAAAAGTGTCATTTTGAGCCCCAGAGCCTGTTACTAAGGAATTGATGGTTACCATGGTTACAGACATCTGCCAGCTGAAATACTTTGGATTTGATCATTTCTGAAGGTTATCTAGCCATGTACCAAATTTAAAGGAAATTTATTTTTGACCATGTCCACCCCCCTATTGAAAAATTTTGATTTTCTCGTGGAGCTGTTATTAAGCGCTATATAGATTTTATTAATAATAATTATTATTATTATTATTATAATTATTATTATAATTGTTATGAATTTGGTTATTCGTTGGTCAGGGCTGATAATTTTAATTTGATTTGAATTGTTTTATATTTTGCTATTGGTAGTCTTTGTTTGCTTTAAAAGCTTGAGGTGTTGTTCAGTCAAAAGAAAGGAACATTGAAAGGTTCATCAGAAAAAAATAGTATAAAGGACAGGAACCTCTGGACTTGATTTATTGGAAGGGCATTGTCCAGAGCGGATATGTAAATTATTACTATCAGTGAGCACAAAGAAATATGGATCAGTGTCTCTGCCAGCTTAAGATACTGGAACAGGAGCTAAAGTTACCAGCTTGTAAGTAAACATGGCTACAGAAGTAGATTGGGGTATCGTTCATTTCTTATATTCTAAGTCTTCTCTTGTGTCATTTCTACTGTGTCCTTTACTTAATTTTAAATACATGCAGATTGCCTCTCACCCCTTGGTAATGGCCATGGGCCGTGGCACGTACAGTTGGTTAGAGTGCCAGCTTATTAGCACCAGTTCCTCTCTGGTGATCCAAAGATTGTGAGTTCGAACCCCGGCCGTGCCGAGATTGGACTCATGATTCAATTTCCCATAAGAGCTGAGGCCCGTGCCTCAAGGGTTAACCCGTTGTCCTTGTAAATCTGTGACCAGGTGGGTTGTCAAAGACCTGCGACTTGACAATTCAGTGAGGCAGCACTATATCTGCTACAAGTAGGTCTCATCACGAAATGACTAAAATAATGTTGAAAGTGATGTAAAACCCCAAACAATCAAACAAACTCACCCCTTGGATGCCCTTTGCAATGGTAAATATCACCTGTGACCTAGATCTGTACTGTCTGCAATGCAAAATACTGGTCATTTCAGAATCTGTGTCTGGTCATCATCTGAATCCCAATATATAATTCGGAAATTTCAAAAGTCTCTTTTAAATAATATAAAAATCATAAGATAAATCATAAGATATTACTTCAAATAAAGTATGAAATGGGAATATATTTCTTAAACTAATTTGTTTTTAAGGCTTGTAAAAGAGACAAATATATGAAGTGTGAAATGGTGTTTTTACGACCCTTTTAGCAACTATGGCGATATCAGGTCGGCTTTCGAGCCTTTTAACCAGTTGGAAAGTAACACTGCCGACAGTGCAAGTTGAACCCACCACCTCCTGTCCTCCACCTATTGAACCATCAAATGAACAGATCATGCGCTCTATCAACTGTGCTAGTGTGGCCGGTTGTAAATAACAATCAGAAAATATAAAAATGAATACCCAATGTGGGCCACGATATAATGCATGACGTTCTGCAAAATAAATTTATTTATTTGTTATTTATTTGGCAGATTTTCTGAATAAAAAGGATTGCCCCGAACTGCAGTTTATCTTCTCAAAAAAATCCATCAGGGTATTCCTTCTTATAGTTTTACCAAGAACTGGCTTGATTTCATATAACTTATTAAAAACAGTTTCACCCTTTCGCAATTGCCATTTAGAACAAACAAAATTGACACTGGTTAAAAGGCTGGAAGTGGATCTTGTATGACCATTGTTGCTAAAAGGGTCGTAAAAACACCATGAGCCGCGTCCAGGGCCGGCCAGCAACTCCGACGCTGACGCCGACACCGACTCTCGGTGGAAGGCTGCAGCCAAGGACCATATAATGCACTTATTAGCTCTAATTAGGTAACTACCCAATTATTGGGATCCGGCCAGCTCCTCAGGATTGGGGGCGCCCACGCCAATATCGAGATCCAGTCAGTTAGTTAGGCCTCGCCCCCAAGTATTTAATTGGTTGATGTATTGATGTTTTGTATATTGATTAAATGCATTATATATGGTGTAGGTGTATTTGTTAGGAAAGCAAATTAATCATTTATGTGCAATTTATGTGTGGCTTGCTTAATAAAATTATAATGTAATAATATAACAATATACGAATAACAAAATACGAATGATTGTGAGTACCTCCACAGAATCCAATATCAGCACGATTCAAGATCATAATTTATTTCTGAGATATAAATTATGTCCCGTTAACATTTACTCTTCCAATAATACATTGATTTTTCGAAAGCCACATGTAATAGTGGTATTGCTCTTTTTACATCGGTACCAATATATGCAGCATTAAATAACCTCGCCTCACTCACATGTGCCCAAATGAACCAAATTTGTGGGAAGCCTAATACAATTATCTGAGCTGTTGAAAACAGGAATCGACTCTTATTGCAATTCACATCATGAAACTACATGATACAAAAATAAGAAAAACTGCATCCAATTTAATGCTGTCAATAGGATACAGCTGTGGTCGTATTCCCAGGTTTTCTTGATGCAATAGGGCTTTGCTATGCTCAGCTTCTCTGGCTTTGACCGAAAGGCCTGTTTTAAGTCCAATGCAGTTTGCATTGGATTGTTAATTCATCAGTAGAAATGACAGATAGGCATACAACGTTTTTACTGTGTGGTACACATCCACAAATGATACATGACTGAATGTGGACCTGAATGTGGACCTCCGTGGATCTTGTTATAAATATCAATATTCAATCATCTGCATCTTTCAGAAACGAGCTCATAGAGCCTTTATTCATTAAAATTCATTCAAAATTAATGATATTAGTCTAAGAGCAGTTTTTAATTTTGGACGAATCTGCAAGGGAAATTGGAGGAAATTTTGATATGCTGAGTTATATTGACACAATATCTATAATATCAACTTATTGTTGTTAATTTTTGAAAGTACATATTTTAATGCATAGAAAAAAAATAATGCTGAAAGGAAAATGTAAATGAAAAGTCAGTCAATTTTGAGATTTACAAACAAGCTAAATGTGGTTAGAAATAGCTTCATACATATAAGATATATGTGTATTTTCAGAAAATAACCCCCAATAATAATAATGGTACATAATAAGATGATAATTTAGTGTGTGAAAATGTGCTAAATTCGCAAAAGAAAACATCAGGTGACAAAAAATATATTCAATGTAGCCACAAATGGATTAACTCATTGAAAAGCTGATTTCTTTCTGCAAAATCTCATATATTTTATCTTTTTCTGCAATAAGAGAAAGGTGGTAAAATTATTTCTTGAATATGCATATGAATTGTAGAATGTGTTTTATTTTTGGCGCCATTTATACTGGGTGAGAGTGACACCATATATCCACTGCAATAGGAAGCTTTTGCCACCCATTTCATATTCAATGGCTCACATTTCTAGTGATGAATCACTTATCAATAAAACAGAATGTTATGAAAAGGATCAATATGTGTCCACCATAAACATATTCATAAGTTTAATTATGTAAAACGGATTTCATCCTCACACACCAGAGAAAAATAAAATATTTGTTTGGTTAAAACACTGTTAGTGGCTCATGGTATGTGCAAAATAAATCTATTTGTCAGACATATGATACAGAAAAAACATAATTTGATCAGGAAAAATGGGGTCAAAGGTTAAAATTCGATGAACGAATTACTGATACTACGTCTTGGCCTACTGTGGACTCTGGTAAAACGAACATTTAATGTTTAGTATGAGTAAAATGATGCCTATTCTGATGAACGTGAGTTAAAACATAATGAACATATCTAAGACATTTTAAAAATATTACACTGCATTATGGTTGAATAAATCACATTTTAATTGTTATCTCTAATATATATAAGAATTTGTTTGTACAGGTATTCATCATATATTATTATGTTTGACGAGAGGATGATGGGAGGCACGCCATGTATACTTCTGATTGTCGGTATGGTGCTTCAAAATCTTGGAACCGTTTCATGCAGTGAGTATTCTGCATTAATTATGGTTTATATACAATGAGTATTCTGTATTAAATATGGTTTATATACAATGAGTATTCTGTATTAAATATGGTTTATATACAATGAGTATTCTGTATTAAATATGGTTTATATACAATGAGTATTCTGTATTAAATATGGTTTATATACAATGAGTATTCTGCATTAAATATGGTTTATATACAATGAGTATTCTGCATTAAATATGGTTTATATACAATGAGTATTCTGTATTAAATATGGTTTATATACAATGAGTATTCTGTATTAAATATGGTTTATATACAATGAGTATTCTGTATTAAATATGGTTTATATACAATGAGTATTCTGTATTAAATATGGTTTATATACAATGAGTATTCTGTATTAAATATTGTTTATATACAATGAGTATTCTGTATTAAATATGGTTTATATACAATGAGTATTCTGTATTAAATATGGTTTATATACAATGAGTATTCTGTATTAAATATTGTTTATATACAATGAGTATTCTGTATTAAATATGGTTTATATACAATGAGTATTCTGTATTAAATATGGTTTATATACAATGAGTATTCTGTATTAAATATGGTTTATATCCAATGAGTATTCTGTATTAAATATGGTTTATATACAATGAGTATTCTGTATTAAATATGGCTTATATACACCTCACAAGAAGTGGTGTGAAAAAATATGCACATCAACATCTGTGTCAAACATTCCACAGATCTGCTAGCAATGCCAACACCTATTTATCAAGAGGCTTAGATTATCGTTCACACTACGGACATTTATGATTTTACAGACCAAATCCAGCTCGGTGTGCTTGTTAAAAAATAAATGCTCTCATAACTTTGATAATGTTGGTCTCATATATGTCACATCCCGCCAACGCTCTCTTAGAATGTTAGGCACAATAAGCCATTAGCGACGTCAGTGTGGGTTAATTTGATGGTTTTTTTATACTTTTTGGAAATATATCAGCTAAAAGCGTTACGCAAAACCAAGTAACACGTTTATGTTTGAGTGTTCTACATTTTCTCAAGTCCGCTGCTATAATCCTTTTTAAAGAGGTGGGACTGAAAGTTACTCTGCATTTCATTGGTAATATTATAAGTTATCCAATCTTCTCACTTCACCTTTTTACGAATAGTCATGACGTATGTCCGATTTATATGTTCTTGATTAGCCATGAAATAATTAATTACTTCATGCATTTTTGTTCATGCATTACTTCATGCATTTTTGTTCGCCAAATTGTATTTACGGCATATATGGAACCCCTGGCGGATCTGATTGATAAATATGGTCTAAAGCACCATGTCTACGCTGATGACACGCAGATATACATTAGTCTAGACCCGAAGTCAGCCTCTGAAGTCAAATCATCCACTGAGGACCTGGAAAATGTATTGATGAAATTAGGAAATTCCTACTCATAAATAAAATGAAGTTAACTGATGGAAAGACTGAGATGCTGATCTGTGGGAAAAAAAGGGACATCAGAAATAAAAATGTCCCAGAAAAAATGTAAGCCATTAACTGTACTATGATTACCAGCAGTTATGTTTGTATCGAGTTCGCAGTAGTTATCCGCCAGATGGCAAAGAGGCATTCGATCATGAAATTCAATGTACTAAATGTAATATTAAATGCAATAATTATGAATGTATAAGTAAGATGGTATATGGAAGATTTATAGGAAATATATCATAATGTGCAAATATTTATTATGCCTTGGCTCCCCAGTTATCTAACTAATATTTAAAAAGGTTATGCAAACATTCTATATTATAAATTATGTTATTGGTCAGAAATGTATCATTTGTAAAAGGCCACAGGTTGTGGCACAGTTAGAGTGCCAGCTTATTAGCACCAGTTCCTCTGTGGTGATCCTAAGGTCGTGGGTTAGAACCCCAGCCGTGCCGAGATTGAACTCATGATATTTCCCATTTGAGCGAGGCCCGTGCCCTTGTAAATTTGTGTCCGGGTGGGTTGTCATGTCAAGGACCTGCGACATGACAATTCAGTGAAGCAGCACTATATCTACTACAAGTAGGTCTCATCACGAAATGACTGAAATAATGTTGAAAATGATGTAAAACCCCAAACACACAAACAAGATCATTTGTAAAAAAGTTTCATTAAAGATTATCTCATATTAAAAGGAAACTTTGTTTATATTGTGTTATAACATTTTAAATTCTTTGTAGTTAACTTATTTTTTAAGAGTGTGAGCATTAGCACAAGTTCCTCTGTGGTGATCCAAATCCCAGCCGTACTGAGATTGAAATCATGAAACAAGATATCATAAGAACTGAGGCCCTTGCCAAAATGGTTAAACCGTTGTCCTTGTAAATCTGTGACCGGGTGGGTTGTCATGTCAAGGACTATATCTGTTACAAGTAGGTCTCATCAACAAACAAACCAATAAACAAACAAACAAACAAAATATATGGTTTTACCAGGTCAGAACAAATCATTTTATTGGGACTTTTCTTTTGGAATTGGGACTTGGGATTTGATGTTTGCATGTTTACATAGACATGATAATACAAACCACAGTTTTTGGTATGTTGTGCCCTATCTATCAACTTCAGTCACCCTCTTGTCCTCAATTTTTTAATTCTTTATGACACTCATCCGTATTACATGAGCTATATTTGGTCTTTTGTCTACTCTTAATAGGGAAACATGTTTGTCTTTTATGCAAGTATAACATAGACATGTTGAATATTGCTAATTGGCCTCTTGCTGGGACCTAATACTGTATCATTTTGATCAATGGGTAAAGATAGCTTTGTTTTGCAGCATCACAGAAACATGATAACAAACCACTGCCTGAGTAACATCAGACATATCGGAATCTCCATCTGACATCAGTATCTCTTAATATCTCTTAGTACATATGTCATGTTTATAAATGAGCCTTGTGTTAATCTAACCAATATTCTATTATAATTGTATTTTGGGTTTAAATTTATCAATCAAGCTAAACCTATATATTACAGTCAATGGAGAAAGTAAATCAATTTTATGTATTAATAAATAAAAGGAAACGCAAATTCATGTTAGAATAACTTTAAAAAATGTCTCGTGAATTTATATTTCCAGATACAAATGCTGGAATTCTTGGCCATACAACATCTGGGTCTGGTTGTCACGTTGACGGTGCCAGCAATTATGTTATGCTGACAAACCCTGAGCACTCAATTCCATCCCAAGCACATCTAACTGGCTGGAATATTCACGTAGGAAGAACAAACCCTTTATATCTACAAATGTGGCGCCCTCTTGGGAATGGACAATACCAACTAATTGGTCAAACACCATTTACCCCTCCTGAAATAGGCACCCACCATATTTCAATCCCACCTTCACAATACATATCAGTGAAGGACGGTGACATCATTGGGATAAGTCAACAGTCCCAAGGAAGCATTTATTTCTGCAGTCGATCATCTTGCACTGAAATAGGGAAATACAGATATCTTTCTAGTTTGAGTGTGTTCCCTTCAGTAGGGGAAATATTGTCATTAACTCCAACAGGATCGGCACCATGCAGGAATTATTTCTACAATGCAGAATACAATATTTCAGGTAATAATCTAAATTAACAAGTTTACATTTTCATGGTTTTAAAAGACTATTGAGACAAATACAGATATCTATTCAACACAGTCATATTGCTTAAATGTTCATTAGAATAACATATTTTCTTCTATGCTGTAAAGTGGTTCTTCTACGCAATAGAAAAGGCTCATTAAAATTAGTCTCTTTCCAAGAATATATTCTTTCTCTAGAAATCCTTTTGTTTTCCAACACACGATTATTTCAATTTACCATCTTTTAGTCTTAATACATTAAAGCATAAAATCCTGATAAATATTTATCTACATCTATATATTTCAGGTAAGCTAAATTTATTATTTATATTGTTATTATTATTATTATAACTCTGAATAAATGTACCAATATGCACTACACACATATTGTTAACTATGCTTGGGATACCTAGGGTAACCTAGCAGAGATATAGGGAAACTTTCTGGCTGTTAGTTGGGGGCCAATACCTTGCTGCCTACCATACCTATCTCAGGGGATCAAGGAAAACTGCAAACACAATAATGACAGGGTGCATTAGTAGTCTTTATTAGTCATATACATGTAGTCAAACTAGGCTAGGCATGGCATGAGTGTGATGGCTAAGAGACAGATGGTAACCACATTAGATATCTCTGGCCGGGGCCACACCTCAAGCTATGCTGGTTGGCATGGATCTCTGTCTCAGCAACAGGGTATAGGAGAGTGTAGCAGGAACAAAGCACCTCAGGTTGCGGCTGCAACCTGGTTATGTTGGTACACGCTGGATCCACAGCGAGGTTGATCTCTCGAGCTCATCCATAATTGGTAATCAATCTCTGACGTTCATCTATGATGGGGAACTAGCCTATGGCATAGTGAGCATGCATATTGCTATGGCATGTGTCATTCCTTTCCATGTAGTCATGGTAATGTCTATGATATTGTTTCATATATATCATATATATTCATATATATTTCATATATATTGTTTCAATATATATATATATATATATATATATATATATATATATATATATATATATATATTGTGTAAAAAAAATTGTCTATCATATGCACAGTCATTCTGTGTGCCACATTATTAAAAACATGTAAAATGATGTTATCACCGAAGTATCTACAGCATCAAACAACATATGTAGATCTTGAACATTAAAATAATGATTTTGTATTATATCAAAATTGAAATATTCAATTAAAACATGTTAAATAGTCAGACTCATTCTGATCTTCGCCTTGAAGAAGACAGCAGATAACTTCTCAAAACTCCAATTGCCATTTGGACTGAAGTAGTAATATAGTTCTTAAACCCATTTGATTTTAAAGCTTGTAAATAAGACAAAAATCAGAAAATATAAAATGCCCAATGTGTCAAATGACTATGTCCTATTCTAATACGACTTAAAACTGACTATTCATTAGTGTTATCCTCAGTTCAATATCATATGGACTGATGTAACAGACTTCATTCCCCCTCGATCTGATTATTGTGTCCCTGCTAAATCATGATGTGCACAAGGAATCATAAGGCCACGGGTCGTGGCGCAGTTGGTTAGAGTGCCAGCTGATTAGCACCATTTCCTCTGTATTGATCCAAAGGTCGTGGGTTCGATCCCCGGCTGTGGCGAGGTTGAAGTCATGATACAATTTCACACATGAGCTGAGGCGCGTGCGCGAAGGGTTAACCCGTTGTCCTTGTAAATCTGTGACCAGGTGGGTTGTCATGTCAAGGACCTGCTACATGACAATTCAGTGAGGCAGCACTATATCTGCTACAAGTAGGTCTCATCACGAAATGACCGAAATAATGTTGAAAGTTATGTAAAACCCCAAACAAACAAACAAACAAACAAACAAGTAATCATATAAAAAAATCTCTATTATGAATATTTAAACAAATTGGGAAATGTTATTCTTAGTATGTTGGGAAATACATGCACTGATGTAACATGAAACCAATAAAACCCATAATATGATGGAGTCCTTGTTACATGAGGCACAGGCTTGGCAAAATTTCACCAGACTAAGAAGACAAGAAAGAAAAACCCTTAGGCTAATGATTTTTTCCACAAAATTAATGCATTGTAATTTTATAATTTCAGACAGATGTAACAAGGACACACCAATTGCATATTTTGGTGTCCACAGCTACATATGTTTATGCTAACTGTTTGGTATTTTGTACAATATTTCTTTTGCTAGTTTACTTGCACCAGTTCCTATGTGGTGATCCAAAAGATTGTGGGTTCGATCCTTGGCCATGCTGAGATTGAATTCATGATACAATTTCCCATATGAGCTGAGGCCCGTGCCAAAAGGTTTACCCATTGTCCTTGTAAATCTGTGACTGGGTGGGTTGTCATGTCAAGGATCTGCAACATGACAATTCAGTGAGGCACCAATATATCTGCTACAAGTAGGTCCCATCATGAAGTGACTGAAATATTGTTGAAAGTGATGTAAAACCCCAAACAATGTAAATAGCAAGGACACAAATAAGGATCAACATTCTATTGTATTAATGTGTTTTTTTCATGTTTATTTAGAGGTTTTCACAACAAGGGTTCTATAAACCTGAATGAAAGAACGATATGAGATAACAATAATATCATTACCAAAATGTCATCTAATACATATTTCACAAGATGATTCTCCTAATTGAAATTGGTCCTTATATGATGTTTTGATGTGCATAACCATTCATAATATGATGTGACAATAAGTGTTCTTGCTTCAACCTTTTTGTGACTCTTATCAGTTAAAACTAACACAGTATGGTTCTGCAATGGCACACAAATTAAAGTTTGTGGATTTCTCACTTTGTTTTTTTTTCTTTTGGTTGAAAAAAATGTAAGGTTTTCATTTTAGACATTACATTCAAAGTCCCTGATGCAACATGCTGACAGACATAACATACATAATGAAATGTTGATTGCCAACACTTATTTTCAACACCAGCATTTTATTGTACCAAGATGGCATAACAATGAAAACATACCCAGGTCAGGTGATTTTTTTGTTCAAATATTATTTCAATATATAGCAACTCACTGACATAACAAAGTAGACATCAAATGTAACATCATACATGGTGTTTTTAGATATATTCTTTTGTTGATTTTTGGATGGGTAAAGTACAACCTTGAATGAAATATAGATACTCTAGACTTGTTATTTTTATATAGAGACAAACAAAATCGATTAATTTCACCCAAAGAATTGAAAAAATATAACACTTTTCTTGCGCATTGTAACTGGTGATGGGCATCATATCATCGTATAACCGCCAGATCTTCAGACCATCAAAGGAAGTGAATGGAGATGGGCAATATTTCTACATTGGCGTGAATTGGCCAAAAGAGGTGCAGGCCAACATATCAAATTGAAACATACATCAGATCACACACCTAAGGCCAAACTTGAACAGAAAGGTGAAGGTATGTATGATTATGATATATCAGTTGGTAGTCATATATCAGTGGCATTACTTAACAGGGAGATCATGCTGTATCAGCCTGCAACTGTACAGATCACTCTTCAGATATCTTTCTTTATTACATGAAATACCCACAGTACCAGATGTGCATTGATGCCAGCAAGAACAGACATGTAGATAGTGAGTAAGATAGGTCCCAGGATTGATCCTTATGAGATACTATACCTTTTGTAGTTAAAAGTGCTCCTGTGCGTATCGACTCCTCACAGTTGCCTATCCAGGGAGTGGAAGCGGTTATTATTCTCAAGGTGAGTAGGTACTCTCTTATTACCATTTTAATATTATCATGTCTCCTGTTAGAAACCGACTGAACCTGAACGAATGATTACGTCATTTTGTGGTTGCAGGCCATGTCATGGTAACGTCTTGCTGGCCCACAGTGTGCTGGCTATTGGATTTATTATAAACTGCATCATATTCCTATGGGTGCCGGGCAGGACAAATCAATGAATGAATAGTCGCTTAAAAGCATATCAACCATTGTCAGTGACATAAAAGGGCAGTATTTAAATATGGTCATAATGTTCTTAATGCCCTCATCAATCCACACCAAACACAATTGTTTTAGCTAAGGAAATATCCATTGGATAAGCACAAATCAATCACAATGAAGCCACTTTCCTTTATTGTCACTCCATTGTATCAGAGGGGAATTTTCATTATTTCCATTATCTTATATTTACTTATCTCATTCATCATAATATTTTGCAAATCCTGTTTCACCTCAACATTCAATCAAGTACAATTATTTTTGCTGGATTTATTAATTTATCATCTTATCAAGAGCAACTGCTGGAATATGTTGTTAATCTGTGTAAAACCGAAAATGACAAAATGATTAAATAATTAGGAGCTCTCAATGGGTAGAACATTTCAAATTGTTTCAAGTTCTTATACGTTCCACTTGACTGAGGCAAGAGCACAAACAATCTTAAATCCAATGGATTTAGTTCAGATTCAAAGTGTACAACCCTCGATGAGAGTCATCATGTTCAAGCTATTTGATCAATTGAGAAAATAATTAGATAGAATAGACATAATTTTATTTCAATTATTGTTTGCAATTATTCACGTACCTTTTAATTAAGACTTGCGTACATGTTGTAAATAAACACAATATTAACAGATTAAATCATATTGAACTGGCATGCGATTTATGAGATCAAAAAGAAAATGCTTGGGAAACGAAACAAACCATGCAGTCTTTTATTGGGCAACGCAATTTGTAGTTGACGACCAAAGCTAAGTGAAAGAAAATGTTGTGACATATTCATGACCTTTTACAGCCATATGACATTTAGAGAAAATATATGCAGCTTTCAAACATATTGTGTCCTATTACTTCTGACTGTGTTTCACACAAATTACAAATTCCCTCTGCTAGTTTCATGCTACATATCTTCTTGTTTCTATATGCAAAAGCAGAATTCCTGATCTGATTTGTGCAAGAAATGTTATAATCCACTGTACCAAATTCTGAACATTCAATACGATCTTTTTGTAGAAAGATACGTTCCACTGATGTACAGTTAATATAATTTCTGCACTTTTTTGAAAACTATTTACTTTGAATGTTTGAATAGAAAAAACAATCGGATATGTTTATCTAATTTTCTAATATAGAAACATTAAACGTGTAGATCAAGATTAACCCCCCTACGAAGGCCTCATGGAACCATTGATACATTGTGTTCTACCATTCACGACAGATTTGGACAGACGATCGTTATTATTAATGAATGACGAGTTTGGTGCTTCATGCGGGGGCACTACTTGTACAGGAGTGTTTCGGCTACTACCATTACACCATAAATCCTTACAGGAAGCGTAGTGAAAAAATTGTACCACGGACACGATACAATAGACATGAAAGCTCAAAAGAATGACACAAATGATGACCAAATCTCACCTCGCACTGTGAAAACTCTTACCCAAGAATTTCTGGAGAACACGACGACACATGGAATACCCCGCTTACTCCTGGAGCGCAGAAAATGGAGGGGAGTCTTGTGGATACTTGTCTACCTGGGATTTCTGGCATATTGTGCATATCAAACCATCATTCTCATGAAAAGTTATGGAGTCCATGATGTTAATGTTAAGATCAGCATCAAACACACGTGAGTAAACATTTTGTTAATTAATAGTTACATAGTTTGATAAAAAGATAAAAGGTATAAAGCAATCACTATTTAAGTACACAATTATGAATATATAATGATAAAACCTAATATCTTTTAAGCTTTTCAGATTCCCTATGTTCTAGAGCTTATAGGCAATAATAGAAACGTTAATGTTGTTTTCATCATAGGGAATCTGAAAAGCTAAGATGGTGCCGAAATTGTGTGATCAATATCAATTCTCCCTTTTGTCATATACAACTAAAGGAATCAAAGCTGAAATCACAAATTTGGATGAAAATTCATGTATAAAGTTATCAATTTTACTTTCATGACCTTGAAGTATGGATATTTCTGATCTGTGACATCTAATCCTTAAATGCAGTGTTTTAAAAATACTTCACCAAGCCTTACCTTGATGAATATTACTGCCAAAATCCGAGGTCATTTGTACAAAAGAATATCATAGTCCTGTGCCCAGTTGGGTGTGACAATGCTTTGTATAGCTCTTTGTAAATACTATGAGCAATTAAACTACAGGGGACGCAAAATTTGTAATTTTTTCAGAGAATGATATTATATTCAGGGTGTTCCACCACTCAATCACTGGTTCTTTCTCAATTCTCTTGGAACACAATTTTCGAGTCCATGTAAAGTATATTTTAAAAAGCATAAATTAAAGTTTACACTTTCAAAAGATTCTTTGCTTTATTAGTATTATATAGATCATGTCCTACAAATTTTAGGATGTACATTACTATTTTTAATCTCATTTGAAATATCAGATTGACAAAAATATGGAGCAAGAGTTTTCATGCCCTTAGTTTTGTATAGTAATACTACATATAGACACATGGCTGAGGTCAAACCAAATCATTTGGTTTGCGGACAGCTCATGAGCATAACCGCCTTTATCATAATCTTCGGTTTATGTAACAAAGGGAATGGATTAGTGCTTCAGTTTTCAGTCCTCTGATATAAATGTGTCTTCTTACACACATTTGGCCAATTTATTCAAGAGCATGATTTTATCACCATACAGGAAGGTTCCTTACTAATGCATTGCTCTAGCTCATGTCTGCTTCCGTGTTTGTTTGCTTTCTCCGTGTGCTGCCCGTGTGATGTTCGTGTGTCATTCTGATTACTTTTGTCCTGCTTCAATGTTCATCATCATTCTTGCTCGCTTTGGTCCTGTCTTATCTGTTGTGCATTCGTGTTATCAAGGCGCACAAACCCATCTAATACGGATGGAAAAATTCCGACTTCACATCCCATCTCCTCAGACTGTTCGTATATATGTGTGACCAAACCTTACACTTTTGCAATGCTAACCAATAAGAATCTGTGTGAATAGTCATTTACTCTGTCACCAATCAATATTTATGATTTTCATGAAAAGTCATGACTTGTGGTTGATCTTGTGAGCGCCTTTTTATCATTGGTGGCGGTAACTGACATGATAAGAGAGTCCTGTTTTGGAGGGTAGAAATGTGCCACTCTGAAGAAAATAACATATTTGAATGGAAGAATATCTTTTTCCAATTTATATATTTTTGCAGAGATGATGTACAGTTTCCAGCTGTAACGCTATGCAATTTGAATAAACTGAAACGAAGTAAGGTCAACGGTACTGTCTATGCCAACATCATCGACATAGATGAATCTTTTGCAGATAGGTATATATATATATATCTTTTATTTGAACAGTTAGATTTTTCAGATTTACAATTTTCAGAAGATTTTCTGTTATTAATTTATTTAGATAAAGAGAATTTTCAACGAATAATATGATGTATCTGACGGTCAAAATTAGCATGCATCAAACATACAATGTAAGTAACATTAGGTATGAAGAGTTATTGCGTGTTAGACCCTTAAAGCTTTCATCAAAGATTTTCAACACTTTTTCTTCACATAATATAAATGTTCACACCATAATCCTTGTGATCAAATATTACTATCCATCATATTTCCCATACACAATTTTCAACAAACTTTGTATAGCTGACCAGTGATCTCCGGCTGACACCTTATTAGGTAACAAATGGATGCGTTCAGCTTAGGACACTGCTATGATTTGGCTTACAGAGAGAGGTCTGCATGTTCATTAGTGTTTGTCCATTTTACAGGCCTGGCACCCTTATGATACACAACAATGTTTACAAAAAGGAATACACATTTCTTAACACTTTCAATAAAACACAATAACCATGGCAGGTGTATTTTGCTTGATGTTAGGGGATAGCTTGTTTATATCACAGTTTCATGACCATATATTAGCATACCCTAAATCTTTGTAAAAATTATGGTTTCATGAAAGCTTTAAGGGAATTTAAGGCATATCTCAATCAACTTGTGGCCACCATGTTTTTAGTGATTTCAGAAGTTGGCGACCAGTAATACCCCAGTCACATTTGCACCGATTTCAGTGAAGATGCCTAGCCGATTTTTTTTTATATAATCGGCTAGAACGCCAGGGTGCCGTGAGGACACTGGGAGAATATCAGCCACATTTGTGCAATTCTAAGATGTCGCATGGATCATCGGGAACTTTTAGCCGCAACATAAACATTGCCAGCGTTACTATGATGTCTTTTCACAGCGTTTCTATGATGTCTTTTCACCAGCGTTTCTATTATGTCTTTTCACCAGCGTTTCTATGATGTCTTCTCACCAGCGTTACTATGATGTCTTCTCACTAAACATCATGAAGTACTCGGTAGGCTCCCGTGAGTGTCCCGCAGGCTGTTGGTGGCATCGAACGGTGAAAATAGAATGTTTTTTTTTATATCTTATGTGCTCACAGACCATCGCCAGATGATCCAAGGGGCTCCCTACGGTATCATATAGACGTCTTTAGGATGTCCTTTAGACTTCTGTGAAATGATAAAGACGTCTTTAGGATATCCTACAGACATCTGTCAAATGAGACAGACGCGTTTTGGATAGCATACAGACGTCTGTGTCATCGAATCTGGCACGTGCCGTATGGTACCCATGTATAATGTGACCACAGCTACGGCATATATCTGATTATAAACTGTAGATGTTTGTTTTCCTTCGGCACCCGGCGCAAATGTGACTGAGGCATAACATAAATAAACACAAATAAACCAAATCTTCCACGCTGGTATTTTCCTTTTAGGGAGTAACACGTCATGTGATGGTTTATGGAGTTTTAAAATATTGTTCATGGTCGTATGATTGTAAAAATAATATAGATGATAACTTTTCATTTTAGAATCCATGAAATGGGTTCATATTACGATGATGCAGACTATTATGATGACAACCAACAAAGTTCCGATTATTCTACAAATTATCTTTACTGGGAGAATGGCGATGCATTACATGATGACTATAAGGATTATAGCTTTGACAAATTTGATTCGAATGATTTCTATGGATTAACCGATCAGTATGACTTCAAAACTATGTTGAAAATGGCCAAAACGGATGACCTAAGTGATCTAGGAGACCTTTTGCGTCCAAATAAGACCGAATTAGACATGTATGGTCATCAGCTGGAGACCTTCATCATTCAGTGCAGCTTTGACAAGGTCGACTGTAATATCACGTATGTACTTATTGTCTCGTATTCGAAGTATTAACCAAGGACAAAAATCAATCACAAGATAACTCCAAAATTAAATCTTAAAATAGTTTTTGCTGGACCACTTAAATCTTAAAATATTTTTTGATGGACCACTTAAATCTTAAAATATTTTTTGATGGACCACTTCAGATGTATCTGTTTATTTCTTCCGCAGTAATAAAACATCTTTGTGACAAACTTTCTCAGAAAAAATATTCCAAACTCTGTGAAAAATACATTACAGCCACATTGTAATATTAATTGAATGATAATGGGTCGACAGAATAAATAATGAATAAATGTTTAGAATAACATTGGGCCATGCAGATTCATAAAAAAATATAAAGAACATAATTTTGTTTCATTTGAAATGCTTTTTTACGATTTATGCGATGGATTTCAGATACAAACAAATTATTTTTATATTACCGATTTCAAATTCCTTTCTACTGAACTACATTTAATGTGATTCAATCCTGAGTATACTGAAATATTTGAGAGCACTCCCTGAATGACACATGGACAATATTGGTTATCTTACCTACAGTTCACTAGACAAATTCCATAATCACCGATAAATGTGTTCCCTATCACTCAATGTAATCAAAATTGTAGTAACAGCTTATGCATTGCATTGCTTTCAGAGAGGATTTTGTTAGAACCTACAGCGATCACTATGGTAACTGCTATACATTCAATGCTGGCATGCATGGCAAATCTATCAAAACCACAACTAAATATGGCTCTCGCTATGGTAAGTACAACTTGCTAAAGCACATAGAATAATGCCTCATGAATTAAATATTACGGTTCTTGTTAGTAACCATTAAACAGCAACATGAAACGTACCTTGTATTGAGTGCCCTGACTACAATGTTGTCCTGATTCTCTGTCTTTATTGTGCAGTTCGTCTAGACATATTTAGGCCCGCTATCTAGGCCCGATTTTCCATAGTCTTTTTCCCATTGAAAAGTACATACCGGAACTGTATACTCGAGTTAATCATTGGCGACCGGCAGGCGGCCTATGTCTTAAATATTGCCCATAGATAAATTTAGTGTACATTGTTGAATTAACTGTCTAAAACGACAAAGATATTCCACCCAAAATCATAATGAAGGCTCATTTTTTCGAAATACACGTAAGCTGGTGTTCACCGATAAACCCCCATTTTTTTTCAATATTGTGAACCATGTGTATGCCTGCCCTTCGTTCTCATTTTTGCGGCCATTAAATCATTCTTTGCCATTTAAACAGGACAACATTCGGGCATCTGATATAAAAATATCAATATCCGCAACATGCTCTTTGAATAGCCTCCGTTTGATACATTGGTTTTCTGTTCATGGTCCTGCTAGGTTATCTTGTAATCTCTGGTTGCCGTTGACATGATTTTAATCATGCATATATTTTCTTTGCGCTAGGGCTTCGAGTGGCCTTGAACATAGAGCCCGATGAGTACCTGGGGATGTTCTCACATAGCCAAGGTGCCCGGATAGTAGTCCATCCTCACAATGTGACTGGCTTCCCAGAGGATGATGGCATCTCTGTACACCCTGGCAAGAACACACAAATTAGCATTAAAACTGTGAGTGTTGCCATACTGATAATTTCATATCTTCACAATATCATTTATTGTCTTCAAATCTGGTTGGGACTTTGGTCATACAAAGAGAGAACCCCAGTCATTTTGTTAAAAAGTGTAGGGCATTGAATACCGGTGGCAGGCTGGTTTGTCTTTAGTTGTTGAAGAAAAACATATTTTTTTTTCTTTTTAGACATCTATACACAGACAACCTCCACCTTATGTCAGTAGTTGTACAACCGGTGAGGGGTATGGACTGCAATACCCAGGTGTTTACACATCTAAGGTTTGTATGACTTTCACAGTCATACCTCAATTAATCTCTTATAACATGTTATTTTGATTTGCATAAAATGTATTTCGGAAGACTTGTTCAGTAATATTTCCTTAAGTAGTAAACCTATTCAAATTAATACATGTGTATACTAAATGTTTATCCTTAGCGAAGAGGTTTATTACATACATATATAAAAAAAGCATGAACGTGATCAGAGAGGAAGTGTGACGAGATTTGAAAAAAAAATTGTGAGGCATGGGCTGCAATAAATTCGCCACTGATAAGAGTGTGTGATCTCGCTGTTCCGTCACCACGTTGCCTGCCCTCTGGTGGAAGTGACGCTAAACTAAACTCCACTTCACTTTTGTTTTGCAAGTTAATGTGAAGGGTTGCGCTTTTAGCATATTATGAATAGCACAATTATCACTTATGTGTTGTCATAATTACATTAGAAATGAAATATTACCTCCAATATGCCTAAATTTCTGTATTAGAGCTTTGTTTTCAACCATCTGCAATCTGACCTAATTATTGACCTAATTATTAAGCCAGTGGAGGTCCCACAAAGTTTTGCTCAAAGGGGCCTTCACAGATAAATCTCAAAACGTAGTTACAACAGTGAAAGACAGCTGCATAAGTGAGAGACAGCTTCACCTGTGTGAGACAGCTGCATAGGTGAGAGACAGCTGCATAGGTGAGGGATAGCTGCACATGTGAGAGATAATTACAGAGACAGTTATGATACAGTTACAACAGTGATAGATAGCTGTATAAGTGAGAGACAGCTGCACAAGGGTGAGACAGTTGCACAAGGGTGAGACAGTTGCATATGTGAGAGAGTTACAACAGTGATAGACAGTTACAACAGAGAGATAGCTGTACATGTGAGATACAGCTACATAAGTGAGAGATAGCTGTACAAGTGAGAGATAGCTGTACAAGTGAGAGGCAGCTACATAAGTGATACAGCTGCATAGATGATAGTTACAGTAAGAGACAACAATGAGACATAGAGAGCTGCATCAGTGAGAGATAGCTGCACAAGTGAGAGATAGTTACAACAATGAAACATAGACAGCTACATCAGTGAGAGACAGCTTCATCTGTGTGAGACAGCTGCATAGGTGAGAGACAGCTGCATAGGTGAGGGATAGCTGCACATGTGAGAGATAATTACAGAGACAGGTATGATATAGTTACAACAGTGATAGATAGCTGCATAAGTAAGAGACAGTTGCACAAGGGTGAGACAGTTGCACAAGGGTGAGACAGTTGTGAGAGATAGTTACAACAGTGAGAGACAGTTACAACAGAGAGATAGCTGTACGTGTAAGATACAGCTACATAAGTGATAGATAGCTGTACAAGTGAGAGGCAGCTATATAAGAGGGACAGCTGCATAGATGATAGTTAGAGTAACAGACAGCTGCAGAGATATAGCTGTACAAGTGATAGGCAGCTATATAAGTGAGACAGCTGCATAGCATAGATGATAGTTAGAGAAAGAGACAACAATGAGACATAGACAGCTGCATCAGTGAGAATAGCTGCACAAGTGAGAGATAGTGATAGCAGTGAAAGATAGCTGCACATGTACAAGTAAGAGATAGTTACAACAGTGATACAGCTGCATAAGTGATAGATAGCTGCACAAGTGAGAGACAGCTGCATAAGTGAGAGATAGCTGCACATGTGAGACAGCTGTATAAGTGAGAGATAACTACAACAGTGAAAGACAGCATCCTTTCCCAGCCGAAGGCACTTGTAATAGATTAATAATTGATGTTTCAATTGCACGATTCCCATTTGTTTTGTTTTTGAATAAATCATGTAGATTCTGGGAAACAAAACATTGCTTATTACTCTCATGATAAGTACGTTGTTGAGTGGGAGATTTGATATCTAGTCTATTACTTAACTTGTCAGCATGATTGTGTAGATGTAGCTTCATATGCTTTGCCAACCCCTTGTGTCATTGTTTGCACTAAAAGTCTCGGGCCGTGGCACAGATGGTTGGGGCGCAAGGTTAGTAGCAGTTCCTCTCTGGTTTTCCAAAGGATATCCAAACTTTCCCGGCTGTGTCTGCATTGACCTCATGATACAATTTCTCATTTGAACTGAACCCGTACCTGAATGGTTAACCCTTTGTCTTTTGTAAATCTATTTCTGAGTTGGATGTCATATCAACATGTAGGACTCACCTTGATATCACTGAAGTAATGCTGAAAGTGCATGCATTGCCTTAAGCCTAAGAAATCCCATCTTTTCAAGAATATGTATATATGGACGTAGAACATGCAGATATACATTATAAATTTGAATTTGAGTATAAAAAATGGAGGCTAAAGGACTGATTGGCAACTACATGTTGGGGTGTTCTACGCATGCGTGGGTTATAGTGGCAGCACGAATCTGGCAATAAGTTCGTCTTAAACAGTGAATTATTGGAGCCTGACCTAAGTCTATTACTACACTCCTTCACCAAGAGCTCAATTGGAAATCACTCACGAAGGCTGATTCAACTATTTGTCTTCCAAGTTACCTATGTTGAGTGCTTAGGACCAATACCTTACTCCTGAAATTCTATCTCTGCAGTACCTTCTGCAGTATTTTCTGGATATTTTCTATTTGTTAAGATATGACAGTGATCTTCGAACCCATTCTGACTGTGTATTTGAATGGCCCAGCTGCATCCCTAGTGCAATCATGCACTCTGGTTGCCAATTGGTTATGTTGAATAAACTTAAATACGTAGATATCCACAAGCTGTACAACTGTTCTGTGATCATCTAACACTGATAATAATGACTTCCCATGATGCTTCTAGTATATCTCTGTGTAGCAGACACTCCGTTGAAACTCGGACATTTTTCAGGAAGGTGGATATGGTACTAATTGTACTCAAGTCCTCGATTTTTTAGAATGATCTTGATGCCTTACTTATAACTGAAGCATGGCTACGTCAATATGGTGAATCGCTATGATTGCATTACATATACTTAATTGATAAACATGTTCCATTGAAAGAACCCAGCACATGCCTTCGGAAGATGGCTCCTTGAACAAACGAGCACAAGAGGAATAAGAGGTCTCTCAAAAGAAGGCCTGAGAGAAAATGAAAAACACAAGCATATTGATAGATAAGGAAATACACAAGGCCCAGAGAAATAAACACAATTGTTTATTGACAATCTTCAAGACTAGTTATTTCTTCTCCACCGCATCGTTTGTTTAAGTAATGGCCATGCTACTGATGTCGTCTCTCCTTCTGTGAACTGTCAACAGATGATGTACGCAAGCTGATCAGGAAGGCAGCCACATGAGTGCAAAAGGCTTGACCCTTTTTGCACATGGCTTATTCCACTCCTTATATCCATTATAAATAAATCACGGCCCGTGGTTCAGTTGATTAGCACCGGTTCCTCTGTGGTGATCCAAAGCTTGTGGGTTCGATCCCCGGCCGTGCGAGATTGAACTCATGATATAATTTCACACAGGCCCGTGCCAAACGGTCATCCGTTGTCCTTGTAAATCTGTGACTGGGTGGATTGCCATGTCAAGGACCTGCGACATGACAATTCAGTGAGGCTGCACCATATCAGCTACACGTAGGTCTCATCAAGAAATGACTGAAATAATGTTGAAAGTGGTGTAAAACCCCAAAGAAAGAAACAAAAATTATCAGTTGCGGAAGACCCAATAAGAATGAACATAGTGCATTCAGAGAATATAGTACTGTTTAAGGTATAAAATGATATCCTGCGAGATTTTAATGTGAGGAAATCAGTAATATGACTGCTCCCATGCCTCTCGGCAGCACTCGATACAATTGATCACCAGATACTGCTGGGTATATTTAAGTGAAGATGTAAGGTCATGAGTTTTGTCCTAGAATGGATTAGGTCATACTTGATGCAAAGGAAGCAATGCGTCAAAGTTGGTACACCGCGATCCTCTCGAAAGTCTTAGTATGGAGTTCCACAGGGATTTGTGTTGAGACCCACCCTCTTCACAGTCTATATGTCTCCTGTGGCTGACATCTTAGCAACATATTGTTTAATCTATCATATCTATTCTGCTGATACTCAGATCTATGGACCACATGAGACCACATGATCTATGGACCACATGAGTAGACAACATGTAGACGCTACTAGACATGAACTTGAAATGTGCATAGATGATATCAGATCTTTCCTGATTAAGAGCAAGATGACACTTAATGATGGCAAGCGGTAATGCAGATCTGTGCTGACCAGAGGCATAGTCATGCCATTAGACAGGACATCAGTACTATTAAAATATTCAGGTGTGATTCCTGGATAAAGCGCTATGATCACACACCATAGAACCATAGATGGGCCTCGTCAACCATTAGATTGGTCTCTAAAAGTGATGTAAAACCCGAAACACACACATTACCAGTTGTTGGTGTAAATTATCCGATTTGTTGACGAGATAATGTTGGTAAATTATCAGTGCAATGCTTTGTTTTAGAACTGTCAGTTGTCATGTCTACGTAAGAAAATACAGGAGTTATGCAATTGTGAGGATTCTGTGTACCAAATAGAGAACAAAGGAAGATGTAGCTTTACCAATGCCTCTCAGGGTAAGCCATGTGAATATAGGCTTTTTAGTTAAATGCTATGAATGTTCTGTAATTTCAATTTTAGCAAGGGTGTTCATTCAATATAACATTTTCAATTTATTGGGCGTGAACATTTGTAATTGTAGCTCATTTGATAAATAATATGAATATGAAAAAGCTTGAATAATCTGAATGTGAATAAGCTAGTTTACAATAGTGTTTTGTTTGAAATTTCAATTTGATACATTACAGTATATTGTCGCCAGAAGACCATCTCCTTATTTCAAAAGAAGCTACTATCATGCCAAAAATGCCCTGATCCATGCAGGTAAGTGAATATTGAATCTTATTAAATGCAGGGGTGGGAGAGCTCTGAACCAATCTGTGCAGTAAATCACGTCATTCTTGTCGCTCACAACTGATCTGGGCACTAAATGACGTCATTCTGGGCGCTCGCAACAATCTGTGCACTAAATCGCAGCCAATCTGAGTGGTATTTGACCGTTGTTGTATGGTGGACAATGGCGAGAATGAAAGAGTTGAGTTCTTTAATATTTATATAACGACTATCATATCCATTTTTAAAAGAAAATAACATGCTCATCAGTTACATATATAACCACATGATAATCTAAAACTGATTTTTAATGAGATTTTTGCGTAATTTTAACACAGGAATGTGCCCCAGTTTAAGATTGCATAACAAGGGGCAATTCCTGACTTGGGGGCACAAATATTACTGTAAAAGCATTATAGATATATCATGATATTTACACTATCATGAACAAGACACTGTTATACACTCAACGGTACCGAAATTTGTTAAATTTTGTGGTGATTGTTATATGATTTTGATGCTTTTTATGAGATATAAAAAAGTCTTACATAACAGAACCGCCCAGATTGGTTCAGAATTGGTTCAGAACAATGGTATGACGTCATACCGCCCAGATATGTTTCGAGTACCAACCAGATTGGTTCAGAGCTCTCTGAACCACCCCTGAAATGGTATTTATGGGTGTTGGGAGTAAATTACCGAAATACTGTACTTGATGGAAATTGGTACATTTACCGTGTACAGATACATTCCCTATTAAATTAAAAGCATTAATGACATGAATCAATATTTAAACACCTCAATCTTTGTCCTTATTTTGTCCTAATTTTCCTTGATGATAGTTTTCATGAGAAAGACAAGCAAATAAGTTCTGCAGATTACACAACCGGAGTAGGCTTGTTTTAGCTGTGTTTATTTCATTTTGTTGGGATTTTCTCATTTTGATTTGTGTAATTTGGAAATAAAAAGGAAGTATGTACTTCATCTCTATTTTTCTCTTAATATATTTGAAAAATAGAAAATCTGTTTCACTAGGATCACAATAAATATTGTTAAGATCACTTTTACAAAGTTGTATGGAAATCCACTATATTATGTTCCCACAATCTGCAGAACTTTTTCCCTTTAACAATTTGACATGACAAAATAAATTTTGGAGCAGTGATATATTACTACGCCACTTTTTATGAGTTAAAAAGATATGAAGCTTTCAATATAATCAAAGAATTTCCATTGTGATTTTCAAATAATAAAACAATAATTTTATTACAAAAATGAATACCATAAAATTTAATTTCATGACTTGAAAGTTTTAATGAAAAAGGAACTCTTTTTGACAGTTGAGCATTTTTCCCGTACTTTTTTGAAAACGTTCCATTTTGGCGTAAGTAGTTCCCTCAGAAATTCTGCCACCAGAGGAGACTCACTACCAACATCCATAAATACCCTTAATATATGTGATGAGGCATCATATCAATTTTACTCCAAGATATCAAAGTGAAGATATCAGATAAATGGCAACACCCCTTGATAAGAAGCTATACATCCATATCTGTATACACCTGTAGGTTTACTCTGCGAAACCAAAAGGTTTCCTGCAAACTGAGTGTACAATTGCACCATTCCAATTGTTGACACCACTGTTTCTGAATGATGCAAAGCTCCCAGGTCACAAAGTAATTGTGTTATGGAGTCTATTTTTCAAGTCAGTTATAGTACTTGAATAAAGTTTTATTTATAAACATCAAAGATTGCTGCCATTTCTACAGAATGGCTAGATTTTCCGTTGCATTGCGCCTATGTGGTTAATAGTCTTCTTTAATTACATATACACATTCTTAGGGGGTTAATAAGAGTGTTATATTCAGCCTTTCTAAGATTCCTTTAACACATGATAGATTAATTTTATACAAATCAAGAACTTGATAAGCTTACCATTTAATGCATATCTTTCTTGTTTTGCGAGATGGGACACAACCTGTCATCAGCGAATTAGGAGTTGTATTTTCATTTGGTGCTGCCAGATGAAGAAGCTTGTTTTTTGCAGTGTTAAAAAATATGAAATGTGAGAATAAGGGCATTATCTGAATAATTAATAGCCATATCATATG
Organism: Amphiduros pacificus; assembly: GCA_949316495.1. Taxonomy (NCBI): domain Eukaryota; kingdom Metazoa; phylum Annelida; class Polychaeta; order Phyllodocida; family Hesionidae; genus Amphiduros; species Amphiduros pacificus. The sequence goes on along the minus strand of OX439004.1, from coordinate 20,202,378 downwards.
TTTTTCAGCAGAGATTTTACGTTTTTAACAGGTTACTTTCCTCTGCCATGGCAACATTTCTTTCTTAACATAAATCACATTGTCCACTCCAAATTGGACTTTTCTCATCCTACTTTCACACTTGTAATCTCTGGGGTTTGGACATGATATCATCATGGTATCATCATTTTGGTCATTTTTCACATAACTAAGATCTCCTCACAGTATATCGGGCGGAGGGTTCGTACAGATGCAATGATTTGTAATCAAACACAGTGACAAAAGGTTTTTCTATTCAATTATCTGAAAATCCTTTCCTTTCTTAGCTACGTATTATCTATATCTCAAAAAATATATATTGTTTAAAGGTTCCAACAAACACCAGATTGTCATTCATAAACAAGGAAATTGCCGCCTAGTCAAATTCTACGTCTGCAGCCACCAGTTCAATAGTTTAAAGAATGAAACCTGGTGCACATGGCATCTAATCTTTCTTGAATGTTTATGATTTAGTAAATGATATTGAAGTGAAAAGAGTGTTTCTTTTTTATAGAAAAAAAAACACAGATAGCACAAAATGGAATTTTAATTTTATAAAAAGTATTTGCAGAAACATGTAAAAGGGGCAATATTGTTTGAAATACCAGGATGTTATTAGATATCTAACGTCATATGATTCATGTTTACCTTTATTTGTATCACTTCTGAGGAATATTAATGTGCTGAATATATCATGTTAATAATAATGTTTGTTCCATTTAGTGAGGTGGAATATGATTATTCAGTGTCCATGACTGACTGGCCTAGCGACTATTTTGCCAACCTTTTCCTCTACAAGTTGCAGAATAATACAAACCTCGATGAAAATTCCCTTAATCCAGACAGTGTTAAGTAAGATTTACATAAAATATACTTGATCATATAGATACAAATCCTTATTTTGGTAACTGACAATTTGATTTCAACAATAGGACTATTATTAACTTAAAATGTTAAACCTTTATTCCTAGAATTGAAGGTCAGATAATAATGACAGTAAAATTATGTTCGCAGGAAAAACTTTGCTCAAGTGCAAATATTCTATAAAACACTTAGTGCCTTCAGTATTAATGAATATCCAGAGTACACGGTAAGTATGTTTTGTTTTATATTTTACATAATATACATCTTATGAATATTCATAGTGCATTTATATTAGAATTAGATCCCTCGTGAGAGGAAATGTAATAAAAACCTGCCTGTAACAAACCTTAAGATGCTGATTCTATTTAATGCTTGCCTTTTCACAAGCGTGTGAGAGGTATAAACATTCCCCCTTATTCCCTTTACTTAATTTGGATCAATTTTGTGTTTTTATTATGGTTACAGAAAGTTACCTTGAAAAATATAATCAAATGATATATTTTAAAGATTACTAGTTTCCCCAAATCAAAGTAATTGATCACCACATTGCTGGCCTTGGTCAAGATTTCTGTGACCCAGAAAGTGTTTTAAATTGAGAATAACATTACACGTAGAGGCTTACAAATCTTAACACTTGTGATAATTTCAAAAGCTTATTGCAACCTAATTTTGATATGGTGGAAGTCAAAAATGTAATTGTTGCAGTGTACCCCACAGCCATGCTGAAGCATCGGCGACTCTTTGTTGTTATGTAAAACTCTTACTGAACGCTAAATTTGATTGTTTTCTATCGAATAATATTACTATTGTGGTTATGATTATTATATGGTCATTTTTTCAATGACATTTAAAGTTTTCAAGATTGCTTGCTGATTTTGGAGGGACTCTCGGCCTATTCATTGGAGCGTCTCTCTGCACTGTACTAGAGGTTGTGGAATATATGTTAGATCTTATTGTCTACGTCACCATCCCACAAAAGATCAGACAACAATTCTCTACCAAACCCAAGGGGGTCAACATCCAATTGTGACTATGAACTGAAATCATCATGGTAAATCGTTTAAATTCATGACCATTAAATGTTCACTTTAAGTAAGATGGAATGTTCAGGTTAATTACTCATTGGACTTTTCAGAAGTAAATTGGTACTAATGTGATACTTTCTGTCAATCATTGATATTTTTCCTTTGTGTATTCCGTGTTTATTAACATTATTTATTAAAATATTCTGTATTTCAAGAATTCATTTCCTAATGCCTCAGTCACATTTGCGCCGATTTCAGTAAAGATGCTCAGCCGATGGGTATTTTTTTTACAAAATCGGCCGGCAGTTCAGATTGCCGTGCGGGCACCGGGAGATCATCGGCCACAATTGGGCATCTTTAAGACGTCCGGCGGGTCATCGGGAACTTTTATCTGGAGCATAAAAGTTGCCGGCGTTTCCCCGATGTCTTATCAGCAAATATCATCTTAAAGTGCACGGCAGGTTCCCGGCAGTATCCTGCAGGCACATCGGCAGATTATCTTAGGGCTGCCGGTGGCATCGTGTGGGGAAAATAGGATTAAATATTTTTTTTAAGCCTACCCAGACGTCTTAAAGTCATCCTGCAGACGTCTGTATCATGAAACAGACATCGTAAAGATATCCGACAGACGTCAGTGTTATTTAGTTTTGTACGTGCCGTGCGGTGCCCTTTAATAATGTGACCAAAGCTACGGCATCTCTCAGATTGTTGGTGATAAACTCCCCGGCGCCCAGCAGATTGTGAAGTCGGCCGATTCTAACTTCCCCGCCGGAGCCCGGTGCAAATATGACTGAGGCATTATATTAATAATGCACTTGAATCCTTGATATTTCTGTACTGACGTCCACATCTGACAATGATGCAGCAATGTGTTTCGTGGCAGTATTTTAGTGGCAGTTTTTTCAGTGGCAATAACCTAAATGTAATATTAAGCTTTGATTAGAATTTTTTTACTTTAGATAGGATATTTTACTAAATGGTAAATCAGCAATGTTTTCGCGTTATGAGGTTTGATATGGGACAATTAGAATGTTTATAATTATTAGGTTGTGCAAATGCTCATTATTTTAGATAAGAGTTTTCACTTTTGTTATGGTGGCATGTTTAACTTTTGTACCATTATTCATTCCTTTTTGTGTTGATAACTTGAATAATATGTAACTTGTACAATGTAGTCCTTTCTAAGCTAGATACAAATACATAACAGAGTAAGGATTGTTGGTTTGTCAAAACATGATTTTTTTCAGGTGAATTTGCATTTTTCATAATGAAAAATAACATATTTTACAATGTTGCATTTTACTGAAATTGCAATGTGAATGTTCACCTTTGATGTAGATACGAATTGATGTAGTTATCGAAACACAACAAGGAAGTGAACCCAGAAATGAGTTGATTACATCATTATACATACATTCGTTTATGTCAGATTAATTTATTTCAGTGGTTTATCTTAGTTCTGAAAAAGGGACGATTACTTCATTAATATTTTCAGTTGATATCATTAATATTTAAAATGATTTTCTGGCAGTTCATATGATAAAAACAAGATAATTGAATTAGCGATTTGAAAATATGATAAAACAGATCCTGTACTGAAGCACCTCAAAAGGTTTTGTTCTATTACAGTATGAACTGCAGTGTCGTCGGGAAAGAATATACATCTTTTTTTTCTGAAGTTTCAATCATACTTCCTAATTAAAAGTTCAAATTTAAAACATGATTAATTATTAATAAATACATAAATCACGATCACAATATCTGAAAACCTACGTTGATGAGCAAAGGATGTTTAACTTCAGACAAATGTCGCGTACTCCTTGCTCATGACCATAAACACTGATAAACTATAAATATCATTGAACAAACGCATGACATGGTGTTTTCCTTAAGCCAAAATACCTGACATGAAGAGGAAAGACCCAGGTCATGGTACCAGCGGTAGAAATTAAAAATGTGAGCTTGCATCGTGCTGAGAATGCTTGCTTGCTGAGATTATTCCTCAGATCAGTAGCATGTGTGGTCACTTTCACATGTATTGCAATAATGAGCAAATCACCACACATACCTCTGAGCGTTATTACTATATATATATATTTCTTTATTAAGATTAAAAAATTGATTCCAATATTTGGTTTTATTTTGTTCTACAGCTAAAGGAAGTCATATTCTATAATGATAATATTGTTAATATTGTCAAAACAAAAGTGAAATAGATAACTATTTTGGAGGTATTGACACCATTTTTGAAGAACTGATCCATGCAGATGAAAACATGTATTTTTGGCTGATCTTGGAGAGCACAGTGTGAACAAGATGAACCACTTGGATTTTTTTGAAGCATGGCATTTTCTGTGGAAGGTAGAGAACAAGCTCTTGCAAATGGACACTGGGATCAAGGGAGATGATAAATTTAAATAGCTGTAAGGGTGGAATTTTAAGCAATTAAAAACTTCGATTTAATCATCTCAGTGACCAACATGGTCAAATATTGAAAACTCAACATTTTGAGGATCTTAAGTATTGTTGGTTTGGAACGATATAATGCCAATCTTATGGAATATATACAAGTGTTGTTTACAGGTATTTGATATGGGTTTATTAATTGTCATAACATCTCGGATAGGTACAGTCCATATTTATATTGAAATGTGGATCCAGGCATCAGGTCTATAGTTTTTCTCAATTAGTTCCAGGCTTTTTTAGTTGTGGATAATAATCAGTGCAATTTTCATACTGACATGTACTGCAGCTTCAGACAGTGATTTATTTAATTTTGCTATATACAGAAAACAAACTTGCTATATATAATCATAAACCAATCTGGACATTTATTAGAGCTGTGCTGCTCATTGATTTTTAGTAATGTTTGTGGATATTTTCTGGACATTTATTCATAAGTCATTTATAGCAGACTTGAACAGATGGTTATTTTGACCTACCAAAACGCATGTTAAAAATGACCCCAATTGTTATCGATTCTCATTGGCTAATATTTGTAATGTTATTCAAATAGCAGCCTCCTTGACAATTTAGTGATAGCTATTATATTTTTGAATAAAATCATAACAAAATGGAAACAGATTCTGATCTTTCCTCCTTATAGCTAAGGACTTTCCTCCTTATAGCTCAAAATGAATTGAGTTTTGTTTTCGTGAATCCTGTGCTCCATGTTTGCATTTTGCATTCTTAAAGAGTAGAAAATAACATTGAGTGTAATGAATGAATACTTTCGTTGTTGATCTGTTACCGTGCATATCATATTTTTCTCTCTGAGATTGAGGTAGAAAAAATTACATATCTTTCAGATCAATGATTATGCTATATCTATTATCGTAACGTAATATTTTAAGATGCACAAATACAATTATTTGACAACTTCTTTCACAACGTCTATGTCGATCAATCAAAAAGTGAAAATGTGTTTAAAAGCATTCTTGTGTTCACTAATCATAAGACAAAATATAACATAGAATATCATGAACAGACATTTGGTAATAAATTATAATTTATTTTGCATCATAACATTTTACACAATATATAAAGAGTTATTTTTACTTTTGAAGTCAATACTGAATAACCATCACGAGCTATTTTCTATGCACAACACAGAAATGAACACATGTTTCACAGTGTCCTGGCTCCGAAATGAATCCACTCCACTTCAGCAATGCTAATCCTCTTGTCCATATGAATGACTAGTTCATCTATTGTTCTTGGAATATTTTCCATTAATGTAACAACATGGATGCAAACATCTATTTTTCAATTGTTGAAGGTCGTGGTGTAAATATTGTCTCGTATCATTGTTTTGGTAGGATTCATATCATATTTTCCAAACCAGTGTAATTTTCGGTAAACTTTAAAATATATGTATATGAAGAAACATATTTGGTGTGATAATGTTTATATCGGTGTAGCTGATGATAAATGATATCAGATATCTTGGCGTCAAGTCCCATGTGTCTCGAAGAACCACTTAAGTCACAGGTAACAGTGTATAATTACGTTATAAAACATCCCATCTAGTAATGTTATCTCTAATATCAAGCCCAATATAGAAATATACATATATGTCATCTGTAAATCGTTATAGCCACAAAATATGATTCACTTGGTGTTTATTTATTTTGTCATGCGCTTTGTTTTGTCATGCGCAAAGTTTGGTCCCAAAATCAATGTACTGACCAGTATTGTAAACCAAATCTGAAGCCTGAGTAAATCTTTCCCACCAGATATCACTGCATCATCCAAACACCAGACGGCGCCTTACTTAAATGATTCATTTTCAATTTAAGTGCTTCATAGATTTCTCAGATATAATGTTATGTTTACATCGACGGACCACCATTTAGGGTCATCACTGTTTAAATCACATTCAGCTAAAATATTTTATAGTTAAAATTCTTCAAAGCTAATCTTTATTAGAAAATAGGTGAAATGGTTTGTGAGACGAAGAACGCCTTCCATAAGAACATAGATTATATGTACAGGGATGTGTACATATCATTTTCTTTGAAGAAGACAATTATTAAAACACTTAGATGTTTTCATTAAACATGGATACGCCTCCTCATAGGTTTACCTCATAGGTTTGAACTACTGTACAGAACCTCCTCCTTTGAGCTGGCATTTGAGCTGCACATCCACATATCAGATATCAATCTTCTTTTGGCACATTTTGTTCACATTGTGTACAAGGCACAATGTTAATTTCATTCAACAAAAACATTTAGTTGTGTCTAAAATCAACAAAACTAAGTATGTAAAACGGAAATGGTTCATTAATTATTGATCAGTATTATTACTATCATCATTATTATTATCACCGGTGATTTTAAATCTTGTTATATATACAATATGGATAAATAGGTTGACTATATGATTATAACTATGTTTATGCAGGCAGCCATCTAATCCATAATAGGTAAGGAAGCAAATATATTGCAATCAAAAAGATTGACTGAAAACAATTTTCGGTAAACATCAACATAGCCAATCTTTCTTTTAGCTGTGATATAGAACTTTGGACATTTTTAGAAATGCCTTGGAAGATCAAATAATAATCAGCGGGAAACAGAAAAGCACATGATGTCATCCATATGGTGTAAAATGACAAGAAAGTATCAAAGTAATAATATACCACGAATATCAGTATCTCTGAATGTTCCGTTAATGAAACTCCGGGAAGAAGAAACTCTAGATATTCTCGGAATAAACAAATATGAACAAAATTAAATAGGAATAAATAAAGTTCCATATTGTTACATAGCACTCCGGTTGACAACCAAGATGGTATATTTGATTACAATGCAGTAGAACTGTCCCCATGGTAACTACATTTTACCACCAAATTGTTACCGCCATATGAATGCCTACAAGTATTAAGTTCTAGGTTAGATATGTTCCAGTTCCTTTGAGTACAAGTATCAAAAATGAAAAATGTCATCAATACAGTGTCATTGAAACAATATCATGATAAACGTTTGATCTATTTCTCTTTAAATTTTATGTTTGTTTTTAAATAGCAAATATATAGATTTCTATTAATAATAACAATAATAATAATAACACATCAACATCTTACAGCAGCGGGGCAGACGAGTCTTTCTTTTGTGCCTCTTCCTCGTCGCTTTTTACATTGATCGATGAGGAGTTCTGACTATTTGGTCTCTCATTTCTGCCATTTGTACTGCCGTTGCTAAGCTTAGCAGTTACGTTGCTATGGTGACCACAACTTCCGTTCCCAAGGTGAATGGATTCTGGTTGTCCAGCTGTGGAATGGATGGAGTAAAGAGAGTTCCTGGCCCTTGTCACATACGACGAGACAACAGAGGTGAGTGTCCCCCCTCCCCGCTGGGAGGGCTGACTTCCGCCACGGTTCAAATTGTGTCGATACCACTTCTTCTTCACTTCTGATTGAACCTAGGTAAAAGAACCAATTCAAATTTGTTTGGAATTCTATTCTAATTCTTTATTCTATTTCTTCTTTGGGAAGAAAATGTTACCACTCTACTCACAAGATAAACTTGTCTTTTGTGGGTATGATAAGATTGTTTTCTCGAATAATTGTCGAGAAAAAAATGATTATACATCAAAGATGAAATATAATGTGCTATTAATTGAGCTATAAATAATTCTTCTGACCGGACAGAACGTCATTGTCAATATTGAGTGAAATACACGATATCAAACTTTGTATATGCCATAATAGCTCCGCCCATTAACAAATATAAACACCACATTGTGATGACACCTACCTCTCCATTGAGGAAGCAGAACAGCATTGCCACAACAAACCCCTACAAATAATGTGTTCTTATAGTTATATTGGTCAGCAAGAAATGTTTCTCGAAGAAAAGTACCATATCGTGTTGTAAAAATGGAATTTCAGTTATTGGTTTGATAAAAAATGTCAAACAAATTTCTTTACTTTAATTACAAAATATCTGACGCACTTTCAGACAAGTACGGACGAAGCACTTTCGGACAAGAACAGACGAAAGTACATTTCAGGGTTTATATTTCTCACATTAGTTTTATTCAATCACAAGTGCGATTTTTTGCTCAAGTTTACATTTTGACAAGTACAATATTTTAGGTTCAAGTGTACTTTTGAAAAAGTGAATTTCTTTTAGCTCAATACACTTTTGGACAAGCGTGTTTGGGGCTTATGAAGTAAGAATGATTATAAGCCAGGTGAAATATGCCAGATATTTGGCAGATTCCACAAAATGCGCTGACAAAAAGCACACAGACATCATGACAACAGAAGTCTTTGATGATATACGTGGATATTGATATCTTGACCTAAATATGGAGTCCAAATTTAACGTTATTTCTCCTGACTTCTTGGATTTTCAATTTACTATATGTGAGCACACCTTATACCCAAAGACATCGGCAAAATAGACTTGAAATCCACTGTTTCTCGAAACACCACGCGCTGCCCATCATATTGAAGTTTTCCCAGTCATCAGCAGAAATGACAGACATAAGCATATAACGTTTTTACTGTGTAGGACACATCCACAAATGATACATGACTGAATGTGGACCTTTGTAGGCTATTTTTATAAAATATTGCCAGTGACCTTGAAGTGACCTTTGAATGACTCTGAAAATGAAACTCCTATTTTCCTGGATTTTGCTATAAATTTCAATATTCAATCATCTGCATCTTTCAAAAACGAGCTCACAAAGTCTTTATTCATCAAAATCCGTTCAGAATTACCAATATTAGAACAATTTTTAATTTCGGACCAATCTGCAAAGAGAATTAGAGGAAATTTTGATATGCTGACCTATTTTGAAATAATATCTATGATAACAAATTATTGTTGGTTAAATTATGAAAGTACATATCATACTGCATTGTAAAAAACTTTAATGCTGAAAATAAAATGAGAACGAAATCTTTTAAAGTTTCATACATATAAAATATAAGTGTATTTTCAGAAAATAACTCCCAATAAGCTGCTCTAATCATAATGGTACATACAAAAATGATATTAAACAAAGTATGTGAAAATGTGCTACATTTGCAATAGAAAAAACATCAGGTGACAGGAAATGTATTAAATGTAGAGACAAATGGATTACCTCATTGAAAAGCTGATTTCATTCTGCAAATTTTCATATATTTTATTTTTTTTCTTCAATAACAGGAAGGTGCTAAAATTAGCTCTTGAATATGTATATAAATTTGGAGAATGTGTTCTATTTTTGGCGCCATTTATACTTGGTGAAAGTGACACCATGTACCCACTGCAATAGGAGGTTTTGTACTACCCATTTCATGTTCAATGTCTCCCATTTCTAGTGATGAAATAAACTCGACCTCTGGCGATTCACTGTTGCAGTTATGACTCATGTCACTATCGTTCCCAGTCATAATGTCTAAAAATACAAATCCGTGTGAATTCTGTAGTGTTTTTTCTTCAGTTTATTACCCGATATCAAACATGACAACGTGAAATGGCATTTGGAAGAGTCCAAGTGATGACGTCATGGGAACACAAAGGGATAAATATTATATGACGTCAGAAGCACCACAACGTTGTGGAGTTTCCAGATTGTTGCTGTCACTCCCGTGAATAAACTGAGCCACTTTCACGTCTGTGCGCAAACTCGTAAACAATTGCGAAACGATGCTGAGATCAAGAAAAGACCAAGAAATTTTTTCTAACAAGCCTAAAATCCAATGTTGAATTAATGGAAACATGGTTCCTTAAAAACCTGTTGCCGGAAGTCGAGTTCTATTGGAGTCGGGGCTTAAATTAGGTGGACAGTGCATGGTATTTATGAAAACAGTGGATTTCAAGTCTATTTTGACGATGTCTTTGGGTATAGGTATTTTATATTGAGCAAAATCAAACCATTGGTAATAAGTATTTAAATGATCATACCCCCCAAGAATTGTAAGTCATCTCAAAGCAGAGTTTGATGAGTTCTGCCGTTTGGTTGATGTGTTCGGGGACTCCAGCAAATATAACATGTGGCACTCCAAACAGAGGAATCAGGACCAAGGTGGAGCGTGCCAATTTCCTGTAAGCCAATCAGCATCATCGTTATAACATAATAATTTAAGCAGAATATGTTGACTAGAGAGTTATCAAAGCATGTATTTGTTTATATGCTGGCCGATATTTAAGAAACATGTGACCACAAAATTGTAGAACGTGCTCATCTACACCAATATATCTTAATGTGAATATTTTAAAATGCACTTAGGTAAAATAATGAGAGCATATGGAGTAGATTTGAAAAGTGAGTAGTGTGTTAATATGATGTTCTCTTCACGAAAATGGTTAGAGATATATTATTCTGTCAAGAAATGGTTATGTATGATACAGACAGAAATCTCTAAACAACTTGTAAGAATACTACAGATTGAACCCAAAATAAATCAGTTACCAATATCATGCACACAACAGTCAGAAATGGATATTTTGAAAAGATAAGAAAAGAAAAAGAATTACATAAACTTCAGTAAGGTAGTGTGTTATAATGTTAAATAACTTTGAAGGTAGATAAAGTGTATTTTCGTGTACTTATCCACATGGAGAAGCATACCTGTGTTAAACATGCAAATCATAGGCAAACCATCAGCAACATGAATATCACGTGTACACACATTGTAGTGACGTCATCAAATCAAGAATATTCATGACGTAACAAGTCCAAATATTTGTAAAAAAAATATGGTAAAAACGTGCATATGTGCTATTGTAACTATCTGCATTGTAACTCTGCATTTGTAAAACTGCTTCATATTTATGGGATAAACTTAAATATACCTCACTATCTCAACTACACCTCACTACCCAAACTACACCTCACTACCTCAGCTACACCTCACTACCTCAGCTACACCTCACTACCTCAGCTACACCTCACTACCTCAGCTACACCTCACTACCTCAGCTACACCTCACTACCTCAACTACACCTCACTACCTAAACTACACCTCACTACCTCAACTACACCTCACTACCTCAGCTACACCTCACTACCTCAGCTACACCTCACTTCCTCAACTACACCTCACTACCTCAGCTACACCTCACTACCTCAGCTACACCTCACTACCTCAGCTACACCTCACTACCTCAACTACACCTCACTACCTAAACTACACCTCACTACCTCAGCTACACCTCACTACCTCAGCTACACCTCACTACCTCAGCTACACCTCACTACCTAAACTACACCTCACTACCTAAACTACACCTCACTACCTCAGCTACACCTCACTACCTCAGCTACACCTCACTACCTCAGCTACACCTCACTACCTCAACTACACCTCACTACCTAAACTACACCTCACTACCTCAACTACACCTCACTACCTCAACTACACCTCACTACCTCAACTACACCTCACTACCTCAACTACACCTCACTACCTCCGCTACACTTCACTACCTCAACTACACCTCACTACCTCAACTATACCTCTAGCCTCACTACCTCAACTACACCTCACTACCTCAACTACACCTCACTACCTCAACTACACCTCACTACCTCAACTACACCTCACTACCTCAACTATACCTCTAACCTCACTACCTCAACTATACCTCTAACCTCACTACCTCAGCTACACTTCACTACCCAAGCTACACTATATTACCTCAGCTACACTTCACTACCTCAACTAAAACTCACTACCTCAACTTCACTTCACTACCTCATAAAATTAGTTTTCGTGTAAAAGGTATATTGTCTATGAAATATAATCCATTTTCGTTTATGACTAAAGATTATTTTATCTTAAAATAATTGAATGTTCTTTCCTAACATATACGTAATATGTTTAATTGCTCGGATAATATTATGACAATAATCTAAGAGAAAAATCGAAAATATTCTCGATAATATTATGACAATAATCTTAGAGAACAATCGACAATTAAACGTTGTTTTTGAAGGCATGTTTTCCTTGTGATATGTAAGTAGATACAATAGTAAATACAGTAATTAATCATGCCTAATACCACAAACATAAATGTGTGTCTGAAGAGTGTCAACATGTGTCTTGCTTTTCTTGAATATCAGAAGTATGTATTTGAAACTTCTACCACGAGCCTACATATTTCTGTGTGCAAAACGGCAGAAAAATAAATCAAAGGTAATAAAACACCAGAGGTCGCTACTTACTTGTACCTGTATTTCCTGGCCTCTGGAGTGTTAGAAGCTTTAAGTTTGGTGAATAGCACTCTCACAATATTCAGGAACAGGATGAAATTCACCTGAAACACATACAGGAAAAAAATGTCCATAATCTTACCATTCATAGTGAAATATTTGACGTTACTCTGGTTAAATCTATTTCATTTTTGTTTCAATCTAAAATCTAACACATACAATAAATTTTAAGATTATGTTGATTGAATAGCCCACTTTAATCAGGAGTATCCGCTACACTTTGATCACATATTAGATTCATATTAATTATACAAGCAGTAAATATAAGTATAATTGAAACATTTTCAGTATCTATGATAAATAATATTCTGTGCATTTGATGAACTCACCAACACCGAGACTAGAAGTGGTCCTTTGAAGATCCAGTAATATCCATATGTGGGGTGGGTATTCCAACATCTTTCAAACAAAAGTGACATTGAATATAGTTATGTAAAACGCCCTCCTTAACATTACACAATGTCAATGTCATTACTTTGGAAGTTTTGAAATGTGTGTATGTGGCTTGGATAATATGACACATAACCATTATATATATTATAATTATATATATTATGATTATGTATATTATAATTCAATATATATTAAAATTATATATACATTTATAATATATATATATATATATATATATATATATATATATATATATATATATATTGTGTTGATTGTTGATTAATAGACAGTACAGCATCATATATCAATACTTACAATTCGTTTTCCAGAATCGCCCTTACAATGATCCATGGTATCACCCACAAAAATGGACTTGCTACAATACATATATCATCAGTCAATCACATGCATTCACTATGCATACACTCATTCCGAATTTTAATAGGCAGAAATATATAGTTGGACTCAATTTGGACAGAATATATTGTTTCAGTTTGTTTAAATAGTTTGGTAAGATGTTGTGTGTTTAAAACCTGATATTTCAACCCATTTAGACAGAGATATAAATATAATTGTATCTCACATGAGTTGCCTGAAGATGGGATGATATATGTGTAGAGTGACATACCCCATCCTATGATGATGTACCAGATGATACCGGACCTCTCTGAGAAGACTGATATGAAGATAAGAGTGTGCAGATACAGGCCCTCGACGAAGATCCACATCATATTAGTGCCCAGGATGTAGTGCCACATGACCACTATCAGCTTACACTGCCAGTGCTGAAGACAAACACGTAGAATGTATGGTCAGGGCCAACAATATTACTCTCCTCCACCCATCTCAGCCGTACTCAATCTGTGTTTGCATTGTCTTCATGGTATATTTGAGACAGTTAATGGAGAGGCATGCAATATGATGTTGTCTGGAGTCATTGCTTTATGTACAACATGTCATTCTATCGTTCACAAGTGTTGCATCTTGATAGCATGTCATGGCACATTTGTCACACTTGAAATAGTGCCTAACAAAACTAGAAATAAAGGGTAAGCACATGGAATTGGGGAGTAAAGAGTTGATGAGAAACGCTTGTGTATGCGCATGTTAAATGCGATTTATCTGGCCATACTATGTTTGAAGAATGATGCTAATTACAATCTATGACACAGCTGAGATGAATTTTATACAAGCATATAATACGCATAAATGGGTTCCCTACATAGCTAATTCCATCTCATAAATCTTCAAAAGGTCACTGGGATTTATGAAAAGTGAGCTTTTAATGGGAGTCACACATACTAAGAGCTACTAATGAGTTGAACTGTAACCAGCCTACCGTTCCTTCTTCTTTGAACTCCGCATATCCATCCACATCTCTATTGATATCACTTTCCAGGCCAACTCCATCCACAAATGTCCCTTCCTTTATAAACGTTATCACTGATCTCAGGATGAAGGATATGAACAGGTTAATGTGTATGGTGTTCCTAGGGCAGTGCAGCTTTCTGAAATAATTCCAGGAGCAATACAATTCACATCAGAAATATGACACTCACATCTCGTCAGGAAAATATGATGTACACCTTAATATTGTAACAAATAAATACTCAATGGAGACACATGTTTATTTGAATTGAATAAAATAAAATTTGATGTATATATTTCTAGTAAAGAATTATACACTAAAATATGTTTCTTTTGACACAATATAAATATATTTATTTTTGTAAGTCAAATTCAGGTGTATAGGTTTCTTACTTGAAGTAGAGCATGATAAAGAGAGCCAATAGTATTGAGACCAGAGACACCCCATATCCAATATTGTAAATTAGTCTCAGATTCCACATGTGGGCTGCCATCAGATCCTGCACAGAAAGTAACAAGCAAACTCATCTTATTGCATTTCTTTGAATTAAGCAGTTCTTAACTTGTAATCGCAGCTGTCAATATTGAAAACACTTGATGATTGATTAAAGTAATATACAGGCATTCACCGCTAAAATGAAGCTGAACACGAAGTCATGGTGGTCAAATAAAAATGTCAGGTAGCTTTAAAGGCAATCCAATATCAGATAATTCCAGATATTTTATGCCCCCCCCCCCAACAAAAAACAAAAAACAAAAGAAAAATATTGTGACAGATTTATCAGCCTGAAAGGTAACAAAAAGATTTGCTAATGTTACCTATAATAATCTTTCCTATATCATCCTCTCTCAGGCGACAAGGTCATAATAAACAGACAATAGAGAAGGTTTGCAATGAGGCCTACTACAGTTAGTTGCCTCTGCTTCTTGGCTGTTGCGTCGCTGACCCATTTATTTGATCTATTTTACGATATCTCATATTTTCCTCTCTCCTCAGGAAAAGGCTTTCCACAAGGCCATTTGCTGGATTTCTGGATGGCTGACGTGACAAATAGGCAATAAGAGTTGGTGCAGTATCAGGCGGGAGCATGTGGCTAAGAACGGACAGAGTATAGTTGCAATTATCATCTTTCATAATTGCAATTATCATCTTTCATATTGTCTGTAGTCAGTAGCTGGTTTCTGTAGTTGGTGGATATATATATATATATATATGTATATATATTTATATATATATATATATATATATATATATAACCGTAAGATATAATCAAATTGGAAGCCCTGGAAGCCTTTAGCATTTCAATTTATTTTAGGAAATTGCATGGCTGGAGTTAAAATCACAATGTTTTTCCTGGCAACGGTATTAGTGGAAGTTTCTGTTTGCAGAATAAGCCTAGACAGATGTCATGTCCATGATGAGATGTGTTTTCAGAATGCACTTAGGTCGCAGCTTGAGGTGTCAACTGTTTATTGGCTGCTGGGCGGTGCTATGAGATGCTAACTTTGTCCTAATTGTAGGCCCGATCATTCCCCCTGGCTCAGAGGCACATGATTCCCCCTGGCTCAGAGGCACATGATTCCCCCTGGCTCAGAGACACATGATTCCCCCTGGCTCAGAGGCACATGATTCCCCCTGGCGCAGAGGCACATGATTCCCCCATACAAGTCGACATTCAAATACATCACTTCAAACTGTGTCTTCACCGACATACAGCAATACGCCTTCAACTATTACTCTTGCTTTTGTATTTGATAAAGGTAATAATGACACTCAAGACATTCTAAATACCCTACCAAGTAAAAATGTTTCTTTTTGAAAATAAATATAACATCGTTCTGTTTATTGAATCACAATATCATTTTTAAGGCGAAGAAATTATGGTTTTTGAGTTCAAATACTTATTGAAATTTGATATAATTAATTTCCAAATTAGGAAAACGGTAAAAAGGTAAATTATTTTGATTAGTTATTAACTTCATGTCAGAATAAATACCATGATTGTAAAATCACACATCACATTTCAAAATATAATTTGAATAAGTGAAAAGTTAAATTGGTAGTTTCCTGGGAATTTGTTTAAATGGAAAACAAGGTTTGCTTCCTCCATTCTACCAGATTAAATCTTGCTAAACAGATTCAAATTCCCTCAACTTTGAAATTTACACATTAAGTGTGGAGAACGTATATTTCTATTTATAGAGTACTTACTAGAAAAAATAAATGATAAATAATGATATAAGATATTTTTGTTTATGTGTTTAAAAAAATAAATTTTGCTTGGGTCAAATTAATAAAAAGCATTTTTGAAGAAAATGTGTTCCGATTAATCTTATTGACCCAAAACCATTATGTCAACATGATTTCAAACTGATCAATGCTGATACTTTTCCAATATAATAATATTTTCGAATAGTATTACTCTAATTGTTGCAATACAAATATCATACAACATCAGGCTTTGTTAGTGAACATTATGCAATTACTTATGCAACAAATAAAACAAAAGATGATTACTGATTAATAAATGATAGATACTAAAAACATCTTTATCATTAAATGTTTGCATGTAGTCAACTCCATTGCAATGTAAAAGAAAACATGCGTCTGATGAATTTTAAAAGGAAAAGTTCACATAGAAGCGCATGTTGTTATATCAGGAAAGAAACTATTATAGTACAATTTCCGTCAATAGTTTTTGAAGAATTTATATGTTGAAGATAGTGAATATTTGTATCAGTTCCCTTGTTGTTTGGTATTCTACTGAATGAACCTGCCTTTAGTAAGAGTTAATAAATATTGTTATGGAAATAAACCAACCGGTGCTCCCGTGTATAGTACTAACAACCGCAAACAGAGAAAATAAAAAAACAACCATATGAAACAATGAAAAGGGTTAAACAAATAATCAATGGTGCATTTCATGTATAATATAAAATACGTTACCAAGAGTGGTCCATCTACTGATGACTACAATATCAGCACAACACAGAACAATGATATAGGTAGGACAGTCATCAGCACACAACATCAGACACGGCTTTATAAGTATGTTCATATTTCTTGCTCAAGATCTTGATTAGAATTAAAAATATAAATTAGCTGTGTTGATTTAAGAGTACCATTATTTATGTTTTCAATTTCAATTATGCTCACACATTCACCCAGCTTCGTGAATAAACCTGTTTGTACATACCATTATCAGACATATTAGGGTCGTCATAATGAATTATATGATGAACCTCGTGGAATTAAATATTTAAACAAAGGCCAGTGGCCTTACTTTTTTAATGCTTGTGAATATTTCCAAGAAATCCCTCCAAAGTGGTTCATAGTTAATATTTTGAGTATGTATCGAGCGTTGCAGGTCGATAACAGTACATATTGAATATACAGTCCATCATCCTCACATTGCTTCATCCTCACATTGCTTCATTACTTGAAAAATACCTAGATAAGCAAAACGAGCCACTGGTTTTCCAAGATTTATATGCATTTGTAAAACAATTCACTGTTGGTAATTGTATTTTTTAAAATCATTACAAAATCTGACCTTCATAATAATGTAAGATTCATTCCCTGACAATACTACATATTTCCTATAAATAACTGAAAAACCCTCCAGTAGAGATTCAGAGAAGATGATCGAGTTCGATTGGACAGAGAGAAAGACAAAAATTCCATCTCTAAGTGCATAAACTTTGCTGACCAAGTCAGCACAGCAAACAAACAAAAATCGTTTGGGTCATAGAATCAATATGAAAATCTATTAGAAAAGTGTGGTGCATAAACGTAATCTTTTAACAATATTCAATCGAATGGTAAGTAGTGTTCTATAAATGTTTTGAGGGAAAATGACATTCAGGAAGAAATCGCCATGGGAACAGGTTGGCCAATGGAACGGTTTTTGTGAATGATTCATTTTCTCATCAAGATTTCCAATTGAAACTTTAGATCATCCTGCTCATTTGTATTGTATCATCTTTATTTCGAGAATGCTTTATTCTTAGGGGTTTCTTATATGTACATGCACCACAATATATATATATATATATATATATATATATAGATATACATACATATATATATATATATATATATATATATATATATATATATATATATATATATATATATATATATATATATATATATATATATACACCAGATGACGAACCAATCCCAAATAAAATATATTGGTGCTGCTTTTCAAATGAGGTACACACATTTCTTGGATTATCTCTCTTAGTAAATTGATCATACAACAAAGTCACATGACAAAAACGAGGGTGGGAGGTCTCGGGCTAGAATCACGGATGAGAATCTCGGATGAGAATCACCCAAATGTAAAATGGCTTGACTTTTCTTGACGCCTCGACGTCGTTGCCCGGGCTTCTCTTTATTCTGTGCATGAAAACTATACTTACACGACCACACCTCACATTACAACATTGATTAGTAATGGACTTCTTAAAGGAGATTTTACGAGTTTGGAGCAAGCCTTAAGTGAAGCACAGCGACGCCAAGGTCTTTTATTTTGCTCACCTCCACAGCGGGTGCCTCCTGCGCGATACAGGCCCCATAATCGGTCCACGTTCGGTTCTTCACCTCGCTCCATGACCATTTGCCAAGTTCTGTACAATTCTTATAGGCATATTCTAAGGAAATATATCATAAACATATTCATACTTCATATTGATTTAAAAGCAGAATTGTAATAAATATTTACCAAATATATATAATCTGCATTGTGCCTTTGGTGTAAATTTCCATACATAGATTTGAAAATATTAAGGTTACCATTTATTTTGAATCTATTGACGTAGTCTGGGCAAGGCAGCTGCGCCGTAGATCCCGCCAGAGTATCGGGCCAACATGCTATCCCATCAAATGTATGGTCACAGTACAGCTCTGAAAATTTACCATTGCCTCAACATTAGAGCAACATAGTATCTATTAAACTATATCATATCCATTCATTTTTTTAGATATAACCCCCATGGACTGATAGCTCTGTTGAATTAAATGAAAAAAAAAAATGAACTGTGTATCAAGCAAGCATTCTGTAGGCTCTGTAGGCCAGTCCAGTCACTTTTCACGCATTTATAAGATATGCTCATTAATTGCGCACATCCTACAAAACACTAGGTTCTTCAGACTTTCATTTCTCTGGTTGCCTACCTTTTTCTTTGCTATTACAAAATCACAAATACGATAGGCTACCAGTCCAACCATAGCTTGTGACAAATGGCTCAAGGGCATATGAGTTGAAATGTCTGATGTTGAAGATAATTTTCTGATGTTGGCTGGCTGAATGTTGGATATATTGTCTCATGTGGGTCAACATCTTTTGGTGCACACTGACAACACTTTGTGGTTGCCATGAATGCCCAATATTTAGTATCTCCAGTTCATTGTCCATGAGATATGGCCTGCACAATAATGCAAATGTCAAGGTCACAACATCAAGGTCAAAGGTCAAATCTGTAAAATAAATGTATATGGTGCTCAACAGAGTGTTGATATATGACAGATATGAACCACTTTTAATTCACATTTAATGGTTGAGATGTTGAATGTACACGAAGTTTGAATTTAAGGTCAATGTGTCAAGGTCAAAGGTCACACGACTAAGAAAGTATGACGAGGCACAGCTATGACCTAAGACACCATGTTCTTATTTCCTCTTATAAGTGGTTGCTGAGATATGCTCCGTACAAAATGTGTGACCTCGAGGTCACTGCACAAAGGTCAATGGTGACATCACTAAGAATTGATGGAATCTGAATCTTCACCTCTATATCTAGCTCTGTATAAAATATGAAACATATATTACTGGTAGTAATATACCAGAGAAGATTATTAAAGAAATGTTGACAGATGGCAAGACAGACGGACAGACATTTTCCCCACTGCTATAGCTCTGCAACTTCAAAGAAGTCAGTAGAGCTAAAATCTATCAATTTTTGATACTTTGCATTTTTTTCAGTTGCTTCCACATGTCATTGGTTAGGTCAGGGGAGGTAGGAAAAGAGACTCCTCCCTTCATATCTTATCACACTGAGGGTAATATCTGTACTCACTTCCCTTCATATTTTATCACATTGAGGGTAAAATCTATACTCACTTCCCTTCATATCTTATCACATTGAGGGTAATATCTGTACTCACTTCCCTTCATATCTTATCACATTGAGGGTAATATCTGTACTCACTTCCCTTCATATCTTATCACATTGAGGGTAATATCTGTACTCACTTCCCTTCATATCTTATCACACTGAGGGTAATATCTGTACTCACTTCCCTTCATATCTTATCACATTGAGGGTAATATCTGTACTCACTTCCCTTCATATCTTATCACATTGAGGGTAATATCTGTACTCACTTCTCTTTATATCTTATCACACTGAGGGTAATATCTGTACTCACTTCCCTTCATATCTTATCACACTGAGGGTAATATCTGTACTCACTTCCCTTCATATCTTATCACATTGAGGGTAATATCTGTACTTCCCTTCATATCTTATCACACTGAGGGTAATATCTGTACTCACCTCCCTTCATATCTTATCACACTAAGGGTAATATCTGTACTCACTTCCCTTCATATCTTATCTGACTGAGGGTAATATCTGTACTCACTTCCCTTCATATCTTATCACATTGAGGGTAATATCTGTACTCACTTCTCTTTATATCTTATCACACTGAGGGTAATATCTGTACTCACTTCCCTTCATATCTTATCACATTGAGGGTAATATCTGTACTCACTTCCCTTCATATCTTATCACAGTGAGGGTAATATCTGTACTCACTTCCCTTCATATCTTATCACATTGAGGGTAATATCTGTACTTCTCTTTATATCTTATCACACTGAGGGTAATATCTGTACTCACTTCTCTTTATATTTTATCACATTGAGGGTAATATCTGTACTCACTTCCCTTCATATCTTATCACATTGAGGGTAATATCTGTACTTCTCTTTATATCTTATCACATTGAGGGTAATATCTGTACTCACTTCCCTTCATATCTCATCACATTGAGGGTAATGTCTGTAATCACTTCCCTTCATATCTTATCACATTGAGGGTAATATCTGTACTCACTTCCCTTCATATCTTATCACATTGAGGGTAATATATGTACTCACTTCCCTTCATATCTTATCACACTGAGGGTAATATCTGTACTCACTTCCCTTCATATCTTATCATATTGAGGGTAATATCTGTACTCACTTCCCTTCATATCTTATCACACTGAGGGTAATATCTGTACTCACTTCCCTTTATATCTTATCACACTGAGGGTAATATCTGTACTCACTTCCCTTCATATCTTATCACACTGAGGGTAATATCTGTACTCACTTCCCTTCATATCTTATCATATTGAGGGTAATATCTGTACTCACTTCCCTTCATATCTTATCACACTGAGGGTAATATCTGTACTTCTCTTTATATCTTATCACACTGAGGGTAATGTCTGTACTCACTTCCCTTCATATCTTATCACATTGAGGGTAATATCTGTACTCACTTCCCTTCATATCTTATCACATTGAGGGTAATATATGTACTCACTTCCCTTCATATCTTATCACATTGAGGGTAATGTCTGTACTCACTTCCCTATATATCTTATCACATTGAGGGTAATATCTGTACTCACTTCCCTTCATATCTTATCACATTGAGGGTAATATCTGTACTTACTTCCCTTCATATCTTATCACATTGAGGGTAATATCTGTACTCACTTCCCTTCATATCTTATCACATTGAGGGTAATGTCTGTACTCACTTCCCTTTATATCTCATCACACTGAGGGTAATGTCTGTACTCACTTCCCTTCATATCTTATCACACTGAGGGTAATATCTGTACTCACTTCCCTTCATATCTTATCACATTGAGGGTAATGTCTGTACTCACTTCCCTTCATATCTCATCACATTGAGGGTAATGTCTGTACTCACTTCCCTCCATATCTTATCACATTGAGGGTAATATCTGTACTCACTTCCCTTCATATCTTATCACATTGAGGGTAATATCTGTACTTCTCTTTATATCTTATCACATTGAGGGTAATATCTGTACTCACTTCCCTTCATATCTCATCACATTGAGGGTAATGTCTGTACTCACTTCCCTTCATATCTTATCACATTGAGGGTAATATCTGTACTCACTTCCCTTCATATCTTATCACATTGAGGGTAATATCTGTACTCACTTCTCTTTATATTTTATCACATTGAGGGTAATATCTGTACTCACTTCCCTTCATATCTTATTACACTGAGGGTAATATCTGTACTCACTTCCCTTTATATCTTATCACATTGAGGGTAATATCTGTACTCACTTCCCTTTATATCTTATCACATTGAGGGTAAAATCTGTACTCACTTCCCTTCATATCTTATCATATTGAGGGTAATATCTGTACTCACTTCCCTTTATATCTTATCACATTGAGGGTAATATCTGTACTCACTTCCCTTCATATCTCATCACATTGAGGGTAAAATCTGTACTCACTTCCCTTCATATCTTATCATATTGAGGGTAATGTCTGTACTCACTTCCCTTCATATCTTATCACACTGAGGGTAATATCTGTACTCACTTCCCTTCATATCTTATCACACTGAGGGTAATATCTGTACTCACTTCCCTTCACATCTTATCACACTGAGGGTAATATCTGTACTCACTTCCCTTCATATCTTATCACATAGAGGGTAATATCTGTACTCACTTCCCTTCATATCTTAGCACACTGAGGGTAATATCTGTACTCCCTTCCCTTCATATCTTATCACACTAAGGGTAATATCTGTACTCACTTCGCTTCATATCTTATCACACTGAGGGTAATATCTGTACTCACTTCCCTTCATATCTTATCACATTGAGGGTAAAGTCTGTACTTACTTCCCTTCATATCTTATCACATTGAGGGTAATATCTGTACTCACTTCCCTTCATATCTTATCAAACTGAGGGTAATATCTGTACTCACTTCCCTTCATATCTTATCACATTGAGGGTAATATCTGTACTCACTTCCCTTCATATCTTATCACATTGAGGGTAATATCTGTACTTCTCTTTATATTTTATCACATTGAGGGTAATATCTGTACTCACTTCCCTTCATATCTTATCACATTGAGGGTAATATAGGTACTCACTTCCCTTTATATCTTATCACATTGAGGGTAATATCTGTACTCACTTCTCTTTATATTTTATCACATTGAGGGTAATATCTGTACTCACTTCCCTTCATATCTTATCACATTGAGGGTAATATCTGTACTCACTTCCCTTCATATCTTATCACATTGAGGGTAATATCTGTACTCACTTCCCTGTATATCTTATCACATTGAGGGTAATATCTGTACTCACTTCCCTTTATATCTTATCACATTGAGGGTAAAATCTGTACTCACTTCCCTTTATATCTTATCACACTGAGGGTAATATCTGTACTCACTTCCCTTCATATCTTATCACATTGAGGGTAAAATCTGTACTCACTTCCCTTTATATCTTATCACACTGAGGGTAATATCTGTACTCACTTCCCTTCATATCTCATCACATTGATGGTAATATCTGTACTCACTTCCCTTTATATCTTATCACATTGAGGGTAATATCTGTACTCACTTCCCTTCATATCTTATCACATTGAGGGTAAAATCTGTACTCACTTCCCTTCATATCTTATCACATTGAGGGTAATATCTGTACTCACTTCCCTTCATATCTTATCACATTGAGGGTAATATATGTACTCACTTCCCTTCATATCTTATCACATTGAGGGTAATATCTGTACTTCTCTTTATATCTTATCACACTGAGGGTAATATCTGTACTCACTTCTCTTTATATTTTATCACATTGAGGGTAATATCTGTACTCACTTCCCTTCATATCTTATCACATTGAGGGTAATATCTGTACTTCTCTGTATATCTTATCACATTGAGGGTAATATCTGTACTCACTTCCCTTCATATCTCATCACATTGAGGGTAATGTCTGTACTCACTTCCCTTCATATCTTATCACATTGAGGGTAATATCTGTACTCACTTCCCTTCATATCTTATCACATTGAGGGTAATATCTGTACTCACTTCCCTTCATATCTTATCACATTGAGGCTAATATCTGTACTCACTTCCCTTCATATCTTATCACACTGAGGGTAATATCTGTACTCACTTCCCTTTATATCTCATCACATTGAGGGTAAAATCTGTACTCACTTCCCTTCATATCTTATCACATTGAGGGTAATATCTGTACTCACTTCCCTTCATATCTTATCACATTGAGGGTAATATCTGTACTCACTTCCCTTTATATCTTATCACACTGAGGGTAATATCTGTACTCACTTCTCTTTATATTTTATCACATTGAGGGTAATATCTGTACTCACTTCTCTTTATATTTTATCACATTGAGGGTAATATCTGTACTCACTTCCCTTCATATCTTATCACATTGAGGGTAAAATCTGTACTCACTACCCTTCATATCTTATCACATTGAGGGTAATATCTGTACTCACTTCCCTTCATATCTTATCACATTGAGGGTAAAATCTGTACTCACTTCCCTTCATATCTTATCACATTGAGGGTAATATCTGTACTCACTTCCCTTTATATTTTATCACATTGAGGGTAAAATCTGTACTCACTTCCCTTCATATCTTATCACATTGAGGGTAATATCTGTACTCACTTCCCTTTATATCTTATCACACTGAGGGTAATATCTGTACTCACTTCTCTTTATATTTTATCACATTGAGGGTAATATCTGTACTCACTTCTCTTTATATCTTATCATATTGAGGGTAATATCTGTACTCACTTCCCTTTATATCTCATCACATTGAGGGTAATATCTGTACTCACTTCCCTTCATATCTTATCACATTGAGGGTAATGTCTGTACTCACTTCTCTTTATATTTTATCACATTGAGGGTAATATCTGTACTCACTTCTCTTTATATTTTATCACATTGAGGGTAATATCTGTACTCACTTCCCTTCATATCTCATCACATTGAGGGTAAAATCTGTACTCACTTCCCTTCATATCTTATCACATTGAGGGTAATATCTGTACTCACTTCTCTTTATATTTTATCACATTGAGGGTAATATCTGTACTCACTTCTCTTTATATTTTATCACATTGAGGGTAATATCTGTACTCACTTCCCTTCATATCTCATCACATTGAGGGTAAAATCTGTACTCACTTCCCTTCATATCTTATCACATTGAGGGTAATATCTGTACTCACTTCCCTTCATATCTTATCACATTGAGGGTAATGTCTGTACTCACCTCCCTTCATATTTTATCACATTGAGGGTAATATCTGTACTCACTTCCCTTTATATCTTATCACATTGAGGGTAATATCTGTACTCACTTCCCTTCATATCTTATCACATTGAGGGTAATATCTGTACTTCCCTTTATATCTTATCACATTGAGGGTAATATCTGTACTCACTTCTCTTCATATCTTATCACATTGAGGGTAATATCTGTACTCACTTCCCTTTATATCTTATCACACTGAGGGTAATATCTGTACTCACTTCCCTTTATATCTTATCACATTGAGGGTAATATATGTACTCACTTCCCTTCATATCTTATCACATTGAGGGTAAAATCTGTACTCACTTCCCTTTATATCTTATCACACTGAGGGTAATATCTGTACTCACTTCCCTTCATATCTTATCACATTGAGGGTAAAATCTGTACTCACTTCCCTTTAAATCTTATCACACTGAGGGTAATATCTGTACTCACTTCCCTTCATATCTTATCACATTGAGGGTAAAATCTGTACTCACTTCCCTTTATATCTTATCTCACTGAGGGTAATATCTGTACTCACTTCCCTTCATATCTTATCACATTGAGGGTGAAATCTGTACTCACTTCCCTTTATATCTTATCACACTGAGGGTAATATCTGTACTCACTTCCCTTCATATCTTATCACATTGAGGGTAATATCTGTACTCACTTCCCTTCATATCTTATCACATTGAGGGTAATATCTGTACTCACTTCCCTTTATATCTTATCACATTGAGGGTAATATCTGTACTCACTTCCCTTTATATCTTATCACACTGAGGGTAATATCTGTACTCACTTCCCTTTATATCTTATCACACTGAGGGTAATATCTGTACTAACTTCCCTTCATATCTTATCACATTGAGGGTAATATCTGTACTTCCCTTCCCTTTATATCTTATCACACTGAGGGTAATATCTGTACTAACTTCCCTTCATATCTTATCACATTGAGGGTAATATCTGTACTTCCCTTTATATCTTATCACATTGAGGGTAATATCTGTACTCACTTCTCTTCATATCTTATCACATTGAGGGTAATATCTGTACTCACTTCCCTTTATATCTTATCACACTGAGGGTAATATCTGTACTCACTTCCCTTTATATCTTATCACATTGAGGGTAATATATGTACTCACTTCCCTTCATATCTTATCACATTGAGGGTAAAATCTGTACTCACTTCCCTTTATATCTTATCACACTGAGGGTAATATCTGTACTCACTTCCCTTCATATCATATCACATTGAGGGTAAAATCTGTACTCACTTCCCTTTAAATCTTATCACACTGAGGGTAATATCTGTACTCACTTCCCTTCATATCTTATCACATTGAGGGTAAAATCTGTACTCACTTCCCTTTATATCTTATCTCACTGAGGGTAATATCTGTACTCACTTCCCTTCATATCTTATCACATTGAGGGTGAAATCTGTACTCACTTCCCTTTATATCTTATCACACTGAGGGTAATATCTGTACTCACTTCCCTTCATATCTTATCACATTGAGGGTAATATCTGTACTCACTTCCCTTCATATCTTATCACATTGAGGGTAATATCTGTACTCACTTCCCTTTATATCTTATCACATTGAGGGTAATATCTGTACTCACTTCCCTTTACATCTTATCACACTGAGGGTAATATCTGTACTCACTTCCCTTTATATCTTATCACACTGAGGGTAATATCTGTACTTACTTCCCTTCATATCTTATCACATTGAGGGTAATATCTGTACTCACTTCCCTTCATATCTTATCACTTTGAGGGTAATATCTGTACTCACTTCCCTTTATATTTTATCACATTGAGGGTAATATCTGTACTCACTTCTCTTGATATTTTATCACATTGAGGGTAATATCTGTACTCACTTCCCTTCATATTTTATCATATTGAGGGTAATATCTGTACTCACTTCTCTTCATATTTTATCACATTGAGGGTAATATCTGTACTCACTTCTCTTTATATTTTATCACATTGAGGGTAATATCTGTACTCACTTCCCTTCATATCTTATCACATTGAGGGTAAAATCTGTACTCACTTCCCTTCATATCTTATCACATTGAGGGTAAAATCTGTACTCACTTCCCTTTATATCTTATCACATTGAGGGTAATATCTGTACTCACTTCCCTTTATATCTTATCACATTGAGGGTAATATCTGTACTCACTTCTCTTCATATCTTATCACACTGAGGGTAATATATGTACTCACTTCCCTTCATATCTTATCACACTGAGGGTAATATATGTACTCACTTCCCTTCATATTTTATCACATTGAGGGTAATATCTGTACTCACTTCCCTTCATATTTTATCATATTGAGGGTAATATCTGTACTCACTTCCCTTCATATCTTATCACATTGAGGGTAATATATGTACTCACTTCTCTTTATATTTTATCACATTGAGGGTAATATCTGTACTCACTTCCCTTTATATCTTATCACATTGAGGGTAATATCTGTACTCACTTCCCTTCATATCTTATCACATTGAGGGTAAAATCTGTACTCACTTCCCTTTATATCTTATCTCACTGAGGGTAATATCTGTACTCACTTCCCTTCATATCTTATCACATTGAGGGTGAAATCTGTACTCACTTCCCTTAATATCTTATCACACTGAGGGTAATATCTGTACTCACTTCCCTTCATATCTTATCACATTGAGGGTAATATCTGTACTCACTTCCCTTCATATCTTATCACATTGAGGGTAATATCTGTACTCACTTCCCTTTATATCTTATCACATTGAGGGTAATATCTGTACTCACTTCCCTTTATATCTTATCACACTGAGGGTAATATCTGTACTCACTTCCCTTTATATCTTATCACACTGAGGGTAATATCTGTACTTACTTCCCTTCATATCTTATCACATTGAGGGTAATATCTGTACTCACTTCCCTTCATATCTTATCACTTTGAGGGTAATATCTGTACTCACTTCCCTTCATATTTTATCACATTGAGGGTAATATCTGTACTCACTTCTCTTTATATTTTATCACATTGAGGGTAATATCTGTACTCACTTCCCTTCATATTTTATCATATTGAGGGTAATATCTGTACTCACTTCTCTTCATATTTTATCACATTGAGGGTAATATCTGTACTCACTTCTCTTTATATTTTATCACATTGAGGGTAATATCTGTACTCACTTCCCTTCATATCTTATCACATTGAGGGTAAAATCTGTACTCACTTCCCTTCATATCTTATCACATTGAGGGTAAAATCTGTACTCACTTCCCTTTATATCTTATCACATTGAGGGTAATATCTGTACTCACTTCCCTTTATATCTTATCACATTAAGGGTAATATCTGTACTCACTTCTCTTCATATCTTATCACACTGAGGGTAATGTCTGTACTCACTTCCCTTCATATCTTATCACACTGAGGGTAATATATGTACTCACTTCCCTTCATATTTTATCACATTGAGGGTAATATCTGTACTCACTTCTCTTTATATTTTATCACATTGAGGGTAATATCTGTACTCACTTCCCATTATATCTTATCACATTGAGGGTAATATCTGTACTCACTTCCCTTCATATCTTATCACATTGAGGGTAATATCTGTACTCACTTCCCTTCAGTGCAGGATCTGGCCGGGTTGAGTTGCATTCAAGAAAAGCTTTCAGAAGTCCCAACTGCTGTTCTTCTACATCTACGTAAGCCACACCATTCTGAATAAGATGAATAAACAACTTGTGAAATATGAAATCACACAGGCACAGCTCTCCATACCTTTGGTTCATGAACTCTCCAGTAATGGAGATTGTTAAAATTGATCAAAAGAGTAGACACTTATAACTGTCCCAAATTGTTCACTTTCGCATGTGTGGAATGGTGTCATTTTTGTCATGGATGCATTGTAAGAAAATACGTGCATAAGATGTTATTTTAAAAAAGCAATTTAGTTGTTAGAATAATAACAATAACAATCAACTAATAATTTTTATTATAATAGATAGATGTGCGAATATATTGATTATGTTTTAATCATAAATATTCAGTTGTTGCTCAGCTCAGTGGCTTTCTTGGCTTCCAACATGTTCTGACTAGCATCTCCATTTTGGCAAACTATCGATGTTTATTTGAAACTTGAGGGATATGACGCCTTTAATTATTTCCTCAATTGCCGTAATATATCCAGATGCCATTCTATTTAGTGTAAATTGCCAATTAATCATCAATTCTTGGAAGTAAACTTTCGTCATAATTATCTAAAGATAACTGCGTCAATACAATATAATACTTTCTTTATTTCATACACATATAATGTGGTACACAATAACATGAAGGAAATAATACATGACTGTATAAGTTTATACTAAGACACATATTTCTATATACATACTAAAGAATCACCTCCTCTTTTTCTCAAACCTGTATTTTTGCATATGCAAATACATCATATGTTTTACTTACAAACAATCTGTTCTGTGGATTCCAATTTCACTTTGTTATAAGGATTTGTAAGGATTGTTCAAAATCTCCTCCCGTCTTTTTGGCCCAAATAAGATTAATTTTACTTCCCAGAACAATCAATATGAATTTGACTGTGAGGATACAAACGCAACTTACATTGCCATGTTTTGTGTGCGAATAAAGATATTATTATTATGACTCCTTGTTGATGATACAGAACGGCATTGATAGACAGAAAAAAAAAATCTATAAATAAGCAGTAATGAACCTTGAGCTGCGCTGGATATATGTTGACCATTTAGTCAAATGAATTCCTACTCTATATGCATTGTTTGCATTGGAACGTTGTCGCAAGTCCCCCACACTCGGGGACTGACAGTCGCTGTGATCACAGCGCCATCTCCAGGTCAACGGTCCAGGTGTTTAAGCAGACCCATTGCCGGCTTGCTCTCCATCAATGTTTGAGTTAGTGACATTGCCGGCATGTTGGGCATCTCTATTTGAGTTAGTGACATTGCCGTTATATTGGGCATCACTGTTTGTGTTAGTGACATTGCCGGCTTGCTCTGCATCACTGTTTGAGTTAGTGACATGCTGGCTTGCTCTGCATTACTGTTTGAGTTAGTGACACTGCCGGCTTGCTCTGCATTACTGTTTGAGTTAGTGACATTGCCGGCTTGCTCTACATCAATGTTTGAGATAGTGACATTGCCGGCATGTTGGGCATCACTGTTTGAGTCAGTGACATTGCCGGCATGTTGGGCATCACTGTTTGAGTTAGTGACATGGCCGGCTTGCTCTGCATCACTGTTTGAGTTAGTGACACTGCCGGCATGTTCTCCATCAATGTTTGAGTTAGTGACATTGCTGGCATGTTCTGTATCATTATTTGAGTTAGAGATTTGTAACTTGACCCATTAGAATCCAAATAATGTCACAATGTGATAAAATCGCCCTTTGATGTCATTGTCATGGTTAGAAGGTAAAAACTACAAATGCATGATATGCAAGTTCTTAAGTACCAATGAGTTGAAAGGCTAAACTATAGGTAGACAACTACAGAATCTTCTTATATGAACAAACCGCCTGAGCTTCATGTAGCAACCTGTGCTGTTTGCAAGGAAATTGTATCAAAGATGACCAGGTCATGAGTGACCCTTTGCTATTTTGTCTCAATATAATGTTTGCTTCTCATAAGTAGAGCTCGTTAATTGTAACACTAATGGATACAAATTACATAATACCTGTCCTAATGCGGTCGAATGCCCTAATGTAAATGAACAATTCGATTTATTGCTCACGACAGTTACATAGCTATCTCTGACTTCAAGTTAATTGTTTGACATCGAGTGAAAATCATTTGATTCTCAAGGTTTTAAAAAGATTGACACACAGTTGAATTTATACACATACATTGTATAGTCCTTAAAACTTCTCGCAATAGGATTAGACATCTATCATACATGCATCAGTTGTACTGAGGTACCTTCAATAATGTCTCGTGATGGGAAGATTCCCATGAAGCTTATTGTAAATTATTACAAAGTAAACAAAGTCAAAGCGTATTATCCCCTGACGTGTATATACGTACAGATCTATACAATATTCAATTCGTCAGATAATTGGCGTCAGCAATACAAAGAAGAGTAACTTGTTTGAATCCTGATTTGCGAAATACAACTCAAAGGCAACAACATCGAAAACCAAGAGATGTTTGACAACTTAAACATCATTTATGATAGTAATTCATCTTTCATCATATTCTCACTCTATAAAACGATATGTTGATTTCTGGCTTTATATCTAGGGTAAACGTCTGGCTTTTGACTAAAGCATCTCTGTGTTGCTTTGAAGCGTGATTCTCATTCGGACAATTGTCAACCTGTTCTGATGATAGAAATCACGTAACTAAACGCAACCTTCCATACCAATTTGGGTTAACATAATGTCTTCATCAACATACATTCATTGACGATGACTTGTGACTCATGAATGACC
Organism: Amphiduros pacificus; assembly: GCA_949316495.1. Classification (NCBI taxonomy): domain Eukaryota; kingdom Metazoa; phylum Annelida; class Polychaeta; order Phyllodocida; family Hesionidae; genus Amphiduros; species Amphiduros pacificus. The sequence goes on along the minus strand of OX439004.1, from coordinate 20,170,038 downwards.
TGTTCAGAAATTGGATTAGTATGGTTAAATAATGTATGCTTAAACTGTCAGAAAGGAAAGTGCATTCTCGTGTCCTATGACCTCAGTAATCCGATGATGGTCACCCATGCAGTAGATACTGTACATGTGACAACCATATTAACTATATTAAAATATAAGAATTCCGGGTTTGCTAAGAAAAAAAGAAAAGGAAAATTAAGCCGCATCATGACAGTTAACTTTTCCTCTGCATTTATTCAAAATTGATGCCAGAAGTCTATGAGTAAAACGTCATACAACATGTTTTGCTACATGAATGTTACTCACCTGAAATAAATTAAAAATAGATGATTATTTAGGCACACCATAGATCTCTGATCCTAATGAATCACAAACGCATACATTGAAGTTTGAGACCACTTGATATGACAAAGCATCAAAACTTTCCTTCACAAATGTGCAATTGTATATTACTGATCCCTTGCCCATTAATGGTCTGACATATAATTATGTATCAATCCCTCTAAAAATGAGTTCATCATATTTTCCCTATATGTACAATTCAGCTCAATGGAGTGTTTAGGATTCCCTGAAGTAAAAAGATTGACTCATTTATAAACATCTGCACAGATTATGTAAAAATCCAATCACTCTAAATCTTGAGTAAAATGAGAGATAAAGGTCTTCCAAAGTCTGTCATGTTAAGTGAGCTGATTTGAATAAAAGGTGATATCAACATCATTAACATTGATAGAAGCCAAAGAAAATATGATTAAGATATTAAGAGATATTATGTGACTATCACATACATCAATTATGCCAATATTACAAGAAATAACTAATCAATGAACATCATATTTATCACACGTAATATGTAGAAATCAGGCAATAAGAAAGTGACAGTTATGTAGGCGAAAACTTTTGCAAAAATCTTGAAACCATCCTACACAGATATTGTTGATACCCAAAGACGGTTAGCAATGTAATAAACAAGGTATCTCTTATCATCTTTAATCACAACATTCCAATCATCGCCATTGCCGAGGCAAACATAGGTATGGCTTCAGTGTGGGACAGGTGTGTTATCAGAAACCACATTTTAGTCAGCAAGCAGCGTTAATGGTGTTTAGTTGTTGAATTAGTTGATTATGATGCCCCACAGTGGCTTAAATTTGGTTTACCCTAATAAACACAATCACCAGTAAAGTGGGATTTGTGTGTCGTTCATCAGACAGAGAAATGGCTTCCCCATCAAATTGCAAAGCCAGTGTGACATAATCTTATAGCGATTGTCAACGTACAGGTTATAATTATCTAAGATTTTAATGAAAGAAATGTTAATGCATTAGTATGTCGCGGACACAGAAACCTGATTATTCTAGCCCTTATCTCATACTTGTTGCCTCAAGAGAGTGTTCTGCACCTTTGAGATATTTTTTGCAGATCACCCCTCTGCCGAACTACTTTCACAGATCACCCCTCTGCCGAACTACTTTCCTTTTATCTTTTTTAAAGATTCTTTTCATATTTACATACTTTTGAAATGAATAAAATGCTTAATTAAATATATTTGTGCACAAATGTCATAATATTTGTCAATTATAAAATAAATGTAATCATGTCTTAGGCCAGTTCTTCAACAAATCATGTGTTGATTTCTCTGAAATGAACATGATGACTGTCCAGGTTTGTTTTGACCTGGGGCAGACGACATTTCAGATTTGGGTCATGGGGACCTTGAAACACAGACAGGTGGGACCCCTGTTGACAGAGACTGCAACCTTTTGTGGGAATCTCGAAACTGATGACTGTTCATGCAGTTGAAACAGAATTACACCCATTTCATATAGTGGTTTATAGGTGGCCTAGTTCACTGCATGTAGTAATATAAAATTGATTACATTATGTAAATGAGCTGAGAACTTAAATGAGCCACACACAACATAGTTCTGTACTTATTACCATGTTTTCACTGCTTGGCTTTGAGGATAAAGTTGATTGCAAACCCCATCTATCTGCAGTGGATAAGTAGGAGATAAAGGCAAGAACATGAGTTCGTGCAGTGTTCAGGGAGACAGATCTCTCTCGTTGGTTCTGGTGGAAGGATCTCATTCGTCCTTTGGACTCTTGAGATCCTTCCACCAGAACCAACTTGAGAGATATGTCTCCCTGAAGACTGCACTCACATGTTCTTGCCTTAATATCATTCATTGTAAAATAATAGCAAAACCAAAATTGTTTGCTGTCAAAAATAAGAAATGAGGTTAGCAATCTTTTTACCCACTCACACTCTATCTAGGTCCATGCCAATTATCTGCAGTCCTAATTCAAGTTTAAATTTCAAAGGGTGGACTGTTTGTACAATTAGACATAGCATATATTTGTGAATGTATGCCATTGTCGGAGATGATCATTATTTCTATTTCACAGGCTAGATATGAAGAAAATGCTTGAACTGAGACAGGAGATTTCAGACCCAAAGGACTGACCGGAAGCCACAGTAGGAACAAACATGTCTCACCCATTAATAGCCCCAGACTGACCGGACATCATGCACACCACATCATACACTTTTCAAAGCATAAAGAATGAACGAATTCTCATTACATACTTAATTGCATTATTGAATGATGTTAGTTTAACCACGTAAAGGATATGACCATGATATGTGTCTGAGATTAAACTCATATACAAAGGTAATTACTGCTTTTGACAGATCCAGTAAATTTTAATGAATGCTGGAAAAGTTTGCAAATCCAGTAAAATATACTCCTTCGTTGAAAATAATCATATATACCTGAATAGAAGTCAATAAAATGAAAGAGGAAATAAATGATTGTATTAATCAATGTAGAATCTTAATAACTGATATGACATCAAAACAGATTATCTGAAAATCTAGTCATGACAACAATTTTTTTATCCAATGCATGGAGGGTAGAAATAGGATGTCAGGATGGCACCTTGCTAATTCACCGAAGGATTAGCAATAATGGCATGACAGCAGCTTGATATCCAATCTTTTGTCTTGATGCATGGCAACAATTTTAATGATATCTTTTGTCTAGACAGTAACCTTTAATGAAAACAGTTATAATTAATCATTTGTTAGGAATGTAGCAATAATGATGTGCAAGACACCACTTTTATACATTTATATTACATATCTTTTGCGACACAGTAAGACGTAACTGTAATTATATAATATATATATATAAACACCAACATTTGCTTTATTTAGCAGAAAGTTTAACTGTATCTAAAATACCAACAAATATTATCATTCTGTTATAGATACTTGTACTTGTTGCAAGAAATGCCGAGGCAAAAGATTGGAAGTAATTATGATGATCCAGAAATGGCTTTAAATTACCAGCACATTTACTGTAGCAACCATCCAAAGTACAATTATTCAATGCATTGGCTGAGAGAAAAGAACATTTAATCAAAATGACTTTCTTGCAAAATAGGAATCTTTTAATCAATTCCGCTAATATCGTTTCATTCAGGCTTGCCGTGCAATAAGTTATGGTAGAATTATGCATGGTTCACAAACACATATTTAAAGTAATTAGTATTTAGCAGCTCATCGGTAAGAACAGATTCTGCTAATTAATGAGCTCAGAAAATCAGTCCGGTGGTGTTGTCATTTCAACACCTATTACAGTAATCTATTTTCGCTCGTTCACCTTTAAATGTTATGAAATGCAGCTATCTATATAGATATAATAATATTTTTATTTTTATTGGTTTAATATCTAGGGCAATGTGAACATACGCATATTAACATGAAAATAAGGTCTTAAGTATCGATAAGAAGTGGAGGCCATTGCGAAGGTTCCACTTTAGTAATCACACAACATTCAGCGCATTGAAAAGTTCATGAAAGTATTATTTAACCATTTCAAATGGATACAAAGGAGTGGAATATTTGACATATTTGCAGTTTTAATGTATGAATATACTGCGTGAACTTTTCAAAATGTTTGAATGGATCAATTATCTCTTTATTTTTCTCGGCCAGTGACCAGCAAGGGTCTTGACCTCTGACAATGATTGGTATACCAAACAAATGAAATCTTGGTTATAAACAGCATTGTACCAATCGAGGCGGAGCAGCCTGTCCATTACAAGCACCGGGACCACATTTTCAGTGTGTTTACTTTACGCCACAACTACAGTTATGAAATCAGTTTTCAATACAAAAGATGCAGGAAACTGAATATCAACAACAGATGCGTCCTTTATGGTATTACTGTCGATGCCTCCTTTGCATTAATTAATATTGGTTTTTAAACCAGTGGTAAATGTGAGACTTGAGTGCCACCAACCGAAATGACTTGTCATCCTTTTAGTCCAGTCAATATATGACAAAAAATGGCCTAACCCGGAACAAATTAGAACAGAAATGAAACCGATAGAAAATGACTCAGAAGAGCCAAGAGAATAACATAGTAAAAGTCTACCAAAATCCAAGTAGTGGAACAATGCGTAATTTGCATAAATCCAAAATGGCTGACACATGGCAGTGCAAAGCTTTAAAATTATAGAGCTTGGCTCCTATTTGACATATTTGAGTAATCGTAGAGTCCATTTTATGTTTTTTGGACATGAGAAATCCATTAGGAAAACTTTCAAATTGCTAACACCCATATTTTGTACCTCAACAAAATGACCAATAAAAGTAGAAAAATAAGTCGAAAATTAGCACTTTGCTTGTATTCTGATTATATCTGTCTGTTTTATATCTTTTTCTGGGATATCTTCTACAACACATATTATTCTACAATAACAAGTTATCAAAAAGGATAGAGAACAATAATTTTTAAATAGTGTTTAAAAAATAATTGTGTTTAATGACCTAGTAAAAATTGAATTGAATTTGCACATCACTGCAAGCTATAGGTAAGTATAAGTGGCAATCATATTGAAGAGGAAGAGTCCATTCACACACAGGGAGGCAATCCCCTGCTCTCTTCAAAAGTGGGGACGGATCTTAACCCTGCTGCCTGGCATAGACACTCAGGTACATGAGACCTCGGTTTTTAGTCTCATCCAAAAATCACCTTCTATCACTAAAGAATGTGAAAGTACCATATTTAAAATGTTTATGGTATGACACCTCAATCTCAGTCCCACATGGTGGGTTGGAAAGTACCACTTATTGTCTTTGGTATTATTTTTGGTTTTTCTTTTGTTCTTTGCCTCATAATTAGATTAATTAATTTCCTAGGATTGTACTAGCAGCTTTGAATGTTTCAAAATAGCTGAATTTACTACCAACACAAAAGATTACCATAAAATATGTCTGATAATTACTTCCAGATTGTATACATTACAATACTGAACCTAGGTTAACAAGAAGTATTATCTTCATCATCATCCATTTTTGCAGACTCCTCTGCATTGTCCACATGCAGTTTAACAGTCTAGCCCATGTTTTCTGCAACTGCATTGTCAAACATACTGAACAAAGTGTCCATCAGAAAAACCTGGAATGTCTACACCATAACTGCTGCACTATATTCATATGTTGAAACTGCATGAAAACCCGAGTTTATGCAGAATATGATTAAAGCATAATTTATACCTAGACATTTGGACAGTGGATTAGGGCCTACATATCACCCCAGCACCCCACAGGAACATTACAGAAAAATCTATTATGAAGCTGATGATTTTGAAGATCTCATAATCAATGCTAAAGATGATAGACTTGATCATCCAGACTATAAAATTTATATTAATTTATAAAATCTTTTGCAGAAGGCTGCTGCTGGTAATACATATGACCAGAAGTTCGCAATTGTGACAAATCTGTATGCTTCAGACATTAATGCACTGAGACTGAAAACTGAAATAGACACATTAAAAAGCAACATAGTTCTTGAAAGGAATTCACCAACATTAAATTCCATAATCAATTTTATGATTACTAATTGTGCATCTCTACACAGTGAAATTCTTGAAACCTAGCAACAAATGCTACCAGTGAACATTTATTCAGTGCTCTCAGAAATGTGAAAACATACCTTTGGGCCAGCATGACACAGAAGAGGCTAAATAGTCTTATGACAATTGACGTTCATAAAGATGATGTTAATGTAATTCATGTTGCCAGTGATTTTGTATTTGTTTATGAACATATAAACATATCTGTATTTGGCATTTTATGGAATCCGACATGTAATCTGTGATTTGATCCTTGATAATTAAGTGCACAAAATAACTGATATCTGAACTGATATTTCAAATTATGTATGTGTAAATAGGAACATTGTGTTATATGTGTCCACAGCTATAGCATTATTTTACATAAATGCTTAAGTTAGTTATATGGACATCTAAAGGTAGTGAAGGAAGGTGGTGCCACAGAGCTCATTTTAAATCAACCTTCATCCCCCCCCCCCTCAGAATATTTTTTATTCAAGCCCCACTTCAAAATTCACTTTGACACCCATGTCATACATGATCAATTTTGCTGCAGTTTGAATTATTCTAAATTTTTCATCCTCTGAATTAATAATAATAATAATAATAATAAAAATAATAATAATAATAATAATAATAATAATAATAATAATAATAATAATAATAATAATAATAATAATAATAATAATAATAATAATAATAATAATAATAATAATAATAATAAAAATAATAATAATAATAATAATAATAATAATAATAATAATAATAATAATAATAATAATAATAATAATAATAATAATAATAATAATAATTATAATAATAATAATAATAATAATAATAATAATAATAATAATAATAATAATAATAATAATAATAATAATAATAATAATAATAATAATAATAATAATAATATTTGTATAGCAGATACCAGACTGTTCATAGCGCTGTGTTCAGGACGTGCATCCTGAAGAGATGAGTTTTCAGTCTATTCTTAAATGAGTAGACTGAAGTACTTGTCCTAATATCAGTAGGCAAGAAATTCCAAAGTCTAGGGCCGACAGATGAAAAGGCCCTGTCACCCACTGTCCTTAGCCTGGTGTTAGGTACTTGTAGATGGGTGCCATCGTTAGATCTTAGACAGCGTTCCCCTTGTTTGATTAGGAGTAGATCACGTAAGTAAGGCGGAGCCTTACCATTTAGGGCTTTCCAGGTTAAGAGAAGGATTTTAAAATCAATGGGTAAGTGTAACAGCGGTCTTCTCGCCAAGTTCCTAATGTGGTAATAGCCCTTCTGGCACATTTTTCTGATCTGGGCCTTCATGTCCATGTTGGAGTCAAATGTGATGCCAATATCCACCACTGACTCACTAGGAGCAATATCAGAGCTACCCACTCTGATTGTGTCTGGGATACTACCGCTGGTGGCAGTACTGTACCTGTCAGTACATATGAGCATCTCTGTCTTTCCATCATTTATCTTCATCTTATTTGATATAAGGAAATTTCTGACCTCACAGACACACTCCTCAAGTTTGTGTCTGCTTATATCAACTTGATGGGGGGAAGTATGGTCTACAGGGATGTAGATCTGAGTATCATCTGCATAAATATGATAGCTCAGACCATATTTGGCAAGGATATCAGAAAGGGGTGTCATATAAATGGTGAACAGTATGGAACCCAGGACTGAGCCCTGTGGCACTCCATATTCTATGGACTTGAGACAGGACCTATGGGTCCCCACCTTCATACATTGTTTCCTGTTCCTTAGATATGAGGAGAGGGTGTGACCCTTGACATTACATCTAGCCTCCAGTCCATCAAATAGAATAGACTTTTTATTGTCTAGAGCACACAAGATATCATTTTGCACCTTTAACAAAGCAGTTTCAGTGCTATGATATTCTTTATAGGCTGATTGAAACTTGTCAGTAAGGCCATTCCTTACAAGATGAGGGACTAATTGGTCCGCTATTGCCCTCTTAGTTAATTTAGAGATAAATGTCAGGTTGGAAACAGGCCTGTCGTTTTTCTCAAATTATCCTGCTTTGGGTTTGAATACAAATCATGCAGGATATTGGCAGCAGTGCCACCACATTGTAGCAACATTTGGTGTCCATTAATTTCTGTAATGACGACTTTTTTCCATAATGTTTCATTATTTGCTTTTTCATATATTTGTGACTGTATGATTCACTGTCTGTTCCATGTTTTGGACTCCTTAGATGTCATTTTTGTCTGCTTGTCAACTATTTAGAATTTGTGAGGAATTGACCTGCCTGTGCTGCATGCCTGATGGTTGACAGCATTGGCAGCATGTATGTCATTAACAAATTATATTTTGGCCTAGTTTTTATCATGCTGTCACAAATAGTGGAAACACTTCTGTCAAAGTCCTTTGTTCTAACTGGTGTTAATGCATACTCTTTTTTCCTTCCACTACAAAGGTCACCTAATGTACAGAATATACAATGTGTTTCATAGCAAAATGATGCTGGCATTGTATGAAATACATTACAAGAAACACTACAAGCTATTTATTTCCTTATCATGGCCTTAAAATAACTGCTTTACACTAACAGCAAAGGCATGATATTATTTCAGTGTGCAGGGAACCTTTAATCATAAAAGAACCCTGAATGTAAGCATGAATATGGTGAAACATCAATGAGAGGCGGCCATTTTGTATTTATGCAAATTAGGTGATGTTCTACTAAGTCGATTTTGGTAGACTTTTTATATGTTCATCTGGTTAATGTTCTAAGACAAATAACACCAAAATGGTCTACTTTGTTCTGGGCCATTTCATATTTTGACTGGACTATTTCAACAATAACCTTCTTATACATTTGAAATATGAGAGTTATTCAGTTGGATTTGATATAATGATAATACTATATAAATGATGAAATTCAATGTATGTTGCTTAAGTATTTATATTTTTGCCTTTCTAGTAGTTGAGGTAAGAAAAGGCATAGTTTTGGCAGCCTACCAATCTGTGTTTTCTTCAAGTACAGTTCTAGATGTACGCATTATATCCTGTATATTTGACACACCTATTGACTTAATTCTATATATCTATATCTATATCTATATCTACATTTACATCTCTCTATCTCTCTATCTCTCTATCTCTCTATCTCTCTATCTCTCTATCTAGCTATCTGTCTGTCTGTCTGTCTGTCTGTCTGTCTGTCTGTCTGTCTGTCTGTCTGTCTGTCTGTCTGTCTGTCTGTCTGTCTGTCTGTCTGTCTGTCTGTCTGTCTGTCTGTCTGTCTGTCTGTCTGTCTGTCTGTCTGTCTGTCTGTCTGTCTGTCTGTCTGTCTGTCTGTCTGTCTGTCTGTCTGTCTGTCTGTCTGTCTGTCTGTCTGTCTGTCTGTCTGTCTGTCTGTCTGTCTGTCTATATATATATATACTAGGAGAATTAATATCTTTATTCAGACATGATTCGTGTATTAAAGTCACATTTTAAGATGATATTAATGGCCGTGATTAAAGCTTTATAATCATATCATTAATCGTTACATCATCATTACTTAAGTCCACATAATATAAATGTCGCTTTTAAAGATCTCCGTCCCATCAAGCAACCCACATTTGAGCCTTATTTAGGACAAATTCTATAATCTGCCTCCCGGTCAAACCATAGTTGGCCAAAAGGCTACAATTTTTTTAAAATTAGGTTTCATTTCCAGTGTTGTCTCCATTTGCAAGGAGGATACACTTTGTTGGTCTGACCTGTGGCAAGGACAACGCCATCTGAAGTTTAAAAAATATCTAATTCCAAAGAGAAATGTCATAGCCAACACAAAATTGTAGTGTGCATGCAAGTGTTCAGGAAATCTTTAAGATCAAATTATGATCTATCTTCGGGGTTATAAACAAACATTTCCACAACCCTTCGATTAAGAAATGCTTCTCTTGCAGATTGATAGGGAGGCTGGGTCTTTGTTTTGGTTGTTAATATAGTGCCGAGCACCTGTGAATATGCAGCGCTTAACGCGCCCTTAATTCACATTATCAACCATTACACAACCTCAGTATGAACAAGTAATAGGTAGAGCTAGTGGCGGAGAGTGACTTTGCCGGTATGTCAACACTCCGCCACTACTCGCAACACCAACCTAATCCAGCTTCTGCATCGCTCTCCAACCTTTATAAATATTTATTACATAAATTTCTTCTGGCACATCAAATAAAAATGTGGAAAAGTATGTTCACATATTTCCATCCTTGAAATTCACGAAATCATATCCCTCTGTTTTCAAGTATATGAAAACTGCCTTGTAACTTAGAGTATCAACTTACCGATTTGGTTCTTGATAGTTTTTCACTGTTTGGGAACATCTTCTATTGATCAAAAGAAGACCTTACGTGCTCTCCTTTTGCGATACAGTAAATGTCCTTTGTTGTGTCTTGATATGTACTGTACCATCAATACTGTTCACATTCCAAAATAGCTGCACTCTGGGCCGATGCACAATAGATAGCGCTTTGCCTATTTCAGCTTCAGTATAATTCAGCGTTTAGGATTGGTCACGTGACTCTAGAGTGTCATACCCATGGGAAGTTTTAAGAGAAACATTTTCACCAAAAATTGTGAAGGCCCTGTGACGAAGCTCTCACGCTATGCAGATCTATGGTGTGTTTCTTATGAATATTTAAGTCGTAAATCACAGAGAAATGGTGGTTTGTTCTATTTAGATCTATAATGATCATAATATTGTTAGATTCTTTCCATAGTTCATTACGACCCTAATGTCCAGATATCCAGTTGATGCACTACCTACGAATGTCTGTCCATTAAAAGCTGCCCTTAATTCAAATGCACTTCATGTTCCTGTGATATAACTAATCATTTAATCATATTATGAAAAAATAATCGTTTTTGATGAATAATACATCTTAAATGCACACACACACATTAATGGACACCGATAAACCAATCACCAGTTCCCTCCCCAGAGACCAGCATTATTAAACCACTTATAGTTACTTTAGAAAGACTATTGGATCTACACTTTTGTGGTAATTATTATATTCCCAAGGATGGACCACACTTTGGTGGAAACTCTTAATTCCATCTGATATGTACATTGCAATGAAATTGATTATGTGCATCTAGCAGCTTGTTTGCATTTTAGGGTAACGATCATCACCATATTGAATAGAAAAGGCTTTGCAAAGCGTTGTATGTGAACTTCAAATTTCATTTGTACTATTTAGGTTTTAATGTACATGTGTATATGATTCAGTGCATTATTGGTTTTAAGGCCAAAGTGGTTACAAAATTCATTCAAATATATCTTACCATCCAATGTCAGATGTATTGTGTCACAAATTACTTTTTCACAAATAATCCGTATCTATTCTATGGATGCTGACAATTATATTAGAAATAACAGCACCTTGTTATGATATGTTTACTGCTTCCATCACAAAAAGGTCAAGATATGTTCCAGTGAACTTCTTTGCTTCAGTTAACTTTGAATAAGGAAGTTAAACAGAACCCCTAACTATTTTTAGACATAAACAGTTCTTTTCTATTTGTTACTCCCCTTATATTGTGATCATGCAAATCAGCTCTTAAAATCCACTCTTAAAATATTATCTTAGAATAAAATCTGTCCATCAGGTTTTTCAAAACATTGACTGGCGGTCAATTTTATACTTGAAAGGTGCTCTTTGTAAAACACAAAACAACTATTCAGTTGTAATATTCTGAAGGGAAATATAATTGACAAACCTTGCTGTCCTGTTCCACATTCTAGTTGAAATACGCTATCTTTCATATATAAACATCAAAAATAGTTTTGAACATTTTTTGTACTTGGCAAGACCATTTGACATGAAAAAACATATCTGGAAGCGAAAGCCGAGACCTATACAAGCTTGCAGATTCAAACTTTTTGGAATTGAACAGGAACAACACACTGGTAAGCCAGTTGGAGCATGCACTATCTTTATGCATAATGTATGCTAAATATGAGATGATTCAAACAGCAGGAAAAACATCATAAATATTTCACTGTGGTTTACTCTCATATCGGTTTTAATGATTATGTTCAAAAAGGCGAGAATCGACACAAAATGGGCACTGCTACAAAACCATGTATATTATGTACCAAATTATCTCCCACAATCATGACAGTGTCCAAAAAATAGAAATTGTCCAAAATATTAACGTAATACTTTTCTTTCATAAACTGATTACCGACACCTACACTGTATATTTGGGGGAAATAAACCTGTGTTCGATCTCGTTGTTTTGCACATAAAACACATATAGTCAATTTGCTGAGATGGAAGATGGGTTAGTTTTTAGCTTTCTATAATATTGTCTGATACAGAGAGACTCATTTTTGTTACAGGGTGCTACAAACAATCTCCTGATTGTGTTCAGTCAAGTGCATTACAACTAGGCAGCAGTTGTGTATTGCTTACATATATTTATCTTTTGATGACACCAAGGCAGTCTGGGCTCACAACGGAGTCGCCGCATCATTGATAGCGTGACGTACAGTAAGGTTTAACATGATATATCTCGCCCGACCTAACGTTATGGTCAATGAAGGTTTGTGTGTTTAGCCATAAGCAGGGACTATACAGAATCGATAACTGGCTTATGTTGTCCACTTAACCAGAATGACAACCTCACACAAAACAACGACAAGAATTTAGCTCAGGCGATAATCTATATAATTATGTAATTAAAAATCACAGTTAATTTCTTGTTGATCGATTACCCGAAAAATCTATTTCGATGAACACATTCTGGAGTTTGCCAAAGACACAAACAACTTGGTGACTTGTTTGAATTATAGACATTAAGATTGTCTAGACTTTCTGCATATAGAGTTTCTGCCCATGTATGCCATGGTAATTAGGGAACGGACTGATGATAAAAAGAGTGAAAATATGAAAATATAACGTCGGACCATATCTTTCCATGAACAAATAAATATATGAATTCTCACATACATGAATTGAAAAGATTAGGAACATGGAAAACAAAAAACAAAAAAACACATCGCATATGGGGCGTTTAGGGATACTGACTGAAGCAATCTAGTTTATGTAATTCCCAAATGGTGCAAGAGCTATGTAGGAGAAACATAATGTCGAGACAAGCTTACTTGCTTGGCCTGTCTGATTTCTATGGAAGTTTGCCCTCATCGCCATCAACAAAGGATAGCGTCATAATTTCTATTGACTTTGTGGCCACACTCAATGCCCCCCTTGAGTGATGCTAACGTCAGTGCCACCAAGAATCACCCCTGAATGTAAACCATTAGTTGTGATTTGCTCAGATATTGTTCATCTATATAGATAGTAAATGGAAGCTAAGCCTGGAGGACTATATGACTGGTAAACACTCATCCATATCTGTGAGGGATCCTCAATCATAAATCCTCAATCAAAGTTTGGCTTTCTTGATTTTTCATATTACTTTAAACACTGAAGATAATTCATTGTGATTCTTGAAAATCTCCATAAACAATAACAATATTGGTAATGTGCAAATGTTGGCAGCGCTTCTGTATATATATGGATGTAAATTGGGATTGGGAATGGGGAGAATACTGTGGTAGGTACTTTACTACCTCGGTAGAATGAGAGCAAATCATCATCCAATAAAACTTCCAATCTTTGATGTGAACCGTGGCAGACTGGCAGCCGGTCATTGAATGTTATAATACAGAACATGACAAATTTGGTGATGCCATTTAGTATGATGGAACCTAAGTCTCTGCCTTCTGTATCAGAGTGGAAGAGAGACAGGTCACGGAATGAAATAGAGAAAAATCGATGGCAATTTGTATAGCGTTGTCAGGGCGGATGCAGTAATTGCTTATGGGGGGGGTCCAATATGTAATATCATATTGCGCATATCTTCACATCGGGTCCACAGATTTTTAGAGCAGGGACGGGGGCTGAAACCCCCCTATCCCTGCATCCGCTACTGGTTGTCCCGGGAAGCAAAGGAATATTGGTTTTAGTGGCGGCCCACATTATTTTGGGTCAGTGCATGTGCTTTCCCGGCTGTGTCCTGTCTCCATCCAGATGATGATATCAAGGATAAGTCCCAGACAGATTGGAGTCCGTCCTTGTCCACCGAAGAGGGCAGGAAATGCTATCAAAATAGCGCATTGTTCGAACAAAAAGTCCGTCTCAGTGTTGGTCTCAGTGGAAGTGCGGTCTGGGACCAGTCAACACCTTATTATTTGGTGTATCGTGTTTTCAGTGTGTGCTTTGGTTCGTTAATCTGTTGAATCGTTATTTTAATTATCTATTTGGACATCAGAGGTAATATCAATAAGTTATACCATGTATATCTCACTCAACGTATGAAAAGGCGACGCCTCAATATACCATGTATATCCTGCTCAACGTCAAAAAGACTATACCTTAATATACCATGTATATCCTATTCAACATGAAAAAGACTATGCCTCAATATGCCATGTATATCCTACTCAACATGAAAAAGACTATACCTCAATATACCATGTAAATCCTACTCAACATGAAAAAGACTATACCTCAATATACCATGTATATCCTACTAAACATGAAAAAGGTCTATACCTCAATATACCATGTATATCCTACTCTACGTGAAAAAATCTATACCTCAATATACCAGGTATATCCTACTCTACGTGAACAAGTCTATACCTCAATATACCATGTATATCCTACTCAACATGAAAAAGACTATACCTCAATATACCATGTATATCCTACTCTACGTGAAAAAGTCTATACCTCAATATACCATGTATATCCTACTCAACATGAAAAAGACTATACCTCAATATACCATATAAATCCTACTCAACATGAAAAAGACTATACCTCAATATACCATGTATATCCTACTAAACATGAAAAGGTCTATACCTCAATATACCATGTATATCCTACTCTACGTGAAAAAGTCTATACCTCAATATACCATGTATATCCTACTCAACATGAAAAAGACTATACCTCAATATACCATGTATATCCTACTCAACATGAAAAAGTCTATACCTCAATATACCATGTATATCCTACTAAACATGAAAAAGACTATACCTCAATATACCATGTGTATCCTACTCAACTTGAAAAAGACTATACCTCAATATACCATGTGTATCCTACTCAACATGAAAAAGACTATGCCTCAATATACCATGTATATCCTACTCAACATGAAAAAGACTATACCTCAATATACCATGTGTATCCTACTCAACTTGAAAAAGACTATACCTCAATATACCATGTGTATCCTACTCAACTTGAAAAAGACTATACCTCAATATACCATGTGTATCCTACTCAACGTGAAAAAGAGGCCACACCTCAATATACCATGTATATCCTACTCTACGTGAAAAAGAGGCCACACCTCAATATACCATGTATATCCTACTCAACTTGAAAAAGACTACACCTCAATATGCCATGTATATCCTACTCAACTTGAAAAAGACTACACCTCAATATGCCATGTATATCCTACTCAACTTGAAAAAGACTACACTTCAATATGCCATGTATATCCTGTTATACCTATTCTCTCATGATCAGCTTAGTATATCAAACTCGGATTAGTTTATTGCCATCAGCTTGAGGGAGGATCCACACCAGAAATCTAGACGCGAGAAGAATGTACATCCTGAGTTAGGATAGTACGATGTAAGCTGGCCCTTTAAGCTGCCCTTCTCAATGCCACTTACATATATGCAAGATGTAAAACATGACTGACTAATGAAACAAACAAAAAAATAGAAACGCAAAATTCAAACACTTCTTGCCTCGCCGATCGAGCCGAACAAGTGCTTGAACAGTATTTCTATCCGGTGTCGAAATATTTCATTTTGAAAAGAGGTGCTTTTCACAATGAATCCTTTTCATTATATCCTGTTTGATGCAAATTTTCAGAATGTATGACGTTGTTTTTACAAAAAGAGACATCCATACTGAGAGAGCCTTAGTCAGGTCACCAGCTAGCAGGACTGGGCAGTCTCAACTATAATACTCATAAAACGAATGGAATGGTGTCATGAGTTAAATGTGGGCTGAGAATATGGCCTATTGCTTTATAGGAGAAAATGCGTACAAACGGCTCAACACCACACAAAAATCAACCGTACAGATTAACTCTTGGGAAAACAGGTCTGACCTTGCACTTAGGTTATTCATCTTACAAGATTAAGATTAAGTGTTCATGAAGATTATCAAGCTTACCTCATCATATTCCATACTGGGACCAAGACAGCCTACCAGTCCATTCTTATATAAGACGATAATAACAAATTGATATCACTAACTTTTGAAGCACTCAAGAATCAAAATCATTACAACAATGGTTTGCTAACTTTCAGATTAACGTCATATTTTTGTGTGCACAACAACACTGTTCACGATCCCTCAGTCACTGCTCCAAATTCTCCTCATCCAATAGAAACATGTTGAAAATATCATTAATTGTTACTTTTTATTTTTTTTCTAAATATAACATTTTCCCCATTTGAAAATTATCTTTGTAAAAGCTAAAGAAACTACGCCCATTGCAAGCATATCTGGTATTGTGTGATAAATTTCAATAAAAATAAAAATCAGTCTTTTAACTTATACTGTTGGACAACGTGAGAAACACAGTAGAAACAATCATAACATTCTCTCAACATTGGGACGACAAATGTTGTATATATCTGTTTTGATAGATTGTCAAGAAATATATCAATCATTTTCAAATCATTTAGCAGGACAGCAGACGTAATGGACATAATTGCATGACATCTTAATGTGTCAGGGGAATAAGGAAATTATATTAATTATATTATTATGGTAACTGATTTTACTGAATAATTTTGATGTCATTGTTGGTTTCACAAAGTGCAGCATTACATGTTTTCAACCTTATCTTTAATACCAGATGTACATTACCCAATTGGTTATGTACATCTGTTAACATATATTATCTTATCTTTATATATATATATATATTCTGAAGTAATTACAATAAAATATGTGCCAGTGATCTTAATTAATATTGGTGGTGGATGTTGCCATGTACTATCAAAGAAACGGCTCAACACCACACAAATTTCAATTAAGATAATTCACTATATGATGAAACAGCCAACAGCATTACAATCTATAGCAGTCTCAGATAAACAACAATTTATATGTCATGCTTCATACCCAGAAACAACAATTGAAAATTCTAATACAAAATATATTTGACACATAAGCAACCAATAAAAATAAAATCGTGTATGTTGACCGAAGATCGCGTTGATGAAGTTTAAACACCCAAATAGGCATCACGGGAAAAGGCGACTATCATTGGCAAGAGAACAAGTATATTTATAGTTAATAAACTTACCCTTATCTCTTTATGAGGCATGATCTATGTTGTGGACCACAGACACCTGACGTTGGGTATAAGCAGTAGCAGCCTTACAATATGATCTGCCCTTTTGCCAATGGCAGGTTAACGATCCCTTGTCTCTCTAATACAGCGAACTGTGAAATGTCACTTGCATTGCTAAAATGTCATTAATGAATTCTTAGTATTTAGTTCTATTGGTGTGTCTGTGTGTTGCTGTAGACAATAGTTACTTGTCAATGTTGGACATTCATCTAATGATAATTCCAAACAATTTGCAGAACCGTTCAATACATACACAAGTGCAGTAATTGGAGAGTTACATCTGATATATGGTAACTAATGACTCAATATGACGTATATTGTATGCTATAAAAAAGGTCCACCAGTCTGACTCAAACAATTTGATGTAAATGTTAGGATTATATTGTGGCCAATTCAGATTTGCACTGTATTCAAAGTTCCATCTGAGTTTGCAGCCTATAAATACCTCACTCCCGCTTCACAAGTGTCTTTGTCTCTACAAGGGCGCCTTTCACGTGGAATACACGAAGACAAACCTCTGTTTTATCACAATTATCTGGTTGGGCAACCCACCAATCAAAGTATAAATACTTACTATGTCTCACTGATGAATATTCAAATATTCTGGGTTTTTGATCTCTGTAGATTATTCCAAGACCTTTTATCTTTCATGAACGCTTTGTGAGCGCCAAATTGATGTTAAATCGTTTTCCTCTCAGGGTTTTATAATTTTATTCCATAATTTGTTTAGAAATCTTTATATGCCAGGGTCATTGGACTTGTCATGTTGTGAGTTTTATTACCACGATCTCCTGGGAGAATGTAACCCAAGTGCAACACCTGGTGATGTGCGGTACATCGGGCGTGGTAGTCCTGTCAACCAACTGCCTGGTGAGTATGGGCTGATCAGATCTCATTTGTTCCTTATGCCTTGAGATTACATGAGAACATTGACATAGCTGGTCTAGGTATGTGACTCAGTGAATCTCCCTGCTCCCAACCTTGCCTCTGTGATTGCACATTGGGTATGCCTCAACTGCCAGGGCGGTGTGACAAGGATCCACGCCTCTTATAGAAGGGTAGTAGTTTTAATGGTGCACCTGTGAAGTTGTTAAGTGAGCGTGATGCCGGGTGGCCGGTGGCAGACTGCTGATCTCTGTCCTCAGATAACGTTCTCGCCGAGACCTCATCGGGACGCTTGGCTCACACTCTCCCGTCACTCTCACATCGGGGTGTGGCTAGCTGATGACAAGATGCGTGGCAAGGTGTAAATCTATTGGGAAATACATGA
The DNA here is from genome assembly GCA_949316495.1 of Amphiduros pacificus. Classification (NCBI taxonomy): domain Eukaryota; kingdom Metazoa; phylum Annelida; class Polychaeta; order Phyllodocida; family Hesionidae; genus Amphiduros; species Amphiduros pacificus. The sequence goes on along the minus strand of OX439004.1, from coordinate 20,151,422 downwards.
ATACACCTTTCATGTGTCTGATGATCATTATTATTGTTATAAATCTGCCACAACGTGACAATTCTGTTGTCACGAGGGAGGGGGAACAAATTCGAAGCAATGTAATATGAGAACGAATAATTCAATTTTACCATTTTTGACATAAAGATAAATGATATACAATTTGACTGTTTCCATCCATTTTGAACCTTTTCGTGGGTCTTACATTCTGTGAGGTAGTGGGATACAGGTGATCAGCCAAATAAACAATCAGTTGTATTATTTTATTTCCAGATTTCCGCCTCACAACCCGGTAAGAGTAACTCAGGTAAACGAGGTATATCTCGGGAGGCATGAATCAGTCTGAGGCATGAATCAGAGGCATGTCAGTCAGTCAGTCAGTCAGTCAGTCAGTCAGTTGTCATTCATGACAAACGGATAAACAAGGTTTATTTCGGTAAGCATAAGTCAGTCAATTGTCTTTCGGGTTAACTTGATATTTTTAAATGTCTGAAAACTAATAACTCATCTTACAGTTATTTGATGGGAAGTAACATATACAGATATATTCTGCACATATTATAACTATCGTTTGACAGTTGGCATTGTATATTTAGATGAAGACCACTCAAATTACTTTATTTTCGGATTGCCGTGGTGTCATGACGTGTTTTACCCTTAAAAGCAAATTTCAGATGAGGGAGAGGCCCAACCGGAAACACTCTCTTAACCGGAAACACTGTTGACAAATGTTGTGTTGGCAGGGCATTTACACCTTTTTTGGAGGGGGCAATGTAAATTGTGATTATAACAAGCTGCAAATGCTATGAAACCAAGACGACTGAAAGAAGGGTCTTGTACAAAATGCTTTTTTGCCAAAGTGATGTAATATTAACGTGCCCGAGTGAAACTGGACAAATTTGTCCAAAAATGTCACAGTGTCACTTTGGTGAAGACCTGTAATGACAAAGTGCTACGATGAGTTCCAAAGTATCAAAGTGCCAAATCTTGAATCATTCTTTCAACGCAAAAGAAACTTGCCCATATCTTAAAAAATGAAATATCAATATCTAAGATGTTATTTATGCATGATAAAATCAAAAGTTTTCATCAGAATCTGATTTTATAATAGCGCAACCCAGTGATCAATATCATGTCAACTGATATTGATATTGGCAGGTACGTTTTATAATGCATTCGTGTGTGAAATTAAAAATGATTGAAAACTACAGGAGAACAAGACCTTTAATCACTTGGTTATAATCTGAATTGCCACACAAGTGTATCCCACTAATGCCTAGAATAGGGCCTCACGAATGAGTCACAATGTTGACATGATATTGAAATACTATACCCTATTATTCCTGTAAATAAATTAGTCCATTGTGACATTTGTGGTTATTTAAGGATTGCTGATTTTTTATAAAATAAGTGAGATTTGAAAAGTGAGATTCCAGACATCAGAACAAAGGTCATAGCACGCTTTGTTTAAGAGAGCTGATAACATGGTCTTTACTGAGTAACCGTCTGTGTTATATATGTATTAGGAAGTGAGTTTTTTGTTTGTTTGTGGTTTTATACTCTGTATTACACAGTTAGTATTCAATTACTACCTCTGCAGTCATTGCCCTGTTTTTGATCTCATTCAAAGTTTGGAATTCCCTGAGTCATCAGACACCAGGCACACATATGTGCCAGAAACCTGTAACCAGGTGTCTGGCACATATACTCACCAATCAGTACAACTGCCATTACAAAAACAAATCTATTTATATTCTTTCACCCATGAGTTGACAGCCAGATTTTTCTGAATACTAATGACTTGCGGTCGATTCTGTGCGCACCTTTATAGCTTTGGTGGCAGGGACTGATATGATAGAGAGGTCCTGCTATGGAGGGTAGTGGTTTAACGTCACTTTTAACATTATTTCATTCATTTCATGACGACACCTACTTGTCATAGATAGTAATTGTGCATGTCACAGGTCCTTTACATGACAACTCATCCAGTAACTGATTTACAATGGCAATGGGTTAGTCCTTCAGGCACAGGTCTCATCTCATAGGAGAAATTGTTTTATGAATTTAATTCCAGCATGGCTGGGAATCGAACCTACGATCTTTGGATCATGGAGGAACTACTGTTAAAAAGCTTGCACTTAGACTGCGCTATGGCCCGCGGCCTTAGTGAGTTTATGATGGGTAGAGTATGAACTAATGTTAGCATTAACACGCATCACAGCGAGAGTATAGATTCGGATATACATGTTCAATGCTGCCCTTTCCCCCTCACCGGAAGTGGAAACATCTGCGTTCACTATCTACCCATGCCTTTCTCACATCAAAACATATTTCTAAGATACATTTAAACGTTAAGCCACCAGAAGAAGACTTTACCTCCTTTCTCATGTAATTAAGACATTTTTTGGTAATTAAAAGAAACCTTGGGTGTTTCAAAATGTGTTTGAGATGCAGCTGTCAACAAGTCGTGTGGCTGTGTTTACAGAAACTAGGAAATACGGGACAGTACCAGTTTAACAAGCTGTCATGTCAGAATCAAACTAATTCAGTGCACACCTCGTCTATGCCCTTCAAGGACATTAACCTAGATACAATGAACAATGTTAAACTATTTATTACACTGCCGTGCTGAATGATTTCTATTTGAAATGCAACGTCTGGGTTCGGGTGGTTCAAGTGGTTCGAGATATTTTAAGGTACATCTCAAAGCATATTTACATCCATGTACACAGCACCCAAACTTCTCATCAAAATATAGAAAACGTGTCATATTCTATCATATCACAATTTATCATATCATTACAAATTTATCTGAAATATGATTAGCATACTCAATCAGACAAAAGCTTATCTTAATGAGACACGTTCGACATCAAATCCATTTTCCCATCTTTTAATTTCAGCCAATTTCCTTATCTATCAAAAGATTGGTTTCTCAACAAGTCTCTCTTTTCAAAGTATTGTAACCCCAATAATTCAATCTTTACAATTTAACACAGACATAGTCAGCTTTCAAAGGGGCAGAAATGATGGGGTTGGTATGACCACCACAAATCAATTATTACACTCTATCACACCCACACTCACAGTCACAGTCAAGCGTACTGGTACCAATTACTCTGCGGTGTTCCAAAGGTCATGTGTTCGATTCCCGGCCATGTTACATTCATGATACCATTTTTCATATGGGCTATAGGCTATGACTCAAGGGTTAATCCTTTGTCCTTGACCCGCCCAGTTACAGATTTCCAAGGACAACATGTTAACCCTATAAGCATGGACCTCGGCTCATATGAATAATTGTAACTTTGTGGGGGGGGGGGATATTATTTTTAAGTGTTTTGTCGAGAGTTCGTTCACAAGGTTTGCTTATTTCCGAGCAAAGTTAATTGTGACGTGGGAGCTAGTTAGCTGAAAGTTTGCTGAAAATTGTAGCAATATTTCTAATGGTCCAAACACGTAATATATCATGTGAAACACAAGAACGTGAGGGGTAGAATTAAAATGGCAAGTAACTCACTCGTAGGATACATCTAGAGTGAATTGATATCACGTTCGGTACATAGCCATCTATAGTACACTCAGTCTGATAACATGACAGGCTTTTGGCTCATGTCATGGGTGGGCACGTGCTGTCATAAGATCACATTTTTATACAAAGCTTTGGGCATATTTGATACATTGAGAACAAGTTTTTTGAGGAGAAAAGAAATACAATTTTAGTCCCCAATTATCAGTAGAAAAAGGAGAACATTTCATTAAGTTGTTCTGGTCTGAATCATTTGGGGAGGGGGGCACAATCATAAACCCAAAACTTTGATCAACAATTAACAACCGTAAAAATTTAACGAGATCCTGTGAGATCTACAGGTAAAAACACTCGTTATTTTATTGGACTTGGTTCAAAACTAGTGTATGGATTGCATGAAAATCCAAAACAGGAAAGTCTTTGCTATGGAATCAGCATGCGCGACTAAAAGGTTCAAAAGATTCAAGCGAGGTGCATTCACACCTTTTGTGTTACCAGGAATATCATTTGTGATCGTTGACGCCAAGCTTTGAAAGCATTGAAACCAAGATGGTTGAATGTTGGTCGAATATTGCATCAAAATCTTCTTAAGGGCATAACACGTAATGGGTTCAGAACAGTGGTTTGTCATCATATCCCCTGGATATGCGGCACCATTGCGGCACAATTGACAGCTGCGAATACTGTTGCGGCACCATTGACAGCTGTGAATACTGTGTGGCACCATTGACAACTGCAAATACTGTGCGGCACCATTGACAGCCGCGAATACTGTACGGCACCATTGACAGCTGGGAATACTGTGCGGCACCATTGACAGCTGGGAATACTGTGTGGCACCATTGACAGCTGCGAATACTGTGCGGCACCATTGACAGCTGCAAATACTGTACGGCACCATTGACAGCTGTGAATACTGTGCAGCACCATTGACAGCTGTGAATACTGTGCGGCACCATTGACAGCTGTGAATACTGTGCGGCACCATTGACAGCTGTGAATACTGTGCGGCACCATTGACAGCTGCGAATACTGTGCAGCACCATTGACAGCTGTGAATACTGTGCAGCACCATTGACAGCTGCAAATACTGTGCGGTACCATTGACAGCTGCGAATACTGTGCGGCACCATTGACAGCTGTGAATACAGTACGGCACCATTGACAGCTGCGAATACTGTACGGCTGGTTATGCACGTCCATCTTACCTGCTAAAGGTCCGGGGCTAATTACCCATCGGTAGTATTTCAATCATGCTAAATGAATATGCATAAGTTCCCACTAAGACAATGCTCCGTGATTGGTTATTAAAGGCCGTGGTTGGTATTATCTTGGAATATAATGATACTCATTATACTCCAAGATATTATCATGCCTATGGAGTAATGCAAAATATAGACCCCCATCATGCTTCGAAATGACGAAAGGTTCCGGTGGCATGCGTCTACCTTACCTGATATAGCTTTGATAATGTCGAAAAGTCCTTTGAAATAGGAAATGAAAATAAAATGCCAGCTTCAAAAAATAAAATCTTTCCACAATGTTAACATTAATCAATGTAACCTGAAAATAACAATAACTTTAAACGATGCAATATCTCAATATTGTTAACTTTATACATGATGTAATCTTGACACAATATAAACTTCACACTCTATCAACCTGGAACAAAGTTAAATATCTACACCACTTTTCATATGTTTAGGAATTACTTATACTTACTTGTCAGTTCTCAACAGTAAGATTGAATTGTTGCTTACATTCAAGATGATTATTGAATTACTGAGTTATTCTCCCACAGTCCGCCTTCATATTTGTTATTTGAGAATAGGTGTAAGATTTTAAAGATGAGCAGGACGTCATTATGGATCCAGCTCGCACTTCACCCTGCCAAATGAACTCAATCACCACGCCCAGATAACAATACAACACACATCTCACCCAAAACATTGTTCACAAAATGACTTCCTCAAAATGTTTTGTAATTCAAATACTGCTTTCCCATATGGGAGCATTGAAACCCAAACTTATTTTCCTTGTTTTGCTTTATCAAAACAATTATTAAATTACAGCTTCAAATGTAGTCTATATAATATATACATGAATTTTATTTCTACAAATTCAACGAGAATATTACGCACATTTTATTCCACACCTCATATGCAGTAATTACTGTCTACATCACTTGTAGGGCCTCATTTGTAATCGTTACAGCATCAAGTTATCCGCCAGCATTGTCACTTAGTCATCACCCATCTCCATCTTTATCTGTCTTTATCTGCACGCTAACTTCTTGTAATCAGAATCTCCCAGGGTTGAAGCACTGGGCCAGCATACTGACTAGTACACTCCACATATTTCAACAGAACCTTTTCGGCAATTACTGCCTAGGAATTGAATCCTATCTTATCCCATTTCAAAAATGTAATTCTTTTCAGATTTAATTCCATATTGTTTTGGTGTGATAACATTTAATGATATACACATGCTTATCAATGACCCTGATTTAGGACTCTGACTTAAGAAGTTGATATTTTGGTTCACCATATATCTTTGGTTCTCGCGTCATCTGATAAGAATTCATGATGGTGGAACCGATCGCTTATTTCCAATGACCATGTCTTTGCATTAGTGCCTATTTGTCTTATTGCTGATGAAGCTCATGATTTTGGACCCTCTTGCACAACAGCAGTCTGATCTCACCTTAACTACCTTAACTATATTTTTTAACCAAAATAATTTTTAACTATATTTTTTAACCAAAATAATTACACATACCCTGCTCCCTCCTGACTTTCTCCCTCTTGAACTCCCTCCTTACATTATCCCTCCTGACCTTCCCCCGCCTGACCTTCTCCCTTCTGACATTCTTCCTCTGATCTTCTCCCTCCCGACCTTCTCCCTCCTTGCATTCTCCCTACTGACCTTCTCCCTACTGACCTTGTCCCTCCTTACATTCTCCCTCCTGACCTTCTCCCTCCTGAACTCCCTCCTTACATTCTCCCTCCTGACCTTCTCCTTACTGACCTTCTCCCTCCTGACCTTCTCCCTCCTGAACTCCCTCCTTACATTCTCCCTCCTGACCTTCTCCCTCCTTACACCCTCCCTACTGACCTCCCTCCTGACTTTCTCCCTCTTGAACTCCCTCCTTACATTATCCCTCCTGACCTTCTTCCTCTGATCTTCTCCCTCCCGACCTTCTCCCTCCTTGCATTCTCCCTACTGACCTTCTCCCTCCTTGCATTCTCCCTACTGACCTTCTCCCTCCTGACCTTCTCCCTCCTTACATTCTCCCTCCTGACCTTCTCCCTCTTGAACTCCCTCCTTTCATTCTCCCTCCTGACCTTCTCCTTACTGACCTTCTCCCTCCTGACCTTCTCCCTACTTCGTCTTGCAATCGTTGGTGCTTTGGAAGCTCAATGTGTAGCGCGTGATAAGCATCCTCAAGAGGTCACATGACTTGAAAATAATCCGGGTCCATTACCAACACTGTTTTCGAACTGTTTCCATTAGTTTAGATGGCTGGGGACCGACTGCTTCACACAGAATTTAGCCTAAAAGGGTATTTCTGCAGACGCCTGGGCCTCTAGCGTGGGATTTTTTATGCTTTCCCTGTCCGATCACATGCACAGATTTGCCTGTAAATCAATACACTGGAACATATTTATGTATTATGGTTGGCGGTAAATTATTTTTCTTTTCTTAAAATATATGTCAATAATTTCGTTTAATTTCTGCAACCAGCCTCTGGACTATATTTCAAAGTTTACGTGCTTTGGTCCGATGATCGGAATGCCAAGTCTAAAATAAGTATGGTGAACCACACTCACAAAAGAATAAATATCAACTCTTTCACGCCTCATTTCACATATTGTTTGTATGTTGTTTATATCTGTGCTAGATTTTAAGAAAATTAGTTGTATTGTTTTGATTATCAAGAGCTAGGTACAATTGTCATTTTAATTGAACACTCTGCTCTGTGAGCAATGTACCAACATTACTGCTCTGTGAGCGATGTACCAACGTTACCGCTCTGTGAGCAATGTACCAACATTACAGCTCTGTGAGCAATGTACCAACATTACAGCTCTGTGAGCAATGTACCAATATTACCACTCTGTGAGCAATGTACCAACATTACCGCTCTGTGAGCAATGTACCAACATTACCGCTCTGTGAGCAATGTACCAACATTACCACTCTGTGAGCAATGTACCAACATTACCACTCTGTGAGCAATGTACCAACATTACAGCTCTGTGAGCAATATACCAACATTACCGCTCTGTGAGCAATGTACCAACATTACCGCTCTGTGAGCAATGTACCAACATTACCGCTCTGTGAGCAATGTTCCAACATTACCGCTCTGTGAGCAATATACCAACATTACCGCTCTGTGAGCAATGTACCAACATTACCGCTCTGTGAGCAATGTTCCAACATTACCGCTCTGTGAGCAATGTACCAACATTACAGCTCAACTTTACTTTCCATCACTGCATCAGTCAATGTCTCAGGTTGGACACATACATGTCAGTATTTTGAAAACAAAATGCAGATTATATTTCATGTTTTTGTACTATGTAAGAACATAATACTTTATATTGTTTCGTAATGTTTCGTAATGTACAATCTGTAGCAGTTTCTTTCTTAACTGTTATATTTCTTGCGTATTATTACCGATTTATGGAAATAAATTTATGTTGTTTCCCATCTAATGATACCATGCTTCCCCCACTTTGGGTTGTCTCGCTATTCTTCAGCAATTCCTTTGGCGACCTCTCCCAATACACATTAGGTTTGAAAAAAAAATGTCCTTGGGTTTGTTGTAGTGTTATTTTAAAGGATGTCAAGTGATGCTGTTAGGGCAATACTGAGCAGAGATTCTCATCCATAGAATGTGCTAATGTCCTTGGGCAAAACTGTCAGAGTACAGAACGTAGCCTATTCACATCATCGTCTCTTGCTGTCATCCCATTAGGGTCTAAAGTTAAAAGCTGTTTTATTGTTGAGAATTAATAGTCTTCCTAGAAGTGTACCGTTGCAAATGATTTACGTCAAAGACCTTCCCATCTTTCTCTGACACTTCTATTTTAGCCATGTTTCATCCAGCTTATCCCAGAATCAACCTCGCCTTTTTAATCATACCTGTCGTACATATTATGTGGGATATTTAAGATATTTCGAATGTGGATCCTATGTGATATTTAATATTTGTCAAAAGTATGAATTTCAAATGTTTTAGTTTGAGGTTGTTTAAAACATATTTGGCCTGTATAATGTTCAGTGGCAATCTGAAATGGATAATTTATTCAAATCAATATTTTTTCGTCTATCCGAAAGAAGAGATGATACACATTTTACTCTGCATAACATCGGTAGTACTGCAAGTCATTGATTCTCTTTCAAGACCACAGCCCGATATTTATGAGAAGTCATGACGTACGTCAAATGACGGCAAGGACTCGTATGTGAGTCATGTAAGGGAGGGTAGGGAAGAACCAAATATTTCAATATGGGATACCTAAATAAGTCTACGACATGGCATTACTTTTTGGCCCAGCACTTTACCTCCAGCTTTTGAGTGGGATGTTGCTTAGTGTGTAAAACGTTTTTCTTCATTGCTAAAGTTCCTAGATTCGAATTCTGGTTAGGTCATGCTACATGCTCAAGATATAGGTGAACATCTGCTACGCTATTGGGTCGTTTCTCACTCCAGCCAGTGCCCCAAAGAGATTACCAAAGGCCGTGATTTGTGCTACATGTGATAACACAAAAAGAAAACATTCGTCACTATTCGAAAATAGAAGGCATAGACTCCTGGTGAGATATTTCTATCTGACTAGATATAGTGAAAACGGTGCTGAACTTGCCATTAAAACAAACAAATATTTCACCAGCATAAATATAAATACATTGTATTTAATCTATATTCTGTGGTAAAACCTTTGAGGTACCAGACTCGCCATATAGACTTTGCAGTGCTATGTTAAGATTATAATGTAAATACATCAACAAATGCAAACCATTACATCTATGGCTCACCCACCCACAGATTGACTACTAGTAGTTGTAAATGATATGAACGCCTCTTCTTATTATAAAGTCAAAGTGTTGCACAATCACTTCATGTGCTTAATTCATAGTCATAGGTCATAAGGGTGACAAGTATGGAGTAACAGACAGGGAGTCGGACATTATGAGAATCGTTGACCCTTCCAGCACAACTTCCTCTTTTATAAATACATAAATAATCAGATAACAAATGACGTGTTCCAACTCTCAGGCCTCCCTGTACTCTAGCTTATGTTATCTGTTATAATGTGCCTTCAGCAGATCAACTTGTTATCTCGGACTTACCACATTAATGACTTTATAAGCAGACATGGCTGTCATCCTCCATTGCAGTGACGAGGAGGGGATTTAATGCTCACATATAACCTCGCAATCCCCCAATGATATTTTACTTTCGGTCCCAACTCCCAACAAGGATACATGGTGCTTTTTTGTGTTACTTCGTGATTCATATATTAGGAGATGTAAGAAAACAGCTTAAGTACTTTAAAGTCCCCAAAGGAGAGTCAGTTCATTGTGTGATATCTCAGTCCTTGCACGATGATATAATGCATCTATATCATTAGATCCCCATAAGAAAATTATTCAAATGCTGGAAGTGCCTATGAAATTTAGCTCTCCTCATGAGTTGATACAGTATTTTTTACATTGTATGTTAACTTACAAACCTAATACGGTCTGTTGTTTCTGTATACTTTAAACCTTAACGAACCAAAGGTTTCTGTGAAAAACTAAATTTATAAGTTTAACTTAAATTTTCGGCCCATTAAATCGAAATGATTATCATGTTTACTGATTATATGTGAGAACAAACGATCAAATTTATAAAAGACAGTAATATTCACTTTAAGGACTTTTGCTGAATCGACTGCTTTGTTTCCCGTGAAAAGCACAACAAAACATACATCACGTTTGTAACACCCCCTTCTGCATTGCTTGGCTCCCCAGGGAGACACCAGTAGTGAAAACACTGCCACTTATTTTGTTGTTGTTCACACATACATCATAGCACTTGACACTTTGTTCTTTGCAGAGATGATCATTGTCTGCCAGTCGAATTAGCCTCATCTGTAGTATTGACAATTAGTATTGTTTGGGGAAGAGGAGGCTGTGCTGAGGAAATATGGATAATATACAGACCTCTTTGTACTATAGTAATGAATTGTTAATGACAATAATATGATAAAATGACTTGTATGAAATAGAAGATCATGAGAATAGACAATGTTATTATTATGAAGGCTTGTTAAGACTAACATCACAAACTAGTTTGTTGTGTATGAAGTAACTGTTTACACGTTTATGCTCCTTTATTATCGTTCATACATTGCATCTGAATCCTAATTGATTTGTTTGTAGTTCCTTATATAATTAATACGAAATATTATTCGTTAAATAAAACCTTATATGTAAACACGATATTATTGTAATTGAGAGTATTATTTTATATTTAAAAAATAAATAAATCGGAGGTTGTGTTAGGGGCGATCCATTTGATTTTTGTGGGGTGGGATGGGAGATTTTGGAGAAAAAAATTTATTCACCCACCCCATCCCAGAAAAAAAAATTATTCATTCACCCTACCAAAGAAAAAAAAATTATTCATCCACCCTACCAAAGAAAATTTTTTTATTCATCCAGTACTGCTGTCCCACCCCACCCCACAAAAATCAAATGGATCGCCCCTAACAAGAAAAAAAATTTATTCACCCACCCCACACCAGAAAAAAAAATTATTCATCCACCCTACCAAAGAAAAAAAAATTATTCATCCAGTACTGCTGTCCCACCCCACCCCACAAAAATCAAATGGATCGCCCCTTACTGCTTGCTTTTTGCGTTATTATCTGTATCTGACTTAAATATGGATTTGTGTCAAAGCTGAATATAAAGATAAAGTAAATCTATGTTACAGTGAAGAATAGAACTTAATTTTATCTGCACATTGGTTTATATGCTCATCTTTCCAGATGATATATGCTAATAATTAACAATCAAAAAGCAGTATCACAACGTGAACGTTTAATTAAGTACTTATTTTTTCTCCCTTCACCTTAAAGTGCTACCTTTATCTATCCATAAAATACTATGTTTTATACAAATCTACATATGCAGTACCTATATATGAAATAAACGATTAGCTCTGTGGAATTATATGTGCACATTAAAGGTTAAAGGTGCCAATTTCACTACTTTACCCTTGACCTCATTATTAGGTTATGGCCTCGACCTGGTTTCGTTAATCACCTCGCTCATGATTCATATGTTGTTATTTTTTTGCTCACCCGCAATTAGTTTGAAACACATGACACCAAATGGTGTCAACAAGATGTGTCTGACTGTAAATCTAATGTATCGAACAATGATGCTGATATTGTTGTCTATTCATAGGGTTAAGAGAAGTGTAGACAGGTCTCCAGCTCATCTGTATCCCAGACAGAAAAACAGACTGGTCACCAGTCCGACATATCACGTCAATGGACAGGGACAGAATCAATCATGACCAGTATTGGATACATAGATGATTGCCATTCCCAATGTTCCGTGTGAAAAACAATATACCCACTATGTCCTATCTATAGATCAGTGCCATATGACAAGTTGGTTTTAGTCATGAAATATCAGGTATAATTATCTTGTGGGCAAAATCATAGCTCAGCTGATCACGCAGAGCATGTTCATTGATTTTTTGTGGAAAAAAGCCCCACAAAAACACCAGCATTGGAACACTGTTAATTGTTTTTAAAAAATAAAAACACAGCAACCAATCATTGCCTGATGTAACAATTAAACTTCCAAGTTGAGATTCCTGCCTGGAATATGTCATCAAAACAGCATTGTTATTTGGAGACATCCTCAAATGTCTGCTTGTAAGATTCTATAAACACGACCTCCCATCACGTTTAGCATGGTCTCAAATGTTACCAGTATCAGGCCATCATTATGAAGCTCGATACCTGTGTTTGTTGTTGTTAAAATGAGGATAGAGCTAGGCTTTCTACTGTAAATTGCATATCGTGGATATTTCAAAACAGGGAAATTATTCTAAATTAAAAATGACATATATTTAAAGAATTCTATAATTTACCATACAAAACCTCATTTTCTTCGTATCACACCGTTACATATGTAAAATATATCATATATTTTTTATTTGATAGTAACTAAACAAAAAAGTCAGAAGCTTATAAATAGTCTGGAATGTCATGTTATATAAAAGAATGAGGCTTAGGAGATGTTTTCCTTGGAGATAAAGAGAGCTCATTGACAGAATATTTTATTGTTTAGTTCCACATTAAGGCATGGGCGGTGCATACACAAAGAACTGTGCCGATGCATAGGAAAATATGGGCACTTTTATAAGTCGAAGTCGGAGTCACATGGCTTATTTGAATGGCGGAATAGCGGCAGTGCATTAACTGAATCAATATTCATATATCTACGGAAATGAAACGAAATACGGTGAATATTTGTATGCTTTGAGCGCGTGTATGTCTCGTGTATACAAATAGACATCAAAGCCCAGCATGTGTGGACTGGGTGGCAGATTAATTTGTGCTCTTACAATGACTTCAGCCAATAATGTGTCTTGTCATTCTTAACATAGCCATAGGGCGATAACAGAGGACTTTGGCGGCGTGGTTTTGAATCATTTGACATGATATTGTCAGCATGCTTATTTTGTTATTTTAACACAACAAAGGTTGCTAAAATAGTTGTCTATTTTGGTTTGAACGTTTAATCTTTCATGTCTTGACTGTCAAATATGTGGGCCCAAACCACTGCCAAATATTATCTCATTCGTTTCGTTTTAATGCCCTGTGGATTCGTAACGTGCAGCAGCCATATCGCCATTTCTGGCAAATAAGTCGTATTTTGGGAGATTGACTTTGTGATTAAGTGAAACTGGCGACGGAATTAGGAGCTTCACCTCCCGTGAAAAAGAACGCTTTTGGCTCGTATTATGAGCCACGGATATTTTGAATACCGAAAGAACATTGACAGTTCTGACCATAGCAATAAATCATATTTGCATGGTTATTTTAATGAACTGGCTATTTGTGATGGAAGCAGCTCACATTCAGCAATAATAAGTAATACAAGAAAACAAGAAGTTGATAAACAAAAATATGTCAGAGAAATGGCAAACCGTCACTCAGAAGCAAATAGCGCGCAGACCTCCATAAATATGGCAAAATACTAAATTCTCATCAAGCGATCCACACAAACAATTGATAGTTCTCAACTCATAAATGAATCCTTCTTATTGTGGTCCTGTTGGAAATATTGTATTTACATTCAAATTATAATTAATTAATGAATTACAAGAAAAACGAATAATTTTTACCACTTTCCAGGTTCAACTTTGATATGTTGATATATAAGTATAGGAATATATAAATATATTTAGTGATAAATTCGCTATTTTTTTGGTTTTGAGTCTTTATTAGGATATCAGTTTAGAATCGCCAAAAAACGTTAATTTAATTTGCTTAGTCATGACGTGTTTTTGTACAGGATGCTACCAAAATAAACACTTACAGGGTCAACATGCTATCTATGATGTTTTGTAGGAAGAAGGTTATCCTTAAAATATTGCACATGGCGGACCCAATGATTTCATTATTGATGGATGCAGCAGATAAAAGATGAAAATTGATTTGGAAAATTGAACCTATCTTTGACAGGTCTATAACGTTTTCTAAATATTATACAGTAAGTGATGGCATGAAGAAAACAAAGAAATTGAAGATGTGGAGAGCATGACGCCAGGAAAATGCTTTTACGCTATAGCATAGGTGGACTAAACAATACAATATGGGAGCAACAAGACTGGCTCCAAGCCTAAAGCAAACAAGGCCCCGGAAACAAGGACATTTTCCTACAATGGATGATTATGCAAAAAGGAAGAATGGGGAGATCGTGTACCAAGACCTGAGTCATGGCTGAACATTGATTTACCATGTTCACAGGGCAGTATGTTGAGTATGACAGGGCAGTGTTGACTATCACAGGGCAGAGTTGATTATTACAGGACAGTGTTGAGTATCACAGGGCAGTGTTGAGTATCACGGGGCAGTGTTGAGTATCACGGGGCAGTGTTGAGTATCACAGGACAGAGTTGAGTATCACAGGGCAGTGTTCAGTATCACGGGGCAGTGTTGATTATTACAGGACAGTGTTGATTATCACAGGGCAGTGTTGAGTATCACAGGACAGAGTTGAGTATCACAGGGCAGTGTTCAGTATCACGGGGCAGTGTTGATTATTACAGGACAGTGTTGAGTATCACAGGGCACTGTAATGTTGAGTATTACAGGACAGTGTTAGGTAATACAGGGTAATGTTGGGTATCGCAGGCAATATAGGGTACCACAGAGCAATGCTAAATATCATCGACTTGCCATCACGGGGCAGTATAAAGTCGTTACCCATTACCCAAACGTTACTCACCTATACAAATATATGTTGTCCATAGATATTTCATATTTCATAGAGCATGAGTATTTAAGCTTGTGTATTTAATGTATCAAACCAAATTACGGCCACAAATGTCTTTCACGGCATGGCCTCCAGTTTCACAAATGAACTCATTTCGTGCGAATGCATTCGCCGCTTTGTCCCATTCAACATTTCAATATTCCACGCTGGTTCCATAGCACAACGGCTTTCCTTTCTATTCCTCTCTAGTTTTCTATTTTCTCACAAGCTCATGTATTTCCTTAACTGCATAACATTATAAGACAATTGATCATCAATTTCACTTCACACACATTCTTACATTTACACATGTCATTTTTACAAAATTAACATACTTTTAACGACCAGTTTGAAGACCCCATTTCGAGCTGGATATATCGCACTACTTGGTTCTGCGCATACATTGAGAGTGGAATGGCGGCCTTCACTTAAGCTCTGATAAAATCGTCCTTCTCGTTCAATTTTCTGGGGTCTATTGCTAGTCTAACACCACATTCTCTCGAAGTGAACCCGGTGTATACAGAGGTCTATCTGATACCAGACTTATTGCAAGCTCTGACGGCAGTTGTTGATTGGAAACCGCTCGCGAGGGCGGGATCATACTGTGTTGTCTTTGCGAGGCACCGCCCTCACGAGTATCCATTCTTTGCTGCCAGTGTCGAGTGCTTGGTCTGATACCCTATACCCCTCCGAATTTCAGAGATTTTGCGTGTCTTTGGTGTCTAGAATCACATTCAGACTCATTGAATTTACTACAGTGATCTTCGGACTTGTTCAAATAGCTACAAAATAGGAATAATTCCGGCTGGCCCACAGTGCCCCCTACCGTTCAATTTCTAAGTTACAGTGGCTATAAATAGTTGCAAACAAACAAGCTTTAGTCGGTCAAAAAAGACAATGGAACTCCTGGAAGCATCACTTCTAATCAAGGGCAAAAAAGTTCACCTTTGTAACCATTTACAGACCTGAACCATCTGACAGGAATAGGCATACCTACTCCGAGTTCTATGATGAGTTCACTCAATTGGTGGCACACAATGGGTCATTCAGTCATGAGGTCATCTTCCTAGGTGACTACAATTTCCATGCCAAATTAACCTGATGTCATAAAGTTCAATGACATCCTATCTACATTTGACATGAACCAATGGGTACATGAACCAACCCATAAGCTGGGAAACACCCTTGATCTAATCATCACCTTCAAGGGGAATAAGTTTCTCAAGGGCCACCTAGTGGATGAGTACATATCTGATCATAAAATGTTTAAGCTATATCTATGTATCTCACCCCCCAAACCCCCCCCCCCAAAAAAAAAAAAATTGATCACATACAGGAACTTTAAGGATTACATCTCCATTCCCAAAGGGATGACATCAAATCTCTAACTAGTACAAATTCAACATGGGAACACTTATCCTTGAGATTACTATGACAAGGTGGATTACTATGACAAGGAACTCACATCACTCATGAATTAACATGCTCCTATGAAGTATGCCAGGGTCACTCAGCGCAAACCTGTACCTTGGATGTGACCAATTAAAGCTGGAAAGGTCTCTCAAGAGGAGGTTTGAGAGAAAAATGAACAAGAATGGTTCTCACATTGATAAGGAATTGTATAACTCTCAGAGAAAAAATACAATTCCATGCTGAAGTCAGCTCAATCTACATATTTTTTCAACCTGGTTGAGAAAACAAACATGACCCTAAAAAGCTTTTTAGAGTCATATACACAGTCATGCACAAGAAAAAGGACATACCAATGCCCCAATAAGACTGTGAGGTCACTCAAGCTGAGAAGTTCAATGCATTCTTTCTTGAAAAAATAGAAAGAATTCACCTGGAAATTGATTAGGCTCCACCCTGCCAAATCCCACCACCAGGTGACACTGCAAACAATAGGAGTACACCAAGTACAGCAAGTCTTGAGAGGTTCACACCCCTAATCATAGTTGATATACGAAAATTGGTCAAGAGGTCTGCAAAGAAGTCATGTGAGTTGGATCCTATCCCAACCTGGCTCCTACTTGACCTCCTAGATGACATCTTACCAATAATTACTTCCATCATAAATAAATCACTAATGGAATCAGCAGTATCTGAAAATATGAAAATAGCTATCATAACACCTCTGTTGAAGAAACTGGGCCTAGAACTGGTTGAGAAGAATTATAGACCTGTTTCCAACCTGACATATATTTCTAATATTAACAGAGAGGGCAGTTGCAGACCAATTGGTCCCTCATCTGGTAAGGAATGGCCTTACTGATAAGTTTCAGTCAGCCTACAAAGAATATCACAGGACTGAAACTGCTTTGTTAAAAGTGGAATATGATATCTTGTGTGCGCTAGACAATAAGAAGTCAGTTATCCTGCTGTTACTTGACCTCTCTGCTGCCTTTGACACCATTGGCCACCAGATTCTATTTGATAGACTAGATGTAATGTCAAAGGTCACGCCCTCTCCTGGACTCCTGGTATTGTCTCAAGTCCATAAAATGAGGGGTACCACAGGGCTCAGTCCTGGGTCCCATACTATTCACCATATATATGACACCCCTTTCTGATATCTTAGCCAAATATGGTCTGAGCTATCATATTTATGCTGACGATACTCAGATCTACATCCCTATGGACCACACTTCCCCCCATCAAGTTGATATAAGCAGACACAAACTGGAGGAGTGTGTCAGTGAGGTTAGAAACTTCCTTATATCAAACAAAATGAAAATAAATGATGGAAAGACATAAATTCTTATATGTACTGACAGATACAGTATTGCCACCATATGCAGCAGTATTAGGGTTGGGAGCTCTGATATTGCTCCTAGTGAGTCAGTGGTTGACCTGGGCATCACTCTAATATGGACATGAAGGCCCAGATCAGAAAAATGTGCCAGAAAGGCTATTACCATATTAGGAACCTGGCGGCTATCAGACATTGTCTAGATGAGAAGACAACTGTAACACTTTCCCATGCCTTCGTTACCTCTACTCTAGACTATGGTAATGGTCTACGTGCTGGTCGTCCTAGATCTGACACCAGGAAACTGCAATACCTCCAAAACTCTGCAGCGTGAGTCATAGGAAAAATCAGGAAATTTGATCACATTTCAGGAAAACTACGGGAACTACACTAGCTCCCAGTTCATGCGAGAATAGATCTTAAGATCCTTTCCTTGACCTCAAAGGCTCTAAATGGTAAGGCGCCACCTTACTTGCGTGATCTAATCCTAGTTAAACAAGGGTAACGCTGTCTAATGACGGCACCCACTTACAAGTTCCTAAGACCAGGCTGAGGACAGTGGGTGACAGGGTCTTTTCATCTGTCAGCCCTAGACTCTGGAATTCCTTGCCTAGTGAAATTAGGATTAGTACCTCAGTCTCCTCGTTCAGGATGCACGTCCTAAACACAGTCTATGAACAGACTTGTCTGGCATCAGCGCTATACAAATTTTATTTATTATATTATTATTATTTATTATTACTTTGCATGGCGTATTGTCTTCTGCTGTGGTCATAACACTCAACATTTATTAGTGTTTGTTTGTTGTGATATTCCTGCGCATTCCTGCACATCCCTGCAAATTCTCTTCACAAGCCATATTATTTCAACAATTATTAATCAAAGAACATTTCGAGAGCATGAATCAAAGTTTAACCTTTCAATCATCGGTCCTTTTGGGCTTGAATAAACATCTCATTAAATCTTTAGCCATATTTTACAATGATATTAGGTGCTCTACATTTCCCCATAAATAACATACATGGGTACTGCGATTTCTTCCTAATAATCTTTTCAACTTCGATAATAATGATAGGCCCTTGATTATATTCTGATTATAATTACCTTCATTATCAGAATCATGGATTACCTTATATATTTCAGAATAATGGATTATCTTATATATTTCAGAATTATGGATTACCTTATATATTTCAGAATTATGGATTATCTTATATATTTCAGAATTATGGATTATCTTATATATTTCAGAATCATGGATTACCTTATATATTTCAGAATTATGGATTACCTTATATATTTCAGAATCATGGATTACTTTATATATTTCAGAATTATGGATTACCTTATATATTTCAGGATTATGGATTATCTTATATATTTCAGAATTATGGATTATCTTATATATTTTAGAATTATGGATTATCTTATATATTTTAGAATTATGGATAACCTTATATATTTCGGAACATCCGGTACATGGTTATCAGTATTTCAAATCATATTATCAAGTTTCAAATACAGGACAATGCCATTTTTAGAAGTATAATCTGTTTGTCCCAACTGACATTGCTTCTATTGAATCTTATTTGCTGGCCACTCAATAGCAGAATTAAATGTGATATTCAAAATGTGCAGAATATGGCCGATCTTTTGAGCTCAACCACTCAATGAAACGCTTATATAAGAATAATACAAAGTTTCAACAAGTATGTACATACGAATTTAAAATGGTTCAGGCAAATCTGCTGTTATTTTACAAATATGTTTTATTCTCAGTAATTTATTAAATTCTTGTTTTAGGGACCACATTTTGTTTATGTGTTCATCTTATATTGGGAGGCATATAAGATCCTGGCCTAACAATCATGACAATTAGAATGAAGTGTGAATTAAAGCTTACATTTACACAAACACTGAATATCTGACAAAAATAATCTGGCATTTGTTTTATCATTATAACCATCCGTGATCATTCTCGGTTCAAACCATTAACGTGATATTGCCAACAAAACTCCAACCCCTTACATCATTAAGAGCCCTTGTTTCAGGAAGTATGAATTCCTGTAAATATATTTGTCTGGATCTAAATCCCAAACAACATCATTATTTTTCCAGGATAACATATTTTATGTTGTAAATGGTAAAGGAACATTCAATTACACGGAATACTTATTTGCCAAGTATGAGATGCATTTGTATAAAGTAAAGGCTTAATAGTGTTTGACAGAGGCCAGCAAGGTGACAGACGAATTCTTTTCCAGATAACTTCTCTTGAGGGAGTCCAGCTGAGAACACAGAGAGACTTGATTCCACAAAAAAACCTTCAGGCAATTAAGAAAGTCTCATGACTCGGAGTTCTCTAATGAACCTTTAACTATTGTCAATAGGTAAAAGGTCATCAGGCGTTGCAATTCAGGTGAAGCTTTTGAGCTACACTGTACGAATTAACCATAGAAATACAGCAACTTTTGTTGTATTATTAAAATAATTTCTACCTACAACCTAAGATTGCCATGTAGAGTATATATACATATTTGCTGTTATATTTATCCATTATGCTCAAATATTTAAAATAAAAAATATAATTAAGTCTTTCCTAATATGACATTCCTTTTTAAGGCTAGTACCACAACGTTTGCTAATTTAATCTCATTCGAGGTACTCATCTTTAGACAAATTCAACCCATCAGAAAGATATCTCGATTTCTAGTGAGATCTGCTGCGAGAATGCAAAGCGTATTTTAAATGGACAGTCCTGTTTCATCGTTGAACAACGCCGATTAATGCAAATTATCATGTATTGAATTTTACAGTAAAAGTTGGTGGAAACTGTGTTGCCATACTGTCTCAACTATTCGGAGTGTACAGTTATTAATGCTCTTGTACCATTTCTTCGAGTAAGGATACTTACTGTTCAAGAGTGAAACCTTCAATTTAGCATCATACAATTCACTTCATGTAAATATAAGAAATAACTCTCCTTGGGGTAATGGATGAAGGATTTTAAGATGATTTGATTTTTCCCCAGAACGATGTATATATTTATATATATATCTGTGTGTGTGCGTGTGTGTGTGTGCGTGTGTGTGTGCGTGTGCGTGTATATATGTGTGTGTGTATGTGTGTGGGTGGGTGTGTGTGTGTGTGTGTGTGTGTGTGTGTGTGTGTGTGTGTGGTTGTAAAATTGTATCTTGCAATATGAGAAGTTGGGATTTGTAATTCTGGACAAGCAACCTACACAGATAACGCAAGTTGGTTGGACAAGTAAAACCACCAAGGTAGCAACTGTAGAATGTAAATAGGAGATTCTTCTGTTGGGAAATGATTGTTGTACACAATATGTAGGCAGGTGGGCTAATCATATTAATGTTATATTTTCTCAGAAAGTTTAAGTTACGCTACAAAAGTTCTGTGTGCTTATATCACGTGATCTCGTAGTCTGTAATGGAGTAGGTAAACAGATGCCAATATATACTTTATCATGAGAAAAGGGATCTAACTCCGCGCTGACAGAACAAATAACCATCTGATGGTAATATATGTTTATCATTTATGAACATCAAGGCAAATATCTGCCATGTAATATGTTGTAAACTGGGTGGCAATTCGGAACATTTAAAACATTGCACCTCTCCCATCAAACTGTGTGAGAGGAGGTAACGTAAAACCTGACGTTGAGAAAGACTAAAAGCTCATTTGCAAATTCACAGCACAGAAGGACACGGCAAAAGCCAAGTTGTCAACTTTATGGGCTGTTCCAGTAAGCTGAGAAATATGATCATTCATTCAAGTTGTATTGTGAAATATAACTTTATATGCTCTCTCGGTTTGATTTGACTGTGCTTTTTCTTTTTCTTTTTTTACAGTGTAATGGTGATGAAATATATATATATATATATATATATATATATATATATATATATATATATATATATATATATATATATATATATATATATATATATATATATATATATATCGGTTGGCAGCGGATGTGATATATATATATATATATATATATATATATATATATATATATATATATATATATATATATATATATATATATATATATATATATATATATATATATATATATATATATAAATATATATATATATAGAAATAATGATTTGTGAAGGTCATTAATGTAATTGCCAAGTATAGATAGATACCTCATATTCCTTGTGCATAACATTCTTACGTCCGGGATCATTTCCTGTCAATAAACTTTTAAAATTGTTCTGCACCTGAGACGGGGAGAATCAAATTCTGGATGAATCCTGCAAGAATGGGCTAAGTGAAAATCGATTTGTACACAGAGTTGGCGCTGGAGGAAGCGATCTTAAAGGCGGGGCGCAACAAGGCAGGAAATAGCGGCTAAATCAAATAAACCATACATCACCTGGTCTATTTTAGACACTAGGTGTCCTAAATTCTACATATGCCGATGATGCTTATTAAGTTATGAAGATTTTAATGCATCAACAAGTTCTTCATTTTGTTGCGCTTAGTATACTGTCCTATGCCGTTTTCTCTTCAAAGCCATTTTTTAAATCATAATTTGACTTTCTCAAGTTTTTTGAAGGTATTAGTTCAATTCTCAAAAATAATAAATAGTCAAATAACACTTTGCAATAAAAAGTTAAAACTTTAAAAACATATAAACAACATGCTATTGTTTAAGAATCTACAGATTTATAGTGCAATTTGAGTGAAAAGGTTGCGGTGGTCCTCGGATAGATCTTATCGCAGTACGCTGTGCCAGTCCGTAAACACAACCTGGGTGTAATTCTCTTCAGAGCATTACAAATTCAAGGTATTCTATATTAACGATAAAAGCTTTATCACAAAATCTCATTAACCCATTTACCCCAAATTGTGAGGTCAAATGTAGAAAAAGGACTCAAAAAGTTTATTGGCACAACTTTCCATTTCTAAACAAAGTCGACCTTCTCCTGAGGAAAGTTATTCAAAGTGCAAAGAGTGAACTGTATATCGCTCTTAACAACATATTTAGGTTTTGAAATTTCATATGTATCGCAGTGAAAAATAACTCCAGGTGCGATAAATCTGAGTCCAGCCGATGTTGTATCACAACTGACAAATAGTGAAGTTTGTAAACAGTAAACATTAGTTCAAACTGAGCTATATTTAACTTATGTTGCAATTTATTCGATATCACAGCAAAACACTTCACGATATTGATCAAATGTACCATTTGAAGAACATTTGTCTGGTGAAATATACAAGTGGCAAATATAAGTTAACCAAACAACAAAAACTGTGTGTAAATAAAGGAAACAAGAGTAGAGATGATAAGTAATTTAAAAAAGACACTTGACAATATAGAATAGTCAAAGCAGAATGAAGGCAAAATGAGACACTGATGGTACACAGGATGTGGCTCGCATTTACTATGATTCACGCTGGCTTTCATGGGATAGGAACATGCCACTCACCTCGACACGTAGAGAGCCAGCAGGTGTCAGCACCTGTACAGAGAGAACAGCCAATAGCCCTAGGTAAGGTAATCTGGTCGGATTATCCATCACCATATCCAGTGTAAAGTGCAGAGGAATGTCCGTGGCAGTAAGAAGATGCTGATCAGTGAAAAGTGTTGCGCTGTTCTAAGCAGTGATATGCCGGTCTGTGCCTTGTCTCCACGACAATATCAACAGTGCGGTGTCCTTAACGAGGACACCTCGCGAGTCACATCCGCTGCCAACCGACTGCAGCTTTATCCTTAATATCCACCTTACACCACGATTATAATACTCATCTTTCGCATTGTATCGGCTGCAAACTGCGTTCCAATGGCCTTTTAATCATGGCATTCGATGCTGCCATGCTGACTCTGCACAACTATTCTTATAGAAATCCTCTCATTTCTTCATCACCGGAAATCATATCTTCTAAGTTCATAAAATCTACTGAATATACATCTGATACTCCCCATTTATCTTCATTATGAAGGGCCCGTGGTTCGTTTGATAATATTTTGTATAGATTTAAAGTACTCCTTGAATAAAATTGTGGTGAAAGAGACGTCAAACGTGTGCGGTGTGTTGAGCCTATTGAAGGGCAGTTCTATTATAGAATCCTTCTATCTTGTTGAAGCCAGTTCAGGTTTTTATATCCCAGACAGTCTAGGGATATGCTATTTCCTTATTTCATATTCATATGTTTAATGAGATCATAGCATTAGGTTCTTTTCCACGTAAATTTTAGTTTTATGGGATAAATACTGCTGGAGCCTGCCAACTTATGCTGGTCATTGAACCAGAACGCTTCCTACCATCAAAGTCTCGGCGCAATCAGATGATGCTATTTTCTCCGAAAATCTGAAATCAAATAAATCTTGCTGTTACAATGTAATATTACCATCTCAGAAAAGCAATATATGTAGGAAAGATTGCAATTGTTAAGTACATTAAGATTATTCTTTGTATAAAAACTAAAGGCGCTTTAAGTTCTTGCTATCATCAAAAGGGTTTCTTTTAGTTGTACAGAAAAACAGGCCTGGAGCTTCTAAACAAGATACACCATAATGTTAACTCCCCGAAAAAAATTGAGACAAATTGATAACTTTTTATGAATAATCCAATTAGATATTCATGAATATAGGGAGAAAAATCAGGCCTAGGATTTGTGTATTTGATGTCCCAATTAAGCCCATGTGAAATCAAACATCATGTGTTAAGACATTGTGTTTTATCAGTTTAATATTTTATTGAAAATTAATATATGTTTAAATAAAGAATAAATGAGTGTTACACATGTATGTCAGAAATCTAAAACGATCTAGATATTTTTGTAAAATGGGCAACTAGACCCCGACCACCAGTAAGATATTTGATGTGACAGGTTTTATCCGCATGGTATCATGTATTGCATAGTAAACTGAGATTATGAAATTTATATATATTCTTTATGTGACTAACCAAAGGAAGAGCTGAATTTGCGGTAAAGATGATATTAAAAAGAATATTTTAAATTGCATTTCTGTTTTGAATTACATTTTTAGTTAATATGGAATAACAATGGATTATATATTCATATAAAAAGATATGGTGCACAGTCTTCTATTTATATGAATATTTTTACGTATTTAACAAACAATGTATCTCTCTCTTTCTCTCAAATACAGATATCATTTGTTTAACTGAAAGCAAATTAATGTATATTTTTGTATTATTTTTTATATGAATAAAAATAGGAATAGTAAAATATAGATTTAGCTAAATTATTAAAACGTTTCCAGGAACATATCTGATTTAACAATTGTTACAATCAAAAACCTTTCCATTTCAGATGTTGTTTTAACAAATCAGATGTTGATTAATAAAGCAACAATGCTCAATGAAAAGGCCATATTTGAAATATTCAAAGATGGTTATCAAAAAGAGGGTCTTGCCCTCTATTTACTAATAAAAAAATAATACTTAAAATCGAGAACAAAATATTCCTCACAAAAAGAAGGAATAGGCTTTGATTGGAGGGAAACACTAACGTCAAGCCAATCATCACCGACATGCCTCCAATGTTCTTCAAATAGACAAACAAATCATAACCTAGGTTATCTTCAATGTTGAGAAAACAGTTAAAAAAAGCCCTACACAACTACTATTTTTACATACTGTGGAGAGATATATGTCTCTGGCGAAAAGGCAACCTTCACCTTGTTGAGATATAATGCCTTTAACCTGGACACAGACGCCAATTATTCGTGGAGAAAGATGGATTATAAAATACGTAATGAATGGTTTACTGCCTATGTTATCTATATAAATGTCTTCTACAAATGTCAAATGTCTATATATGTGTATACAAATAATGATAAGACCCTATCCTCAAGTTATAGCCTCCATACTTTCCCTCTATTAGGTTTCTTCCAAATCGACAGGTTGTTCTGTAATAGCCTATAGAGTTTAAAAAAATCAACCTTTCACAGAGAATTATTGTCAGAGAATTGTTTGTTTGTTGATTTGTTTGTTTGCTTGTTTGTTGAACTGACTGTTTGTTTGTTTGCTTGTTTGCTTGAACTGACTAATTCAATCCTTTATTGCCTTTGAGAATAGTAGGAAGTATAAGGGATGTATTATTCCTTAGACTATTTACGACACTACTTAGCTATCATTCAGGTTACCCCATATGGTACATACATGTACATTTGATTAAGTTTTCACAATGTACATTTTGTAAAGAGAATATTTCTATTTTATTGAAACTGTCATTAGAATGTGGCATCAATGATAATAGCGTTGTAACCTTACACCTTGATTATATGAATTGCATAGATGCATTTCTTAGACAATGGAAATTGAATCAGAAATCTTGTCAAACATAATGGTCAATGTGCTGAACGCATGCGGTTTTAGGAAGTTAAATAGTAGAAAGAGTAAGTTGGTCCCATGCATTTTATCCAGGAAGCATGTAAAAATGTCCAGAATGGTTATGATTTCTCTATATCCTTGAAAACATAAACAATATATAAACTATAGGTTTCTCAATTAGATATCATGTAAAAGTAACGAACGTTTAATTTGTCAGTTCTACTTTTTAAGCCTTACCTATCACCATAAATAGACTTTTCGATTTTGGAATATCCAAGATGATGACCCTGAACTTCTATATCTACTTATTGCAAGCACATTTTAAGAGTGACTTATCTATTTTTTAAATATTTTGTCAGAAGTATTATTTTTGCCCCTGTTGGGGTAATCAACTTCAGATATTTATGTAATCTAATGATATTGCGATGTTGTATGAGTGTTTCGAGGCTAATTGCCATGATTATTTTAGGGCCATAAGGTTCATTTTCATAATTAGGTCTCACTGCAAACTGACATGGTGTCAGTCAAGTCTGCCTGGCCAATCCTCCCGTACCGCCTTACAGCAGGTAGACAGAGCGCAGTTTTCACAGACCAGAATCTACCAGAAGGCAATTGACTAAAAGGTGACATCTTCCAATCTTCCAGTTTTGTGGAATAAATTGGAAACGTGGAGACAGACAATTTGTGCATCACCAAGCGTATGCCACTGCCCCAATTTTATAGTGTAAAGAGCGTCTTATGGATGAAGCCGTCTGGGTTATATTTTAACAGTGTGTGGATTTGGAGAAGAGCATAAGTTATATCTGACAAATAAGTATATAATCGTTCACACAGTTGCCCAATAATAGTTAATTACATCCCTATACCTCAGACTACATAACCATGCTCTACATCATATATGGCTGGTGGGTGCCGCATGCATCTCTATAACCAATAGCAAGAACACAGATATCTGACAGTAGTACAACTGGTATGAAGTGAGAATATTTGATTCAACCTGAAGATCAAGTGACTTGCAGTATGGTAATTAGGGACGACAATCAACTTGTAATGGCCTATTCCAGATAAACCAACAATAATAATATTGAATGTGACTTTTCTGCTCGTATTCACCATTGTAAATATCACTTTCTGTGAATTATTCTATTAGCTCCAGACAAATATGATACTTTATGTATTTATTCAAATTTGAAATGTGTACATATGGATATAATAATGAATTGAATGGGACAATGAATATGATATGAAACAATTCCTCATATATTCCACGCCCTTTCTTATTGAATACACCAAGGTTGCTTTTGTCATATCAATACAATCTTCTTGAATACAACCAAAAATTAAAAAGAAAACATTTCACTGTCATAATATTTTGAACATAGATATAATTCTTTCCTAACGGTATAATATAACTTACTGTAATGAAATAATTAAGTTCATAATAAAATAAAATATCACATCTTTTTGTGTCAGGGTGCAAATCCATCATTTTTCCATCAATTTTCCAAATGTTCCCATATTGTTTTCATGTTCTGAAAACTACAGGAAATGTTCAATATCATCTACAACATGCCATTCATCAAATAAATCAGAATTATTATTTTGAGATTGCGAAGCCATTTTCTACAGAAGAAGTATTCTATGAATTATTCTATACTGAAAGGCCTGTAATCTCTCTTCTCTTGTTCGAGAGTATGATAAATTAAAAACATATTTCAGGTCTTCTCTCATATTATAGTAACAGTAACAGTACAGCCTTCCATTTACCACGTCTATCTAGAACCCATGCCACTCTGTTAGCCTTAATCATACTCACGTGTAAAGGAATTTAGGTGTAATAAGTGATTTTATATTTGCCATGCGAGTGAACTGATCATTTATTTTGTCTCTGGTTGGGGTATATGCAGTATATTGCATGATAAATGTCTTCACCATTCCACGTATCTATGCAATGATCTTCCAGAAACAATTGCATGTTCTCCAGGTAAACCAAAAATAACATTAGAAGCCAATTCATTCGTGTTCATCATTGTAAATATCTTTCTCTATGAATTATTCTATAAATTCCAGACAAATATAAATGTTTAATCCCTCGATATTTGGTATAGCCCTGTCATATTCTAAATAAAAAAATACCTGATCTGGTACCAGAGAAGGACGTCACTAAATCCAGGTTGCAAATCGCTAATTTGACCTTTACTGAGCTTTAATTACGGTACTCGGCCTGGTAGTTGGCACCTGAGAAGGATGCGTGATGGTGGTGTTGTGAGGCCCCCTGGTGGTGTCTTGTCATGTCCTACGCATACTGCCTATATCCCTCTTAACTCATATGCTCATCTTACACCGGCAGGATTCTGATATAGATTAACTAGTATAACGCTTATTCACTAATAGCCTTTAAATGTGGGTGGCAGACGTTCACATCATTTATCTCACAGGACGTTTGCCCGGGGAGAACATATCTCAATAGGTGGAGGAGGTATAGTTTTGCCATCAAAAATCAATGTTTTGTCTCTAAGCCACCTTGGAATAAGCCGAGAATAGAATGGGGCAAAAGACTAAACTACGAAGATCCAGTCTATCAGCTGTCAGATGCTTTGAGAGGCCACATCGTTCAATTATATTGAAATACACAAAAACATACAAGTGGCCCGTGAAATTTAGATTTTACTCGTACCAAATTGTCACGGATTGATTTTTTAAGATATTTGAATATATTTCAAGTAATTTTAGTCCAGTAATTTTGGAAATGTTAAAAGCTGGAAAGAGAAAGACTCTCTCTCAAAAAATAAAAATTAAATAAAAAATAAATAAAAATAAAAATAAAAATAAAAATAAAAATAAAAATAAAAATAAAAATAAAAATAAAAATAAAAATAAAAATAAAAATAAAAATAAAAATAAAAATAAAAATAAAAATAAAAATAAAAATAAAAATAAAAATAAAAATAAAAATAAAAATAAAAATAAAAATAAAAATAAAAATAAAAATAAAAATATAAAAATAAAAATAAAAATAAAAATAAAAATAAAAATAAAAATAAAAATAAAAATAAAAATAAAAATAAAAATAAAAATAAAAATAAAAATAAAAATAAAAATAAAAATAAAAATAAAAATAAATAAAAATAAAAATAAAAATAAATAAAAATTTAAAAAAGATAAAAAAAAGATAAATAAATAAATAAATAAATAAATAAATAAATAAATAAATAATCAATTAATTAATTAGTTAATAAATAAATAACTGATTAATCAATTAATTAATTAGTTAATAAATAAATTAATAAAAATATGAATAAATAAATTAATAAAAATAGGTAAAATATAAAAATTGCAATCCTGCTATACGAGGCCTATAAAATATCGGGTGAAATGGAAACACAGCATCGGGCACCAATGCCCTGCTTATTTCTATTGCACTGAAGTATAGACACGATAATAAAAATAACACAAAAAATGAAAACAGAACAACCCACCCCCGTCATTTGAAACGTCATTTGAAACCTAGATATGGTGCATTGTACAGAATGAAATCAAGACACACAGCTTCGATGGTAAGTCAACCTTATGTTAGAAATAAGTAATACATACACATAGGCCACATTCTTATGATGAAAAAATAATTGTGGCCATCAAAAGCTCTCAAAGTTCAATAACACTAATAGATATCTAGAAGTGCCAACAAGTAGGCGATAATTGGGGGAACGCTGGGATTGAGGCACATGTTAATATTGACATAAGAGGCAATGGCAAAAGGTCTTATATTCCCCATTGGGAAATCCATCCAGTCTATTTCGCCAGATTGCCTCGGTGCTTCAATGTCTAGAGTCTTGAAAAAGCTCCGGAGAACTCTCAAGTGATATCTGCTCAATTTGCTAACAATACTGAAGAACACCCATGTGCCCAGAGCAATGAACTGACAGGCCACATCAGGCAAAGCTGGCAAACCCTCTGATATAAACAAACACAACCAAAATACCCTCATAACCCTAAAATATCAAAGATATCGTAGATAGATTATGTAATTCAGATCATGTAATTCAGATAACCATTACATAGTTTGAAGGGTTTGTTCTCAGGCCACTGATATTCGCTTGCCACTTTCCTTTCAATCAGAGGGAATATCATGTACCATATGGAAGTATTGATTGTTAAGTGCACAAAGGCAAATATCTGCATTATAAAATTTTATTATGTAGCTTTATAATTATTATATTGATTGACACAAGATTTGACTAGGGTAGAAGAAAATTTATCAAGAAAATTTATCAAGAAAATAGTTTTCACATAAACATTCTTGAATGTGAATACATTCGCTACTGAAGATTAAAAATCTTTACCAAAAATTAAACATCACCTCTGAAGATTAAAACAACCTATATAAACTAAGATTAAATGGGAAAATAGAGTTTAAAATTGAAAGATATCGAACACTAATATATATGGTGAGCAGCACTTTTGAAGTGTATGCTCCCAGATTATGGAATAAGTCACTGTTAGAGGTACACAAATGGATGTATGATAGATAAGATTGGCATTTTCAAAAGAGCACTTAAAACGCACCTTCACGGCACATATCAACGATGAGCTTTGAGCAATCTGGATTTGGTACAGTAAAATAAAGCTGCATACACAATGTAGACGACAGTCGCAACAAAAAGCAAATAGGCCGATTGTGGATCGCCATACTGCCCCATTCAAACAGCACACCGGAACTGCACAACTAAAATCGGAAGTGCACAAAAAAACTCTCTAAAATCCAATCATTTAAAAAACCAAGTTGGAAACCCGCAATCGCACTATAAAAAAATTAGCCCCACGCCCAACGCCGTCCACTGTTTCATGACCAGACCTATTTGTAAGAGATATATTGTTCCACTGAATTGTCATCTTGCAGGTCCTTGACAAGACAACCCACCCAGTCACAGATATACGGAGACAATGAGATAACCATTTAGTTTCCTGAATTCAGTGCCCAAGTTTACGCTCTCGTAACCATCAGTGGCCTGACCAGATGGTGATGGGCATCCTCTTTTTCTATACTCTAAGCCCTGATATGATGAGGATATTTAACGTGATGTACTTGTAGAATTAAGCAAAGTAAAGAAGGACTAACTTGCTTTGACAGGGATCATTAAATAGACTGAATCAGCCAGCTTGTGTTAATTACTTTGTACATTACAATATCTTATTGAATATATACCAGATTATGTTATGATTCAGGAAATAAAAGAAAATATTATCTGATTCCGTTAGCCTATTGATGAAATTAATTAGATACCTGCCTAATCAGGTTAATCAGGAGTTATATATTATACCATAACACACATTGTTTTATGACATATATTCTGAGAGTATATCTCTATATAATTATCCTTGCCATTTGGATTGAGAATATCCGATCCCATTCCTCTTGGTTAGGCTTGATGGGTGGGGGCCCATGTGATGAAACGTAAAAAAATGATAATGGCCTAACGAAACTCCAAAAAGATCCAAAGACCGGATACAGATAATGATGATGACCTGAACAGAATGTCCACTTAATTACCTGGGTTGTGAAAAATATGGACCCAGGAAATAATACTGGCAAAATGTCCTCTTTTGTGATTGCTTAAAGAATTCAAAATCTGAATTCACCAGCACAAACACATAAAAAGAGTAATGCCAGACTGTTGATTGATGTAAACAGGAAAGGTCAAATTATTGAAATGATTTGGCTGGCCACCACCCCAGTTAAAATAGCAGCTAATCTAAAATACCAGGAATGGAGTCATTAGATGTTCATCTATTGACAAGGAAACTGTACATTGGCCGATTTTAGTTTGAGGTAAAATGGTGTAATTCCAATCAAGACTTTCATCCTGATATTTGTAGAGCAGACATATTCACTCCAAATCCTCTGTGCTGCTTCAAGTGTCAGACATGGTAATAGTTCTGATCAATGTAAAGGGATATGCCAGTATCATAGGGAATAGGGACATAGGGAATAGGATTGACACATAGAAGGGATACGCCAGTATCATAGGGAATAGGGACATAGGGAATAAGATTGACACATAGAAGGGATACGCCAGTATCATAGGGAATAGGGACATAGGGAATAGGATTGACACATAGAAGGGATACGCCAGTATCATAGGGACAGAGGGAATAGGATTGACACATAGAAGGGATACGCCAGTATCATAGGGAATAGGGACATATGGAACAGGATTGACACATAGAAGGGATACGCCAGTATCATAGGGAATAGGGACATAGGGAATAGGATTGACACATAGAAGGGATACGCCAGTATCATAGGGACATAGGGAATAGGATTGACACATAGAAGGGATACGCCAGTATCATAGGGAATAGGGACATAGGGAACAGGATTGACACATAGAAGGGATACGCCAGTATCATAGGGAATAGGGACATAGGGAATAGGATTGACACATAGAAGGGATACGCCAGTATCATAGGGAATAGGGACATAGGGAATAGGATTGACACATAGAAGGGATACGCCAGTCTTGTTAAACCAACAGAAATTAAATGACAATCAGAAATTGCAAGATGTCCCCTGTGCGCATAATAGTCATCCATCATTTAACATTTGTAAATTATACATCAGGCAAAGAAAATTAGAATAAAACAATAGATGTTGTCGCCATTACGAAACCTGTAAGGGACGAACGCGCTTGGATTTTGGAATGGTGATCTGTTGTCATATGGATGTCAGCTGGGAAGTGTATTTTCGGGTGAAATATATTCTTTTTTTAAATATTTTAATCATCCATATTTACAATAGTTTTTATCATAAAATGTAATGGCGCTAAATGACGATGTTCCGTTAGGAATCCATTCATTTGCTCATTCATTTTAATAAATGTTCGATGTACCAGGAAGATTTTGAGGTAGATCCATAATAGGTCTTAGAACAGAGCTCTTACACTATCAATCTCATGTTTGAACGGCATCATTATTCTTATATATTTATATTATTCTGCATCTACGTATCTACGTAACTCTTCATCCCTGCACAATATTATTGAGGAGATTTTTTCATAATCCTAAAGCAGGCTTAATCTGGCTTTCGCCACATTGACAAAATCTATATATACATCGATTTTACATTTCGGAGGACAAACCTTTTGTCCTATAAAAATGTATCTTTGAGTTATCTATATGTCTTTTTACAAACACGACATAATGTCAATCGATGAAGCGCTCTTTGTGTTACTCATGATATTGCAATCAGCAATTCATCATACCTACCACCATTAAGGGAATGACGTGTGAGAATGTGTAAGAAACATAATACCTTTTGATATTGCTTCATTTCAAAAACAAACATAAGAGCGCGCATTTAGATTGTTATGATGTCAGATATTACCATAAAAAACTACCTTATAGCTTACAAATATATAACCCTGGTGAGAAGAAATATAAATCCCGATGCTGAGAGAGTAGAATTTGAAGGTAAGATGACAAAAAATGCTTATCCTTGAAGACCTTAAAACATGAACATAAGTATGGACAATAATGCATCACAAAATGCCAAGAATATTAAGAAAGGAATATGAGGAGACTATTTTTTTCATGAAATATCAGGTAAATGTATCTTCCTGCGCTGATTCATATAGGTCAATGCATATATTGCACATAAATGGGAAAATGATCTTGATTCTAAATGATCATAATAAGAAAGATAAACATTTTATTTAACGGCGATTTTTGTGCTGGATTTTCTGAGCTGATTTTCCCGTCTTAATTAGTATAATTGGACTTTGAGCACAACATACTAAAGCAGGTAATGGACGAAAGCTGTGTGATGTGAGTTTGTAAGTGCTTTGGCAAACACAGTCAGCTCTGATCTGTCTGTTAAACAGGAACTACTTTGGCTGCCATGATGAATAACCGCATAGCACTACAAAACATCTTATGTACTCTTGCGCCTTATCAATATGTGCTATGTCAAAGATTTCACCAGGGAATGTCACAAGGATCATTTTTATTGTATTTTGACTCAATTCAACCATAGGGGCAGATTCACCCAAGTGTATGGGCCTAATAAGAATGTAGTTCACAATGTCAATCACCCTGTCCGCTGGTGAAATGATAAGGACTCTCCTGAGGTTGTGGTTCATCTTTATGAAACGACACGACAGAGCATCACAGCTAACGTTAAATAAGTATCGCTAATGGACAGTGCTATGCAATTAAATTCTCCATAATTTTAAAATTGTGCTTTCATTTTGACTGACGCATATTGATGTGGTGGTATAAGCGATAGGGTATAATTGCTTGGTTAAGACTCACCAAAAAGATGAAGACATTTGTTTTGGGTTGACGCTCCATCACACCAACCTGTCATTCAAAGTGTTACCTAAGATAAGGATGACACTGATATTTCTAATGGTCTAATGGGATGAATGCGTCTGATGGTTATTTCTCCTGCTAATACAAAACAAGAAGAGGATTTTGACCTGTTTCAGTTTGCAACTGAATACAAATCAATACACTTCTGGTATAACAGAACATATACGAGGCTGAATTCTGGTTTCCCCCCCTTCTTAGTTATTTCCAGTTTATTACAGTTTATCTCTTTTTTAAATACTCTTTGGTTCTTGCCTTTAATTATTTAGCACAATATTAGCCCTACAACAACACTCGACGCCAATGAAGTTAGGTATAATATTATGGGATATAAATGTCTGTCTATAGCAAACTGTGACCTGAAACATTGCCTGGTGGGATAGAAGGATCCCCTTTCTCAGGACAATCTGTCTGCCTGCTCTACAAATATCGTCAAGTAGATCACATGCCCTGCCAATCTGCACTGATCCATTGTTGGTTGGATATTTAGGTATGGATATAGGGAAAAGGATTGACACATTGAATAATATGGACATAGGGAATAGGATTGGCACATAGAATAATATGGACATAGGGAATAGGATTGACACATAAAATGATATGGACATAGGGAATAGGTAAGGATATAGGAAATAGGATTGAGCCATAGAATAACATGGACATAGGGAATAGGATTGACACATAAAATGATATGGACATAGGGAATAGGTGGATATATAATGGACATATTTATAAGATGGACATAGGGAATAGGTGGATATATAATGGACATATTTATAAGATGGACATAGGGAATAGGTGGATATATAATGGACATATTTATAAGATGGACATAGGAAATAGGTATGGATATAGGGAATAATATGGACATATTTATGTATTTAATCTTGAGAAAAAAGAGGAAAAAGTAAAGCAACCGCTAGCAAATGCCTAATTCCACCATAAAACATATATACTTCAGTTTGAATTAATTAACGATTTGAATAGTTTTAGGCAATGTGGTATACCTTGATTTGAACAAAATGGAAGGAGGGGGAATTTATGTTCAGATGCTTGGGGATAAAGTTAGAGAAATGTGTAAACCAGCAATGATTGGGAAAGCTAATTGCCATTTATAAAACTCACATTTCCAGATATTTCTGCTCGAATGAAATATATGATAAAAAGATCAAGTTATTGCTTCAGGCTATTATTTCCGCAAATTAACTGAAAAAATCATTTATGATTTATATGGGTATCAGCCATCTGGTTGCGAAATTTTCTTTCATAAGAGTAAACTTGGGTCATGAGGCATAGAAGGGTAACAGATGGAATCAGGATTTATTGCAAATTGTAATCCACGTTTATGGGCGATTTCTTTTTATATAGATAAGGGTTTCAGATAATACCTGCAGTATGAACAGCAGCTAGTTACATAAATATGTCAGTAACTGCCTGGCAGCCGTGCTGCTGTAACAGGATATGCCCTCATCAGGACACCTTAATCGCGCAGGCGTATGACAAACCAGTCTATTCAAGATGGGTGAAACAGTAAATGTGTTTGGGATATAAACTTTATTGATATCTTACCATTTTATTTTATTCAATTTATTTTTTGAAGATGGACTTTTAATGTTTTTAGATTATGTTTAGAGATTAAGTCTCTGTTGTTAAAACATTAGAGAAACCTCGAGTTACACTCAGCAATGTACTGTATGAGACCATTGTTTTTCAAATGATCAGCCCATGTGCATTACGCATGTGCAGGACCAGACGCTTTTATAACCGTAGCAACTCATTTTTCTATAAATACACACGTGGCCATGAAATATATCTATAATAACAATATACACTCGTACAGATTTAGACACAATTAGTCTTAGACGAAGTGGATGACTTTGATAACGTGATCACTGCTGAGACTAATGTTTTAGTAGCGACACCTAACGTCTAAATCTCTGCCTACCGTTCCATCTGAGCCATTATAACATATAAAACTAGATTTTAAAGTAAGACATTTGACCAACTAAGTATAATCAATGATTGTGAATATAGTCAATTATAAATCAATCATTCCTATTTTCTAAATGGTTGATACAACTTATGGAAAGAATATTTGACCTGCTCTTACAGTTCGAGAAATTTAATGAACGTAAAAAAGTCTACTCAATCTTGGAATATATCTTGAAAAAACAACATTGAACATATCAAAACAAACTTATTTCTTATGTTACTCAGTAAAATAAAAAAATATCATCATTTGCAAAAATATCAAATATGCA
Organism: Amphiduros pacificus; assembly: GCA_949316495.1. NCBI lineage: Eukaryota > Metazoa > Annelida > Polychaeta > Phyllodocida > Hesionidae > Amphiduros > Amphiduros pacificus. The sequence continues at coordinate 20,114,618 of OX439004.1, read as the reverse complement.
ATGTGGGCATTAATGAAGTAAATGCCACTTAACGCATGCGCACGGACGTGTTTTTTATTGGAGTCTAATAATAATGGTGATCAGAAACCATGACGAGTTGACACATGTATTAAAGCAAGAATGAAAGGATATATGTGTGTTATGTTATGCCTACTTCTTCAACTATAAATTATCAGATTGCTATCGGGAATGGCGTCAACCACATTAAGACACAATTAGTTTCTTGTCAATGAACATTTATCAGAGTTTAAGTTTCTTAATATCCGAGATGGGCACATTGAATGACACAATTGAAGCTAAATGATCACTTTCTCATCATGCGAAGTGGCAGTTAATATGAAAGTAGTTGGAAAAGAAATGTTTTTAAAAGTCATATCACTTCTAATATTTGATAAATCCAAAATACGTGAACTTTCATAGGCGATATATTTATCAACAAAATTTGTATTAGACTGAAGTCCTTGTTCTTTTTCTAATTCTACATTGATTGTGGTTCCGTCCACTGGTTGTAAACATACTGAGAGTGTTATTTGGTGCACACTAACAATGGTCGGAGTATCTTCACGAGAAAGAGTTAATTTGACCTGGATCCTTATTGGCCACTTACTCCCCAGTGAGAAGGCTTCTTATTGGACAGCAGACAGAAGTAGATGCTTTGAACTAAAAGCCAGGCTACTTCTTTCTGTAAGTATAGCAGATCTACCAATATTAACATTTTATGTCAGGGGAGTTCTTTCCTCCATAGAGAAAATAAAAAAACTGTCTTGAACATTGTAGTGCTCTGTAGGTTGTTTATCCATCTTAAAATATTGAAAAGCGCAGACAGGCCACTATTCTTTTTTAAGAGGCAAAGGGAAAAAAAAGAAAAGGTAAAAAAATAAGAGATCATGACACCTTCTCATTTCAATAACAGATTATCGTAAGGAGAACAGTGTCTTCCAACCAACTTAATCCCCGCCTGAAAAATTACATTCCCAATATTTGGACCACAAACATGACATAGTGCAAGTTAAATGCTTTGTATGAAAATAACTAAAGAGCCGATTTCAGTTGTCTCTATGTCAAACATGCACAACAGGAGAACTCTTTCTTTTCATTAAGATTTACTTTGCATATGATCAATAATTTTCTTCATTCAAGATTTGAATTTATAATGAAAAAAAATGATGCAGATTTTGGAAACATTTTAAAATAAGAAAATATATGGTATCCTGGCAAGACATTTGAGAATAAGAAACAATAACAATCTAAATAAGTTTGGTTTGAACAGACAGAGATTTGGAAAGGTTTTGTAGCTTAAGTAAATGGTGTTTTTGTTTGTTTGTTAGTTAAGATTTGTTTTAATTTGGTTGAATATTGCATCAAAACTTTGAGCCATTAAGCAATGACATCATAATGGCGCTGTGGGTATTTCTTGATAGCTTGGCCACGGCCAACAACCCCAATTATAGTCCAACCTCGTCCGACCTATGATAATGCGAATTTGAATACATGCAAGCTTTCTCAAGATGAAATATATTTTTTCTTTTACTGAGGCAAATTTCACAATCATATCTTATGATATTGGGAAATGTGTCAAATGTTTTGATAATTGATGCCACAGTCGAGTGTTTGTCAAAGATCATGTTTTAAACATTAATTGAATGGGAGATATCAAGCAGGTGCAGGATATGCAAATTAATATGACACGAAGCCAAAAGAAAATGAAAAGTAGAGTTATGCAGTAATTTCAAAGATTTGCCAAAATATGTAATGCCAAAACTGTGAATTTCCTGCACTTAGCCAACATGCTCGATCACACACTACTATTTGCTTTTCGTCCCTTCAAATCTGAATGTAAGTGGCCGTAAATTGACAAATTATTCATAAGATGACCGCAAAAATGAATTACTTTTACGATGATACATTGACACTCCATAGGCTTATGTGTTGAAGCATGAGGAATTGAAACCTGAGAAATCCAACCATAAAGGTAAACCAAATGTGAACGAAGTGTGTAATGACTACATTCTTTTTACAAAATTGACACAACAATCGGCATTGTTGATTATGCCTTATTGCATGACATTATCAGTTCAAATTAACACGCTTTCCTTCCCGCAGAATTTTGCCTTTATTTAGTCTATGGTATTTATCTAACAACAAATAGATCTTAAGCAAAAGTCAGATTGATGATGAGCTGTTGCAGCCAAGTCATATTAGGTGACTTTGCTTGTTCAAGACTTCATAGCTACTATGTATTTCTGCTAATAAAAGATGAACAAATTTATTTTCAACTATCCCACATTTAATCAATCATTGTTTAAAATATTGTGATCTTTGTCATTTTATTCTGTATTGCGTCTTCACTTTTTAAAATTTGATTGAGTAATTGTTTTCTTTTTTTCTTTACTTCATCAGGAGTAGCACCAAATGTTAATGTTATAAGAATAACAAAATTTGATAAAATGTTTCCTTAAAATAAAATGTATCTCATCTGAAATTTTCCTGATTATTTCCCATCATTGAAAATATACCATACAATGGAGGCTTTCAAGAATTGTTTTCTAACTTCTATCATACTCAAACACAAAATCACAAACTCTTCTAGATGTCTGCAACTCCTTGTACACTTATATCGAAAGGCCAATCAAATACCGATATGCACAAAGTGTGTGCCATCTATTTTAAACATAATCTGCGATTTTTCTGAAAAACGAATCGGAACCACGACTTCGTAGCTTCATGTAAGGAAAGCTAAATACTCTGGTCCAAAGCTAATATTGACAACTGTCTTCTAGAGGTATTTTCTATATTCACCCAGATGTCTCTTTAAGAGGAGGGACAATCGCTTCCTGCTATTTCATCACAGACTGTCATTAGCTGTTATTCAATTACAATGCACATCTTATTACATAAAAAGCCGGATTAACAAATGATATTCACAGTAAGATAATTATAAGACCTTTTTCTAGGAGTAGAAAATGTTGGTGGAACCTAAGAAATGCCATTTTAGGTTTTAAGTGAGGGATTGAGGCTTGTTTTGCCATAGCTACTGCTGTGACTTGCACTGATTGCATTAGCAGGATATGGTGGTGCTCAGTTCACATAAATCAGTGCATCCATACCAGATATCTATACAGGGAGACATGGCAACCTCTGGAGCGGGGGAACCTAATGATATAAAAGTCCATGTATCAATATATCTTGAACAACATACAAGGGTCATGTCTATTATGGTTTAATTTATCAACAGCCATTCAGACTATCAAACGAAAAATCTTGGCGTTGCAAACCTGAATAATATATATCCTATTACAAATTGAGAAGATATCACTTTCCTGCCCATCTCTGCAAAGCGAGCCAGTGCCCACTGCCATTAAATATTCAATGTGTATAGCCTGTGTATGTGTGTAAATGTCTGTAAAGACCGCCGGACCTATCCTATTATTCAAAGGGGGCACTTACACAAGACATGGGCCATCACCCATAAGTATGTTCCCTCTCGTAGAAGTTAACCTGTATGCATGTCTCAATAAAACCAAACACTCTGTCACGCGCTTTGAGAGGTGCCACGGAAAGAGAGGTCATGCCTGTTAACGCAGTTTGCCTCCACATTATTGTGTTATCATTCATGTCTGCGTTTCATTACACTTTGTTACTAAGGAGGTCAAAACTAGCTGAAAGTTGAATGCGCTTTGTTATCTTTTATACAGTTATGATATATAACGATAACCAGTTTGTGTTTGTTATAAAGTGAGAAATATTTCCAAGATATATTACTCCCCCTGCCTGCGATGACAAATGACTAATTAAGAGTTATTGTTCCATGAACACTGCTATTAACTGAGCCCTACATTTGCAATGACGAAGAGTATTTATTCTGGCATTGACAGAAATGTAGCAATAACAACTCTCCATTTATACGATACAAGGGTTGGTAGAGAGGAGGCCTAGACACCATAGTCAGTGAACAAGGGCTGGTCTCACGCTGTACTTCGTGTATTGTCATTTGATTGTATTAGGAGGACCACGACTACGGAAACATTGCATCATGCTGACTGGGGTACCCAGTGATGCATATTTACCCAAGCAGCCGGGATATTTAGACATTTATTTCATGTCAACAGAACCCAAAGCACCTATTCAATCATATGGATACAGAATTCTGAGGAATCAGATTTAAGCTTAAAGCTCTCAGGACTCCGTTTGAGGCATATTGGCAATTTTAACAATTACAATAACATTTTATTTTCATAACTGATAATTTTTGAACTCAAATAATATATTATTTGTGTACATAACTATCCTTCATGATAAGAACGGCCAAGTTTAATTGACTTTCAAATCACCTTGATACAAACAGAAAAACATGGCTAACTCTCTAACCGCCAAGGCGATATATCTTTTCATATTACAAAACTAAAAAATGGTTGTACCTCGAGATATAATTCCAGTTTAGTTCATCATTTTTTTCACTATTAGCATTATTAGCTTATTCATATTTATGTGATACTGATGTGTCATTAGAAATAACACGAATATCTGAATTTCTTGCTTGCATATCTACCAATTTATAAGGACGGTGTTTTGTTTCATGTTGTATCTAGAAGAAACTTCACATTAAAAATGATGTTTCAATCTCCTTTTCTCTTATTGTGCTAATCAGAAACATTGGTCATCTGACCCGGTTATGTAGGCGGAGGACATTCAAAATCAGGAAGAAATGAATAAGCAGGCGTATGTTACAATTTCATTATTGATCAAACCTAATGCAAAAAACAAATATACTGGATGATGAAATAGTAATGAAAATAACAAAAATATCATGTATCTACATTCACACACCTATCTTTAGATTTAATTCTATATTAACAAAACAAATATGCAGTCATTTGTCTGGCTCTATTTTAAGACTTGATAAAGCATTATTTAGTTAGACATTTCTAATGTTTAAGGTATAAATCTGTTTCTCTCTCAGCGAATACATCTATCTGCTCCTTTCTCAGCGAATTTTATTCACGATTTATTTTCATGTTATGGTATTTTGATCAAAATACATGTGGTATATCATGGTATATGCATTTAATATACCAAAATGGTCTGTTATACAAAATATATAATCGACATTTATTATTTTGGATACAATTGTGTCCTACCTACCTACTTGACGACTGGGCATCCATGTGTTATTGGCCAGAGAGGGTGATATACTGGATCTCATGTCGGCTCTCTTGTACACACTCCCTCGGAAACTCTTTTGTGAATGCCCATTTCATTATCACGGGGGTGTAGAAATATATTTTGTGAGGCCAATCTCGATATTTTTCCCTGGTGATGAATGTTGCCACATGTCTTTCCATATAATACAATTATATACATAATATTTTATCTTCCCATACATCAAGGCATCTCGATTATTCCTCCAGGTTAGGGTTCATTTTTTAAATATTTGTTTTCACATGGATAGGTATGAGAAATATTATTTAATAATATCCTCAACAACCTCTCCTTGGATTATAAGTGGTCTATTCGTTATCTGGAACGAGTCTGGGTACAGTCTCCGCAATCTATGCCGCATTCATGACCCAACCTCTCTTTTACCTCACTCAAAACACACTTTCTCCTGAATGAAATATGACTACGTGTCAGTTGTTTGATCATGTGACTTCGTTCTTCAAGAGATACCATTTTTTTCTTTTTTCTTTTTTCTTACCTCGATAATAAGATTCATTACATGATTGGAAAAATTCCTGAAAAGTTCTTAAGGAAACTATATCTATCTCATGACAAATAGCATATCTCGCGTGGTCTGTTATCCGAGAATTCCTCAAATGACAACTGACAGTGTTTGGAATCAATGAAGAGATTGCTGCTTTGTGCATTGGAAGTTACATTGTAATAAATGTCAATAACTAACAATAAACATGTCTGTTTTTGTGATGCATATCAGAGGGAATGCATTGCATATAGTTTTTATTCCATCCTTTGCTTAAAAGCATTTTGGAGTTTCTATTTTCATTCTAACCCCCAATGAGTTAATTTCTCTCCCCAAACCTCTCAAGCCTTTTTGTGATACAGAATAAAACATAAACCATGTATATATTATTTACACCTCCGATGCGTTCTGATTCTAAATCAGTTATTGGATGTCTCATATGTCAAGACCAACTTGTAAAAATGTAGTGAAATTTTTAGAATATTTTTGCCAGACAAGAATCATCAATACTACATATTCCTAAGGGCTATTTTCCTTCACCACGATAATAACAATGAGAAATAAAATAACTTTGAACAGAGCTTTTGTTATGTTTTTTCATCAAAGATTTATTTTCAGGCAAAGGAAATATTTAGTCTTATCTTTATTTAGTCTACACTCCCAAAAGATTATATATTTGTGGTTATATTTGATGAAAATCCGACATGTAATATCATCTTAAGTCGGAGTTGGATATTCACACAATATTCCCAACAATGTGCGAATGAAAATGTAATATGTAAGGAACACATTTGATATTTATATTTTCATCATGTAAGACTCATGTAAAACTTCACTTCAGTCACCACGTATGAGGCTCAAAGTATTAACTTTTCAAATTTTTGTATATGGTGTTTTGTTTCGTGTTCACTGATATTTAACCAAAATGAGAAACATATAGAGGAATATTAAAACTTTCACACCCATGAGATTAAAACTTCAAGCAGTACAATTAGGGACCTTACCGGCTTGTAATTTGTACTAATCCGTACTTAGAATTTCCGGACCTGCGCAGAGCTAATAGTTATCAACATTATCTCATTACTAGTCCGTTCCTGTCACAGGTAACAAGCCTTGTCAACTGGCAAGTGCCGATATGTTAGAATTTGAATATATGCAACTTCATCGGAATATCTTAAAACAACATCCTGTATATTAGATTTTTCAATTGCAAAATATTCAAGACATTATTTTTTTTTGCATTTTCATGAACCCTGTTACACGAGGTGTGAATAATTCCAATAGTCAAGGATTTTGTCTGAGCAGGAGCTTGGACACCATTTGACCATGAAACCTTCTTTAAAGATACACTCGGGGAATTGTGTAGGTAGCTTAATTGAGACTGAGAGTGGAAGGTGTGAATCTCAGGAACCTCTGCCTTTCACAATAAAGATATTAACGTAGAAAACTAACTGTAATGGGTAAAAACCTAATATGACATATCCAAATATAAGAATATATGTGATTTAATATTGGTTATTTTGTTTCTTTGTTTCTTTGGGGTATTACAGTAAAAACAATTGTAACTCGTGACAGTTGGTAGTATACATGAAAAAGTCATTTAATCCAACCAAAATATCTGATCACAAACCACTTAAATCCATCAGTCTATTATGTCTATATGACACCGAGTTATCAAAATAAAGCATGTCATATGCATATTAATATAAAATTGATGTATGGTGCCGTATAAAATAGGAATTAAGAGAGACAATTACGTCTGATGAAACATCCCTTAAGAAGAACATGCCTAAGGATGATCCATGGGTAGTGTTCCTGCTAATGTGAATATATATTATTCAAATAGTCATTTTGAACATGAATATAGATGATTATGATATTAATTACGATATACTACGTCAACAAATATGCATGGTGATTGGGTGTGTAGATTATATCTAAAGGAAATGAGACATTTAATGCTCGTCTTAACTGAGATTGTTTTATCATGAAATAGTGGAAATCATTTCTCACAGAATGTACACATGCCAATTGACGTAGTGGTGATATGAAGTTATAGATACATGAACTGATACTTGAAATATTGGAATGAAATAATCACTCACCAAATGTCGGCAGAACAATGGCCTACATTCACATACATATATGTATTTCTCAACTTTGTATCTTCATTGCTTCCTCTGTGCAGATTTCAGACCAAGTGTACTCAATCAATATGAGTCTGAATATGTGTACTTATACTAATCAGCACACTGAATGATTGGCTGGCAAAGTGTCCGGCATCACACGGACAGAATGCATTGATTTGTTTGTTTGGGGTTTAACATCACGGGCCTCAGCTCATGTGTGAAATTGGATCATGAATTCAATCTCGGCACGGCCGGGGATCGAACCCACGACTATGTCCAATTCTAACTTTAAACTGACTGTTCTCTTCAGTTCTTTCTACAATTCCCTTAAATCTTACCTAAAACAGGCATGATTATATGCAATGTATTGAAAATACCCTCTTCCCAGCACAATTGTCATTTAGAACGCCAAAAAGCAGTAATGTATTTTTAAACTCGGTTTATGGAATAACTATGCCTATTGGACGTTTATCCAATGCTGCTTTAGCATCTTGGCCAGTGGCCTCATTTCTCTGGATACCAATATGACTGAGAATCCAATAAAAAAACAATTTCTTTATTTTCCTGATTACAGAATTTATGATGCCGTTCAAGAATTTCTTAACAAAACGATTTTTCCAATCCTTTGCTTTCAAGACAAAGAATAGAACATATAAAAAATGCCTAATGTGTAGAAGTCTTCACATGTATCCCAATGTTACTGGGGATCCAATAAAATTGACTTTTTATTTTCCTTAGTACAGAATCTATGATGCCATTCAAGGATTGTGTAAATAAAAGTTTTTCTTCCAATTCTTTGCTTTCAATGCTTGTGAACAAGACAAAGAATAAACAAAATATTAAAGACATCCGATGTGGAGAGGCACAAAACATGAAGTTCAGCAGAATAAATCAACAATTTATTTGAATACAGAACGCCCTACCTAGGGCACAGTTTGGGTGACAGTTTGCACAATGTCAAATACATGTTATTGCCAATCAAAAACAAAAAAGGAGGGCCAAAGAAAGATCAGAAGAAGAAGAAGGTTTTGGACCCGACCTTGGCTTTCTGCTCAGAGGAAAGAGTTTGGGTTACATAACTAACCTATGCAGGAATTGAGAAATGAGGACCCAACTTCTTTTATAGATTTCCTTCGGATGCTTCCAGACAAGTACCAGGAGATTCTGTCCAGAATTTGTCATAGAACTCATTATCAGAAATACAACATGGTTCAGAGATGTATGCAATATGGTTGGAGAGTAGCCCACAACACATTCGCCATGATCGTCAGAGAGGTAAATATGACAAACAATTGAATTTATTTATTTTTCCTTTGCAGCTTTCTTTTCATGAAAGAAAAAAGAGTGGCAGCACACAGCTGATGGAATCTGGGAGAAATGGAACTTTCTACATACACATTGATGGGAAACACATCGCCTATAGATGTCGGTGGTCCTTCTTGCTTTGGTGGACAGTGATTACAAGTTCATATGGGCAGAGATTGGGGCAAAAGATGAGCACCATGCAACACACCCCAGGTACCATCTAACTGACTGTAACCACATGTATGATACTTCACAATCTGATGCGAACCAGGTATGCCAGGTTGCAGAACAAACTTCTGGATCATGAGGACAAGAACATGAATCTTGTGCTGCCATGCAGAGATCTGTGGGACACTGTCAGGGCACAACAGATCCAACAGAGAAGGCAAATTACTCTGAAACCTCCTGAAACATTGGGTCAATTCCCCAGCCGGTTCTGTCCCATTGCAGGATTGGATGGTGTGGAAATTTCAGACTGTACATATCAAGAGACTTTACCTGTGACTCCATGGCATAATTCGATTTTATTATTGTACATTGCAAATTTATTCCTGATTAAAATATATTTGTCATGTGTCTTGACAGTGATGCAAGGGAAAGATAATATCGTGTATAGTTTCTTTATGTTTAATGACAGTAATTTAAAAAGTGCTAGGTAAGCATAAAAAGCAATCTTTTTCCCTCATCAAGGAAAGCTTCATCATTCATTCCTCAATGATGCCACTTTCCATATATATTTGGTAAAAAGTGCTACGTACAAATCAGTAAACCTTTACAAATGGAAAGTTATTTTTAGATTCATATCACAATTATGAAAATGAGTTTAGAAAATGCTGTTACAATCTCGGATATTGAGGAAACCACGTGTCTAATTGTTATTTTTTCTTTTCGGTTTATTTTTAGTTATTGGCGCAAATAGTTGCAGGCTTGAAAAATATAACATGTTATCGAGTGAAAGAATTTACTATTAGAAAATGTAATTTATATCCCTGCCAAAATATGCACCATCATAGATCACTTGTCTTATGAAATGTGTAAAACGATTATAGATAGGACAAGATCACTAGTGCAAATTGGGAGGTTTGGAAGTGTTTCGAAGTTTCATGTTATTAGTTTTAACGTTCTTAAATATAGAGACATGTCTTATCAGTGAATTATAACATGTTGATATTGCATTTCTTAGCTTTATCACCACAGATATAATCCGCTACCAGTTTTAACTGGTATTTAACATCAATTTAAGCTTAGAGATGTTAAGACGGTGAAAGAAAATACCAATTACAAAACCAATTTGTGCACATTAGTTGTTAATGAAGGGACAAATTATCGAAAATTAAGTATTTTATTTTTCGAAATCGTTTTCGTGTCACGGTGACGTTAAGTTAATGTTAAGCATGTCCATTTAATTTGTGATTAGGAATTTGCGGCAGATAATCTGGTAGATTAACAGTGGAATGTAGGCTTTATGGGATCAGGTATAAACCATATGTCATGACATACTGTGGTCTATTTACCTTATGATGTTGCAGCATTTGCTGGACTTATCGGGTCAGACTTCTCAGTATCTTGAACATCATACATCTAGCTGTTACTAATTGAGTTGATTCTGTATCAACAGATCGCGTATAGAGTGTATAATATTACAAGCAAGATATATTTGTGTAATGATCATGATAATGATAATACTGTGCTCATTACGTGTAAGGCCTTTAAGAGAGTTTGAGCCATTTTCGACCAAATAACAGCCACCATATTTTTGTATGCTTTCACAGCTTTGCTCCAAGTATCACAAGTGATTTTGCCGCAAACACAATACATGTAGGTGAAAATGTTTTTACCACTATGCCCTATTCAACTTGTCATCCCCCGCTAGTTCCATGTTTTCCTCTCAATGTTTTATATTTACCCTTGCGGAATAACACATCATGGTTCAAACAAATTCGGTCTTATTTATTTATTGATATTGCAGACATTTGGTGCAAAGTTTCGACATTATTTTTCACAACGAAATTTTCACAGCAAAATCATATGATTGAATATACATGTATTCTAACATTTTCAGATTTTCATTTTCTAAAGAAAGATGTTATTCTTTTTTAAGCACTGATTTCATATGTGTGTGTCAATTTGGAGATGTTTCTGTGATTGAGTTGTCAAAAGATGAAGTTTAACACGTCGAGTGTGACATGACCAGGATGTCTATTGCCATGTGCCTTTTATCTCCATCTTTCTTAAATGACTTATTCTGAAAGATCTAAATGGCACAATATAAAACTCTTTTATTGCCTTTACGATTTATTATTGATTCTAAAATATATAATTCACAACTTAGCTTTTCTAAGTAGTTGAAGTCGGGATTTAAGGATAATAGTTTTATGAACGTCAATCTCTGTGGCTGTAATTATTCAAAAATATCGATAACTCATATTTAACAAAATCTGAAGTCCTATTTAAGCTTCATAATGCTATTATTTCTTTGATTTATACCGAGTATAGCAGTATATATTCATCAGTCTGCGTTGTTGACGTGAATGATGCAAATGTTGTACATTTTCTCATCAAGCTCAGATAAATAATGTATACCTTTCCATCTTCATACTCATATCTTTGCATTATCCTCTATACTTGTTTAGTCTCTCTAATACCATGAATCTATGTTTTATAACATCAATATATGTTCACATATATGTGACAGTGATTAGTTTTTTCTTCATTAAAATGTTTAATTTTGTGAAAAGATAATCTCACTTCAATATTGAGTTTATACATGTTAATATAAGAAGGGTAATTTAGCCTTCACCAGCATATATTTCCTGTAAGGCATGGATTAATTAGATCTAAATTATAATGTGATACAGTGTGATAGATTATGAGGAATTATATGATATGATTAATAACTTTGTGTCTGTTGCAAAATGTACATAACGCCTACTTATACTTCGTGAGCCATATAAATGCCAAAGCAAAATAATACAATTCACCGTGTATGTAACGATAGATTGTCATTAAAATATATTATATTTATAAATTTCGATTTGCAATCATATGTGATTCATACAATTAATACTCATTCCTTGTACATATATTATAATTCAACTCACCCTAAAATATGAAGCACGATCCTCCCTCTCACCATCCATCTCGTTTAATCTCTTTTCTATCATGTACCTTGACACAGTTTCCACTCTTGTGATTTCATACAAAATCTCCTGAATGTTCTTAACTTCTTTCTACTATTCCATATAGGTGAGTGACATTCATTTCGCAAATATTCCATTCGGCAGAGTGGCTTTATGCTTTATGCTACCAGTAAAGTAAATGTGAACTCCAAAACAAACCATTGAAGTTGATATGTAACCAAATGTACAAGTCCGTTGTTAATGATTGCAAATAGATTTTGTCAATACATATGTGATTAAATCCATAATTATTTGAGGTTAACATATATTTTAATTATTCATGAAAACTTTTCCCTCATGAGACCTCCTTACCAGGCATATCTAATTTAGTTGTCCTGACAAGGAGAATTAAAATCATATGTAATATATTTGGCCTAACCTGAGTACTGAGAGTAAAGGTTTTGAGAATATCAATAAGGAAGTTGTAATTAACATTTCGCGTATATTTCCCTAATCCATAGTGATAAAATCTAATTCATTTCCTTATAGAAGGTTTACTTTTCATCATATAATATTTCCCATATTTAAAAATAAAGTCTTTATCAATAACGCGATATTTGTATATTAATTGATTTTCTACAAATTTAATTCATTAGATGAAATTTTATGTCTTATTTATATCTTTGTACGTAATAATCGATGTGAGATGAATAGACATAGAGGAAATAAGCTTCGTTATCCTTATAAGGTTGAAATGTAATCTTTTAAATTGTCCTCATCTGCAGACTTTTCAAGGATTTGTCTTTTTGAATGGCATTGGACCTGAAGCACATCTTGTCTGGCGGAGCATCAGATTTGGCCAGTTAGGATGCCGGCTTAAGATTCTATGTAAAAAGAATTCAGAAAAGAAAAACCACCACCCTAAGTACATTGTTTCAGGGACATTGATTCCTGCACTGATTAACATTGAAACACTAACAATTAACAATGACCATATTTTGATGTTATAATCTAAGAAGAAAATACAGACCTGTAAGTCATAATTTCCATTCTAATTGTTTTGGTATCTGCCTCAATTTGAAAACAGAATGGGTGGTAGTATAGTATCTTACCTTTATGATTATTACTTTATTATGATTAAATTAATGATGAGTCCATTTTAAGTCATAAAAGAATAGGACATTGTCGTTTGACACATTGCTATCTTCTTAAGTGCGAACAACATCCTCAGTGTATTGGTTGTCAAAGGGCTTTGACTATAAAACATGCTTTAATTGAGTGTATTGATTTTGATGTTATTAGGACTGGGTGTTTTATTATACAAGATTTACATACATTATTTGATACTGGAGACATCCTATGAGAGTATCATCTTTAAACTAGATAGGACTTAATAACCAATTTTAAGGGTGGAGCTGTTGTTTACTTCTGTCATTGACCTATTTATTAAGAACCACAAAACATCAAATGGTATTTGAAGTCTTTTAAATAATTTTTACATACTTATCATATTCATGTCTGATATCTTGAAAATGATTTTGTTAATGATTCTGTGATGCAGGGATTGCTTATATTCTAAATCAATGTTATACATTATGAATAAAGTCAAAATATAGTGTTTTTTTCCAATTTTAGGCACTGTATGACCTAAACAGTTGATTTTCCTTTAAGCCACCATTCATTCATTCATATATTCGTTATTTTTAAACCGACTTATGTTTTATGAATAATATGAGTATTTTAAAAGCATTGTTGAATTTACGATATATTGCAAAAAACACTTGCCCGGGAGATATATATTGTACAATTTGCATAATTTCCTAGTCTTAATGTTATTAACAGAACGGATAGTTGAAAAGTTGTTAATTCCACCTAGCTCCATCTCTCGCAGTCCGCGATGTCCTTTATGTAAAATCTTGCAAAATACACGATAATCTCACTTGTCAAACTAAACTTTATTCATATTCTGTGGATGTCATCATGATGTATAAATTGACATGATTATAAGAGTACACATTTTGGACTAATGAACAAGATTTTCTAGACTGCTGCCATATATTGTCAAACGTATTGCTGTCTCTAAGACTTCCAACCTTAATTGTTTGTAACAACCTTAATTGTTTTAACAAAAGAAAAAGAAATAGTACTTCGTGAAAAATTAAAAGGAATTTATTTTCACATTGATCTTGCAAAATGCCTCATATTGAGAGACTTTCAATGTTTTTGTAACGTGAAGGTTCCGATGTTGTCAAAGATTTATGCTGAAGTTAAACATGGTACGTGATAAATTCACTTACGTGTCCGCAAGGTAGGTGGACGCTATCCATCAGAGAAGCTGTCACAGCGCCACAAGGCATATACCACATATGGGATGGCCCATGCAGGCTATGGCAGGCCACTAACATCATTAATAGCAAATGAAACCCGTATCTCTAGGCAGGATCCAGGCGTATCACTAGTGCAGGAACCACAATGGAATAAATCTGACACTAACAAATTATACAGCAAAAGCAACTGCGCTCAGTCATCAAAAGTCACAGGGTTTGATACTCTCCATAGCAGAGCCAGGATTTGTACCTAGTATATGATTCTACCTCGCCATGCAGAGTAAGGGTTTGAACGAACTAAGCAAATATAAATATATATTTGGGAGACGGGGTTCAAACACAAGAAGCTGTTTTATTATCTGAACCTTTAGGGAGCTGGACGTAGATGTTTTACATCAATGTCATTCACGATCATGTCCTTTCACGTGGGGTTTCATCGAAGGCTTTTTTCCGATTTTAAAATGTGAAGAAAAGAAAGGTCCTCGAGAACTTGAATTCTGCCATTCAACACATAGCGAGATTGATGAGCCACGTGGAAATATTTTTTTGAATGAGTCATACAGTGTCAATACCAAATTTTGTAAACAAACTAGATACATCTACATACAACAATGTGTTTGATTTCATGTAGTTTTCCAGATAGTATCTAAGATAGGGGACACATTTCTAAGGAAGACTCACTGTGAGCAGACCCTAACATTTATATAACTGCCTGCGTTCAACTGACAGATTGACACTAAACTGTTCCCTGGAAGCATCACGTAAGGTTAGCTCAATGCCAGGTGAAGCCTGAGTCTTATATCAGCTGTTGCCACAGTTACTCAATGTCCAACCTTAGTGATCAAATCATGAGCTGTCTGCACACCATAATAATAGCTGATAAGAATAGGTTTGATCTCAGCCATGTGTCTTTATATAATATTACTATAAATGACTGAGGTTTGATCTCAGCCATGTATCTTTATATAATATTACTATAAATGACTGAGGTTTGATCTCAGCCATGTATCTTTATATAATATTACTATAAATGACTGAGGTTTGATCTCAGCCATGTATCTTTATATAATATTACTATAAATGACTGAGGTTTGATCTCAGCCATATGTCTTTATATAATATTACTATAAATGACTGAGGTTTGATCTCAGCCATGTATCTTTATATAATATTACTATAAATGACTGAGGTTTGATCTCAGCCATGTATCTCTATTTAGTATTGCTATAAATGACTGAGGTTTGATCTCAGCCATGTATCTTTATATAATATTACTATAAATGACTGAGGTTTGATCTCAGCCATATGTCTTTATATAATATTACTATAAATGACTGAGGTTTGATCTCAGCCATGTATCTTTATATAATATTACTATAAATGACTGAGGTTTAATCTCAGCCATATGTCTTTATATAATATTACTATAAATGACTGAGGTTTGATCTCAGCCATGTATCTTTATATAATATTACTATAAATGACTGAGGTTTGATCTCAGCCATGTATCTCTATTTAGTATTGCTATAAATGACTGAGGTTTGATCTCAGCCATGTACCTTTATTTAATATTGCTATAAATGACTAAGGGCGTGGAAACTCTTGCACCATATTTCTGTTAATCTAAAGTTTCAAATAAAAGTAAAAATACTTATGTGTATCCTAAAATTTAAAGGACATGATCCATACAATGCTAGGATAGCGAAGGACATTTAGAAAGTGTAAACTTTACTTAATGCTTTGTAAAACAAATTCTTTCACGGAGTTGAAAAAAGTCTCAAGTTAGTTCTGGTGGAAGAAGCAATTTATGATTACCTCGCCATGCAGAGTATCTGTCGCCCTGAACACTGCACAAACTCATCTCATACTTACACAGATCACCCCTCTGCCGAACTACTTTCCTTTTATCTTTTCATATTTACATAATTTTGAAATGAATAAAATGTTTGTTTAAATATCTTTGTGTACAAATGTCATAATATTTGTCAATCATAAAATAAATGTAATCAGTCTTAGGCCAGTTCTTCAACAAATCATGGGTTTGTTTTGATCTGGAGCAGACGACATTTTAGATTTGGGTCACGGGGACCATGAAACACAGGTGGGACCCCTGCAACCTTTTGTGGGAATCTGGAAACTGATGTGATGAGTTAAAGTGGTGGAACGCCCTGTAAATAATATTATTCTCTGGAAAATTTGGAAAATTTGTGCCATTGTTGTTTAATCGCTCGTAGTATTTGCAAAAAGCAACAAGGCATTATTGAGAACAGGATTATAGTGTTTTGCCGGACGCTATTGTTTTCCATAATTCCCTCAACTGGATCACAGACTTTTCCGATTTTTATCCAAGTGATCTCAGATTTGGGCAGACATATTCATCAAGGTAAGGCTTGATCAAGTTTTATAATACTGAATTTAAGGATTAGATGTCACATATCAGAAATATCCATAATTCAAGGTCATGAAAGTATATTTATACATGGATTAAAAATGTTCTCATCCACATTTGTGATTCCATCCCTGTTATTGTATATGACAGAAGGGAATTGACATTGATCACACAATTTTGCATTTTCTTAGCTTTTCCGATTCCCTAGGGCCCAAATATAAGATATAACAACAATATTAACATCAAAATATAAAACTTAATATCAGGTATATTTCCCTGGCAGAGCTAAAACAAAGTGACCCATGTTTAGTTATCGGAATTGTACATTTAACAGTCTCATGTAGCTCAGTATTGTAAAGTGAATCATACAGCACGATTATATTATAAAATAGTACAGTGAGATGTTTATTTTGCTATTTTACTTGATTTATTGCAGGAGTGTAATTTTATAATGAATGGGTAAGTTTTGTACTGGATTGTCTCTGTCACGTGGGTCATTTAGTAAAATATCTGTCTCCAATGATAAACGGTCTCGGTCATTCTACTTGGTCAAGAAAGAGGACGATCTACTCTTGACGATTTGTAATAATGCAAGAGAAAAATCCCTAGTCACTCTTTGAAATGAGTAGGACGTTGGGTCCCAGTGACAGGCGTTCTCTCTAATCTGATTTAGACTGAATAGTGCAATCTGGTCAAAATATATCATTTTTTAAGAATATTATAATTGTTATAGCAATATAGATTGTGACTTCTTTCAAACATTTCTAATTTTAGAGATTACTTTCCATCGAATCTTACATCTTTGGATCACCACGTGTCTGAGGTGGCATCTATGTGGATTTGTAGCGACTACTCACATTGTCCGATTAAAAGATCATGTTTCTGTTCATTCCAGTTTATAAAGTAACATCAGCTTATATCAACTTTATTATAATCTTACATCATCTTTAAATAGAAAGACTCGATTTTCTCTGTTGGCCTCTTAATATCAAATCATGTCTCATAGAATAAATTCTAGTCAATTCAACTGTAAAAATGACGTCAAAAGATTATTGGAGGTTAATAAAGACGATGCATTTCAAGTTAGATATTTATCTTCGAGGTATTTATCTTGTCAGGGTGCTGCAGAATATGCCATCTCGAGCTCAGTGTTTGGGGAAAGTGATAATTATCAATAAGACCACTATTGAGAATTGCGAAAGGCGCACGTTGCGTTAATTGTTATCCGTCTTTATGAGAACTTGGTAAATTACTTTTGCACCTTAGCGGTATAACTATAAATCCCCGCGACTTCAAAACTTTGAGACAACAATAGAACGTGTCCTGCATCTTGGGGGAGAACATGTTAATCTTGCCATTTACATGTTTGAAATATGCCGTTGTTTGGCCTCGTATTGAAAGTATGAGTAAATTGTTATCCCCAGATCTATGATCAACATGAAAATAGCTCACAGAATATTGTTCTATATTCAATCAAGCTAATTTTTTTACAACTTCAAGAAAGCCCCAAAAATTCCCTCACAGCAAGGAATATAATAAGGCTGAAGCTTGTCTCTCCAAATAAGGCTGAAACTCATGTCTCGAAATAAGACTGAAACTTATCTCTTGAAATAATAAAGCTTGCCTCTTGAAATAATAAAGCTTGCCTCTTGAAATAATAAAGCTTGTCTCTCGAAATAAGACTGAAACTGGTCTCTCGAAATAAGCATGAATCTTGTCTCTCGAAATAACGCTGACACTTATCTCTCTGAGGCTTCTTTATTTGATTTGTTTGTGTGGGGTTTTACATCACTTTCAAAATTATTTCAGTCATTTCGTGATGAGACCTACTTGTAGTAGATAAAGTGCTGCCTCACTGAATTGTCATGTCGCAGGTCCTTGACATGACAACCCGCCTGGTCACAGATTTACAAGGACAACAGGTTAACACTTTGGCACGGGCCTCAGCCCATGTGTGAAATCGTATATGGAATTCAATCTCGACATGGCCGGGGGTCGAACCCATGACCTTTGGATCACCACAGAGGAACTGGTGTAATAAGCTGGCACTCCAACCAACTGCGCTGCGGCTCGTGGCCCTCTGAGACTTGTCTTTCAATCCATTTAATAGTATTGCAATAACAATATGTAGTTTTTTTCTTCGTTTTTAGGCTTGTATTAACTCTCACAAATTATAAAAAGCTTGATAGCACCTGTACATGTACAGTCGTGACCTCGCGAGGACGCAACCCCATGCAATAATTGCTAAAATGGCAAGTACACCAGCATTTCTATAAGCTATCTAGTCCCAGAATGGCAGAAGTTATGTACATGTCTGTGGCGACAATTTTTCAAAACGGAAATGGACAACAGACCATTATGCATTACGGCGGAGGAGTATCACACCTCGATCACAAAATGTATAAAAACTCATTACTGAAACAGCGTGGTTCTGCAAGTAACCTTGACACTCTTCTCCAAAGCCACTCTCCATGGTACCTTCCAAAGTTTCTGGACAGTTTCAATATGAATGCTATATCACACTGCACTCACTTTATACATGGATAACTACATATATACTCACTTATATAATTATAGTCATTTTTTCACTTTTACACCTTTGTTTGCGTATTTGCTGTAAAAAATACAGATACTAATTTATTTTGCTTTGCACTGTATTACGATGTAACGTACCGTCCATTTGAGATGTTTAACATTTCTGAAGAAGATTACTCTAGACATTTCATGAGATATCTCTTGTAAGATCTCTATCTAGGCTAGTGTGGCTCAAAATAATATTATTTTTGAAATGCTGACCTCCTGAAGTGGAAAGGTGTTCCTTTAGAGGTAAAAAGTCATTTGTTTTTTTTATTCAGATTTTGAAAATAAATTTTAGGGGTTGCCCACCAAAATGCATATTTTGTGTTAGACATTTAAAAATATTTTTGTCTGAAAAAAATGAAAATTTTCCAATGGATCAGTGTTTATTTGGAGACGAGAGGTCATGTTATTTATTTTGTCAGTTGAAATTTATGGTTCACCCATCAATGTAAATATTTACTGATTTGACGTAAATTGCATATTTAGCCCCTACAGTGGGGGAGCCAGATTGACAAAACTTTGGATTCTGGTAGTGCACAAAGTATAACAACTCGCTTTTGATATCATTTTGTAGGTCATAAATGGAGCTTTATGAATCCGGCACTGTATACAAAAGTTGTTGCCATGGTAGCCAATCACATTTTTCCATATATCTGAAAAAAATAGACCAATTACTTAATAACACGGGGGGATTTCACACAGCTCATTCAAAATTGGTATCCTGATAGATGTCATAGGTATACACCTTCTTTTACACCTTCTTTTGAATAAATCACATTTCTATTTCTTTTGGTAATCATAGCAAAGGTTTTAATTTGGAGATTCAGTTAATAATTGTTTTGGATAAACAATGCACAGCTCATTTTTTTCTGGTATGGTTGAAGATATCTTAGAAATGCATATTATCATGAAGAATGTTTTGGTTTCCATGGCAACCAATGATATTCCCAGAAATAATGAATCTTAACACAATTTTGGGTTTATTTCATCACACAAGCTTTTTATGTAGGATATGATTTTTGTAGGATATGATTTAAGTGAGAAATCTATAATAAATATGGTTACTATGGCAGCAGACCCGAAGTATTGTCCAATTTGAATACAGTTTCATATTAACAACATATTTTCCAAACCTTTCAATTTCATTGAGTAGAAATTTATATCTTCAAATTATGTTATGAAAATATGGTGGTAATGGATCCTTTAAGATCATGTTTGTACAGAAGCATTCCAATAGAGTAAAAATAAATATTCAGCAATCAACTAAAATTATACCTTTAGCATTATGACTCAAAGCCAAATTGTCAGAGCTCATCCATTTTAGATATGGTTGAAGGTGTATGAGGAATACATATTATTATGAGGAAATTCAAATTCTATGTTTTGGTTACCATGGCAACCACTGAGTTTCTCAGAAAAAATGGAAATTGACAAAAATATAGTTTTATTTCACGATATCAATGTTAATTTTAGCTGAAACATCCCCAAGTGCTACATAATCTTTTTACATAACCTTTGTTTTCTTGATACTGCATGATTGAAATGAGGTATCTTGAAAAATATGATTGCCATGGCAACAAGCCAACTTGAGATCATATTGCCTAACATTTTACCTTTTAAGGAACACCTTTTCAAGGAGGTTAAACTTTCAAAAATAATATTTTGAACCACCCTAATCAGTGCCCTTGCACAAAGTGTAAGTTAAAAGTTCCATTACTGGCAGAATGAACTTTACTTTTATCAAAATGCGCTGGATTCATCTAAATTATGTGTCCTCAAATATGACACGGCAGTTTAAAAAAATAAAAACGATGTGAAGCCTTAAAAAGAAATAACATTCCTTTTCATGAAGATTGGATCATTTTTTGTTTGTTATATAACTATGGATTCATACAAAAGAAACTGTTGTTGTAGATTTTATAGTATGGGAATGTTATGGTTTACAGTGCACATAATTATTATATGACTGCAATACATACTGTTATCTTAGGTAGAGATTGCTGATATTCTACAGTTACGCCTTACAGTGTATTTTACAATATATTCACAAGTAGCTTCACCCTTCATGGCTTAACTGTCATCCAAGTGGTGTATAAATCATCATGCAATCACTGTGATACACTGTTGACCCATTAAAAAAATAGGGTATTAATGCTTCCCAAACCTGATAACATGATGAACAGAATATTCCCACATGCATGGCTGAATAATGTGATGGTTGTTTTGACAGAGAATCTATATTGACATGCCACAAAATCAGTTTCTACCTGCCAATGCTCTTATTGTTCAGGTCATTAAATGTGCGCCATTTCAATTCCACGTGTCTGATTTAAATCTGATATTGCCATGGCATGTTTATTTCTGGGGATTGCTTTTTAATCACGAACCCTTCGTAGTGTTAATTCTCACAGGCCCGATGAACGAAGTCACTATGAAGATGGAAAGATTTGAACCAATACTAAGTTTGAAGGAATTACATAATTTTCACTTAATTTCACTTAATTGCTATTGAATATTTAAAAGATGCCATGGGCAGAAACTGATTATATCTCAATGTTGAATGATGTATACATATAATAGCACAAAAGCTACTGCTATTGTCTTTATTATGTTCATTTTGTGTAGTCACGGGGGATAATTCATTGGAGATTTTGTGTGTTCACAGGGGATAATTCATTGGAGATTAAATGTATTCTTGAGTTACAGGGATTCTCTGTTTCTTTGTATCGCTTGGCGCAGGTTGAGCATCAATTGCTTTATTTCATAAGCAACGGGGAGGCTACGACGAGCCAACATTCACCTGTAGAGATACATTGCTGAAACAGCTTCTTTATTTCATGTTAGATTGCTTTAAATGTGTCTTCTCCATGGTATGTTTTATGCTAACTCTCAGGGGACTTTGGGAATCTAAAGAAGGTTTTTACGACATCGCTAATGGTCGTGTACCTTTTATTTTTGCTTTCTGTGCAAAAAGAAATATCTGCTCTCTGGTCATCTTCTTTTTTTGGTATCTTTTTTGATCGTAGCAGATGAGATGTATTTTGAATAAAGACTTTTAAGGCAATATCAGGGATGATAGAAATCTGTTACTGGGACTCAGTGCCTACTTTTATGGAAGAGGGACTATAGATCTTTCTTTTGTATGATTAAATTCATATGGTTACACAAACCACGGCATTGATAACTAGGTGTTAGGCACTTGTTGTACTGAGATGCAAATCAGCAGCAGATTTCCATCTTTCTCAGTCTTGTTGTATGACTGAGGTCTGATCCCAGCTGGGAATCGAACCCTGGCCAGCATAATACGAGACATTGTACATTCAGATACTCACTAAACAGTGGTAGGTGATCCCCATCCCAATATCTTTGGAATTAGTAGACCTATCTTCTGCTAATGGTTCACAACTTTATGAACCAATGACAATAAACTGTGGTTGGGAATGATCTTTAAATAAATTTGAAATTATCACAGTCGTTGCGGTAACTTTTTGTATGATTTATACTGTTGAGTTGTTGATTTATACGCCAACCAGTGCTCCTACCAACCATGGTATGACATGTTTATCCCTGAGCAAAAGTACTTGACATTAAGAGAAAGGTATCCGGTCAAGGGACCAGTAGAAGAGATTAAACATGTGAGTTGGTGTCATGCTGAGAACACTGGTTTGCTGAGAAAAGTGGGGTGTGTGGTTACTTAAGTGTGTCTCAGAATAGTGGCCTAATCACCACACATACATCTGAGCAATATTACTACACATATTTCTTGAATCAAATTGTGGTTTTATTTGACAATAACATATATTATTACAATATCTATGTGAGTCTTTGAAATATAGAAAATCAGAGTTAAATACTCTTGAATTAGTTATTTAAGAACAAATTAGAGAACTATTTTGGAGGCATTAATGCAAAAAGTGATCTGCATATCTGAGAACATGCATTTGACTGATCTTGGCCTGCATAGCATGACTAAGATGAACCACTGGACCCACTGACCCTATATGAACCACTAGAACTACTTAACCTAGATGAACCACTGGAACCACTGAACTGAGATGAACCACTGGAACCACTTAACAAAGATGATCCACTGGAACCACTTAACAAAGACGAACCACTGGAACCACTGAACCTACATGAACCACTGGAACCACTGAACCAAGATGAACCACTGAACCGAGATGAACCACTGGAACCACTGAACCGAGATGAACCACTGAAACCACTGAACCTAGATGAACCACTAAAACCACTGAACCTAGATGAACCACTGGAACCACTGAACAAAGATGAACCACTGGAACCACTGAACCTAAATGAACCACTGGAACCACTACGTTTGCAAAATAATATATGTGTAGATATTGCCCAATATGAAGATTTCATCTTTGTTTTCTGTATAATATCTATTTTTTTATTTTCTGCATTTACAATAAACCTTTCAATTCTGGATGTTCTGACATGCACATTGCTAAAGTAAAACCCCAATATGAAGATTTCATTTTCAGCATGAAAAAGTTACTTGTCCCAACCAGGAAACGGAACCCCAGACCTTTAGCATTGGAGACAGACATTATATACCCACTGAGCCATGTTGAAAAGAAATTTGATTTTGTCACTGGTGAATCACAGCAATAGTCAAGATTATTATACTCTCAAGACAACGCCCAGTGGAAGCTTCTTTTTAGTAGCTAATAGACAATGAGTCAAATGTTTCGTTACATGTGGTAGCATGGCCAATTGGTGTCATTATTATAAGAAAATGAGAACAACACCAAAGTGGAGTGGAGATTTTAGTGACATGTATACCATAACAGTCAGGCCAAAATAGTCAGTATGGGATGGACCATTAATCCTCAAGAGAGGAGGATGAAAAAATCTTGATTTCTTTTCTTCTTGGGCAAATCTAATATGTCAGGTCGCACCATAAAATGACGTAAATGCTTTTTAATGTGATGTAAAAACCCTGAACAAACTGACATATCAATGGTGAGCATTTTCAATCAGATGTTTTAAATATACTGCCACCCTGTCAAGCTATAAATTATCCATTCTAAATTGCTTTTGAACATATAAAATGGACATATACACGTGTACATGAACAAGTACATAGGCAAACCAATTGCACGAATGTGTGATAATTGCATGCTAATATATACAAAAAAACTATGCAAAAAATAACGTATTGTGGAAGAGGTAGTATATGACTCTACCTCGCCATGCAGAATAAGATCCTTGTCACTCTGTCAATTTATTTTTTGAAGGACACTATTCAGTAATTACAGAGAGCAGCCTAAGTTAGAATTATAAACTACAATATATGTCGTAGATGGTATCAAAATGAATATAAATAGATTAAAAGAATTATTTTCTCATTTAAATCTAATCATTTAATCTCATTCAAATCACCATTGTCTGGTTGATTCTCTCTAGGTAGGTATATAAAGAAAGAATGTAATTATTTTCATTGAATATGAAATGTATTTTATAATATCCAAAAACATTTTATACCTTTAACTTGAACTTTAAAAATGAGAAAATGGAAATAAAAAAAAACTTCTGGAGTGTTGTGTAGTTTTCTGAAGAAATCATAAATAGAGTAGTCCGGTAGGATGCTCATATCATTGGGAGCTAACAAGTTTATATAATTTCTATTGCATTATACTAATTCCCATGTGTTGTCTGCAAACCAAATCTCTGGAAGTTAAAGGATATGATCCATAAAATGCTGAGATGGCAAAGCATTTTTAGATACTGTAATCGTATCATTTTGCTTTCTTGAAGATGAAATTGATATTCCAAGAGAGATGTGAAAGAACCTGTGGAACACCCTGTAAATAAGATTATTCCCTGGGAAGTATTCAAATTGACTACAATAAAGGTGTATTTACCCCCTGTTCAATTGCTCATAATATTTGCAAAGAAATACAAGGCATTTGGATTAAAATAGTATTCTATTGGACACTATTCATTTCCACAATTCTATCAACAGGATCACGTTTTAAAACACGGAATTTAAAATTGGATGACACAGAACAGAAATGGACATGAAAGTAAAATTAATATACATGAATTAAAAAATTTTTCATCCAATGATATTATTTCATCCCTTTAGTTGTATATGACAGGAGAGAGAATTGACATTGAATTGATCACACAATTTCGGCACTATCTTAGTTTATACATGCATTAGATGACTATAAATAATCAAATTATTGAATTGGAATGAATACATTCCGAATATTATGAACATTGAAATATGCCTTATTTTAGCGTAGGCAACCATTTTTCTTCATTACGGTTTAAAGATGAAAAGAATGGACTCGAAGCCTCGCATTAAGAATGTTGTAAACGGCGACCATAGGGGCTTGGCATGCGACCCATGATGATGGAAAATGGGATCTTAAACGTTGATTAGTGTTTAGATCTATTGCATATATTCACCGCAGTAAATATCAATGGTCCTTACACAAACGATACACCAAGTCTGATTTGATCGAACGATCTTTCAGCCTTCACTCAAGTCATTAGACTTTTGAAAATGCTGGTCTTCAGGCCACTGATAAAGATTGAGAAATGGTAGTGAGAGTTCAGACCTTGTGAAATACACATTTGGCCCAGCGACCTGGATGTCTCTACACATAGGATGTCTCATTAAACCGGCGATCTGGTTAGAGTGAATGTGTATACACATAGGATGTCTTACTAGACCAGCAATCTGGTTAGAGTAAATGTGTATACACATAGGATGTCTTATTGGACCAGCGATCTGGTTAGAGTGAATGTGTATACACATAAGATGTCTTATTGCACCAGCGATCTGGTTAGAGTAAATGTGTATACACATAAGATGTCTTATTGGACCAGCGATCTGGTTAGAGTGAATGTGTATACACATAGGATGTCTTGTTAGACCAGCGATCTGGTTAGAGTAAATGTGTTTACACATAGGATGTCTTATTATATATATAAGCTTCTGTTGTTGATAGTGTGGCATGTGACAGCGAGCAGAGGACAGCATGAGGTCATTGTACCCTCCTGAGGACATAGATCCTACACATAGGATACACCTAATAATACCACTGCATGACAACTCACTGTGTTTAATTGCAGTCAAATTCTACAGGGCAAAGATATCTCTATGTAATACTATCTCTACGTGTCATGACTGCCTCCATTCAGTATTGTCGATATCATATGGAACTCGGTCTGACGATGCTTGAGCTAGCGCATGGGTGGGCCTGATCCCATTGCTGATCTTGCAATGTGCAGCAACCCCATATAAATGTGTCCTGTCTTGAAGAGGTCATTAAGAATTTATAGTATCTTGAAGGTTTTCTTCACTGAAATCTGTTCTAATTAATGAAAACGTACAATGACAATAAATATACCACAAAGTAAGGTTTAGTCTATTGATCATTTATGGCCTTTTACAGAGGAGATGGCGAATGCGGCAGTGGCAAAATGTCTTTTATTAAGGAGGGGCTACAGACATTATTTTCGTTCCGGACATCCTCATTTATCACATATTCTCGACGTAAATAACGCCTACAAAATGAATCGTTGACCTTTTGACAGATGCATAATGTCACATTCAAGACTATTCGGATAAGAGATGAAAGAAACATCATATAATTCACTTACAAGATGAATCAAATATAGTGTCTTATCTTTAGCAAGAATGAACAAAAGGTATGTAACATTTCCTTGTGCAATACAAATTAGAGATTAATAATTACAATATAAATAACATAAATAACGTTTCATGCTCAGTTTTCTTTTGATATATATCATAAATACACAAAAAGTTAATTCATTGATTGGTTTTATATTGATTTCAGGCAAGTAATATCGGAGATATATGACAAAACCACTTTATTTTTACATGATATAGTCATTTTGTAAGTGTAACTTCGAAATGTGCATCACGGTTCATCCTGATGCCAATGTCTCTAAGACTATCTCAAGTTGAAATGAGGAAATATGATGATACAAGTCTATTTGAGTTATGCCATGACAGAATAATGAAAGTATTATTTGATGGCGCACACATATTCATATTGAGTCTTTCAATCTTGAAACTGACAATGAAAAATATTAGCAAGATCAGCAACAAAAGTCATTAAAACCATTTGTGTTAAGGTAGGATTTCTGTTCTTCGTTTTTTTCCTGTGAGGTGTATTAGAAAAGGAATCCCACTGAGAAATAGGATAGCAGACAATATCAATGTTGAATTGTCAACGTAATGTCAGAGGTATTGTAAAGCTTCGGTTAAAAAACTCTAACCTTACCTGATAGAGACCTAGATCCCGTGGAAGGAGACCCATCAACGGTTTAGGCTCGGCATATATAGTTGCTGCCGACACAGCAAAGTCTGCAGAGAGCATGGGCTTGTCCTCAGTCTGTCCTCAGCCTGTCCTCGGCGAGGGAGAGCGTCAGGGCACGGCGTGTCCAAACCAAGTGCAGTAAAATGGCTGTCTGACCTTATTGGGTCTGATTGATGTCTGGCTCTCAGAGTCTGTAACATCACATACCATCAGGCCCCCTCATGACTCACAGCTTCTTTACCATTTGATGATTCCAATCTTTGATATGCTATGTTGTTTGATATTATGCTTATTTGGCAAACTTTGCCGTTTTGATTCACATGAAGATGATATCCCGAAGTGAGTTTAATGTAAAATTAGCTATGGAAGAGAGGTGGGACATTTTTATATCAATAACAATATCACAATTTGTAGTTACGAAGATTTCAAAAGATTTGTTTGTGCCAAATTGATGATAATCTTCTCCACATGAACATGTGCATCAAACAGACTATTCGTAAGATAACAAATGTTTTGAATATATTTTTATTTCCTTTTATTTTTGTCACAATGACACTCTAACTTAAAATTTTAGATGTTTATTTGCATCAATTAAAGATCCAAAGGAATTCCTTTTTATGCGCATTTATCGCACTGTACATTACCTTGACGTCATTCTATCGTCTTACAAATGATAAAATTAATTTCCATTCAGGGTTTTGTGTATTATATTTGATTGTCATCAATATATTTTCAACAACAATATAGCCCAAATATAAAGACACAATTCTGATGGATTATGGGAGTTTGCCGTCACGTGTTTTCCTATTCTCCATTCAGCGGGATGTGAGCGTTCATTTTTATCCATCCATTCAGTTTGATTTCCGAAAGGCATCAATCAATATCAATTTAGGCCTTATTAAAGGCGAGTTCTGGAACCTGCCTTCTGGGAAAACAATTCTGAACTTTTCTTTTAATTAGGCTTTATTTCAATTACCTTTTTGCCTTTTTTCACCCTTCAAAAAGCTAGTCCATGTTAATCTGGTTGTCATTATAAAGTCATTATGTGACCCTTTAAACAGGTAATTTCATGATGAATGTTTTAAAGGTTATATTTACAAGATGATCCTACATACAGTAATACAATGATCAATTATATTTCAATGATAATACATTCCCTGAATCGAAAGTACCCCAGTATCAGCAATTCTCTCACAAAAAGAAAATATTCTCTTGCTAGTCCACTACAGCTTGGCCAAAATCATGACCATGCGCAGAAACATAAAGATACAATTTAGTTGTCAAACACAGGATACAATAAATGTTCTGTTAGTTTAAAATATTTTTTTAGTATTTTTCCATTGGAAATTAGTGTAGAAATCTTTGTAAAAAAACTTGTATGATAAAGGAACTACCACTACACGTCGCATTATCTCCTCAGTATGGTGTTATCTGAAGACTAATATATTGAATGTGATCTGTTACTTTTGATATATCTTATACATTGAGGTGGAAAGGCTGATATAAATTGATTTGATATTTTATGAAGAATAAATCATCTATTTTCTTGAAAAGTAGATTGTTTAGTGGACAAAGAATATTATGAGACATGTTCAAGCCTTAATTTTAAGATTTATACATCTACCTCGAATCAAGATATGAAATTTATATATCAACAATAGCTTGGCGTTTGGTTTGAATATGTGTGATGTTTGACAAATATACCGTGTACATCGTATTCATTATATTAACCACATCATATACATGTTTTATCGTAAAGAAAGCCGTCGTCTTCATGTATTTATTTTCAACCATACTTTCATGACACTCACTTAAGCCGCATCTAACGACAAATGGCCTACTCGTGAAAATAAAATCTAAAATCTAACAAGATCTAAACATTCTAAGTAATTATCCGGAGGACAGTTTAAATGATTTCTAGAAAAGAAATTATAAAAGATATAAACATGGGAATATTCAGTCTCTATTCTTATGTTACGGTACATATTATTTTTCAACACCGTATCTATTAGCAAGACGCATAGGTTTTCAAATGACATGTTTTTTTTGCTTTCTAAGATTTAATCTCTATATTTATTTCTTCAAAAACTACTTGGTCGCTTTCCAAGTTCAGACTAAAAGCATGTGTGTTGCGCCTCACATCTCGGAGATAATACTGACATATATTGTTTTCAGGTAAAAATAGCAATAAAAGCAATTGTTAGAGGCGGTTTAGGTAAGATGTCATGTGAAATTTGGTACGGTATAATATATATTGTCCATGGCGACATGGTGATCCTGCAATAAGAACTCTGGCGGTTGATCCTTTAACTCACATATTCAATGGGCCGGGCTTTCCTTCCAAGAATGAGATTTGGAGGATTAGCTGGACATTAACCAGGATGTCTCCGCCCCTCTAAGTGGCGCTGTTTCTCCTTCAGTAAAGCTTGTGTGTAGATGTTGTGAAATCACAAATATGTGATTGGAAAGAAAAGTGTCATTTGACGTATACGTAGATGTTAGTATTTTCAAACTGTATTTGCAATGGTGTGGTGAATATTAATATCAAAACGGCCACTTCAACTACAAATAGGATTTTCATGTAGTGTTTTATGAAGTGATATGAAGTACAGGTGGATCATTTGTCTTCTACAGGTCGATGAGAAAAAACATGACACTGAAATAGAAAATTCCTCCAGTTAGATTTTTGACTGGATAAAGGAAATGAACATACTCTGCTTACAAACTGTATGCTAGTGTTACACATGTTACATATTGCATCCTGCTGACAACTGTTACAGTGGATCCAGTTGTCAGCCTGTATATATATTTGTTTATTATGTATTGTTTTGATTGATTGTTTTATACTATGTCCTGAGGTCTGTTGACTGCTGCAATTGTTACAGTGGATCCAATTGCAGCAGCACAGTCAACATTCCTCCAAAATGTTTGGTGGTAGGCAGATTTATTTGTAAGTAGGTTTTGCAAATAAATCATTTATATGCAACTTTATATATACCGAGTCGTCTTGCTTTAAATATATATATATATAACCGGGATTCTCTTTACATTTTAACAGACGATTAACAAGGAGCTTGAGTAATAGCCTGATTTATTTCATATGGTAAACTAAATTAAGGTTAACAAACATAGTTCGATCGTTCGTCTGAAAGGCAAACCTGCTGAGCATGGTATGTTTACGTTATTACATAGGTGGCACCACCTGTCTGAAGGCACAGTACATTTACTTTATATAAAATTCTTGACCATAAACATCGCAATAAAGCCGTGCCTCCGAAGATATCAGATATAATGTCTAGATCAATGGTTGACATTCATTGATCAATATACGCTCCACTCTAACACGCCTTACACCTAACGTCTAAGCATCACTTAACGATCAGCCGTTAAATGTAATTATTTAGCCCTGGTTCCTGAAACGCTGTCCATACTGTTTTGCACATATTTAATATCTTGGAGTTGTACATCTGTACAGCTGCCAAGAAAGACTTTTCATTTTTATCTTTGCCGTTTTTGTTTTATTATTGTTGTTTCATCCCGGATGCCTTGTAAGCATGAAACGTGTATCGAAATGTGCATCACGGTTCATCCTGATGCCCATATCTCTTAGATTATCTATCTTAAGTAGAAATAGAGTAAATATGATAATGCAAGTCTATCTGAGTTAGAAACAGAATACTGAATGTATTATTTAATTGCACATACATACACATATTGAGTCTCTCAATCTTGAAACTGGTTGAACTTTATATTTCTTTAATAACAAATTACCAATGTTTTAACGATCAACAGTTAAATCCACTGATTTACCCCTGGTTCGCGAAACGCTGTCCATACTGTTTTGCACATATTTAATATCTTGGAGTTGTACATCTGTACAGCTGCGAGGAAAGACTTTTCATTTTTATCTTTGCCATTTCTGTTTTATCATTGTTGTCTCATCCCGGATGCCTTAAAAGATTGTTTTATTATTCAAATGTAAAAATAAAAGGCATATAAAAAACAAATAAACGTTATATATATTCACAAGTGCCTTCGGCTGGGAAAGGATGCTGTCTCTCTCTCTGTTGTAGCTATCTCTCACTTATGCAGCTGTCTCTCCCTTGTACAGCTATCTCACTGATGCAGCGGTCTCTTACATGTGCATCTATCTCTCACTTATGCAGCTGTTTCTCACTTGTGCAGCTATCTATCTCTGCTGTAACTACCCCTCACTTGTGCAGCTATCTCTCACTGTTGTAACTATCTCTCACTTTGCAGTTATCTCACTTATGCAGCTGTCTTTCACTTGTTCAGTTATCTATCTGTGTTATAATTGTCTACCTTTTGTAACTATCTCTCACCTATGCAGCTGTCCCTCCCTTGTACAACTATCTCTCACTGATGCAGCTGTCTCTCACATATGCAGCTATCTCTCACTTATGCAGCTGTCTCTCACTTGTGCAGCTATCTATCTCTGCTGTAACTGTCTATCGCTGTTGTAATTATCTCTCACTTATGCAGCTGTCTCTCACTGATGCAGCTGTCTCTTACATGTGAAGCTATCATATCTATGTAACTGTCTCTCATTTGTGCAGCTATCACTCCATGTTGCAGCTATCTCAAACTATTTCTCATTTGTTTTAACTATCTCTCACTTTGTGCAGCTATTTTTCATGTCTCAGTGTCTTATTTATGCAGCTATCTCTTATTTATGCAGCTGTCTCTTGCTGTTGTAGCAATCTATCACTTGTGCAGCTATCTCTCACTTGTGCAGCTATCTCTCACTTGTGCAGCTATTTCTCACTTGTGCAGCTATCTCAATTATTCTCAAAATCGTGCTGGCTAAAAATATCTGCATTTCACCCATGTAGGCCCCTTTGTACAAAACCTAGCGGGGCCTCAATAATTAGGTCAAATTACCAATGGATGAAAACAAAGCTCTAATACAGAAATGTAGGCATATTGTGGGTAATATTTCATATCTGATACAATTCTGACAAAAAATAAGTGAAAACTACTCTATTCATTATACACATATTGCTCAAGCCATCGCATAAACATGCAAAGTAAAAGTAAAGTGGGGACTAGTTTAGCGTCCATCAGAGGGCAACGTAAAAATGCAACAGCGAGATCGCACTCTCTTTTCAGTGGCGAATTTTATTGCAGCCCATACCTCACACAGCAACTTTTTTTTTTCGTCACCCTTCCTCTCTGATCACGTTCATGTTTTTTTTGTAACACGGATGGCAATGCTTGTCAAAAAAGGAACTATCTGTGTTATTCTGTGATCGGTACGATCGTGGGAAATGGGTAGTCGTTTCCTGTGGGTTGTAATACAGTTTTTTCTGTGGTCAGTATTTTTGAAACAAATTACGCCACTGTGGAGTGTTCGTCCGTGTGCATGCAAGATTCCAATTTACGCATGCGCCCGAGCGTATGTATACTTAATTAAAAGAAGTAAACAAAAGAAAAGAAGTGCGTGATGTAAAAGCAGAACGTTCAAAACGATGTCATCGTCTTCGTCCATCGTTGCATATAATTATCCTTTAAATTGTTTGCAAATGCTTCCCAATCGCTAGAACAAGGAATTGTCAGTAAGTTTAATTCAAATTTGGTGTAAATCGGACAATTAGAACAGAAATAACATGCAAAAGTCTGATCGATGATTTGCGGTTAGCGCCTGAGCGATAATATAGCAACTTACGCAATCGAACCTGAAAAGGCACATCTTTGCATATAGTAGTGCTAAAATGCTAAAAAAAAAATCGTTCATATACCAAATTAAATGTTTTCAAAAGACAAATAAAGATAATTTCAACTGCCCCATCAGTTTGCAATAATTATTTCATTTTGTGTTTTTTTTGTTTATTTCAATTTTTGTTTTGTTTGTTGTAATTTTTGTTTTGTTTATTTTAATTTTGTTTTGTTTGTTGTAATTTTTGTTTTGTTTATTTCAATTTTTGTTCTGTTTGTTGTGAATTTTGGTTTGTTATATTTTTTTCCCATCCGTGTTACATGTGGATCACCACTTTTTCTTGTTTATATAGTATGTAAATAAACAGAACATAACACAAGTTGCAACAAAAATAATGGAGGACATTTTTGACATGCATTTTTTCTTTTAAATATCAATTTGAGCGAAAATAATAATCAAAAACACAGTGTGGCGTTCCTTTCGTTATAGTAGTGTGAACATGAATTTTCTATTATCTTCAACACTGGACTCTTATTCACATAATCTACACAATTAGGTCAATATTTAACCTTGAGGCGGCATAATACCAAATAAGACTTGTATATTCGCCCAACAAATCCGTTTCAAACAGGAGAAAAATCTGTAACTGTCATCCCTAAAAGGGTCCTTTATTTAAAGGGAAACTTTCACTTCTCTGATACACTTTTGTAGTTTGGAAGGAAATTATAATGCACATTGATTTGTGGGCTCTGTTAATATGAGCGTTCAAGAGAAACATCTTTTTTTTTAGAAAAGTAGCTCTTTTAAATGCATGTGCTTGAAAAAAAGGAATGACGTCATCGCGGGACAATTACCTACTTACATATATATTATTATGTATATAGATAATTAGTAAACAAATAACAATGCAACCAAATAGCGGTGTCATGATTTTCGGCCTTAGAATTGACGCACTATAGATTGGTTATGTCGGAAAGATCATGAAAAATGCGACATTTTGGTGTAAAAAGCATGACAATCGGACCAATATTAGGGGCGATCCATTTGATTTTTGTGGGGTGGGGTGGGAGATTTTGGAAAAAAAAATTATTCACCCACCCCATCCCAGAAAAAAAAATTATTCATTCACCCTACCAAAGAAAAAAAAATTAATCATCCACCCTACCAAAGAAAAATAATTTATTCATCCACCTCCTTCCAGTTTTTCTATCTTCTATATGGATTGCTTGAAATGAAGGATCAGAGTCTGGGGAAGCAACAAGAAAAAAAATTTATTCACCCACCCCACACCAGAAAAAAAAATTATTCACCCACCCCACACCAGAAAAAAAAATTATTCATCCACCCTACCAAAGAAAAAAAATTTATTCATCCAGTACTGCTGTCCCACCCCACCCCACAAAAATCAAATGGATTGCCCCTTAGTTATGACAAGTTTTGTGAAAATTGAAAATGATTGCAGCTTGAGTTGCACGTGCAATAAATCTCCCACGATGACGTCATAGGCACATAGGCATGGTTGTATTCATTGGAAATCTCGTAGATCCGCGCATCACTGAGGTATTATCCAAAATGAAAGTTTTAAGGTCATCTCCCTGCTTATTAACCACGTTGTTGGACTCGGTATCAAGGCAGGTAAGCGGGGGAATCGTCAGTGGTATTGTTAATGCTTGTTTTAGCCACTTGACTTTTGTTTACTGTCCGTTATGCAGGCTTTCTTTCACCACCATCATGGCCCATGCTACTGCTTCTTTTCTCCTGCATCTATACAGGCTGATTGCCGATCCCCATGTTACTGTTTTGAAACTGTACAAATTCAACAGTACCATAACTGTACAACTCTATTACATTAAATTTTGAACTATTCAACTCCACCATATCTAATTATTGGTCGGAGAGATTTGCAGGGCGCCCTTGCACAGGGAACTTGTCAAAACCCCTTGTCTTCCCACCAAGTATTCGTGGGGGGTCACAGTTTATCTCCACTTCACTTGCATTGATGTTTTGTGCTCCTGGACACCTTCCTGCCATACCATTTCACTGTTTCAGATCACATTAGCACCCTGCACTTACGAGGCCAGAGGGGGGCATGCATTTCAGACCTCTACAGTCGATCGCCATAAATGAAGGACTTAGGCTATTTATACAAACAATATAAAATTTAGCCCCCCAAAAATTATAGAGATGTTTGACCATTGAAAATAAGATTTAAAAAATAATAAATCCTGTGACCTTGGGATGACCTTGACATGACCTTGAAATATGAAAATGCTGTTGCACACTAAAACTCTCATTGTTTAAGTCATATTATGAAAGATCTCTCCAAAACAAAACTAACAAGCCCAAGATCAAGTCTGTAGCTATAATAGAACATATTTTATGGGCCGTTGAATTTTCAGCCCAAGGTCACAGGGATTTTCCATTGATTTCAATGGAGAAAAATTAAAATTTTCACTTTGTGAAAAATTGGCCATCAATTTAAAAAGTGTCCCATGTGGATATGTTTGGGGGATGTATAGCCCACTTTTTAAGCCATTATTGGTACAAATGCTATTGTAAAATTTTCTGCCTTTTACAAAAATGTGATGTTTATGGATTTCCATTGAAATCAATGTGAAAATCGGGAAAATTATGTATATCTTTCAAATCCAAAAGGCAGAAAATATACCAAACCAAATATTAAAATTCCTTTTGCTTTGCATGCTATTAGAGTTATATTTCCAGCATAATATGGGACACTTTTTATCATTATAATTTCATTATTTGAAAAATTACCATAAACTACAGTGAATTTAAGCAATATTACCCCTTGGAAATGCTATTCAAATGTATATATAGGCACCATTTTTATGGGAAATATAGTAAATTTGTACTATTATTTGACATAATTTTACTTCTTTTAGGTATTTTTCAATAAATAAATATTTCATTAACTAGTTATCAAACATTTTTTTAGAAATTTAAATTTAAGTATGTAAAATGGTGCAAAACATCACACTGACACCCACTACACATGAATTGGGACCCCTACCCGTTCTAACACCTATGTCCTAAATTTATGGTGATGCAGATACAGGTTGTACATTGCAACCAACGACATAGCCAGGGGGTTCAGTCTCAGGACAATCTCCTCACAATGGCTACCAGGGTCCATCAGTTCGCTCAGCATGTTCTCCACACATCCTCCACAAAACATGTGGCTGTCCTCCAGTGCATCAACAGGGTCCATCAGTTCGCTCAGCATGTTCTCCACACATCCTTCACAAAACATGTGGCTATCCTCCAATGTATCAACAGGACTCATAACATTTCACAAACTCCTGACCAGTTCACACAAGATGCGGCGTCTTATAACACATACCTGAGGAATTTATTGGATGTGGAACCCAATATGTCCTTCTGTAAAATGAAGGGGTTCTGGGAGAATTCTCATCGATTCCCTATCCCAGTGTCGATTTGGTCCCATGATGGTATCCATCCTAATGCACCACTGGACAGACATTTTTGCAGTTACTTCCTCAAGGGCAACGTTTCCTTGCTTTAACACAGTTATTGCTTACCAGTTTGGTAAACCTTCATTCTATTCCTCGAAGGTTTCATTCCTTCCTGTCAGTCAAAATTTACAAGTCCTATGTGACTTCCTATGCATTCCTCAGGGGTGTTTTCCTCCCAGTTACACTGCCTTCATTTATTACATTATTGAACAGCTAAACCTGTTTACACCTTTCCATTCCTCCTAAGCCATTATTGTGTTCTGTGCCATTGATAAAGTATCTGTGATACTGGCCAGTCTCAATTTTGTTTTGTATTTGTATTGTGTTAATGACTATACTCGTCTTACCACTCTCTCTTTTCAGACATGCCACGGCTGTGGAAAGGATTGCTGGTCCTTTCCACAGCCCACCATTTTCAAACTTCAAGTCATCCCCCTTAGCAATACACGAAAAATCTACCCCTGGCAAATACCGCCTTCTACATAAACCTCTCATATCCTTATGACTCTACCTCAGTTAATTCTAACATCCCGTAACATCTTTCCACTGTACAATATTCAGGCATATAGGATGCGCTCAATGTCGTTCGTGCCTTGGGCGCCTCCTGCTACCTGGCAAAATCAGACATTGCTAATGCATTCAGGCTTATCCCTATCAGCCCCTCTGACTACCACCTAACCGGCTTTCAATGGAACAATTCTTACTCCTTTGACAAATGTCTAGCCATGGGCCTCTCATCTTCATGTCAAACCTTTGAGAGATTCTCTGACTCAATTCTTTGGCTCTTGCAGACAAAATATAATGTCAAATATTGTTTCAAGGTTCTTGATGACTTCCTCTTCATTGCACCAACAGCTGAAGAATGCAGGGCAAACCTCACTTCCTTCTTAAATCTATGTCACCACATTGGGGTGCCTATTGCAAAAGACAAAACATTTGGTCCTTCACAAACCCTCACTTTCCTAGGCATCGAGATCTGCACAAGAACCATGCAAACCATACTTCCAGTAGACAAGCTCATCAAATACTCAAGCAACATTTCTGCACATTTACTCTCGAGCAAAATCAAACTGAGAGACCTCAAGTCTATCATTGGTCAGCTACAATATTCAACATGTGTGGTCACCTCGGGGCGCCCCTTCCTATGCTGTTTAATAGACGTTTCAACTACTGTCTCTAAACCATTCTACTTCATACCTCTCACTAAGGAAGCCAAAGCGGATCTATGACTTTTGGTTCACTTTCTTGCTAACTACAACAGTCGAAACATCATCAGCCCTCAGATCACTGCATCCTCAGCTGACATTAACCAACAAAATGATGCCTCAAAACTGGGCTTTGCAGCCGCCTATGGTTCTAGATGGGCACAGGGTCGTTATCCGCATGAATGGTGACAAATGAACATCGCTGAACTGGAATTATTCCCTATCTACCTCATTGTCTCCCTCTTTGCTCACAAAATGGAAAACTCATCCATCCTTTTCCACTGTGACAATCAGGCAATAAATGCTGTGATCAATTCTCAAACACCCAAAGATAAACAAATCATGACACTTCTTCTGTTACGTACTAGTTGTTAGTACTAGTGGGTGCAGGGGACATCCGTCGTTTGGGGTCGTGGACGGGGATCAGATAATCGATACTTGCTGGCTGTGAACGGGGCTCTTAACCCTATCTACCTATGTGATTTGGGAGGTAATAAGGACTGCAGACACAGAATATACAATTCACAAGGGTTTCCTTTATTTGGTGCTGTATACACAGGTCTGGCTAGGTCGGCGTGGCAAAGAGCGAGGCATATGAAATACCTGAATGCATGATACAAAGTCCTGAGGATGCATAAAACACCTAAGACTATACAAGTGTGGCGGTCACGAAGCTGAGTGTCGTGGATCTTCTAGACAAGTGGATTCTGCTCTTCTGGCTCCCTGAGTAGCGATTTCGGGGCCTTTTTAAAGAAAACTGAGCATCTGTGTGAGGGCTGCCCACGTGGCGTCTTCTCCGGCTTCGGGGCTGCGCATGTCCTGCCTGCGTAGCTTGGAGGATAACGTCATCTCTATTTGGGGCGAGTAATGCATTGCATCAGCCTGCACTCGTTGGCCTCACGTAGCACTCAGTAACCCTTATCATTTCTTGCCAAAGATCGTGATTGTCTATAATTGTCTATATATGTTTATAAGAGTCAGTAGGTAGGTAATCTATATCCTACACTTCACCCTCTCATACTTCTCCTTCTGCAGCACAACATACGTTTCCATGCTCGGTACATTCCATCTGCATCAAATACCTTGTGTGACAAGCTATCTCGTTTTCAGGAAACAGCAGCCCTGCTCAAGGACTATGGGATGGACTCCTCCCAAACCCTGGTTCCCAATCACCTGTTGCCGGCAAACTTCGTTTGTCAGTCATAGACCTACTGAAAGCTTCCATGAAAGACTCCACTTCTAAGATGTACCAACAAAATTGGGCCCTATTCTACCACTTTGTAACATCCATTCTTCACATCGTATTCACCTTTCCAGTTCCCACTCACACTGTGGCCCTGTTTGTAGCACATCTTAATTCCATACCCTACAAACATTCAACTATCCTCACATACATCACAACCATACCTTATGCCCACAAAATACGTAACCTGGCCGATCCTACGCGCTCGTTCCTGATACAAAAACTGCTATCTGGCTGTAAAAACACTTCGGTTCCCTCCCATATCTTGCTTCCCATCAGTCAGACTCAATTACACAAAATCATCGATCACATCCCTTTTGCTACTGCTGACCACTATTTACGTACCATATTCAAAGCCCTCTTCCTAACGATGTACTATGCTTGTCTCTATGTAGGTGAGGTGGTGCACTCTCCACACTCATCTAATATTCTCACACTCAGTCATCTCAATTACAATGAACACGGCATCTCCCAAGGTTCGTACACCATCACCTTCACACATTACAAACACAGCCAAGGCCACGACCCCGCCCGCATCCTCAAACCATCAACACAGATACAGTACTGCCCAGTATGTGCACTCCAGCTATACATTGCAAAGCGGGGGCAATCGCCAGGGCCTCTATTCACCTTGCAAAACACTCCTCTTACACGTACACATATAGTTTCCTTTCTCAAAACACTCTCATTCCTTTCGCATTGGACGTACAACAGATCTTGACCAATCCAATCGCCTATCTGAACACACAATCCAGGCCTTAGGCCGTTGGAAATCCAATGCTTACAGATGCTACATGCGTCCAACCCAGGTTGACTTGCCAGTCTGATTCTATTAATGCCCCCCCCTCCCCCTTCCATGCTTTGTCTTATCTTCCTCTCTTCCTCTTGGATGCTGCTTCATATCACTGTCGTTCATTTGCTCTTGGCACTTTCAGAACATCCAAGCCTTATACAACCTAATTTTTGTCAATATCCACCATCATAGTCAGAAAACGATTCAGTAAAGCTGGAGTTATCCGCCTCTACACGTGTGTCTCATTTTATTATGCTCTTACCGATAATTTGCAATCACTGTTATTAATTAGCTGTATTACTACTTAGATAAATATTAAAATTATGCATCTTTGATTTTATTGTTAATTTAAGGCTAGTCATTTTCCAACAATTGTTTTAAAAGAGATAGAGCTACTTGCCGTCCATTATAAGACATATCTAAACAACCCAGGGTCATGGGAGCTAGAGTTATCTGCCACCCTAATGCTGGTATCATCTGGATATGTAAAAGCGTGTCTATGAGAGCTAGAATTATCTGCCTCTCTTATATTTATTGTTTCAAATGAACATTGTTTCTACTTAGTTAAAATGTCAGTTTTAATTAAGACTTTTGTAATATTAATTCAAATAAATATAATATATTTAAGACCCAATCAGTGTGTTGTCATGCTCTGTTCACAAAATTATTTTCCTATGAATTTCAAAGTATTTACACATATATGATCAATTAATAATGTAATTTATAAAAAAAAATTTACTAGAAAGAAGTATCTCTTTAATGTTTTCAAACATTGTGATATTTTCTTTCAGAAATAACAAAATGTATTTGAATTTCAAATATTACATTGCTATTAACTGTGGAGTATATAAACACAACTTTTGTTGAGAGTATTCGCCAATATGCTAGCCGAATGAGCCTCGGGTTAACTTGCAAACAAAGACAATCAATGACTACAATTATGTTTCTATGTTTTGAGTCTGCCTTTGCAGGTAATGTAGAAATGTACATCCTTGTCTGTGGCGTTGAACCTGGCAGATTTACAGGCAATGAAGGAAAGCTTCAGCTAAATGTTTGCTACTTACAAAAATACAAAGATCTAATATGTTGTTACTCGAGAGAGGGACTACAAAGAGTTTTTATGTTGGGTCATTTCAGCCAATCTCAGTCTAATACATTGGTAATTGGCGTAATTTTGTGGAGATGAAAGATGGATTGTCCTCTGAAGAACACTGCAGCATATATGATAGGCCCAAAGCTAGTATATCAAACAAAGTCAGCACGCATTTTTATGTCTGGTTTCATACCCAAATGAGATTATGATCCAAAGGTAAGGATTGCATCGCAATGTAAAAAAAACTATGACACAAATAGTTATGAAATTAAATTATATTATATTTATTACCGTTATGAATGATATACCTAAAATTTTGTGTGGTGAATGTCAAAATATTTTTATATTTGTTAATTAACTTTTATTCGCCTGCACACTTCTTGATTTTAGTGATAAATCTATGTACTGAACCGACATTATCCTG
Source organism: Amphiduros pacificus (assembly GCA_949316495.1). Classification (NCBI taxonomy): domain Eukaryota; kingdom Metazoa; phylum Annelida; class Polychaeta; order Phyllodocida; family Hesionidae; genus Amphiduros; species Amphiduros pacificus. Next base: position 20,072,815 of record OX439004.1, on the reverse strand, counting down.
TCTCGTTCACAGGCTGTGCACAGGGATTGCATAAATCATTATATACATATTCGATCCTATTAATCATTCCATAAAACTGTGTGGCATGTGTTATTTGTTTTATTAATGGATTATAAAAGGTTATATTGAGGAGTGATGGTCCAGTGATGGGTCCACTAAGCTCTTATCTGTCTCTCCTGTCTGAAATATGCTTCATAGATTGACAGATTGAAACACATTGATTCACAATAAAATGACATTCTGTTTACAGAGAGTATATATCAAATGCTGCTGTTTGACAAAATGATTTAAGAGAAGGGAAATAGTTTTTGACTTGTTCCACGCGATGACGTGCAGTACTCAATCCAAACATATTACTCACTATTCATATTTCTATCTTAACATTTGAAATGTTTTTTTTAAAGTTGCTGGAACAGGTAATATCATTTCCCGGGCAATTTTTTGCATACCTCAAAATTGGTTTGACACGTTCCACGCAACACATTCCCATTCTGGTTTGTGAGAATAGATATGTTACATAGAAATCAAATGTTTATCTCAAGCCATGTGGTTTCGTCAGGCTACCATCTACACTCTCAATAATACCTGTCTCACTTAGGCATAATATTATGTTTTCATGTGGATATTGTGTGTTGGTGACACACAAGACTGCTAGGAAAACACCTAACACACAGCTTATATATAATGTTTTTGTGAAACACAATCTTTGTGACAGGCACATACTGAAACTAATTAAGAACTTATATGTAATATTAGATAAACATTTACTTTGTACTTGGATCAGCAGAGTACAAAGATTGCATTATCATGGAGAAAATATATTCATGACAATATTCAACAAATATGATATGTACATATATTTTATTCTATTAAGATGTCTTTTTTCCACAATCTTCAATATTTTAGCCTCAGGTTTATTAAAACTTGTGATTTGTATTTATGAAATACAATGAGTTTGCATGCTAAAAGCTCAGTGGAATGAAATAGTGAAGACAGTTCCTATATTTCAATTTGATAAAAGAATAAAAGTTTAAACATAGTACTGATATGCCTTGCCTTTTTATCCTGGCTATCCTGGCTGAGATTTGATGGAATACTAAGTACATACACTGGGCAGGTTGGCATCCCAATGACCTATCCTGTATAAGAGGGCATCCCAGTTATCTACACTTAGCAGGACAATCTAATGAGAAATGTTTTCATGAAAGGGCATGAAGAGACTGTACATAGAAGTGTATCAAGGACTAAAATTGCATGAGAGGACAAGTTAGACATTGTGCATTTCAGACAGCGTATATGTGGGTTATTTTTAACAATCTGGATTCAGTATGATACATCGTCAATGGAAATGTGAAGGATAATTTATATTTGTAAAGACATTTGCCTGTCCACCTGTATCAAAAACAATCAACTGATGATTTCACAAGAATATAGAATTATTAACATGTGTGTATCGTTTGATAATGTATCAATGCATCAACATCATTTTGTGACAAGTTTAGAATATAGAATGCCTATCAGATGTTTTTCATTTTTGTTGAATGTATACAATGTTTTGAATAAACACAATATTATGGTTAAACACATTATTATGTTTCTTTTCTGGGACAGATAATTAAAGACAAAATTGTGTTTCATTATAAAACACAATACAGCATTTTACCAAATGTGTTTCACAAAAATGTTTATGCACAATATAGTGTTTCCAAATCGAGACAGGTATTGTGTTTCATTTGACACATTAATTGTGACTGTATAACAGTCAACCAGGCCTGCTGCTGCTGACTGTGGTATACCCCACACAGCTGCTGATGTAGCTATTTTTAGCATATGGAGTGCAAGAACATGACCCTGGTTATGGGCAGGCATCATGAGAGGGTAACAAGGATCCATGTGACAGATCTCCTTCACTCATGTGTATATGCATGTTTATGTACTATGTATGATAAACTCTGGTATCATTCTTGGCTTTATTATTTTTTATTTGTTTGGCCTTGGTTTGATATAACTTCTTTCTTCCTATTTTACAATGAAGCACATGTGTACATGGCCATGCATTCAAAACATCCTGCGAGGCATGTCCTGTTAGCCCCAGCACCAACAGGAGCCTGGCAGCTGAGGTGATGACATCACCAGGATTCCCCATGAGGAAAATTTGAAATTTTGAACCCATGGGACTGATATTTATACCAGCTCTGGCATTGAATCTTTCTTCAAAAACTTAATATTGTCCCATCAAAACCAAAAAGTGAAGTGGTTGATGTGTTTACACATGGATTACACTTCTGAATGATGGGAAAATAGCTTTTGTAAAATTTTACATCATATTGTCTGCTACAGCAAATTTAAGATATAAATGCAAACAGTTGTTTATATTCTTTAATGGTTTTCAGAGGATAGTGTGCAGGCAATTAATATTATCACAGCGAAAGGATGTGGTGTTTTTTAGGAAGCATATTAGGGTTTATAATAAAACCTGTTATTCGTTGTGTGTTAATTTATTCTTTATATTAAAGTGCCCATTTATTAACCAAAAAACGATATGACCCTTCTACATTTGTTCAAATGAACTCTCGCGTTCGCATTTTGCTTTAAAAGGAACATAACAATTTATATGAGTTCTAAACAAAGAATAATAATTACCGTTTGAAACACAATATCATAATGTTATTGCGCAACAAAAATCAATTGCTCGACTTTTGTTTGTCAATTGATAATTTTATTTGCGATGCGTGTGCTATCAAAGCATGAAGTTTGTGCATGAGATCCCTTATTCCCGTTTGAAAAGTCGCAAAGGTGCAAAGTGCGCCGTGGCCGCTGCCCGGTTAGTTCCGGGGAAGGATCGGTCGTGCCCCGCGGCTTCTCTGCAGGCCGTTAGCTTCCGTGAGTGCCCCAGGGCTAGACGTATAAATGACTCCTATCTATCTGTAGTCAATATTTTCTATTACTGTTACATGTCTGACACACACTAGTCTGTGTTATGATGAACACTCGTTAATGTTTAGAGCGTTCATTTGAAGTTTTAAATTGGCAGGTCTGGTTCATTATTAGGTCGTTGCATGCCGGGACGTATATAAGACCGATTGAAGCCTTGGGAACGTGTTTATCGCAGCTTTGATGAGAGTGAGTTCGTACTGAGAGCCAAAAGCTTCATGGCAAATGACAAACTTGTGTAGCCTTCATTTATTTCAGTACTCAAGAATTACAATGGACCGTAAGCCTCTCTGCGTTTTCATTTTGCAAACATTATTGCTGTCTTGCATACTCTTGGAAATAGATGCAAAGACAAGACAGAAAAGAAACCACGAAAGTTTTCTGCCACCAGATGGCACTGACTACGGACCACCCCCAAGTTTTAGGCATAAAAAAGGGCCAAGAGGATATGATCCAAAACATGACTTGAACTTTGCTGGTTTTGGTCCAAAACGTGGAAATGGTGGAAGATATCCAGACCGTGCTGAGAGTGAAGGGTTCGGGCCAACCACAGAAAGCTACTTCAGACCAACTCAACCAAAGTCTGAATATGGGCCCGAACCAAAACAAGCCAATTTTGGTCCAAAATCTGGGCTTGGATATGGACCTCCTCCAAAGTATGATGGGTTTGGACCACCAAAATATGGACCACCAAAACGGGATAGCTATGGACCAAAGAAAAGCCCTCGACATGAAGGGCGATATAGCCCAAAGCGTGAAGGGGGATATGGATTGTCTCACAGAGAACACAACGGTGATATGTATGACTCTAAATATGGACCTAGCTATGAGCCGAAACGCACAGGTGGCTATGAGCCAAAGCATGAACATCATAGCGGGGGATATGGGCCAAAACATGAACATCACAGTGGGGGATATGGACCAAAACATGAACCTCGCCGTGGAGAATACGGACCAAAGCGTGGACATGGCAATGGAGGCTATGCACCAAAACACGAACCCCACAGTGGAGGATACGGACCGAAATCTAAGAAAGATAATTTCAGACCGAACTTTGAACATGGATATGGTTATCCTACACCTCGTCGTAATCCACCTAAGTATAGACCAGAGCATGATGGACCTAGCGAATATGAAAGACCTCCTAACAGATATGATGGACCTCGCGAGAAGCATGATGGACCCCACCATTATGACGGACCTCATGATAAACATAATGGACCCCACGATTATGGCGGAGCTCATTATAAACATAATGGACCTCATGATAAACATAATGGACCTCATGATTATGATGGACCTCACAAAAAATATGACGGTTTGAATGATCATCATGGACGTAAAGATTTCAAAGAGAAATATGATAGTTCTTATGATTATGAAGGACCTCACTATAAACATGAAGGACCTCATGATTATGAAGAAGATAGCCAAAGCGAGTATCCTCATGATGCAGAGGCCAAAAGTGCAAGTCATAGACACATTGCAGCTTACAAGAAAGGTAGGGGAAAATGGGTTTACCTTCCAAATCTACTTTCTGAATCCCAAATGTATACCCTCAATACCGTCTACCTCGGTAATGTAGAAAAAAAAGGAAAATGAATCTATATTTTAATCTATACCTATTAATAAAATTTCACAAATATTATGAAATTTCTGCAATCAAATTTCTTGTAATTAGACTTTATAAAATATAACTTCATGTTGACCACACCTGTTTTCGGTCATGTCGTATTGAGACACACGAATGCAGCTCGATGCCCATTTATCTCATATTAACGCACCTCCAGACATTAAACAAATAATCCCGGTGTCATTTCATATGTGGTTAATACAATAAATATCAATTTATGAGTTGACGTGCTTTATACTCAACTGATAATATTAGTATACACAATTCTGTGATGTTATAATGTCATTGTTGGGACATAAATTTTGACTAAGTTTGTTCAGATCGAAAAAGAAGATAGGGTCAATTCAATGACATTTTAACCAATACACCATGCCAAAATTTTATAATTTTAGGGACTAACACAAATTATATGATACATATATATATTATAGATGCTCATTTCAAGCCCTCGTCATATTCAATTTAATCGGACATTAATTTCAGGTATCCAGTGCTACCAGTGTGCGTATAGCCCTTCAAAGGTGGAATACAAAACCATCAAGGTTCACGAGGAATCCTACAATCCATATTCCCATAGCGGAGGCCCGACGAGCCATTACCAGGTTCATATACCAATCACCTAATTAGCTCTTTACGCAAGTAATAATTGAAAGGATGTTACTGCAAAGTTCCCTCATTATGCCAATTCCAATTTGTTCCAAGTCATGATTGCATTCAAAGACGTGCCATTTGTGGATTGCAAATAAGAGAAAATAAGTTAAAATAATCTCATTTTGATAATAATGTAAAAGTTATTTTTAAACCATTGATTTGTTTATACATTCAAGTCTGATTCAATAAACCATTGAGTAAAACGGGTAGAATATGTACAGGAGAATTGAAAAGATTTGAAGATTTGTTGTTTGCGATTGGGTTGCAGAAGAAGAAGGTAGCTGTGAAGACACACGGAGGCTGGGACAAGTGTAAAGGTCCATTCGGGCACAAACAAGCCAAGTGGTACGGGATCGATGTGTGGGACTGCCATCATAACTGCTACACCAGGCAAGATCATAACGGAAGTGAGTAAAGCTTTGTCTTCCTCAACTACATGCCATGTAGATATTTCACCTCAACAACATGTTGACAAATCGTAATGTGGAGGTGGCGATTGCTCTAGTGGTAAAATAGAAGTTTGTATTTATCATTATGTATTTGTCATAGTGAAAAGGAAAGTAAGAAAATTTTTAAAAATTTGAAAAAGAAATGTATTATCAGAGACATATTTTCATCTTCATATCTATATTTACTTGGAGATTATTATTGCCTATCATGTATATAAGCAATAAAATGTTTGCGAGATATAGGTGTTTTTAGCATGTGTTACATGTCCTAAAGGTGTGTAATTAGCAGCATTACAGTTATCCCAGCTTGATACAGACGAATCCATTGCCTGATGATTCACAATCTAAAAATAGCATTTATATTGCTTGGACCAAACAGTAAACTAGAGTTTGAAAACAGTGTTATAAAACCTTGATTTGTTTTCAGACTTATTCCGAGGATGTTACAAAGGAGAGTACAATGTCAACCCCAACAAACTTGGGTGCAATTACCAAGGAGATTCTCTGTACTGTTTCTGTAAGGGTGATAAATGTAATAATGGACCTCCTCCTAAAAACAAGTATTAATTCATTCACCTGCCATATCTTGCCACTTGATGTGTAAGAGGGTCTAAAGGAACTGCGAAATGTTTTATATACCATTTTTCCTGTACAGTTATTCTAAATTCAATTGGTCAAACTGTGTTTTTAAACCTTACACTGTAAATAGTTGTTACATTAAATTTGCCGTTAACGTACAGGAAAGTTGGTGGCATCACAGTTAACAGTAACGTTTGCTGTAGATTAAGAGTAATTTCAGCATATTTCAACTACAGTAACTTTTGGTGAACAACAACATATTGGGGCCGTCCATTTGACATATTTGGGATTGTCATGGCAGTTTCTTGAGCAATCCAATGGAATATCTCTTGATATCTTTCAATGCCCTTGCAAAAGGTAGAATTTCAAAATTACGATACTGGCAGAGTGAATTATGGATTCCTTGAATATGACTTTGCAGCAAAAAAAAAATCTGAAGTATTAGTCTCAGAAGCAAATGAAAAGGGTTTTTTTAGTTCTAAAATTTGTTTTGTAATTAAGGATTAATATAATATCAACTTTTGCTGTAGATTGTACAGTATCATGATTTACTGTGCAATAGACTGCAATATAAACTCTTATTTTAAGCTGTAGATATTGCTGTACAAGATGATGATGTTGTTATCAATGCTTTATGTTACTACCAATACATCATATATCACTACCATTATCAAGAGCATGATATCACGCAGAGTCCCTTAACATGATTGCAGGCAAAAACAGCGATATTTGAATTAGAAAGCAATTGTATTGACAGTCCTTGAGATGTTCTTATCAGTTCATTCAGATGCAAGAAATTGGCTATAATTCGGTGAAAGAAGTCGGTACAAAAACAACTAATTTGTCAAATGTTGGATCATTATATCCTAATGATACAAGTCCTTAGAATTACTGACAAAAGGCTGAGAATTATTACATATATACACATTGAAACTCTTTTTAGCAGATATCACACCACATTATTCATCCCGTGAGTTTGAAATGTCACGTCTAAATCTTAATTCATTTATTAGTTCACATCTGTCAATGTCAATATAAATAGTAATATGGATTACGTTTATAAGTGTTTGCCCACTGAGGTTGATGTACATTAACAATCTTAATTTATTGCTTTGACTAGAGGTAAAATAAACTTCGGTGTCCAATGTGTATTCTAATTTATATGTTAAATTATAGCATGTATGATAATATAACCTCAACGCACATATTGTCACTTGAATGACAAAGTTAGCCAATCGAGCTGCTCTCTGAGAAAGTACTCGATGCTTTAGTATTCTCCTCAAAGTTTGTATCAATATGCTCCAGAAATCCAACTGCTTATTTATACATCTGCCAGATTAGTGCCTAATTTCAATGTTAACTTAAATTCAATGTTAACTGGGAATTATATTAAGGCTGGGCCCTCATTCCCATTGTAAATAAACTAATCTGAAATAAAGTATATCATTTTGAGCTGTGTCCGAATTTCCTTTTTAGTCTGCATGTATATATATATATATTTATATATATATATATATATATATATATATATATATATATATATATATATATATATATAATTGGATCAACCCTTTTGGCACGGGCCTCAGCTCATATGGAAAATTGTGTAATAAATTCAATCTTAGCACGGCCGGGGATCGAACCCATGACCACAGAGGAACCGGTGCTTATCCGCTCGCGCTCTAACCAATTGCGCCACGGCCCGTGGCCTCGCAAATCATGATCTATTCCGACTTGTATGATTGAGATGGAACCCAGTCTACGCTTCCATATATAATCACTCAAGAAGTAAGGCTTTAAATATGAGAACATGCATGTCAAGAATGTGATAATCAATTAATGACCAACCTGACAGGTTCGGTAATCTTCCGAAAGGCCATATCCAAATGCAATTATGTCAGGCACGAAGCGGTTGCGTGATCTAATATTTGACAAAACACAGTAATTTCACGTGATTGAATAGCAAACATTACAGAATAAGGTTTTTGAACATTTTCATAGTTGAGGAATAAGTTATAATATGAACCATTCACTTTGTTATGTTCCCATAATTCCACAGTTATATCAATCTGTATATGCTGAGATATTAATGATAAGTATTTGAATGTTTGTGGCCAATTTGTTACATACGTGTGTGGCACTGTATATTCCTATTTTCATCAAACTAATTGTGACAAATTCTTGATTCGATGCTCTCCCATGTATCTCAAATCAAACCACTCTTATGATAGATTTATAAGGAGAATTTAACTCTGAGTCTGTCCACCAATGAAATACTTTGCCATATCTTACCTTAACGTGGATTTGACAGGTGGAATATGTTCAAGGAAAGACAATGCAAAAAGGACAAGAATCATTCACATGGAAAATATGTGAATTGCTTACGTTGAATTGACGTGAACTAATCACATGGAATGGAAAAGACCTATTAACACGAAAAAGAATTATTCCCGTGAAAGAAATGCAATTGTTTCATGTGTAGAAGGAGGGAATCGTATCTATGTTCATGAATTATATTTATTGTCATACTCACTATTGTTAAAGTGAACAGAAGGGAAGCAAAAACAAACGACCTTATTATGTTGCAGACCAGGATTTAATTATAAAGTTATACAATTATTATGGCAGCGAAAGCCGCCTCACATAAGATCAAATTTAAACCTTTATATAAATGTCAGACTATAATTCACCAATTTTCACCAAATTATCTAAAAATTTAACCACAGTAAAATACTTCACGAAACGAACCAACGACCTTCGAATTAATACAGAGGTACTGGTGTTAATAAGCTTGCGCTCTAACCAACTGCGTCACAGTCTGTAGCCAAGCAATGGATGAAAACATTAATAAGAATTCATGATTGACATTAATTAGTCCATAGTTTTCTTTTCTTTTTTACTCCAAGAATTAATGGTCATGTTATAGGGGTCTGCCTACAAAACAAATATTTCAACATTTGTTTGTAGGCGAATCTGAATGTCTGGTTTCTAATAGCAAACACTATTGGGTTTATATACGAGATATTAAAGAAAAACACCAATATGAACTCAAACATATATGGTAACCAAGGAAATCTCTTTTGTAAATCAATATTTCCAGAGAGAATTGATACTACTGCTCTTGGTAGCAAAGAGAGCAAAAAGACGATCAAGGGAATAAGGGTAGTTATTGCAAGACGCTTGTTTTTCGCGCTTAATTTAACAGCATGTTGAGGCGGTTGCAGAACAGAAACGTTAATTTTAATCTTATCATTGTGAACCCTGAGCATAATCCACAAGTAAAGACATCCACTTAATAGAATACAAAGAACATACGGACAGACGAATGCCCCATAATATAATGCCTTTGGAAGAGGCAGCCCTTCATAAAGTGCAATTGAGGATCTAAGGATAGTAGTATCCAAAGTTACATAAAAGTATGACAACAGAAGAAAGGTGTAGGTGACAGTCAACATCCAAATTAAATATATGGACATGTTAATCCGTCTGGCAGTGACCCATATGTTATAGGAAAATGGATATAGCACAGCAATAGCACGGTCAATGGCAATAGCAGCATGATGAATAAGACAAATAAATAACGAAGCTACTATGAGACACCTGCTTATCACATAACCTATCCTTAACCCTAAAGTTGTTGGAATAAAATATGTCACTTGGTACATCTGAGTTGCTACGCCATAGAGAATATCTGATGCTGCCATACTTGATAGCAGGAAATTAGTGTTTGTCTTTAGTTTCTTTTGTCTTTTAACAGCAAATACTGTCAGACAATTTGAAAATATTATCAGAAATCCAATGAGAAATGTCGAAGTGATTCTGAATCTAAATATATTGATGATTGCCTTAATGTCTTCATCTTTCTCACTGGAGGCTATGCTGTGAAGCGTACTGTTGATACTATAGCTTGATGTTGAATTTGAAGCATTTTCATGAGACATATTTTGTCTGAAATGAAAATAAGCAGATTAAGTCATTAAAACATCTAGGTAGATGTGTAAACTACCCATTCATAAGTAGATATAATTTTAAAACATAGACAAAAGTAATGTGCTAATTGTGCATTGCTGAACATGTCTTCTCATTAAGGTTTTATCAAAGCCATGTTTTTCGTTATACACATTATAATCAGATGCAATTTTGTGCATTCTTTTATTATTTAAGAACATCTAAACTTTATATTCGGTAATATTAGAATAACTATTTGAATATCATCAAAGAAAAATATTTTGGGAATGTATTTTCATATATGAAGGAGCAAATGTAAAGACATCCATCACTAACATTTGTGCCAAGCAAATCTATGTGAAATTCGATTTGTTGGAAATATCGGTGGCTAACCAATGGAGTATGATGAATATTGGTTCCAAAGTGAAGGATGTTCTTCTACCTGAAATCGAACAGTATTCATTTTCATATCATTGACGTGTTATTCTCGGAAGAGAAAATTCGAAACTGAGGAAAGTCTTTGGAATGTAACCAACGTGGGGGATACACAAGTTGGATAGGACATTCACATGGCTTTCGGATGCATTGTTTTCTTCACTATATTTATATATACTTCATGTGGTGTATATAATAGCAATTTGATAAACAATACATAACATGACTCCTGCAGCTGCTGTCAAGAGCGATCATATTTATTCAGAACGTCCACTAATTAGATAAATCCTCAATTTATTTTGCTGAACTTGTTTTGTGCCTAGCTTTAGATCATAGTGAGACTTAATTTTCACATCAGACATCTTTTATATTTTCTGATTCTTTGTCTTGTTTACATGCATTGAAGGCAAAGGATTGGAAAAATCCTTTTATTTATAAAATCCTTTTATTCATAAAATCCTTTTATTTATAAAATCCTTTTATTTATAAAATCCTTTTATTTATAAAATCCTTTTATTTATAAAATCCTTGCACGGCATCATAGACTCGTACTCAGGAAAATAAAGAAATTTGTTTTTATTGGATTCCCAGTCACATTGGAATCCAAGGAAATGAGGCTGCTTACTAAGCTGCAAAAGCAGCATTGGACAAATGCCCAATATGTTTATACCTGCATACATAGGCCAATATGTTTATACCTGCATACATAGGCCAATATGTTTATACCTGCATACAGAGGCCAATATGTTTATACCTGCACACAGAGGGCAATATGCTTTTTCCTCATACATAGGCCAATATGTTTATACCTCATATAGAGGTCAATATGCTTTTTCCTCATACAGAGGGCAATATGCTTTTTCCTCATACAGAGGTCAATATGCTTATTCCTCATATAGAGGTCAATATGCTTTTTCCTCATATAGAGGTCAATATGCTTATTCCTCATACAGAGGTCAATATGTTTATACCTCACATAGAGGCCAATATGTTTATACCTCATACAGAGGCCAAGATCTTTTATACCTCATACAGAGGCCAATATGCTTATACCTCATACAGAGGCCAATATGTTTATACCTCATACAGAGGCCAATATGTTTATACCTCATACAGAGGCCAATATGCTTATTCCTCATACAGAGTTTAAGATATTACGGTTTTTGTGCATTCTAAGAAGTAATTATGTTAGGATGAAAATATTTTTAATAAGTTGCATGTGATGAAACCTGTTCTAGGTAAGACAAAAAGGCTTGTTAGGGGAACCGTAGCCTATCAATTATTAGGACTCGATATTTTAATGTGCAAGATTTACATAGTTATTTGATACTGTAGATATTTCAGTGATAGTATTTAAACCAACTAGGACTTAATAGCCAATTTAAAGGGTGGAGTATTTAGGTCATCAAGAATCATTAAACTTGAAAAAATCATGAGACATCAAATGGTTATTAAAGTTTTTAAAATAGAATTTATGCTATTTAGTAATTTGCCAACTGTGGGGGTGGGGGGGTGTGTGGGTGGGGGGGGGTTGTGGCAGCTGTGATTGAAGGAATTGAGGTGTTAGCGGTGGCAATGAGTGATTCGGAAAGTTTTCCACATCAGTTTTGATATTTATACATGTCAGTAATTCAAATAAGCTGTGTTGATATTATTAACAAATTATTCAGGAATTATTTAAAATTACTTTCCATTCACATATTTGTAGAGTTGGTAGTGTTTTTGTTTAATTGGTCCAAATCGAATTCATTTTGGAAAACCTTTTGAAAATATATTCACCAAAGGCCTTATTTTCTAAAAACCCTAATATGTGTGTGTTTTTTATGAATTGTCACTAAACCCAAAATGATCTTACCTTACAAAATTGAAGCGAAACCCATATATCAGCCCTTGTCAACATGAAAGTGTAATGTATTTTATAAATTGGTATTAAGACATTTATCTCAACTTGGCAGGCGAAGTGTTGCTCCACTACGTACTTCCGTTTGTACTGGCTTATCAAACTCTCGTTATGTGATTAACAACACCCAGCAGACCTCAGAAGATATACACGCCAATTAGCGTCAGTGTTAAGTCAGTGTGTGTTATTAGGTGATTGTTATGTAAATCGTACATTGTATTGTATATTTTTATTTTAGTCTCGCCCTATTTACAATAGATCTAAGCATAAAATTATAACTAAAATATAGGCCTCTCTTAGAAGAGATATGAGAGACTGTTAAAAAAAACAAAACATCCATATAGTTTTAAAGTGAAGTATATAATAATATCAATATCACAATCATGCACATATTTAAAACATTGAAATGATATATGAAAAAGTAATTAGTTTGATGTGGATGTGTACATTAAAGTTCTCCTCCTGGCTAAAATCGCATGGCAGGTTTTGGCACTGACTCTGCAAATGCCAATATCACTAAGTATAAAAGAAAATTTTCCTGAATCACTTAAACCAGATATATCATTAGAACATTTAAAAAGATCTTGTCTGAGATCGCTGTATGCGGGACATCTTATGATAGTGTGCTCCTCAGTTTCCACCTCTAGGAGGTCACACACTGGGCAGAGTCGACAATTCAGTACTAATTTCAGGTAATCCTCTATGTGCCAGGCATTCTTAAAAAGTCTAAATGTACGTAACTTGTTTTGGCCATGCCCAGTAACTACATCATGTCTGTTTATTTTCTCCAACCATTCTTGTTCATGAAAGTGACTAAAAGTGCTGTTAACATTCCTAACTGCAGCATCTGTATCAATTTCTGAGTCAATATATAAGGAATGTTTTCTGAAGAATTTTTTAATACGGTGACACCAGTTCTTTACCCTTGGACCAGACTTACTCATCGCCCAGTTAAACACTGATTTGTTGCACCGACTGTTATCCATGTTACTGAGCCGGCCCCATAGCATGGTGACACAAACCCATTGACGCTGGCTTTGTCGTGACCATCCCATGTCACCAGTCACTGCTGGGTTGGGTGTATATTTCCCCACACCCATATAAAATCGACATGCTCGATGTTGCACTGCATTTACACAGGAATACTCCTTTGTTCCCCAGATTGCTGCTCCATAGTCAATTACTGGTTGAACAAGTGAGTTATACAGTTTTGTGAAGCAGGCTTCATATTGTTCTATTAGCAAGCCGAGGGCTCTCCCTGCTGATTTGGCCACCATTGATGCTGTGAAATCATAGTCTAAGTACTCATTTATGACAAGACCGAGATACCTATATTTATCCACTACCGCAATGTTATCAGAGCCATATGTGAATATGTGGTTGGTTCTGGGCAGTGAGGCAGGCCTGAAGTGAACTATCTGGGTTTTCTTTGTGTTCACTGCCATTCCCCCATTTCTCACACCAATTTTTAATTATATCCAACATTAGCTGAAGATCCTTCTCATTTTCCGCAATGCAGACCAAATCATCTGCATAGCACAAAACACACATTAGTTCCTCGAGGCCAATATCCACTCCTAGGCCACTATTTTTAAGCTCCAGAAGCAGGTCATTTGTAAACAGGTTGAATAAAAGTGGTGATATTAAACATCCCTGTTTCAGGTCAGAAGACACATTAAAATAGTCTGTCCTGGCACCATTTATGCTCACACAGCACTGAAGGCCACAGGCCGTGGCGCAGTTGGTTAGAGTGCCAGCTTATTAGCACCAGTTCCTCTGTGGTGATCCAAAGGTCGTGGGTTCGATCCCCGGCTGTGGTGAGGTTGAATTCATGATACAATTTCACACATGAGCTGAGGCCTGTGCGCGAAGGGTTAACCCGTTGTCCTTGTAAATCTGTGACCGGGTGGGTTGTCATGTCAAGGACCTACGACATGACAATTCAGTGAGGCAGCACTATATCTGCTACAAGTAGGTCTCATCACGAAATGACCGAAATAATGTTGAAAGTGATGTAAAGCCCCAAACAAACAAACAAACACACAGCACTGAACATTGTTATAAATACATTGTAACGCAGAGAGCATTTTTGCAGGTAATCCCATATCACTATATTTATTCCACAGAAAGTTTCTATTTATCCTATCAAAAGCTTTGCTAAAGTCAACGAATAATGCAAAAGTTGACCTTTTCATCTGCTTTTGTGTTTCAATGACATTTGTTAGTGTGCTTAATTGATCCAAGCATCCTCGGTCAGGGCGGAAACCATTCTGTTCATCAGATATCAGATTATTTGCTTCTGACCATGTAACAAGTCTCCTATTCAATATACCACAATATAGCTTATATGTGCTACAGGCCAGTGTTATTCCTCTGTAGTTCATTGGATCACGAGGATCCAGGGTATTGTCTTTTGGAATTTGGTGGATAATCCCTTTGATGGGATGATTCTTGATTCATAACAAAGGGTAAACAAGCCGTGCAGGAATTTACATGCTGTGTCATTTTTCAGAACTTCAGAGGGCAGGTCATCACACCCCACTCCTTTCCCTTGTTTGGCTTTTAGGACTGATTTCCTGACCTCATCCAGGGTAATTGGGTCATCTAACCCTGTGTCAACAAGTGGAACAGTCCCACTATTACTGGGGTTACCATCTGGACTACTTGACACCTGGCCAGCATTCATTGGGTCATCATAGTTTAACAGGTAACTAAAATCACCTTTCCATCTGTTCAATACAGCACTCCTGCTCCTGTTAATCTGGCCTTCCACCTCTATTTCCCATGGTATGCCTGACACAACTCTTATTTTTCCAATTTTCGTCCAGAATTCTCTAGGATTAGTAGAGTTTAATTCCATTAGTTCTTCTTGGTTTTCTCTCCAGTATTTCCTCTTTGATCTTTGCACCTGCTTATCAAAAAGTTTTATTGCACCTATCATATCACTATGCAGTTTCCTTTTTTGAGCACCTTTTGGTTTATGCCACTTGTGTTCCACCACAGTTAAATTTTCCCATAATGTGCTGAATGTATCTGTCTACCATGGTTTCTTAATTCTCCTTTTCTTACTATAGACACTGCTATTTGATCTAATAACTGTTTCTTTCTTATCCAATTTCTCCTCCATTTCATCCTTAACCACAGTACAAAAAGACTGATATATATTATCCAGCTTGCTTTGTGATATTTCCTGGGATTCTATATCTCTGATACACTGGGTCACCATTTGCACAATGTTATCACCTGTGAGAAAGTTACTTGGTATATCCCTATTCCACTTTGTAAAAGTGATGGGTTCAATATCATTGTCCTCTGAATCATTTGTGGGCTGTGCATGGTGAGGTAACACAACATTCCATGTGAGAAGAGAGTGGTCAGGCAGGGCGTGTGAGGGGTCCACATTACCTATACATCCAGAGTCATTAAACAATTGTCTAGACTTGTGGACAACAAAATCACTGAATAATGGCAATGCTTCATGAGACACCATGCAGTAATCCACCACAGCCATCCCTTTTGTAGAAATAGATGCCCTTCCTGCCATTCAGGACACAATAGTTACTGCTAAGTAGGAAGTCAATCAATTTCTCACCATACATATTTTGTGTAAAGTCAATTGTGTCTCTCTCAGGAACCTCATCCACTACTTCTATATAGTCTGGCATGTCGGATATCCTGCTGTTCATGTCACCACATAAAAAGAAAAAACCACCATTTTGATGTAAGTACACTTGTGACAATAAAGTTTCATACTATTCCAAGACATAAACATTCCTAGTGGTGCCCTCTGGTGGAAAATAGCAGGTGCAAACATTAAAAGTAAAACCATCCACTTTTGATACAATTTGAATCCACATGATCCCTTCATATTTCTTATCAAGAATTTCTATGTGAAAACAATCAAACAGTGAGTCATGAATAAGAGCTCCAACTCCCCCTGAACCTGTCCTTGCATTTCTATGTAGATTTTGCCTGTTATGTCCCAACCACTTATATCCATTTACACTGAGTTTATCATTGCCAGACAGTTTAGTTTCTGCCACACATAAGATATCCACATCTATATATTCAAAACACTGTTGTCTAAGTTTGAAGTTTTCAGTGTTTTGGCCACTTTTCCATCCATTTGTGTTCCAAAACCCGCATCTGACCTAGCTCGGGGGTCCAGATCTGCCTCTGCCTCTCCAAGCACCAGGATTGTGACCCCTGCCCCTGCCTCCACCTCTTCCCACTCGCTGGAAGCCCTGGGGGTCATAACTTTTCCTCACCACCCTATTTCCTTTCATCTGCAATTTATCCAAGCTGTTAACAATTGTTCTCAGGTTGGATTCTAGTTGCAGTTGGGCTTGGTCTTTGTGGTGGTGAATTATTACTTTACTATAAGCTGTACTATCCTTTAATTTTGACTTTCCTGTCATTATCAGCTTTTTATCCTCCTGGAATTTTCACTTGGAAATATTCAATCCAGGTACATCCTCCTTGTATGTCTTTTTCCTCTCTGCACTCTCTACTTCCACTTCATCCAGTTTCACACCCTCCTTCAGCAAAGTATTTACCATATCCACTAATGGCTCCTCCTGATCATCTCCATCATCCTGCACAGGCAGATATCTGACCACAAAGCTAAGTGTAGATGCATCCGCTCCCTCTGGTGCTGCTTTAGGTCTTTTCTCAAGTTCCTTGATTTGATCCTTCAGGACTTGTATCTCTGCCTCCATATTTTGTTTAAAAGTACTTATTTCCTTTTGCACAATACTTTTGATTGTGTCAGTGATTGATGTTTCAATTCTATCCATGCGACTGTTCAGTCTGGATTCCATCCCACTGATACTGGCCATGACATCCTTTAGAGTTGGCTCAGATGTTGTGTCATGGCCTGCTTCTTCATTAACCTCAATTGGATGGCTATTTGTACTGCCCTCTTCAACATCCCCTTTTGGTTTTGGCATTGTTTACAAACTTTTGTTTTCCCTTTAACTGGGACAGTCTTACAAATGTCACATGTACCAGCCATGTTGTGGCCGTTCCACCTGGTCGCCTCAAAACAAATGGGGTGTGTGGTGTGCCCTCCTGGCTGGTTGCTGCTAGCAACCAGTAAACAAATGCAATTAAGACACACCTGGTTTTGTCACTATGGTTGATCAAAAGTCACAAAATTGCAAAATAATTTTGTACACAGAAATGTTCTCCCCGTTCTATGTACATAATCCATGTTGTATATACATTTCCATGTTGAACAGTGAGGTATATCCAGGGGCACCCCACGATATATTGTATGCCATTTCAGCTAGGAATTTGAAAGTTTGTGTACATGTGTAATATGGCTAACTTAATCAGATTTCATTATCATTAAAAAACAAGTTTTGTGTATGCCACTAGCTGTATATTATATCCAGCTGACCTGTCCCAAGCCATTTGATAGCTAGCTGTAATTCCTCAGCTGGCAATATGACTTTATTCACAATTGCCAGCTGGCAATTTTGCATCTCATTTTATCCACATTTGCCAGCTGGGAAATAGTACAATTAATATTCAGTATATTTTACCAGAAATATCAGTTTTACCATTAAATATGGGGAAATCATTAGTTTTGTATGACTGTTTTTTGATAGGTCAATGCAGAGAATTATTTTATCTGAAGCACTTTTGAACTCCAATAGTCAGATGCCAATAGATCCACAATTTTTTTTATTCTGTAGATTTTACTATGTTTTGGACCCGAAAATAACTGCCGTAATTGCAAACGATATAAGAAGATAATCATTATAGTTTTAAAGATAACATCTTGGCTAACTTACAGAAATGACTGAAATATTTATAATATCATAGTTGCCCAATGATTACACCATTTTTTCCCACCACTTGCATTTGAGAAAGCTACTTTTCTCCCCAATCGGTGCCTTGTTCGACAATTTCTAGAGCTTATAATCATTTTTTAATTGCCAAATATAATTGTTTTAGGGAAAAAATCAAATACATGGTTATCAATTCATATTTAACAAAATAAATTATTTTTTGTGTGCAAAAAGTGCCAGCTAAATGATACTTGCATGGTCAATGAAAAATATTGTGCCAGCTGGCAATGTTACCAGCTGGTCTTTTGTCAGCTTGGAGTCTTGCTAGCCAGTCTTAAACTTGCCTTGACAGCTAGGAATTTCCTAGCCAGCTGGATATTACTGGCATACACAATATTTGGCATACAAGATCATGGAGTGCCCCTGTATATCTAAGATAAAATTGACTAAAAGTCTCCAGACTGTGCAAAGCATATGTTGTACTCAACTCAGCTCATGCTCATTATACATACAAAGGTTAACCAATCAGGGCACAGCTTTATACGAATGTGGTGTGAACAACGTTTTGCAATGTAATATACTGTGTTAAACATCAATAATGAGCAAATGTAAAGCACAGGTGTTACCCTTATGCGTATAAAGATTGCATATCACATGTTAAATTTACATATCTAATATATACCTTCTGCAACCCAATAATAAAGCTACATAGGTGACACCAAGGTATGAGAGAGAGAGGGTAGAAACGCTGTCAATCAGGTCACGGGTTTACAGTTTTTGTTACAGCAGTTTCCTAAATTTTGGGGATGGGCCCCGGTACTGACGAATCCTGGGAACCCGCTGGATTTTAACATTTTGGAACCATCCCGGTTCTTTCTACTTGAACCAATGCTTGGAACTGGTACTGTACTAACCTCTCTCAGTAATTAACATGTAAGCAGAACTCCCAGCTTCACTAGCAATACTCATGCAAACATATCAAAGAAAACACACACCCCCCTTGTAATGTTTGCCAGAAACACCTGTTTAATATTTCTCAATTTCATGTGATGTTACACTGTAATTAACTCCTCATGTTGCATCAATGTGAAAGATCTGACACCTGAATGCTGTGTGAGGGTCACAGTATGGTGCCTTGTAGCACATCCAGCCTCTTGTAGCACATCCAGCGCTATGAACAGACTTGTCTGGTATCAGCGCTATACAAATTTTATTATTATTATTATTATTATTATTGTAACTTAATTGGTTAATATTTTAAATAATATTGTACTGTAAAATTATTCTTACCGTCAAACTATTCTTTATGTGCCACGATATGTGGCCATTTAGTTACTAAACATCTATTGTGAATCTGAAAAACAATCAATTTTGAACCCTGGTCTTGACATGTCAGCCAGTCACATATAAGTGGCCCCCTCAGAGGCAATGTTTCCGTTAAATTATTAACGGGGCCCATCCCTAGTTTCCTTGTACATGTGAGCAGAATGTTTTGTTTGTGTATTAAAAATTAATTCCAGAAATTATTATGGAGGTAACCTGATGAGCAGTTGTGTTGGCCCATATGGTCTTGTTTTCAAATGTTGTTCCTCCATGACCATGGTAAAACAACATTATCAATTTACAAACTGTCATAAATCAAACTTGGAAATCAGCTATATCCAAACAAAATGATCACAATATCAGACATTAAACAGATTTTATTATTTTTTTCAATACAATTCATTGTGTAATATATTGCAGACTATATGACTGTGTGGCAATTGGCTTGCTTCTTAAGAGTCATTTCAAAACATCCATGCTGTGACCAAACCATTTGACAATCCACTCCCTCGCTTCTTTTCCCAAGTGAGTCAATCACTTGTGATAATATTTACAAGACAATCAGCTTGACATTAGCAGCAGCTGTCGGGAATCTTGCAGATGTATATCTCTTTCCCATCGTGCCTTGACCGAACGGTTACTATGGAGCCGCGTGTGTGACAAAATATGTGTTCCCCGTCAAATACGTCGGTAACACATTTTGCAACATGTGTGCACCTCCCTGGTAAATTAATAGCAATCAATATTTGACACAGCTGCAGTAGAAATATTGGAGGGACATATTCCGTATAGTTAGGATCTTATTCATTATATTCATGAAATTTTAATTAAGACATATCATAGCACTCAGCATTAACCACGACACGATAATAAAAATCATATGTGAATTATAGTGTTTCAAAATGAAATCTGTTATCAAGGGTTGTATTGTCTGTAGTTATACTTTCACAGTTATGCATTGAGAATTTGACACAACGCAAGTTGTATCGACTGAAATTGTGTTTACAAAAGTGAAATACCAAAATTGGTACAAGGGGTGAACCATTATTAATTCAGGGGGTGTAGGAAAATAAATTTGCCGATTTTTTGTATTTCTCCCGATCGGTTGGCCCACCATGGACATTTTTTTCCTTAGGTGCATACATCCTTATCTTTATATTTATAGGTATATCAGTGGATGTATGATTTATTAGAAAATGATATAATGCGTTATGTACACTGGTTCATAGTAAATACAAAATGTCAAGTAGTCATATTTCATAGCAAACTAGAACATCCATAGCAGCCCCAATTGACCTAAGACGAGTTGAGTTGTGAGTTAATTAACTTTCTTCAAATATCATCTGAACATTTTATTGTTTTGGAAGTACAAAAAAGCTCCATTTGTGAGGGTCAAGATTTTGTGACAACTTCCTCAGAGATTGACTGAAATAGTGTTAGGGTCTTTGAGAGGTAGTTACTCATCATGAATATTCATCAGCTAAGCATGAATTACAGGCTGCTGTGCTCTGATTGGTCGATCACATCAAGTGACTGTCAGACATATTGAAATTTATTTGCTAAAAACCCAGTCCCACATCCCGGGTGGGAGCAGTCTGTAGTACACCTGTGACGTGGGTTTCGAGGACAAAAATGGGACAGACCATCAACTTCATGTCGCAGCTAAAGGGCGACCCGTGTAACATCTAAAAATTGGCCTAGAGTAGCCGGCAATCCCTAGGTGTCCTCGGTCACTCTGGCGTGCTTGTCCATGTTGTTAAAAATATAACATATCGTGTGCAGTTGTTCATAAACAAATTACAAGCTTTTTGCAAATACAAATAATCCAAACATGCTTTTATGGCAGCCATGACACTGTCATACCCTATGCTGTTCACATATAGTAATAGTAGGGATGTGCAGATTTCTAGCTAACACGAAAGGATTATATCTGTGCCAGAGGAACACCCTGTCTTATGTTTACTCTTGCATAATGTTTACATTGTTATGCTTTGGTGTGGCACAGCAGCTTAAAGTGCAGGAATACATCTTGCCCTAACAGACCACTGACCACAAGTTGGGTGATGTATGTAAGAGCAGAGGGAAGTACATAATACCAATAAACACTTTCAGAAAACATGACTGTCATTCCACATATGAATTCTTGATCTTTTGAGTGATATGAGTCTACTTAAATCTTTAAATAAAATATGATTATATTGGATAAAATATGATTTCTCTAAACATCATTTCCAACTGTTTATGAAAATAAATTTACAGAAAGTATGCTTAGAGAGTTTTGTCCAGACACATCCCATATCTTTTATAGGGGGACATGAAGGAATCCATTAAGTCGTTTATGTTTTTCTGATAAGTGTATAGAGTAGATTTGACTGAGCTTCATCTCCCTTCCTGATAGACCCCCTTTAAAGGTTCATAAAGGATGGCAACAGTCAAGGGGTAGATTACAAATGTGCATATATGCATTAGTTATGATTCATCTGATTCTGATTATAACAAGTACAAGGGGGCTGATTGAAATGGCTGATATAAATAATAAAGTCATTAATTACACAACATCAACACCATCAATAGATTAGCAGGTTCTTTAATATACATACAGAAGGTTCAGATAGATGGGTTTCTTTCAGTTTATCAAGACAGAAGGACAGGACATGCTATAGATGGGATTGATAGAATTGTTGGAATTTATAGGAAGTAGCCAAAGATGGAATTGTTCAGATACATCTGATTCATCTCATTTCTGGAAATATGGGGTTGACCAGATAGCTGTAGTAAAATTTCAGAGTTTATGGACTATGTAGATCTAGTTTTACAGGTATGATCAATATTGAATGACATAGGTTCATGGGATAGATGAAATTGTTAGAATTGATGAATTTGTTCAAATTGATCAAATTCTCCTTTATAGAATACAGCCATTTTTTTTTATAAATATATTGTTATCTCTTATCAATCACTCATCACTCTACACACAGAGTGTGCAAATATTGCATCGCCTAAATGACATCAGTTGTTCTCAAATAAAGTTTGTTATATCCTGGACATCAACCTTATAACATGTGTTTGTCATTCATTACAACTAAAATGCGGCATGGTGGAGAACCAAAATTTTCACACTTTGGATATGACTGTTCAGGAAAAATGCCGGAAGGAGCAAGATATGTCATGCCAGATGCGTTTTTGCCAGAGTGTTATGATGGGTTGGATAGTAAAAAGGCCACCTCACACTGGTCTTCTTATGAGGACTATGCAGAAATGCAAATTCTGGATGATCAGACCAAAATCAATAGATTTGAGTTGACACTACAAGGATAAGCCAGACACTGGCTGAGTGGAAAGACACATACCACCATCAATGAACTAAAAGACGATTTTAAATTGAATGTGGCCTACAGTGGCCTACACACACAAGAGGTTGAGAGACAGTTCTGGAGTGGTCTCAAGTTAAAATCAGTGGAAGAGACTTTTGTTGCCCGACTCCTACCCTTAGCCAATAAATTGAAGAAAAGTGAGGAGGACAAAGCAGAAAAGGTCGTTGAAGCTTTTAAAGCCCATTTGCTCGATAATGTTGTCGACAAAATTTGTCTATGGAAGGAAGGAATGAGACCTGGATAAAACAATAAGCCTAGCCCAGAGAAGTCTTGACTCAAAAAGTTTCTTTCAGAGTGGAAGAGCCAATGGAGAAACTGACAAAACACACGGAGATCATTTGTATTGCTCAATCCAGTATTGCTTAGAATATTGACAAGTTAGAGAGAAGCAGAAGTAGAGAAAGTTGTGGCAGGAGAGACAGCGGTAACAAATAGAACAGTTTCGAAAGATGGAATGATTGTGTATTTATTAGCTCCACACAACACTACACTAGGTATTACCAACTCAAGGAAAATCAAGCTTTCTTACATAGGGCCTCTTATTCTCAAAGAACCTCTTGACAGTAAGCACTGTATTCTTCAAGATTTATGTGGCAGAACACTACAAGGCACATTCTCTACACAAAAGTTAAAAGTTGGGCACAAGGTTCACCAAGGTTCACCCAATGACTCTCTGGAAATCAAAAGGCTCATGCAGTCAAATGTTGCCAATGACTGTAGATGAAATGAGAAATGAAGTTAAGATTAGTCCGGAGACAGTGAAATATCTTGAAGAAAAACCAAACGAACAGGTTGAAATGTATCAATATCCAGCAGAAAATGAAGGTCTAGCTTATGATTCAATCCTATCTATTCAGCAAGCTAATAAGATAGTAAGACATACAAGTAAGTTTCCACCAACAAATACAGAATGGACCATGTTGAAAGGGAGAGTGAAATCAGGTAAGTTACAAATTCTAGTTGGAAACCTCATCAACAACAAAGACAACCTTGGGTTAGAAATATCCAACCATCCATGTTGTTACAAGCTGCAAGAAAACATCTCTACAAGTCGAATATTAAGGTAACGTAGCTGTAAGAAATTATTCAAAACAATTTACTGTTAAGCTCTATTTATGGATTATGATTCTGAATAATGGCTATTGGATTTGTTTGCAGGGAATAAGTGAAATAATGTGTGTATCATTTGGCCATCCATGCAAACCAGGTATGAACAAAGAAAAAGAATGTCTATTAACAGGTTTTTTCAGTAATAATAAAACTATGTGGAACCTCTGATTAGGCAGTAACAATTGTGATTCACTCATGAAAACCGCCATCAACCTTTTTCAGCATAGTTACATGTTCATATTATATACACTAATATTTTACCTGACTTTTTAGTGGATCCACAGTGGACATATCCACAGATTAACAAGGTATATGCTAGTTGTATTATTGTCCACCATATTGGTCACAACTACTGGTTTTATGGGAAATAATAATGTTTCTAATAATAATAGTGAATAATAATACAGTGACATATAGTGCTACATTACAGACAATATTATTTGGCTATAGGTGCTTACAACTAATGTTAAATAGCATTATTTTACTATTAAAGTCTTTTATCTTATAATGTATTATTATTTGAATGTTATAGTTTCTACTTTTAAATTTTGGAAGTTGTAGTTAGTTATTCATTTAATTCAACCATAATTGGATTCATTTTATGTTTTGACACTTGTGTGTGCAGTGGCGTCTAACACTTTAGGTATTTTGTTTGTTTGTATGTTTGGGGTTTTACATCATTTTCAACATTATTCCAGTCATTTTGTGATGAGACCTACTTGTAGCAAAGTCTGATATAGTGCTGCCTCACTGAATTGTCATGTCGCAGAAACTTGACATGACAACCCGCCCGGTCACAGATTTACAAGGACAACAGGTTAACCCTTTCGGCACGAGCCTCAGCTCATATGGGAAATTGAATAATGAGCTCAATCTCAGCATGGCTGGGGATCGAACCCATGACCTTTGGATCACCACAGAGGAATTGGTGATAATAAACTGGTGCTCTTACCAACTGTGCCATGGCCCGGGGCCACCTTTAGGTAGTGTAACAGTTGATTATTTTAAATACATAACTTGAAAATTTAGTGAATGTATAAGATTTGGACCGGTTTACCAGAATTACATTCTGAGTACAAACAAAACGTGTGATTTTATAAATCTTTTTTGATTATTGTAATATTGCTAAATGGCTGGATGTGAAATATTATTCAGTCAGAAATATTATTTGGTATTTTGTAGTTTAATCAGGAGGCAATACAAAGCCTTACACCTGTATTTTAGTGGCACTTGTTTACACAAGTACACTTATCTGTTTTACATGAGAGCCTTCAGTTGGGCTAATCAAAAGTTAATGATTTTATGATACCTACTTGATCATGCACATGATACTTGTAGCAGATATTTTTTTAGCACATACATCCAATTGTTGTATGATGAGGGATGATTATACAAGGGTTATCCAACAAGTTTTGGATAGTTTGTGAAATAATATGTTAAGTTGAGTTTGTACATGGGATGCAACAATGTCACATCAATGAATATAAGTGTTCAATACATGAGAATTATTGCCAAAGTTTTCACATTATGAAATGCTGAGACAATGACATTTTATTACAATTATAAAAACAAGTTTAAACAGGTTTATATCTGCAATATTTATTCATTAACTGTGAAATAGTAAAACTCAGTTTACATTGGTAAAGGGTTGTAAACAAATGGTACTATGATGGCTTTATATCAGTATTTCAAAGGTTAGTGCCTCATAGATTTATGTTTATATTTTACTAATGTTGATCATTAATGTTCTTAACTTTAAAAGTATGTTACATTTCTTGGTTCAATTTAGCTTATTATTAACAATTTTAGAATTTTAGAGTTTTATTATTATATTATTGTCTAGTTTTGGTATGGATAACTTCATGTGATGGAAGTGTCTTACAGACAGAATATGGTGTGGATTTCAGAGAAATTGGATCTCTGGAACCATCCAATGATGATTACCAGATAACTTTCTTTTTTGAAATACCAAAATATGACTTTAGAATTGATTGCTAAAAAATATGAATTTGATTGTCCTTCAGAAGTGGATGAATTTACTTTAAGGATCTGTGAACATTATTTTCCCGTCTTCATGAATTACGTTGAAAGTTAGTTTTTAGTAAATTATCTTCAGACGTTTTCATGTATATTAATGATAGATTATTTTTACTGGAAAGTTTGCAAGAGCATGTTAGAGACATTGAGTTTGCTAATACTGACCTAATGCTTGCCAGCTTACCCAGAAACATTTTAACACCTAGCAAGTTAACTAACATCCTTAATCATGGATCAGAAGTCTTATATGAAATTAACCCCAATTATCAATTTGCTTTTGACAATTTGGAAGATTTCTATAGGATTCAAAATTTAGGATATACCATAAAAGATCATAGAATAATTATAACAAATTTAGCAATTCCTGTTGTCCATGTTTACCAAAACCCTTTTGCTTTATATCAGTTAGATACAGTTTTTGTACCTTTTGACATGTCAAATCCTAATCTTCATTCATACACCAAATTGGATCCAGAAGTAAATTATGTTGCCATTTATGACAACTTCCTTCATATCACTAACAATCAATTGGATCTATGCAGTCCTTTCAGAGGGAAATGTATTTATGAAGATACTTTACTGCAAACAAATCATAATAAAATGACATGCCTGGAAGCTCTATTCTGGAATCATGACAGAGAATCTATTAGTAATCTTTGTACATTTAAGTTCTACCATAAGAAGGAACCCACTGCAACTGTTTTAGATTCTGGTGATCAAATACTTTTGGCAAATATTGATGACCAATGGACAATAAACTGTGCAAACAAAGCGACATCTATTAGACATTCAGGCCATCGTTATGCTGTATTAGACCGCAATATCCTTTGTCATTTCTCTTTGACCTCAGTATCTTATATTATAACATCCAAAATTACTGGCTGCACTGACCATCCTTTTAATCTCAAATTACAAAACAAATGCTGCAGTCATCATATATCTGTCAAAATTCAACAATAGCAAAGCAAATTTTAATGTAAGCAACCTATTTGAAGTAGAACCTACTATATAGCTACCAAAATATGAGTTATACCATGATGAAGACGTGGGCATAGATTTGAGAGAGTTCATGAATGTGATAGCAAAAAGATAAGAAAGACTACTTTAGCCACGAAGACATATTGTATGAAAAATCATATTTACTAATAAACAATTGTTTTTTTGGTTTGACATTGATACTTTCCATGATTAGTACTGTTTCCTCATTTGTGATATTATCCTATTGTCTTAAAACAAGATATAAAGTTAGGAGCTTTTCGTAAACATCTGTATAAGCTGGTTAACAGGAAAGATGAAAATGAAAAAGATTCCATGGTTACAAATGAATCTAAAAATAAGACTAATGAACAATATATATGTAGCGATATGAGTATATTTCTAATAAATAAGTCAATACTATTATACATGTAAGATTATTTTTTATAAATCTAAATACAAAAAAGCAGGATGCTGGATGATCCTTGCTATAAGATAGATCCGATTTATCAAATAAATACCTTCAGTATACCTAAATCAATTGTTGGAAAAGATATATGTGTTGTTGAAATTGATAGGGTTGTTGTAAAATAGACGGATCTCATGACGTTGATGCGTTATTTGCAGCACATCTCGAGGTACTCTACCTCAGCCGTGAAAGAGAGTCTGGGGTCTCTCAGCCGTGAAAGAGAGACCAGGCTAGTAGACGGCCCAGGATGCCCTTGCGGATCAGACACTCAGTGATGGCCTTCTCCTAGTTAATAGACACCATCAGAGAGGACTGTCAGTGCTCAGAGATAGGAAGGTCATGGTAAAGAAGTCGAAGATGTTTGGGTTGGAAGGGATCCTCTATCTGGCAGCAGGTGTTGTTTACAAGTATATAAGGAATGTTAAATCTAGCAGCATATGTAAACCTAATTTCATGTTTGATGCAACTAATCAGGCACAGATTTGTCAAGGTAAAGTAAAGCAAGGACTGCGATAGTCTGTAAGGTTAAGGGTCAGATTGGTTCAAGATGATAGAGAAGCTCGCATAGTTCAACATCTGTTGTCCTTCGTCACATTTTGATTAGGTGATTAACATTAAGAGTGCACAGTATTGTAAGATTACTAAATCTAACAATTAAGGTGAGGCTTTTCATTTTATGATATAATCGATTAAATCAAATTATCTTTAAAATATCATGTTTTGATAAATAATAAAAACAGTATATATCAAAAATATACTTTTAGGCGAAACACACACACATATACAAATTTATGTATATGATATTAGTTCCATTAATTGTAGCAGCGAATTGGTTAATTTGACAAGATAGAGTGCCTCCTTTTGGAACAGATGGCCAGAACATGTACTCAAAACCTATTTTATCATACTCTTCACAGGTTTGCCTTTATGAAGTGGAGTATAAAAGACACAAGGTGAAAAAAGTGGCACACTCAGTGTATTAGCTATTCATACAGAGAGCACTAGAATACATTGCATTATTAGGGAATATCTGTGAATGTGAATAGACCTGAGCCTTTCATTAATCATTGCAAATGTTAAATGAGATTTGAACATTTGTAAGACTTTAGACATGTGGAGAATGTTTTCATTACTATCTTTTACAGTTCTGGTAATCTGTATCAGTGCAGATGAGGATATCTACGAAAACAAGTCATCAGAGGAAAGTGCAAACGGTTACTATGAAAAACAGAGCTCAGGTAAGTGAAAAATATTAACATGGTCTGACTCCAGTTTTAAATTATCAGATAGGATGAGATCATATTGATTTACTCAGTACAAACTGAAAGCAGATGTAACGAATACACATTCTAAAAACATGATAATACTAGTTTTGTTGATGTGTTTGGCTTGAATGCTAATAAGTATGGTAAGGTTTAAGACCATCTGACTTATGCTAAGCTCCTCAAATATATGTGTGGCGACAGCGAGATGAATAGAAGTTCAAAAAGTGGGTATTAAGAAAGTATAAACATATTTATCACATTGCCAGTATCAAATGAGCAGGATTCCCGCTACAAGTCCGCTTAGTTGCACGGGTAATTATTTTTAGTTAAGTTGTTCATTGAGATAATGACAGAATATTATTTTAATGAGGATATATAATTATGATCCAACCTTGAAAAATACCAATTATAAAGACACCTACACAATTTTGGCATCCTCCTCCCTTGACTAAAAAGTTATTTATGAAACCAATATATAATGATTTAACATTTGCGTTTTTTCAGTGAAATGCTACCAGTGTGCCTACACTCCAAGCAAAACCGAAGTAGAAAAAATAAAAGTTCCAAAGGTCATTAAGGAAACAGTTTCAGTTCCAAAAATTATTGAGACAGAATCTAAGGTAATTATTCTGATCCTTTTAAGACTGTAATCGTTTCTTTTCAAATAATATGAAAATCGTTTCTATTCAAATAATATGAAAATAAATGTAACACCTGATGTTGATGTGATCGTTGATTGTCTTTGAATTAAAAAAACAGAAATAACATTGCACTTTGAACATGATATAACAACGTTGATTCAGTCGATTAGAGCGCAAGCTGATTAGCGACAGTTCCTGGTTATCCAAAGCTTTGATGAAATCTATATATGGCAGATATAGTCCTGCCTCACTGAATTTTCACGTCGCAGGTCCTTGACATGACAACCCACCCTGTCACAGATTTACAAGGACTATGGGTTAACCCTTTAGGCACGGGGCTCAGCTCATATGAAATTGTATGATGATTCCAATCTTGACATGTCTAGGGATCGAGCCCACGACCTTTGGATCGCCACAGAATAATGGGTGCTAATAGGCTGGCGCTCTAACCAAATGACCCGTGGCCTTAATACCTGATGTCAATAGTTCGACGGTCAAGTGCTATGGTCATGCTGCATAATTGTATTATGGTCATGCTGCATGGTAGTAGATATCCATGAAAGGTGGACACCTACTACTGAGTCGATTCTCACATCAACCATTGCTCCATGACTGGACTTCAAAGACCATCCTGGTGTCATGCTACATGAGACATCCAAGGCCAAAGGCCCAAGCAATTCACCATCAATCCCATCTTTCCAACAATATGTGTATCCATCCCATTAATTGAATGTGGATTGACTTACATTCTACAGAACACATGTGGGTAAATGGGGCAATAAAGTCATCACGGTTCTTCACCTAGAGTTAGTTATCAAGCACTGCATTTAAGGTGTTTCAAGTTATGTAATTATTTAGACTGATAAGACCATGCCATAACCAAACCTTCTGTGACCCACACCACCTTGTCAAATGTTGTGATTACACATTCAGAAAAAAACCCTATATAATTGATATAGGCTCTCTGCAAGTTGTGAGGTGTGACAGATATTCCACCACCACGGACACTACACTGATGCCACATGATATCAGATTGCTTTGTCACTTGGTGATATTTTGTACACATTTTGATCTTAGAAGGTTACTGTTATGCATCATCTCATCAAGATGATTTTTACTTTATTTCTTTGACATAATATTTTGCAATATACTACTCTTTGCTGGAAAACTAACTCTAAAAATCACATAATTATTATCTATTAATAAAGTTTTTTTCTTTTGAAAATAGTAAAACCATGAAAAAAGAGTTGAATAATGATAATGACCTTTCATGCTTTCATCAAAATTCTAATTGTCACTAAACTGGGATGTTGGCAGAAAAGATGGTCAGAGTTGAGAGTAATATATATCTGGAGGTGTCAAACTCTGGAAGTGGGTAAACATGATATCAATACCTCATGAGGTGTTGATAATATCAGACAAGGGGCAGATTGTCATCTCTGGCACAGTGGCATGAAACCACCCTGCTGTGAGGGCAATCAAAACACATCTCACTTTTAATAGCACTACCTGTATCCTTTTGTCTAAATTTTCCATGCAAGATAATCATGTGCATGATGTGGGTAACTACTTCTTGTAGTCATTGTAGTACTAACCTGCATCCCACAAGGCCATGGGCCGTGGCGCAGTTGGTTAGGGCGCCAGCTTATTAGCACCAGTTCCTCTGTGGTGATCCAAAGGTCGTGAGTTCGAACCCCGGTCGTGCCGGGATTGAACTCATAATACAATTTCCCACATGAGCTGAGGCCTGTGCCAAAGGGTTAACCCGTTGTCCTTGCAAATATGTGACCGGGTGGTCAGATGACAGATTTTTGGTGAGCAGATATATTCTAAATAGTGCTGAAAAGGGTGTTGATACAAACAAAATTCACTTGTTGTCAGGTACCGCGCATGGTTTGGGAGTCTGTGAAGAGGCCCAGGGTGATCTACGAGGAGTACCACTACTACGACGAGCCCAGCTGGCAGTGGAAGATCGGCACCAGATCTAAACAAGTCTTTGAAGTAGTTTGGGTCAGTAGAAAGGTTTACGAAAGAAAAACCATAACCAAACAGGTGCGTTTATTTCATATTTTTATGAATTTGGGGAGAACAAAATCAAATCAGGGGCAAATTAAAAGACTATGAATATCAAGAGTATTCCTCCTATAGTTCGATAGACAACTTCTTTAATGATAGAAATTTTCATTTATAATTTGATTTTGTGTGAATCTTTTCAATATTGGTCTTGTTTTATTCCAAAAGGTTACCGATAAAGAAGTCAGAACAAAAAAAGTATATGACGTTAAAACAGTGAAAAAAACCAAGGCAGGAGGTTGGGATAAGTGTCTAGGCCCCTTCACACAAAGACAAGCCAAGGATTATGGCGTGGACGAGTGGGACTGCGACAGCAACTGCTACATCAGACTCGACAAAAACGGAAGTAAGAACTCACATCCACATATAAACAATTCTATATTCCTCAAAACTGATTGCAACACATTTCATGGTTAGAAAGATCGGTTATAAAATTTAATATTAGATATAAGTATTCATGGGATTAACTAACTGAAACTTTATATTATTTTTAGAAATGTTTTATAGAGAAAACAAATTATAGATGAGATCTATTTGTCATTACTGATCTTCATCATCTGTCTGACCCTTCCTTGCATCTTTCACCACCTATATCTCCAACCTGACGTCATAAAACGTCAAAAGGTACATACATATAAAAATGCGTGTGTGTGCATATATAAAAACGTTTACAAGACAATAGTTGAACAATAAAAGTATATGAAATATTTGCATTGAAATACCCAATCTCGTTACAGATGTACTAAGAGGATGTTACAAGGATGAGTTTGGTGTGGATCCCCAAAGGTTGGGCTGTCATGAGCAGGCCGGATATACCTACTGCTTCTGTAAAGACACCCGTTGCAACAGTGGAGAAATACCAAAGCTGGACAAACAGCTTTACTAACTACCCCTAAGCCACACTTTACATCAGAGACATTTGCTATTGTGTTTTTACCAAGAAAAGAATATTACGTATTTTTGAGCATTTATTGTCTTCAAATAAACATGTTTGCATGTTAAATAATGAAGTGTTTGATATTAATAATGTTTTGTAAATGCTATGCCATTAGTGCCTCACTTTCCCTTAAGGTATATCATTTGCCAAGGACATCAAACTTCCACTACGCACACTTCATTGTCTAGAATCTATTGTTACATTCTTCTGTAAATACTTCGAAGTCATACTGAAATAAAGTTGTATTTGTAAAATACATGATTCATGAGTACTACAATGGTGATTATGGTGACAGATTCACAGGATAGCCACAATACTAAAACATATTTATATATATATATATATATATATATATTTATATATATATATATATATATATATATATATATATATATATATATATATATATATATATATATATATATATATATATATATATATATATATATATATATATATATATATATATATATATATATATATATATCACAACCAGTCCCCTGTGGGTGCGGGGATTAAAGAATAGCCCCACTGCCCCCCAGCATGTCATAAAAGGCGACTAAAGGGGCATCCTGTTTGCTGTGGGATGCGACCCGTATCGGGAGGATATGGAATCCTGACGGGCTGAGCACTGGGCTGGTTTGGCAGTAATACCGGTTCAGTTGCAACACGCCTGTCTTGGATCCAGATGTTCACCAGACGGGCAGATCAGATTAGGCCTGGGTCTGATTTAACTGGCTTGTGGTATATTTCCTTTAATGTATTCTGGCTATTTTATTTTTATTAGTGACAATTTCAATGTTTAAAATTTAAGAAAAATTGATAAATTTTTGATTGATATTTCTTGAAAGGAGATTACTGCTGATTGGGTCAATCGAGGGATATAAATAAAATCCGAAAGGGTGGAGTTTTTATTCTAAGAGTATGTCATGTTGGGTATCCTCATGGCGTCAGGGCTTGGAGTTACTGGCCCAGAAAGGCGTCCCCTTGTTGGGCTCCGTGGTGAGTAGGGGACCTAACTGATGAAATTTAAAATAACACACATGGCGCAAAACAAACAAAAACGACCTAGGAATGACATAGACAGTGATGACGATTCAAATAAAACAGAAAAATGGCCTAGATTTTTAATTGCGGAAAGTTCCGATGCTGAACATACCCTGGCAAAAATGTCCCCCTTTGCAATTGCAAAGGGGATTCAAGGTATTGCCAGGGTGCCGAAAACAGTTAAATAATGGGAACGCGTTTATTAATTGAAGTTGAGCGGAAGAGCCATGCGGACAATCATTTAAGATGCCGAACGTTGGCCACAGTTCCAGTTTTGATAACAGCTCATAAGACCCTCGATAACAAAAAAGGAGTGATAAGATGCCCAGATCTGGCGGGAGTTTCTGAAGAGGAAATAGTGGATGAACTAAAAGATCAAGATGTAGTCCAATGCAAACGAATTTTTATTAAGAAGGATGGAACTAAAGTTCCAATCAATACATTTATTGTGACATTTTAAGCAGCGCAGCTTCCAACATCTATTAAAGTTGGATATTGAAACGTCCGAGTTGATGTTTTTATTCCAAACCCTCTGTGCTGCTTCAAGTGTTAGAGGTATGTACATGGATCCGATCGATGCAAAGGAAATGTAACTTGCCCGAAATGTAGAGCCCAGCATAGTGGAGAAGAATGTTCTTCGGAAATCATGAAATGTGTGAATTGCCAAGGCAATCACCCATCATATTCGCGGAATTGTCCTTCACTTTTAAAAGAGAAGGAAATTCAGCGGATACGCCACACCGAAAACATATCTTTTCCAGAGGCACATAAACGTGTTGAAAGTTTTAAAAATACTAAAACGTCCTATGCTAGCACTGTAAAAACTAAAGAAATAAAATCAATAGCAATTCAAACTGAAATTCACATGGCCAATCAATGAAAAAAATTATTCCTTGTTTACAAACACCTCAAAATCTTCAGGAACATCCACTCAAACCCAAACACTCACTGCCCCAGTAATAACTGTACCAACAGTTTCATCCACTAAAACCTCTTCACAGACTCCCTCCACATCATCCAATAATAAAAGTGTAAACAGCAATAGACCAATTAAGAAAACAGACAAAAAAGAAATCAAAGATCAAAGCAAAAGTAAAATAAATAGAACTAAATCCTTAGAAAGGATGGATACAGGTAATCCTTCCGATATACATTTTACACCTATTCACTCAAAACATAATCATAAACTTAAATGATTATGTTAAATCCTATAATTATCCTCATTATTGTTAATATGGCTATCGACAGTATCAGACAATGGAACTGTAGAGGATTTGAGGCAAACAAGCCAGAACTGGAGTTATTAGCCCAAAATACAATGCATCTGTTATTTGTTTACATTTAAGGGATATGTACCATATAATAAAATTGGTTCAATAGATGCAATGGACTGAGCACATGGTGGAGTTTCTGTTTTTGTTAAATCCTGTATACCCCAGAGTAAAATAACTTTAAATACTAATATACAAGCTTCTGCAGTCAGGGTTACCCTGCACAATACATTAACTATATGTTCAATATATCTACCACCTAGTGAACCAGTAAATATTGCAGATTTATATAATTTGATAACCCAGCTGCCACAGCCTTATATGTTAGTTGGTGACTTTAATGCTCACAACTATCTTTGGGGTGACAGAAATAATACTGATGCCAAAGGACGCATAATTATAGAAGATTTTTTAGATAATAATAGTTTGTGCCTTTGGAATGACGATTCTCCGACATATTTACACCCTGCTACAGGCTCTTTAACATCAATAGATCTCTCCATGTGCACTCCAAATTTATTTTTAGATTATTCCTGGGAAGTAGAGGAAGATCAATGGGGTAGTGATCATTACCCCATTATTCTAAATAGCCATTTTCCTCCACCAGACAAACGAATCCCCAAGTGGAAGTTTCATAAAGCCGATTGGGCAAAATTTTACAAAATTCCAACAAATAAAAAATAGAAAAGAAAGAAACCAACTAAATTTCATATCTAATAACTTGGAACATTATAATAAATCATTTACAATAGAAGATTTAAAACTTGCTTTGGATAAATCTCATGATACGGCTCCTGGGCCTGATCAAATCCACTACCAAATCCAAAAACACCTCGCTGACCAATCACTTGGGCATCTTTTAGATATTTTTAATAAACTTTGGGAAAGTGGTGATTTTCCTACTTCATGGAGTGAAGCAACTATTATTCCCATTCCTAAGCCTGGCAAAGACTCGTCAAATTCAAATAATTATCGTCCCATTGCTTTAACCAGTTGTATCTGTAAAACAATGGAACCAATGATTAACGAGCGTTTAGTTTGGTTTTTAGAAACTGCAGCTTATATTTCTGTTGCACAAAGTGGTTTTAGAAAAACTTGAAGTACCATTGACCACCTGGTACGTTTAGAGACATTTATAAGAGAGGGTTTTATAAAAGGTGAGCATGTGGTTAGTATTTTCTTTGATTTAGAGAAGGCATACGACACCACATGGAAATATGGGATAATGAGTGATTTATATGATATGGGATTAAGGGGTCGTTTACCCCTTTTTATTCAAAATTTCTTGTCAAATAGACAATTCAGGGTCCGAGATTTGATCAGGAAATGGGTGTTCCACAGGGTAGTATATTATCTGTAACCCTATTTAAATCAAGGTTTAAGATTATGCCTTGGTGCCTTTCGTATATCACCTGCAGATAGCATGGCAGTTGAGGCAGATGAACTGCCTCTTTATTTTAGAAGAGAGAAGCTTGCCCTTCAGTATGCTGTATTCAAATTTCGGGCC
This sequence comes from Amphiduros pacificus, assembly GCA_949316495.1. Classification (NCBI taxonomy): domain Eukaryota; kingdom Metazoa; phylum Annelida; class Polychaeta; order Phyllodocida; family Hesionidae; genus Amphiduros; species Amphiduros pacificus. The sequence continues at coordinate 20,036,462 of OX439004.1, read as the reverse complement.
CACACTAGACTGTATCGACGGGAAATGATGCATATGAAAAGTGGCAAGTCTCATCTAAAAGGCTACCTCAGGCTAGCGGAGGCACTAGGTCGGGCTAGCGCTTGTCACTGTACACCAATTTCAGCACAGCCTTTTTGGGTGAAATGGTACTATTCACCCTACGCCGGGCTAACGGGCATTTACAACATTTTGCGTTCACACCACATGAAATTGGCACTTGGTATCTTATTTTAAAAAAAGACAAAAACATGTAATAAGTAGTATCATACTTTCTTTCTTTTTCTCTCCCTCTTGAGTGTTTTTTTTTCTTCTTTAATTTTACTTTTTAAGTTAACTTAATTGGGAACTGTGACATTTAACTTCTGCCATTTGTCTCCTTTGATGCACTAAAATATGAATACGGAGAATGCTGTTTCTCTGAACACTGCCTATTGTTACATTGTGTCATATTATGAGATATTTACATAACACACGACACATTTCATATAATCTTAGAGAGGAGGAGAGAGTTACACAATCAGATGACATGCATATCAATGGCCAAATGATGTCTGCTCATCATGACCATGCCCTCTTATAAGACGTAGTTAGAATCAGAGCTTAATGAGAGATAAAGGGCCTACAGGTGTCCATATTTCCAAAGATAAACAGGTGTTTCAGGTTAACTCATTAAGTTTTCTGATTTATTCTGTCTTATCTCGTCTCACCTGTGTGTATGTGTTCTTATTCTTTAAATTCAAATGATTTATAAACGTTTATTATATCTTGGTTCATGGCAAGAAAAACATTTCTCATAGTGCTTTTCGAAAAAAATCAAATAATGATTTAATATTTATAGTATATTTCACAGTTATATATAGATATTTAGATATTGAAATACTGTTGCTGTAATTCTTCAGCATTACACTTAGAATTGTGTAGATGGATGATAAGTAATGAATAAAATCAAAACCTTGTTTTTTTCTCGATGCTTAGTCAATAAAAACCAAATATTGGGGAGAAAAAAGTTTTGAGCAAAAGAAAATATCACCCAATGGATAAACAGGACTGACCATAAGAATGATCTAAAAAGAAATTATATGATGTACAATGTATATGCAAGGTCACAAGGCGTCGGTTTTATTTCCCCACAAGACCAACATATATAAGTGCAACCAGCACTCAAATTGCAAGCACAAAGCACCGAGCGCCAGACAGCACCAATGACACCAAATTCACATTGCTTGGAGATGATTCCCGATCAACAAAACAAGCAATTCTAAATTGGTTTTGTTCAAATTTAGTGAAAATCGGACATTGAGAACACTCAAGTCTGATCGGTTAGTAGCAGTTGTGCCTGAAAGATGTTAAATGAATTTACATATCCAAGGCTACATCGACACAACTGCAACGAAAGTTCGTTTATACACCATCATAAATGTGTCTTAAAGTTAAATAAAGGCTATTTCAACTACCCCATCCACATGCAATGATTGTTGAAGATTTTTTTTTTAGTTTTTGTTTTTGTTTTTTTATTCTAAGTTTGTATTATGTCTTGTTCCTTAATTTGTAATAGTATTTGTTGTTTTAATACTAAATTTCGTTTTATATTTTGTACCATCTGCTTCACGTGTGGAGCACCACTTTTTCTTGTTTGGACAATGATCTGTTACTCGTGAGTGTACCACATTCTATCCATTGTACATGTGAAATGTTGGCCACGGGCCGTGGCGCAGTTGTTTAGAGCACCAGCTTATTAGCACCAGTTCCTCTATGGTGATCCAAAGGCCATGGATTCGATCTGTTTTGGAACGAACTGTTTTGCAGGTTCATAGATCACAACGTGGAATGGTCTCATTGCAAAAAACTGTCCTGTAACATATTCCTCAACAAGTATATTAGCATCTTGTTCACATTTCACATGTTTGTTTGTTTGTTTGTTTGTTTGGGGTTTTACATCACTTTCAACATTATTTCAGTCATTTCGTGAAGAGACCTACTTGCAGCAGATATAGTGCTGCCTCACTGAACTGGCATGTCGCAGGTCCTTGACATGACAACCCACCCAGTCACAGATATACAAGAACAACGGGTTAACCCTTTGGAACGGGCCTCAGCTCATATGGGAAAATGTATCATGAATTCAATCTTGGCACAGCCAGGGATCGAACCCACGACCTTTGGATCACCACAGAGGAACTGGTGCTATTATGCTGGCACTCTAGCCAACTGCGCCATGGCCAATGGCCTTGAAGGATGAGCTAATCCCATATTTATCATCAAAATAGACTTGAATACCATTGTTAGGGAGGCCGAGACAGTAGCTCGCTGGATTCTGAGTGGTGCATTTTCACTAAATAGGAGCCATGTTTACATTATTGTCACCTCGTCAAAAAAGTCGGAATAATACTTCCTTCTGGAATATGAATATCAGTATTTGTTTGTTTGTTTGGGGTTTTACATCACTTTTAACATTATCTCAGGTATTTCGTGATGAGACATACTTGTAGCAGATAGAGTGCTGCCTCACTGAATTGTCTTGTCGCAGGTCCTTTACATGACAACCCACTTGGTCACAGATTTACAAAGACAACGGGTTAACCCTTTGGCACAGACCTCAGTTCATGTGTGAAATTGTACATTTATTTCAACAAATTCTAAAAATGAATGCCAAAAAATTGGCGATGAAATCGAACTGCACTATGATTTGGAAAAAGCATTTTCAGTGTCAACTCCATGAAAATATGGTCCAACTGACAACGCTACTTCCAAATAGGATTATGATCCTATATGTTATATCACATTTGGATGAATATTTTTATGTGAGAAAAACTCTCAACATTCACACAAATAAGAGACCACTCTGGAATTATTTATGGGTAATATCTTCTAAACTGTATAGAATGTAATTTTCTCCAACCCTGACTACTTAATTTAACAAATAAACTGAAGAGATGGGAATGCAATTATTCTTGATAAAGAAGAGTACTGAAAAAAACGGACATTTTGTGAGAGAGACCTCCTATTGACTTACTATGGAAAAACAAAATGGAGGACATGCTCTCTCCTGTGCTCTACATTCATCTCTGTTTCCAAAGTGAATTCCTAATATTCATTCTGGTTACATCCACGAATTTATTCCACAATATGTTATATTCAACTTTCAATCTTATCTAGACAAATATATAGCATGAAACTGGAGCATAACTCCATTCTGTAAGGTGAAGTTAGATCATTTGCCAATTTTCGCCACTAGATGTCACCACTAAATATCTTCATTTGCCAATTGAAATGCCAGGGGGCACTACTCTTCATATCAGGCCTCTGATTTTCGGTCTTTAAACAAATTCTTCACCAATAATTCGATAAACAAAGTGCCTCGACATGGTGTCAACATTTCCAAGAACCATTTTTACCACTAAGTATATTATTTCATACTTCTTAATACTGTGAAAAAATACTATGTTCAAGTTCAGAATAGAGCAAAGGGGTCCATATGGGTTTTGCACATGCTCAAGTTTGGCTTCTTCTCACTTCATGTTTGTTGATCTGCCTCATATATTATTGTATTTTTTAATATTTGCTAATTATCACCATATATATTTCAACTAAGGACTAAGTGTGATAAAAATATGGGATGCAAACGTTGTTTCAACCATTTAACAAATACGAATAACTTGCCATCCTGCTTTCTAGCAAAACCATTATGTTTTGGAAGATTTTGGGTGCTAAGCAGATTAAAGATATATTCTTAATGTATTGTAGAGAAATGTGAAATGCAGAGTTTCCTGCCCATAAATCATGATGAATATCAAATATTTCTGTATGATATGAACATGATAGAAGAGTGAGTGGCTTATGCAGCTTATCCACAATTATGAATGATTTAGCATGCCTTCACCCACCCTACAATCTTGCAAGTTATCATATCTGAATAAATTATTTTCAAGAAAATAAAGTTTTGTAGTGCTCTGCAGATTTCAAATATTGTCACCAGTTTGAAATGCAAACTGTGCTCTGCCCAAAATTCACAAATATGAATGCTTTCGAATGCCATCATCCTGCAGGCTTGCACCAATTGATTGGCTCGCACCAATTGATTGGCTCGCACCAATTGATTGGCTCGCACCAATTGATTGGCTCGCACCAATTGATTGGCTCGCACCAATTGATTGGCTCGCACCAATTGATTGGCTCGCACCAATTGATTGGCTCGCACCAATTGATTGGCTCCCACCAATTGATTGGCTCCCACCAATTGATTGGCTCCCACCAATTGATTGGCTCCCACCAATTGATTGGCTCCCACCAATTGATTGGCTCCCACCAATTGATTGGCTCGCACCAATTGATTGGCTCGCACCAATTGATTGGCTCCCACCAATTGATTGGCTCGCACCAATTGATTGGCTCGCACCAATTGATTGGCTCCCACCAATTGATTGGCTCCCACCAATTGATTGGCTCCCACCAATTGATTGGCTCCCACCAATTGATTGGCTCCCACCAATTGATTGGCTCCCACCAATTGATTGGCTCCCACCAATTGATTGGCTCCCACCAATTGATTGGCTCCCACCAATTGATTGGCTCCCACCAATTGATTTATTGAGCTTTTGAACTTCATGATCTTATAACTGAACTTTTTTCACATCAAATTTAGATATCAGAAATTCATGACTTTGTAGCAACAAAATCTTCATTAATTGTAATCATGTGTATTCAGTTAATTAATGTATATTGCAATCACATAGTCCTTATCTGGACTTTAACGATGAGCTTTTGATTGTAACTCTATCCCCAATAGTTCTCATTTGACATCAATTTGAATCTGAAAAATAAAAAAGTTTCTTATTTTCTCTCTAAAATCAAAGATGAAGTAAAAATTGAACAAAATCTGGATTTCAACTGTACCTACTTAAATAATAATATTGTGGCTCGACCCTCAGAAAAAGTCCACATTTTCGAAGACAACAATTACCATAACTTTTTTCGTAATTGAGATAGAGACATAAACCTTTTTAAAAGTTTGTTCATGATCAGACATGATCAGACACTGGCACTGATAATGTCTGCAATGTCTGATATGATTAAGATAATCCTCATCATTCATCCACCAATTCTGTGTTAAAGAGGATGCAGGTGGCAGTAATGGTGTTGTTTGTAGAGTGGCATTAAGAGAAGGCTGTGGGATATCCTTTGGTGAGATTGATCTGGTGACAGACTGGGAGATGTCCCGTGTTAAATATATAAATAGAACAGTTAAATGCATAAAAGATGACGACAAAATGTAATGAAATAATTTATAATTTTACTGCAAAACTTATTAGCATGTATGAATCAGCTAATGCATGTATGAAACAGCTAATTTTAGTAAATATGTTTACCTGTGTTACTTTAACATTTGTCCCTCCTGTCATCATTCTGTTGGTTTTGCCAATGAAGTCTTCTACAATTTATGTAAAACGTGTGTCATTATCAAAGTTCTTAGTAAGATATGTTACCATGGTAATTATCACTAAAACAACAAAAATTGCATTGTGTGGAATGCACAGAATTTGTTAGCCCAGAACATAAGTCTGTAAACTAATTGGATATTTATACTTTAAAGGGAAAGAGACCTCCAACCAATATGTATCATCATATAAAATATATATTTAAAAAATAATAAATGCAGAGAAGATTTTGGAACAGCACTCAATACTTTTACAGTTTTAAAATTTATTGATCACATGCATTGCTATTTTGAAAACAGTGTGATTAAAGCAAATACTTAATGTATGTTTACTTAATTTACAAATACTTAATGTATGTACTATCAAATTGAGTGACAGCCTTCTTCACCAATACATGAAGGAGATGCAACGTTTTATCCACTTGGCACACCAAGGTCAGGGTTTTAGGCAATGTCAGCAGCATGCAAAACTTTCCAATAACTGGGGCATTATACATTCCAAGTGCTTTGTATTTAGGAGGATCCTGATATATCCACAACCTTGCTGCATTGCTCCTGTAAAGAATCTGACAAACAAACTAGAAGAATTTAAGCAATTTTGTTACCAAAGCAGAGACCATAGCTGAATTTAGACAGAGAGAGACACATGAATATTGCATTCAAGCTGCAACGACGCTGGCATCCGGGGAACAACCAAACACGTCTACTCAACAGGCAGGCCAGATTGAAACCCTCACGTTTACAGTATCCTCCTCACATTTTGGATGTGGAATTGTGATGTGCAGCCGTGGCATATCACCATACAGATGTCTTACTTGTAATAGGAAGGCCTGTGATTACACTGGTATCATGATTGGTGACACAGTGACACCATTTTCCACATCAACACCTGGGCCGACTGCAGAGCCTCCAGCATCTGTGACTCCAGCACCTCCAGACATGTCTAAATGTGTCTCATGTAAACACCCTGCTCCATGGCAACAAAAATGGGACAGAGAATTGTAAGGTTGGAAAAGGATGGGTTCCCTAAAGATCTGATTCCATTTGAGGTGTCATTGTCAACACGGGCTTACATTCATTAGAATTGATAAACTCTGATGCAAGGATACACAAGAGTATAGCTGTTTTAAGTGGATATTAGCTTTATTGCAACAAAATTAAATGTTGCACCATACATTATGGCAGTCAGGAAAATGGATTGCTCAATTTGGACAAGAAATATCTTGTTTATTATGGATTGCTGATGGACACACTAATGACCAGTAAAGAATCGGAATATACCATAGGACAGACATTCCAGATATCAGAGGTGACTGATATATTGGTGTGTGGGAATTTGAATTGAAGATCAATAAAATGTATAGAGTTCTATTAAATTAAAGGGCACAAATATAAAACAAATCACTTTGGTTTTTATTTTAAGAGTGTCATTTTTAAGACATTAAGTTCTCGTTTTCAGGACGTGATCCTAGTCACAGTTATTGGGGACACGGTGACAACTCTCTTCCAAAGAATCCAAACCCTGAAAGGTACTCAGACAGTAAAGATGAAGGTCACCAATATGATTTATTCCCAAACTTCTCAGTTCTTTGGAGGGGTGGTCAGTATGATTCACATCACTAAAGGAAGTTAACAAAGAGCCACAGTCCCCTCACTCCTGGCATAATCAGTATTTTGTGAATGTTCCATAGCTCAGGAGTTTGTTCTTATGACAGAACCCAAGTCTCCAAGGACTTTTTTTAAGGTTCTCATGAATAGATTTGTTGATATTTTGGACAGAATTACTGTAGTATATGACAATGCATACAACCTTCAAGAGTATTGTTAAAATAGAGAACCACAATGGTTCAAATCAGGCTGCACGTGAGAGATCACGCTGCCTGTTCAGAGGGTTATAACCTGAAATATTACTCTGCCGACATACACCTTGCCAAACCCAACTCACAACTCAATGAACAAACCAATGATGACTTTAGGAATCCGGCAAAGACCATCACATATATGCAGGCGGAGAATGTCCTACATCACGTGGCCCTTTTCCCGGGACAGAAAAACCGGCAGAAAATGTCTTTGCTGAAATATACCTGGGGTGGAATCATGATACATTTGTATAGAATTTTGATCCCTGCTAAATGGTTTAGGGTATATAATAAATGTCTAACTCGTCTAATTTTCTAGGTAGAGATATCCTTGTGCATTTCCACTTCAGTTTTAGTTTGCTTGTTTATGTGGTGGGTTGTGTAATATGCATATCATGAATAGAGCAGTTCTCACTTATTTGTTTTGAGAATTACGATATGAAATATTGGTTACAATATGCATATATTTCTGTATTTGGCCTGTATTATAACATCATCGGTAATTTGACCTAATTATTGACTTAATTATCAAGGTCCTGTTAGGTTTTGAACAAAGAAACAATTGTTTGTATTTACATGGATGAAATGCAGACACTGGTGAGACAGCTGCAAAAGTTGAGAAAAAATTAAAGTGAGAGTGAGAGTTGCACAAATGAGAGAGAGAGCAACACAATTGAGAGATGGCTACAACAATGAGATATAACTTCAAAAGTGAGAGACAGCTACATTTATGAGAGATAGGTACAGCAGCGACCTCTCTCACTGCATACCTGTAAGTGAGAGATAGTTGCAAAATTGAGAGATAGTTGCACAGGTGAAAAACAGCATCCCTTCCCAGCCGATGAAGCCTACATGGGTGAAATGCCCAACATTAAAACATTAAAAAGTCGAAAATAAATATTGGTGAGACCACTTGATGGGGAAAAAATATTGAGAATGCCAACCTTGAGAAAAAAATAAATTGAGACTCGCATATCTGGATAAAAACAAATCGTTCAAAGGGTAAAATTATTTGGACAAAAATGTATTTTCATGTTTGAAGATGTCAAGAGGGGTAAAGTAAACCCTCATTTTTTATGAACAATAGGAACAATCTTCCCAAAATATGCTTGATGCATCAGCGACCAGGGCCTCAGCACACTGGTGCGCAATAATATCGACATACCGGCATACAGACATCGATATGATAACTGATACTGTCATCTTGGTGCTTCAATATAGTAGTTGTATCGAAATGGGCCCTCATATCATCCGCTTTGTCATTTCTTGGCCGATATACATAATTGAACTCAAAGTTTAGCTTTTGGGCTTTTCTCTTCAATGATGTTAGTTCAATTATGTTAATGATCGCTGTATTAATTTTCATATTTAGCATAGAAAAGAGATCAATGCACGAAGGCTATAATCGTATGCACAAAGGTGTGACTGACTTACAAGAACATAACATACGGTCATCGCTTGATAATGCCTCAGTCACATTTGCACCGGGCGCCGGCCGAGAAGTAACGATCGGCCGACTTCACAGTCTGCCGGGCGCCGGGGAGTTTATAAGCAACAATCTGAGAGATGCAGTAGCTGTGGTCACATTATACACGGGTGCCGCACGACACTTGCTAGATGAGATGTCAAAGACGTCTGCAGGATATCCTGAAGACGTCTGTCTCATTGACAGACGTCTGTGAGATATCCTAAAGACGTCTGTCTCATTTGCCAGACGTCTGAAGGACGTCCTAAAGACGTCTATGTGGCATCGTAGGGAGCCCGTCAGATCATCTGACGATGGCCTGTGAACACATCAAATAAAAATAACCCTATTTTCACCGCACGATGCCACTGGCAGCGCAAAGATAATCTGCCGATGTGTTTGCGGGACACTGCCGGGACCCTGCCGTGTACTTTAAGATGATATTTGCTGATAAGACATCGGGGAAACGCCGGCAACTTTTATGTTCCAGATAAAAGTTCCCGATGACCCGCCCGACGTCTTAAAGATACCCAATTGTGGCCGATGATCTCCCGGTGCCCGCACGGCGATCTGAACTGCCTGCCGATTTTTAAAAAAATACCCATCGGCCGGGCATCTTAACTGAAATCGGCGCAAATGTGACTGAGGCATAAGTAATGCAATTGTTGTTATTGGTGGGTATACACCGCTATAGCACACTTATCATATGCTTATAATGATAATTTACACACTGCGTTTTGTTATTGACAGAGACCAAAATGTGAGAAATTGACGATCATTATCCCAACCCACAGGCCCAATGCATGTTTATACTCCATGCCATTATTTCCACGTCCACGCACATTGTTTACATTGTGATTGTACATAAAGGGCACCATTCAAACACTGTGGGAAGGAGAAAATGAATATTGGAGTCGGAAATTGACATGCATGCATTGGGCCTGTGCCCAACCACACAACAGTGGGTTTTCTTTTTATAGAAACATACAGGTTTCTGGATTTACACTGTAGCGCTCTGCACTCTAGCGTTTGTAGCGTAACCGGTGTGTAAACCTTTCTTATATGGTTTTGCTCAATTCATAACACCAGTACTTTTCAACACGTTAGCCGCCCTCTTCTGGTAATAAACGTAGTCATGGCACAATGTCCACCAGAGGCACACACATTGGTTAACCACGCTGCATTTGATTTACTCAAGGTTTACCACGTCGCCCCCTGGCGTTTAATGAGGTTACACAGATTCATATTCGTTTGCACTGTCTACTATAAAAAAAACTCTCATGTCTCATTAACATTTTTTTTTTTTAAATACCTCTGTCTGCTATTTCTGATCATATCTTAATCAAATTAGAATTGCATAAAGATATATATATAGAGTCAAACCTGTAAGTGTAAGTATGCAGAGGTGCCGCATGGATTGGATTCAAGTTTCCTTACTTTTGCCTGACCAATTTAGATTTTAACTGATTTATTGGACGTCGAAAATTGGGGATTCACGCAAATAATGTAACTGTTCTTGTTTTTCTTTTCGTAATTTGGAGAAAAATAAGTTCCATTTTATTCAAAAATAAAGTTTAAATATTTTAGCTTTTTTATCAGAATACTTTACAAAATCTAGACTTAACAATATTAATTCAGGTTAATTTGGCCTCATAAGAACATGATGTCAATTGTGTCATATATTCATGTACTTATATATAATCATGAATCCCTAACTTTGTATAATTTTACATGTTCTTTGGGAATGCTTTTCTGCTTGAGTGCTCATTGTTTGTAACTGTGGCCACTAGACCAGGACGACCCGTCACACCAACGTTCAGTCAGACAGTCAACAATGGCTGCAATCCTTGTGGCCATCTCCCATGTTTATCAGCATTCCACGCAGCAGACAGATCAAGCCTTGTGATCACTTATGCCACAAACATGACCCAACATATGAACTGTATCTGGCCATACTCTCCACTAAACATGCTAAATGCTGAACACAAACCAATGTGAAGCACTTAGGGCAATCTTTATTTAAAAAAGAAGCACTCATGTATCAATTGGATTATTAAAACAGTCATGATTTTTGTGTTCAGTATTATAAGAAAAGTTAACGTGCAGAGTAGAATAGTTTCAAATACAAGATTTGAGAATATTTTAATGGCAAAGTTGAAGCACGCTGGAGACATTTGAACATAACAGTGAATTCCGAGCTCATAAATCATGAACTCATTATCACAGGCAGGTGTCACATGACTTGGCTAAGGTTAACTGGTTTCAATTCTCAAGGCTGACACTGAAACATTATTGAATGATTGTTGTGGGAATTTTTTATATTATTTTGGAATATTCAAATCTGATGGATTGTATACGACCAGTTTCTGTGACGTTAGCGGGATAGGTGGATTGACATGATGTGTAGCAATAGTACAGTCCAAGACGGATTCTATCAAGTTGTAACTTTGAAGTCAAAAGCCAAAAGCTCCTCTCTGGGGGTATATAATAGAAAGAAATCATCAATGATATGCTATTGAAAAATCTAAAATCCTCCATAGACGAGAACCTCTAGAAGCTAAGTGCGTGGTCATCTGGTCATGTATTTCGTTCAATCTCTGTGACATTTTTGTTGCGTTGTTTATCACAAGCCACAGATCGAGTCAGACATATATATTCACTGAAGCACAAAAAACGTTTCTCTTGCCAACTTTTTAACCGTGTGTGAGCCTGACACATTTCAATAGTATGAATGAAAATGAAAATCGAACTTACAGGAAAATCTGTTCAAGGTTAAAGGACTGTATTTTGCTTTTATTTTTATTAAGGCATATATGCGAAGAAGATTTAAGATGGAACAAGCAGCGTATACTATTTGCCCGCTATTGCAATAGGCCACCTGTTTCAGTGCTTCTCTGTGCATGCCATTTGCATTTTGTGCCAGAATTTGTTAAATGGGGTGAGTGAAATGATTTCAATTATTCTTTACACTTTAATAATAAATAATAATAATAAATTGTATCGCACCATATCAGACTATGTATGCTCATAGCGCTTAATGCATCAAATTGAGATTTTTATCAATTAATTGCATTTTAGAATATTTTATAACCCAATATAAAGTATCTAATAATTTTAGAATGTGATATAAAAATATATACAAATTGCATGAACTCACAGAACATAAATATTGAATTTGTTGTGCACTATCTGAATAAACACGTGTGGTAGTGGCAGCAGTAGGTTTGCAGGACAGAACCTGATGATAAACAATTTATATGGGTCCAGTTGAGCCTTATATTAAAGTTAACTTTATTCTTAGTATGCAGAGAGACAGTTGATTCACTGGGAGGAGGATACGTCGCCGGAGGAGATACAGGTAGAAGTAGACATGTTTAATAGTCCTTGCTGGATCTCTGTTGGCAACCCGGGCCGGATCCTCTTAATTGCATATTGCATACATGTACAGGCTTAGATGGTTGAAATAAGATTGTTCTCCATTCAACTTCTTCATATCAATAGCACATTATTATATTAATACATCCAAAATCTCCCCTTCTAAAATAACTAGTTTTTTATGGGAAACAAGTGATACAGTTGGTTCACTGAACTATATACATGATGATTTTAATGATCAAAATGATTTTTTGAATAGTACAACAGAGACTATTGCGATATGTTAAGGTAGCCCAGGATAGTTTGTCGGGCTGAGGAGGATGTAGCAGTCTGCAGTTTGAGTGGCATCACACGGTTACCTGGCAAGGACAGAGTGTTGCTAGGAGACAAGCTAGGACCTTGATGTGGGCAAGATAGAGAGTCGTTGATAAAACCTCTAAAATATATCACAGCTGATCCTCACCAGCCAGCCAATAGTGTGGCCCGGTGAAGACTGATACCTCGCCTGATATGGAGGTTATAATATGTGATCTTATATCACACAATGTTAACATCATGACTTTATGATGGCTTGGAATGTGAGGAGCAAGTTGGAGCATTAGCCAGCAGGTGGTTTATAAATAACATAAACACCGCCAGCAGCTTCTGAACCGCCTCCACAAAACACCTGACAAAGCAGCTATATGTATTGGATTTGGTATGACATATTTATATAAAATTACAACACTTCTGCATGGGACAACTGCAGGTATGGGATCATTATATACACACATGTAGGCTTTACGTCTAATATGGCGCCCTAGGTCTTAATTAAGGCGGGAAGAGCATCTCTTATCCTCAGCATCCGTAGCCACCATGTTGCTTTTACCATTATCACCTTCTTCAGACTCAGCAAAATGCCTCAGGTAAGTAGGGCTTAATGAAAGACAGGAAATCATAACATTAAAATGGTAAATAAAACAAATAATGTAAAACATGCACATTTATGCTTATTTAATATATTACATCAGGTTGAATGATGATATTATTGTATCATTTTAATATGAATTGAATATATGACATAATGTGGACTGTCTGTCATGGTGCCTTTATGGTGAGACCAGCAGATACAAGGCTTCCGGCCTCATTTAAAAATAGATCATTCACTGACGTGTGTGGTCTGATACATACGTTTGGCAATGGCTAGAATGTGTTTTAATCATATGTAGTAAATCTGACACAGAAAAAAGCATATCGCAATTCGTGGTGGAAATATGAAGTTTTACTAGAAGTAGGATGATTTATACATGCAAGCAGCGAGAATCATCCCATTTAAACAGTCTAATTATGGAGGACCTGACATAGATCCCACCCTGACTTCTATAGGTTATAATCTCATGTTCTATAGAAACGGAAGAAAGCTGGTGTAACGCATTCAACTCATTTAAAATAACAATAAAATTGGTATAAACCTTTTTATCCAAAAAGTATTATTTTGTCAAAATACATATATGAGCATAATCTTTTGGACAAAACCTGATACAAGCTTTTCGATAGATGTCTAACATTGGCATAAATTGCTGAGTGAATAGATAGATATTTTTTCAAACATCGATCTTTAAAAGTGCTACAGGATTTAGTTTGCATTCATAGTTGTATATTTTCCCGATTTGAGGTCTTCAGACTGTAAGATGTATTTAATTCTGCATTCTCCCGTAATTCATCACCAATGCACCATTTCAGTGACAAAGTATATGGATATTACATTGATTAATTTGATGGCTAATCCAGAGTATTAATATATTGTGATAAATATACCATTTACAAAACGATTTGGTAATGAAGCATGATATAACCCCCACAGTGCTGCCATGTGCTTATATTTCTGCCTGAAATAATTATAAAACATACAGAAATAGCCAATGCCCACTGGAGCTCATGATATGACAGAGAACCAGCATGAGTGTGGAATAATTACTTCTGAATGGTTAGATTAGGTCTTGGACTTGTTCCCAGTATGTCAGCCAAAATTTCAGATCCTAATATCAATGTAGTGAAAGCCAGGCAGATTGTAAGTGATAGCATTAGCAGGGAACATTCGTGCTTCAGGTCCATGTTCTGCGCCACTGACCTGGAACAGTGCAGGTTGATCACCTCCATAGAGTCCACTTCTTGGCTGTCACACATGTAAGATATATAATGAAATCAATGAAATTCTTATTTGTTTTTTTTTTTCTTTTTTGACCCTTTTTAATAAGGACATCATAACATACACATTCATTTAACATTGTCAAGAATTTCAGCGATATAAAAATAGAGAGAGTTTACTTTGAGGATATTTGTCTACAGAATGTGACTTATCATGTTAACATGTTTATTGTATTTTTCCGCATTTAAAACAAGTCAAATCAGTTCATGCATAAGATATGTGCGACACGCCAGTGTCAGAGACATGCAGATGACAGGTCAGTGGAAACGACCAGGACCTCCATACATCAGGAAAGTATCGCTCACTGATACAAAATTGAGCAGCACCGGATTACTATAAATCATACAATATATATATTTAGATAGAAATTTGTTATCCAGTTTAAGCTATGCATATTGATGAATATTTTTATAATTGTTGTGGCAGGTTTGCGGACGAGGAGCTGTGCGCACCGCCCCCAACTCCGACCACGCCGTTTGGCCGGCTGGGAATGTGCGAATCCGCCTTCTCCCATCTCACGGACAGGGACGCCGTCACCGACACGGACGCTAGCTCCTCTACCACGGACAATGTCTCCGAGGCCGACTCCGAGGCCAGCGCCGCCGAGCACGCTTTGTTCGCCGCGGCAAGCACACTGGACCTGAAGGCCGCCGATGACCTTTTGAAGGGTGGAGCGGATGTTTTGTTCACCTCGGCAGAGTATAAGTACCACAGCGTTCTGCACGAGTTAGTTCTGGGGTACGTGCATCAGATGCAGATGGAGAGACACGGCGCTAAAAATGTCCGGTTCATTGACGTTCTCACTCTGTTCATTAACAACGGACTGGACGTCAACGTGGCTGATGGTAGCAACAAAACGGCCCTCCATTTACTGGCCTCCTACCCCGGCCACGGGGACCTCATGAAGATCCTGCTGGCGTCGGGCGTGAGGGCCAACCTGCAGGACTCCAGCAAGCAGACTGCCCTCCACGTGGCGGCCGGTAAGGGCATGGCCAAGGACGTGGAGGCGCTTCTAGACGGGGGAGCGGACATGACCTTGTTCAACCTCAGTGCTCATTCTGCACTCCATATAGCCGCTAAAAGTGGGTGTTATAAACTTCTCAACTAAAACTAAGACAGCTCAATTGAGTGATAATCATGTTATTTCATTGTCAGATTTATTTTGTCAAATTATCATGGAATATGAATTCTCCATGCATAGTTTATGCCCTTTGCTTTTATTTCAGGAAAATATAAGCCAGAAATTATTCGAGTTTTGATAAGAGCAGGGGCCAAAGTGAATCATAGAGACGAGTCGAGGCACAAACGAGGCAGCACCCCGCTACACATAGCGACTAAGTATGGCTGCCTGGACAATGTGAGGGCCTTACTGGCAGCCGGAGCCAATGTCGACCTCGTGGACGGGTCTGGGCAGAGTGTTATACATATAGCGGCCACACACGACCTCACAGGTGAGTCATATATATAGCTGCCACACACGAACTCACAGGTGAGTCATATATAGCGGCCACACACGACCTCACAGGTGAGTCATATATATATAGCAGTCACACATGACCTCAAAGGTGAATCATATATATAGAAGTCACATATGACCTCACAGGTGAGTTATATATAGCGGCCACACACGACCTCACAGGTGAGTCATATATATAGCGGCCACACACGAACTCACAGGTGAGTCATATATAGCGGCCACACATGACCTCACAGGTGAGTCATATATATATATAGCAGTCACACATGACCTCAAAGGTGAATCATATATATAGAAGTCACATATGACCTCACAGGTGAGTCATATATAGCGGCCACACACGCCCTCACAGGTGAGTCATATATAACATAACATGAAATTTATACAGCGCCATGTATCAGTGTCCTGCCCTAAGGCGCTAAGACAGTATGATTGAGAGAGTATATTGAGATTGTGATATACACGATGACATGCATTAACATCTATAACATTGCTTGAACAGATGACACTTTAGTCCATGCTTGAATGAGTCGACAGTCTCACATTTCCTAAGGTCAAGGGGCAGCATGTTCCAAAGCACTGGAGCTACATTAGCGTAGGCTCTGTCACCATGAGTTACCATATTGGTTCGGGGCACATGCAGAAGATGTAGTTCCCCAGACCGAAGGCTTCTCTCCAGTGTATGAGATCTTACAAGCTCAGAAATGTACTCGGGAGCTAGGCCGTGAATCGCTTTGAATGTTGTGAGTAGGATTTTGAAATCTATTCTTTGCTGAACTGGGAGCCAGTGCAAAGACTGCAACACTGGTGAAATGTGGTCATATTTCCTTTTTCCATTTATGATCCTAGCTGCTGTGTTCTGAACATATTGCAGCTTCTGTATGAGGGACTGTGGGAGCCCATAGTATAGGGCATTGCCGTAGTCGAGCTTTGATGTTATGAAAGCATGCACAAATATTTCAGCTGTATGTGTGTCAATGTACTTTCTAATCATGCCAAGGTTCCTTATTTGAAGGAATGCCTGACGTGTGACACTGTTTACTTGTTGCTCCATAGACATTATGTTGTCAAATATTACTCCAATGTTTCTGGCAGAGACAGATTTAGCGATCTCATTTGATCCAATGCATAGTGAACCAACTGGTGGGGGCTTCTGGAACCGAGATGAAATCACAAGGAACTCCGTCTTGTCATCGTTCAGCTGGAGGAAGTTGATTGCCATCCACTTACGAATCTCATGAATGCACTTTTACATCACATCTAAGGCAATTTTTGCTCCAGCAACTGTCGGTTTGAACACCACATACAGTTGATTGTCATCCGCGAAGAGGTGGAACTCAAGGCCATGTTTCCTCATAATATCTCCCAAAGGTGCAGTATAAGCCGTAAAAAGCAGAGGGCCTAAGACTGACCCCTGTGGAACACCACAAGAGAGTTTTCTTTTGGAAGACATTACTCCCTGGATACAGACTGCTTGGGTTCGGTCACTTAGGTAGGATTCTAACCATGCAAGAGCCTGACCACGAATTCCAAAGCGCTTTGACAGTCTAGAGAGTAGGATGTGATGGTCTACTGTGTCGAACGCAGCCGACAGGTCGAGGAGGACAAGAATGACTGCGTTCTTATTGTCTAGGGCACAAAGGATGTCATTATGCACCCTCAGGAGCGCGGTCTCTGTGCTATGCAGCTTCTTGTATGCTGACTGCATTTTCTCCTGGAGATGATTCTCTGTCATATAATCAATCATTTGCACTGCAACTACCTTTTCAATTATTTTAGATATGAATGTCAGGTTGGACACTGGCCGAAAATTTTTGAAAAGTTCTGAGTCTAACAATGCTTTTTTGATGAGTGGTGACAATATTGCATGCTTCAGGTCTTTTGGCATGACACTGGTTGACAAGGACAGATTCACAATTTTGGTGATGACAGGTAGCAAATTGTCCAAACATTCCTTGAACAACCAGGTGGGTATGGCATCTTGACTGCAAGATTTTGATGCAGAATCTTTGATGATCTTTCTAACTTCATCTTCTGTTACAGGCCTAAACTCCAACAATTCAGAGACACATGTGTCGGTTTCAGGGTCTAAATTTTGGGTATTTCTCAGTTCTTCAAGTTTCACACGGATCTTAATAATTTTGTCTGAAAAGAAATCTGCAAATTTTCCACACAATTCTTCCAAAGATTGACATGATGGTAGTTTACTGGAGCCTTTTTATGTAGAAGTTTATCCATCACTTTGAATAAATGTTTCTGATTTTTGGCATTATCTGATACATCTTTCTTAATAAAGTTAGTTTTAGCTTTGTCACACATCCTGTCAATTTTGTCACATTGATCCACATACAGTTGTCTATCAATCTCTGTTCTTGATGTTTTCCAGTGTTTCTCCAGCTTTCTTCTTTCCTGTTTCTCAACTCTAATTTCATCTGTATACCACTCTGAATTAGGTCGGATGGTAATAACCTGTCGTTTCAAAGGTGCATGATGGTCCAGCACTGATTGAAGATCAGTGGCATATTGATTGACCAATATATCCAGATCATCACTTGGATGTTGGACAAGGCTGGTGTTTGCTATGTCCTCCCTGAATTTCTCAAGGTCAATGGATCTCAGCTTTCTGTATACTATTTCCTTTTTACATGGACCTGGGTTGGTGATGTGCAGCTGGAGGTGAATTGCAGAGTGATCGGAGATTACACCATGGGGGGACACTTCAATGTTGCAATATATATATATATAGCAGTCACACACGACCTCACAGGTGAGTCATATATATAGCAGTCACACATGACCTAACACGTGAGTCATATATAAAGCGGCCACACACGACCTCACAGGTGAGTCATATATATACCGGCCACACACGACCTCACAGGTGAGTCATATATATAGCAGTCACACACCACCTCACAGGTGAGTCATGTATATAGCAGTCACACATGACCTCACAGGTGAGTCATATATATATATAGCAGTCACACACGACCTCACAGGTGAGTCATATATATAGCGGCCACACACGACCTCACAGGTGAGTCATATATAAAGCGGCCACACACGACCTCACAGGTGAGTCATATATATAGCAGTCACACATGACCTCACACGTGAGTCATATATATAGCAGTCACACACCACCTCACAGGTGAGTCATATATATATATAGCAGTCACACATGACTTCACAGGTGATTCATATATAGCGGCCACACACGACCTCACAGGTGAGTCATATATAGTGGCCACACACGACCTCACAGGTGAGTCATATATATATATAGCAGTCACACATGACCTCACAGGTGAGTCATATATATAGCAGTCACACATGACCTCACAGGTGAGTCATATATAGCGGCCACACACGACCTCACAGGTGAGTCATATATATAGCAGTCACACATGACCTTGCAGGTGAGTCATATATATAGCAGTCACACACGACCTCACAGGTGAGTCATATATATATAGCAGTCACACATGACCTCACAGGTGTGTCATATATAAAGCAGTCTCACAGGTGAGTCATATATATAGCAGTCACACATGACCTCACAGGTGAGTCATATATATATATATATATATATATATATATATATATATATATATATATATATATATATATATATATATATATATATATATATAGCAGTCACACATGACCTTACAGGTGAGTCATATATATATAACAGTCACACCTGACCTCACAGGTGAGTCATATATAGCAGTCACACACGACCTCACAGGTGAGTCATATATAGCGGCCACACACGACCTCACAGGTGAGTCATATATATAGCAGTCACACATGACCTTGCAGGTGAGTCATATATATAGCAGTCACACACGACCTCACAGGTGAGTCATATATATATATCAGTCACACATGACCTCACAGGTGTGTCATATATATAGCAGTCACACATGACCTCACAGGTGAGTCATATATAGCAGCCACACCCCACCTCACAGGTGAATCATATATATTGCAGTCACACATGACCTTACAGGTGAGTCATAAACGTAGCGGCCACTGCATGACTCACAACAACAAGGCATTTGTTTCTCAGAAGATGAGTCCAATATATCTATATAGCAAAGCTTAAATCTCCCAATAGGTGAGTCATATACCGCATAACCTCTAGAACCCCCAAGAGAGTCATGTTTGTCAAACAGTCTATGATCCTGCAGCTGAAGTATGTGTAAAATCCAAGACTAAGTTCACAGGCTTAGTCACCTAATCTTAAAAGATTAATTTAAACAAGGATGGAGTGCCAGTTTGGAAGGACATAGCTGGGGTTACCTATATAGGCAATACTCTATAGCCTAGTTATCTTGGTAATGAAAGCCTACACTGGTAGACAAAACTGTTATTCCGTGAAATGAAAGATACTGTAAATTGTATGACTCCAAAGATATTGAAGATGAATTTCATTTTGTTTTTAAATGTAAAAATCCTAATATTCTGAAACTTAGAAAGTCCAACTTTAAAGATGAGATTAAAAACGCTAGCATGTTTAAACTGATCTATATGTTTAAGTCTGAAGACAAAGATCATATAAAGAGTTCATTTACAAACTAGGTAAATTCTTTTTTGGTGCTTAGTTTTCTTTAAATAGGCATGGTAAGGAATTAGTATTCTGCATAAATTAGTCTTGTATATTCAAAGTTGTATTGTATTTTTTTTATTCAAAATACATGTTGAAATACACACAAGATGTGCTCCATACTGTATCATACAAGCAGAGCAATAACACATATTGTCATTATTATTGTTATTGTTATTGTCATTGTTACAAAGCAATATGCCCCCATAGATGACTCAAAGCGAAATGCTTGATAAAGGTAAACAATATCACATAGATGAGTCATTACATGTGATCATATATATATCAGTCATACTGGGATCTATGAGAACCCATGCAAATTAACATGATTCGGGGCGATTTAAGGGTGTTGATGTTAAGTGTCCTCTGGTGGCAGATTAATTTATGAACTACTTTCTTGTCATGCCAAAAAAGAACATTTTCAAAAATGAATGGAAAAACTGCTCTACCACTGCAAATAGGTTCCTTTACATTTATACTTGCAAGCAATCATGCTGCACTCAAACAGGTATATTTGTAGTGGAAATGATAATTTAAGATACCATACCATAACAAGATGGCAATCATATAGGTATACTTATTGTCTGTTTAACTGAATAAAGAGGTGCCGTTTGTTGAAAGAGAAAAATAGAAGTAAAGTATACACTTGAGACTTATAAAATATGATTTTTAGAATTATCACCATATACCTGATTTCCAAACACTCCGTATCCAAGTTTTACAACATATCCAGAGAAAATCTGTCGCACAAGGACCACGGTAAATTCTCTCGTGATCACACAACACAAATAATTTTTAAGGGACATCAAAAATAATATTTTGCAACAAATAAATTTGTTCTCAGATCTGCTCATTGACATATAATAATGCTAAAACGCTGACACATATTGATTGAATCCATTGATTTACACCAGGATATCTTTTTGACATCTGCCACTTAGGGGCTCTCGTCCAAAAGACCATAAATACCTTTAAGTATTGTGTTAACATTTTCACAAAAAACGCTCAGTGTAAGATATTTGTTGTCAGACAAACTACACATTATGGTATGTAAGTATATTATATTATGTCATTATTTTGATTCTCAGGAAAAGTCATGGAATGCCTACATCGACACGGGGCTAGTATCAATGACCAGGACACTGTGTTCAGAGAAACCCCGCTCCACAAAGCTGTCAAACATGATATGGTGGAAAACTTCAAATTTCTAGTCAAATATAAAGCCAACCCAAATATTAAAGATAACTTAGGAGAAACACCTTTGCACAAGGCATGCACCCATACCAAGCCTTATTTGTGGATGAGCCTTATGACACTAGGTGGCGATATTCACGTGACCAATAGACAAGGCCTTACTCCTCTGGATAAAGCTCTGAAAGCCAAGAATAACATCGCAGTCTCCATAATGAAACAATTTGGATACAGAGTTTCATGAGATGTATTAATCTGAGTGCTGCTATAGAAATGACGAGAGCATTGGGAACACACTTTCTGTATTATTTAGTGAGAGTGTAAGGTTTTAAGACCGACTTCAAAGGAGCCAATCTTACCATTGCAAATAAATAAAAATAACTACATAAGCTCAGCACAAAAAAGGTTTTTCTTTTGGCCAAAGAACAAAGAACAAGTTCAAGTGAAAGTTCCATCCAATAAAGGTAATTTTGTCAATAAACCATAAGCCATAACTTCAAATAACCTTGACCGCAGAAATGTTGTTTGCAATCTGCAATAAGTAACATTCTGTTAAATTCTGTTAATATGTTTAAAGGTTTATATAATAGTAATGACTGGTATTTTGCTATATTTATGAAGTGCAAAATATGCAAGATATTCAATACTTAGCATTAAGTATATCATCACCTATATTGTGTAGTAACCTTTTCCTAATCTGATATATGGTGCTTATTCACTTATATTCTGTTTATATATGATAATAAATGTTGCAAATCTTGTATTTATATTGTGTACAATAGATATCACAGCGGTAGTGTGCTTAGGTTGGTCGTTAAAACAATTGGATTTAAAACAATATGAAATAATATTTTTTTTCTAAATTTTATCTTTTTAAAGTAAGATGCATGTGAACAACAACATAACAACTGTTTGTGAAATATTTTTAGGAAACTGCCTAAAATATAAGAAAATGTAAACTGTCACCTCAGCAAAAGGCTCTGCTCTATGAGAAGAAGAACCGGGAATATTTCTTTGGCATATGCTGGTAACACAATCGCCAACCACTAGTTGCAATAAAAACAACTTTAATAGTATGTTCCATTTTTATCCCCCAATACAGTTTCTGGATTGCCTTGGCACTGGGACAGCAGTTCTTGTGAAGGCACAAGAGAAATTATATTCAAGGCTAAAATCATCCCTTTCTTCTCACAATTCCAATTTTCTATTAGTAAAATAAAGACTAATCCTTTTGTTTATGACCTAAATAATTCTCATATTAAATCGTCAAAAACAGACCGTTGAGATCGTGTAGAGAGCTTCTTTGGTATGATTCCACAATTCAAGTGCAACTCCTCTCATATGATAGATACAATAAGCATTCAGGAACATAGCGAATTTTTCTATTAGTATGTCATGAATTATAAATTGTGTGTTCACCAGGCAAAATCGGACAAAACTATTTTCAGAATGATATCACTAATATCGAAGATCGCGTGCGCCACCTATGAGCCAGAAATATCCCCACAATGACATGGTCACAAAATAACACTGAGGGAATAAAATAATCACATTGAATATAATATAATAATAATAATATGCTCGCATAGTGACGTCATGCTTGCTTGCAACGTCAACACAGTTTTAGGGCACGAAAAACCTCCAATTATTGACGAAGGTATGGTATATATAATATTCGATTAAATGCAATGTGCATATCGTAGCTTCACGCAACTGTGTTTACCTTGCTCGCAACGTCATTACGGTTCTAGAGCAGGTTAAATCGTCTTTCTACTCCAATTATTCATGAAACTGTGATCATTTGTATACACAATATTCCCTGGAAAGAAATGTGCATCTCGTAGCCTCACGCAACTGTGTTTACCTTGCTCGCAACGTCAAGACGAAATTATCTTTCTATTCCAATTATTGACGAAACTGTCCTCATTTGTATATATGATTATCAGTGGAAAGAATTGTGTATCTCTAGCCTCACGCAACTGTGTTTATCTTCTTGCCTTCTTACTCCAATTACATGTACCCTAATTGAAATGGATGTATCCCTTTTACCCTGACAAACTTTCACATTTGCTTCTTTGTCAATTATGGTCACTATTTCACTTTGTAATAAATGGTCACTATTTTACTTTGTCAATTGCAAAATATGGTCAGAGATTCACTTTGTCAATATATGGTCACTATTTCTCTATGATGTTTCATTTCATATTATTGTCGGTTCACTTGTAATAATAATAATAATAATAATAATAATAATAATATAATTTTTATAGCGCTGATACCAGACAAGTCTGTTCATAGCGCTGCATTCAGGACATGTTTTATATATATATATATATATATATATATATATATATATATATATATATATATATATATATATACATACGTGTGTGTGTGCGTGTTTAATAAACGAAATTTATTAAACTGACGGAATGAAATAATCACATTGAATATGATATATATATATATATATATATATATATATATATATATATATATATATATATATATATATATATATATATATATATGTATATATATATATATATATATATATATATTTATTTATTTATTTATTTATTTGATAAAAAAAATGAGATGTACCTGAAATACCAAATTGCATAATAAATGCTCATGACACGTGGACATATTATCACAGAAACTTCCCTGTCAGTTGCAATGCATTCTATATGATCATAGATATGAACAAAACGTATGAGACAACCTGCAAAATTATGTTTTATTCAATAATACACCTTAAGTATGAAGATATATTATGTGTGTATATATATATATATATATATATATATATATATATATATATATATATATATATATATATATATATATATATATATATATATATATATATATATATATACTGCTTATCTCACAATTATATCAGCTGATTGAACTGTTTGCATTTGGAAAATGACCAGTTGAACAACATGTTAATCATTCAGACCAATTTTCCTTTGTATTCATAGTGTGTTCATTGAGTCACACATACCTTATTCTGAGACATTGATCTTCAGATAACCTTTTAATTCCTTTTAAGCTAAACTATTGATTAATGCAGGTACTCTTAGATTTAATATATGAATGAATTCAAGCATGGTATGATATAAAAGATTAATGATTTAATATATTGTTTTAGTATTTGAATGAATTCATGCATGGAATGATTTATTTGATGAATGATACAATATATGAATTCGTTCAAGGTATGATTTGTGTAAATGAATGAAAAGAAGATCTATGTACAAGTGTACAATATACACGGTTGACAATGGGTGATATACTGGAGGGGAACATATTATGGACAATAATAAAATATTTAATGATCTTAATTTGTATCTGGTAAGCAAGTTTATAAGAGCAATGTGAAAAATATATCCTTCAGGAACAATGGACAACTGGTAACCACTGTTAATGACAACTTGAATGCAAATTAGAACGTTTACTATGTAGTAATAGATATTTTAACTTTACCAAAACAATAGTTTAAGTTTGCATTGTTATCACCAAAAACATCTCAGAATTGTTTCATTGATAATGGAATAGAAATGGAAAGATCGAAGTTAATGACCCAGCTGGAGACCAAGTTAATAATGTCAACACTGATGAATGTTGCACCTTCCATACTAATATATGTATACAATATATATATATATATCTGTATATTTCAAGTATTCCATGAAAAAGATTGAAAATGGAATGTAATTGAAATAGTTTATAACAGTTAGAAAGGTGGAGACAATATTAATGAGCACACTCTTGATTTACATTCCTAACCAGCTTGGGTGATAAAAAAGATTTTTATCAAAATTATGGAAAAGTTTAGATCCTCTCAGGGGAAATCCTTTATAGTAGACCACTTGTCCACCAGCTAAGAATCCAGCCCACCAGCCGAATGTGCCCACAGTCATGATGGTATGGTTACATCTGGACAGAATACACAGGTCAAGAGAAGCACTACTATGGGAGGAATACACCACAGGACTGGTGCGAGATTTCACATTGTTTTTTACCCACTTTTTATCATCAGAACAAACTACAAATATCACATTTTTGTACTTTTTGTGGAAATATTCAATAGAATGTTTAATGTACTGTACATTGGCAACAGTGTATCCTTTTGCTGTGTTGCGTGTCTCAAGGAAATCTCCTCTTCTGACATGTATGCCCACGTAACTAATACTTTGGTGGTCCCTGAATTTGCTAGTTTCAAAGGCCTCTGTGAGAAATGAGTCAGCCTCATCTTCTATATCAGGTGAAAATCGGAACTGCTTTCTTATTTCCTCTTTTCTGTGATCAAAATATTTCCAAGACTGAAAGAATCCTTTTAGTTGTATGTTTTTCAGAAAATTTAATTTGAACGCCCTGCCATCAAAATTATTGGCCTTTTCAATGAATTTTGGCCAATGTTTGCTGGGCGCCATGTCCTTAATGGTTTCTGCATAAAGAAAAGGGAAAACCGTGGAGAGATAAGAATCTTCTGATATGATAGGTATCATGCCGTTTTTCCTGCTGATCCCATAGAGAGCTGCATATTCAAACATGAGATTACCCAGCCCACCGCTGTAGTCCATGCACAGATAGTGGGTGTACTTGAATGTCTTGTTGAGAAGAGCGTGGTCAAACACCACCACCTGGTCTGGAATCCTCTGGCCGATTGGCGTGATCATGTACTGGCCCAAAGAGTATCCCATATATAGACTTAGGAAAGGGATGCTGACAATCAGGCCAAATAGAATCCCCATCAACTTAGGGCTGGTAGGATCTGAGCGACGCACTGAAAAAAACAATATGATAGATATCAGATCAAACAGACTAAACTACTAATAAACATATCAAAATATGAAGGCATCCACATAGGATATAATTAGATTCAAAGGGCATCTCTAATGTACATAATGACACAGTTACATGATAACAAAAGAGATTTCCTCTATACACTATTGAAATACAAGGTCCTTCTTTATGCCTATAAGGAATATTTGGAATATAAGGCACATAAGAGTTGTGAAAAAAATATGAATTATGCTTACATGTTGAGATAATTACTGACAATTACATGAAGTTAGAAAAACACTGACAAAAAAATGTACTTTACATGCAATCTACACATTTCCTCCATTTATCTGATTTACTGTTTACTGTCAGTCGTAGCGGACTGTATATAGCAGACTGTAGACATAGATAAATAGAGTGAATAACGTGAGTTATAATCACAAATGACATTTTTCAGGCAAACTATATCTATTTCTATACCTCCACCATGCTTTATAATGACTGACATCGGTACTAAGGTACGAGGCAGTGTATTTCACCTGCATGAACGATTTTACATATTCCTGAATGATGCAAAAAATCGGCTATGACATTTATTTATTTTAGCATACAATTTCCAGGCTGAGCCATCATGTTTCCCGAAGGGTAGCATTGTGATAAGCAAGGGAGCATAGCTGTGTTGTTAAGACACTAATGTTAATCGTATGCCATACACGCCATGGTAAAGTGCCCCCTGGCTTCCGGCAGCAATCCCTAGTCCCAGTAAACTCCATTAGGTCTATTACAGAGGGCAGATTACACCAACAAATCCTTAGGGATGTAGTAAAAGAACCGTTAGCTCAATAATGTCAATTTGATTAAATGCACGAGTTGGCTTTGGTCATATCTGGTTGCGTCATTTATCCATGCAAGTTGTTTTCTGTCTCTACTATAGATTACCCATGTTACAAGGTTTATGGGACGTCCTGCAGGTAGAGACACCCATTATGCGATGAAATAGTGGGCATAAACCTGTAGCAATGATACGATAGGTGCATTGCTCTGGTATGGCATTAGAAGTCTGACTGGTGACTGGATTTTATCATGTGAAACCAACTGGTATCTACCACATAAAGCTGACTGGTATCTACCATGTAAAGCTGACTGGTATCTACCACATAAAGCTGACTGGTATCTACCACATAAAGCTGACTGGTATCTACCATGTAAAGCTGACTGGTATCTACCACATAAAGCTGACTGGTATCTACCATGTAAAGCTGACTGGTATCTACCATGTAAAGCTGACTGGTATCTACCACATAAAGCTGACTGGTATCTACCACATAAAGCTGACTGGTATCTACCATGTAAAGCTGACTGGTATCTACCACGTAAAGCTGACTGGTATCTACCACATAAAGCTGACTGGTATCTACCATGTAAAGCTGACTGGTGTCTACCATGTAAAGCTGACTGGTATCTACCATGTAAAGCTGACTGGTGTCTACCATGTAAAGCTGACTGGTATCTACCACATAAAGCTGACTGGTATCTACCATGTAAAGCTGACTGGTATCTACCACATAAAGCTGACTGGTATCTACCATGTACAGCTGACTGGTATCTACCATGTAAAGCTGACTGGTATCTACTATGTAAAGCTGAGTGGCATCTACCATGTAAAGCTGATTGATATTTACCATGTAGAACTGGCTGGTACCCATCATGTAAAGCTGACTGGTATCTGCCATCGATATAAACATAAAATATAGATATCTATTTTACACAAGAAGCAAACACTACAGTTGTAATCACAGGTTCTATATGATGTTCGGCTTGAGGTTTGCAGTGTTTCTTCTCTGTATGCTTCAAGGCAGCATATTATTTACCTGCATGTTTGCAGGGAGAGAGGGACACGCTCCAGACAACTGAATTAACACAATGGAGGCTCTCGCACACGCTTTATTCAAACCATTGATTGAAATTTATTCCCCTTCTGGATACAACGTGGAGGAACACACACAGAGGAGAGTCCCCAGGCAACCAACCCGTAGAAGCGGGAAGCGTATAGAATGGCGGGACCGGGCCGGCTCCAAGGTAGAAGAGTCCCCAGGCAACCAGCCTGTAGAAACGGGGAGCATATAGGATGGCAGGGCCGGGCCGGCTCCAAGGTAGAAGAGTCCCCAGGCAACCAGCCTGTAGAAGTGGGGAGCATATAGGATGGCAGGGCCTGGCCGGCTCCAAGGTAGAAGAGTCCCCAGGCAACCAGCCTGTAGAAGTGGGGAGCATATAGGATGGCAGGGCCGGGCCGGCTCTAAGGTAGAAGAGTCCCCAGGCAACCAGCCTGTAGAAACGGGGAGCATATAGGATGGCAGGGCCGGGCCGGCTCCAAGGTAGAAGAGTCCCCAGGCAACCAGCCTGTAGAAGTGGGGAGCATATAGGATGGCAGGGCCTGGCCGGCTCCAAGGTAGAAGAGTCCCCAGGCAACCAGCCTGTAGAAACGGGGAGCATATAGGATGGCAGGGCTGGTCCGGCTCTACGGTAGAAGAGTCCCCAGGCAACCAGCCTGTAGAAGTGGGGAGCATATAGGATGGCAGGGCCGGGCCGGCTCTAAGGTAGAAGAGTCCCCAGGCAACCAGCCTGTAGAAGTGGGGAGCATATAGGATGGCAGGGCCGGGCCGGCTCTAAGGTAGAAGAGTCCCCAGGCAACCAGCCTGTAGAAGTGGGGAGCATATAGGATGGCAGGGCCGGGCCGGCTCTAAGGTAGAAGAGTCCCCAGGCAACCAGCCTGTAGAAGTGGGGAGCATATAGGATGGCAGGGCCGGGCCGGCTCTAAGGTAGAAGAGTCCCCAGGCAACCAGCCTGTAGAAGTGGGGAGCATATAGGATGGCAGGGCCGGGCCGACTCTAAGGTAGAGGAACTATCAGTGCCTCCTGGCCTAGGATACAAGCCTCCTGGCCACTATCCCAATTAGCAAACAACACTCTTTGCTTTGTCAAATGACTCTATTAAATGAATGAATTAATAGCAGAACTTTACTGTTTGGATTGATGATAGTTTGTGGGATGATTCCTAGCTTTATCGAACCATTAATGTGTATTAAGTGAGCTTCACTTAGCTTTAGGTTTATACTGTTTTATCGTTGTGTTAACGTTTTTATAGTCATCATACTGATGAAAACACCCTGTGGCCAATGGGTAAATAGCAGTTAAAGTAAACAGACAGGAATCTTATAATTTGAGATTACTCCCCTGACAAAGACTGGGCATTATGATCAAATTGATAGTCAAAAATTGTCATTTGATGTCAATTAGTAGCCTAGTTTTCCAAACAACTTGTTCCTGGTGGGGTAATAATGTCTGTTTCTATAGAAATCATCTGTTTATGTTCCTCCGTGTAAGCTTGCTGCACCCCATAAATATATATGATATATATATATATATGATATGTTATATGATATATATATATATATGATATGATATATGATATTAATATATGATATATATATATGTGTATATATATATATATATATATATATATATATATATATATATATATATATATATATATGGGCTCAGCCAAGGGGAAGTGAACATTAACATGAAAAAGTGAAACTCAAAATATGTGCTTCTTTTAAATTGTACCTTATAAACTAAAAACTGTAGTTTCTGAAACTGTTTTATTTTTTTCTCTACCCTTATTGGTTGCGAAATAATCACAATTTGTTTAAGACCCTATTTTGTTGGTTCTTTTTGCTGTCTGTCGTCGTTTTTCTATCAATTTAGAAAATATGGTGTATTTTATTAGAAATCACATGCAAAGTAGTGGAAATGGGACTTTAATAAAGTTGAGATGCTATGTTATCATGATTTAAAGTCAAATTCTTGGCACACAAGTCTAAAGATGTTTTTGGGGAAAAACTTTAAAATATGAATTTGTCCCTCCGTTACATGTCCCTCCGTTACAAAAAATATTGAAATTTTCACCTCATGCTATAATGCATATCACAAGGAATGTGAAACTTTCTAGAAGTAAGGTGCTTATAGTGAAGTATCATAACCTTCTGTATGCTTTATGAAACTCATTTAATTTTTGGTTGATTTTATATGAAGAAAACCTGTCCCTCCGTTACTAGTAACGGAGGGACAAATGTTCAGGTTCATGCAAGTTGTTATTATTTCAGTTATTTGCCAGAAATTTCTATTTCTTAAAGTGGCTTATGTCAAGTGGAAATGGACACAAACAATTTATTTGGTTAAACATGTATTGGTTGGCTAATATGCGGTCTGTCACCTGAGAGACAATAGACACTTCATGTTTATACTGATGCATCAATCAACATGGTCAGTGATACATAATTCTATTTCCCTGTCTACATACTCATGTATTATAAACACTGGTTTTCAATAATGTCTGAGTTTATGGCAAAAAAAATCATATTTGTTTGCATTGGTACTTTAGTCAGAGGAAGAAAGCCACCAGCTGACCTGCACTGGGTACACAAGCTGTCCCATCAGAGACAACACAATTGCTGTTTGATAGGTGTGATTCCTTGTGACACTATGTAACCGTTTGATCTTGTCAAAGTGTCTAATTTACCTGACAAATCCATTCTTAGGGATAATGCAGTGTTCCTGGCTTACAGTATGATAACACAAGGCTAAAAACATGATGATGTAATGGAATGAGTTGTGTGTGTCATCCTTATGATGACCAAAATGACCATGGTCAAAATGACCATGATACGAAGTGGACCGCTGGACCAAGTGCATGTGCATTTCATTTATAGCTATATATTCCCTCCTCTTATCTAAAACCTGAACATAGCTGCCAATCTTAATCTTATTCAGCTACTTTCTGCCATAATAACCCCCATGTCCATTGTCCATCATATCTTTCTGTTAATATTTTAACTTTTCACTCAGGCCTGGACATTAGCATAACCTTTAAAGCTTTGCGTCCATTTTAGGTCTTAGTCTTCAAAAACGTAAATAGTATGCATTTCTAAGCATTGTTAAACTCATATTTTCTCCAACTTGTAGATAATTTACACTTGTGGATAATTAAGATTCATAAAATGTCCAAATTCTGTCTAATGTGGCAGTTCAGTACCACGGTCACCTTTGTCACATGGTTATTTTGACCATAATCCATCCTTAGTACCCAGTTGTCATTTGTGGTGTGTATTTGGTCTTTGTTACTTATGTTATTTCATTCAATTTATTCTGTAAATTTATTCTGTCAAGTTCATAAAGATTTAGCACCTAAATAGTACATGTACAGTTTGCTACAGATGTTACTTGTTGACAAGATTACAGCTGAACATTTGTGTCCCTCCGTTACTATTTTCTGTTGTCCCTCCGTTACGACAATATTTCTTTAATAAATAAAACAGTGTTAAGGTTATAAACTTGATATTTTGGTATTTACTACTTAGGTATGTGTAGATGATATATGATATAGTGATTTTTAAGAATATTCATAAGAACTTTATGTTAAGTCCATTTTGCTACATGACTCCAAAGCTGCTGTTCAAAAGTGTCCCTCCGTTACAGAAAACATATTTTGATACCATACATAAACTGTTACAGTATGATCCTCAATACTTTGGCATATTGTAATGTTCAGTGGGCGTTGTCAAAAAAAATAATTAAGTATTTCTAATAATTTTGTATTTCTGGAATAAATGCATTTATGTTATGCTGTTCAGTGATGCTGTCCCTCCGTTACCGCTTGGCCGAGCCCATATATATATATATATATATATATATATATATATATATATATATATATATATACCCCAGTTTTACAGTGAATATGTTTGTACAGCCCACGAGGCATCACGTATATTATCATAAAGTAGCTCCTCTGTGTAAAATAAAGGGGTCCTCCAGAATATAGATGAGCCATAAAAAGACATTTTACTTCTCCTGTAGCCAAATAGGAATAACTAGAGATGGGCGTGTGGTATTTGATGGCACTGGTCTATGAAGCAATTTGCATCCAAAACGATGTTCTGCGCCGTATCTAATGGTATAGTCTCCAAACTAACGGCAGAGGCATCATATTTCACTGCTTTTGGACGGCAAGGGAAATTACTTGGTGTTCAAGTTCCATGTATTATTATTGTACAGGCCGAATGAATAATGGGCACTGTGTGAATTGCAGAATCTATTTATAAAAAAAAACATTTAACAGTGTTTCTTTATTGTTTTGAATAATTTATAGCAGTAGTTGGTGCATAAAATTGAAAGGAAGAATATTACAAGAAGTGATCCACTTTATGAGTCATGTCAGACATGTGTCTGGTGGGAAACAAAACATCTTGACATGAATGCCAATAATGACATACAGCACAATGCGGAAACCAGCAAGACCTCAACAGCAATGTAAGAACCAGAACACATCAATATTATATCTCATATCCATGTTATATCTATGTATCTGTTATGTGCAGTAATTGATAAATATTATTGAATTTCTATTCATGAATTTATTTTCATTTTCTTTTGAATGGAGGTTTGTGATGTTTCTGAGCATGATGTTCAGCCATGAGTATGAATCAGCTGGCCCTTCAGGCAATCTCTCATTTTCTGTCCCATCACCGGTTCTATTCATGCTCACCCCACTTGTCATTCAATAAGCGCTGCTTCTTACAGTCTCCATGCGCCAAGGCTGGGTCATTCCATACATCACAGCCATATTCACCCTCCATATAGACTCCCACAGAATGCCTCCATACATCACGGCCATATTCACCCTCTGTATATACTCCCACCGAATGCCTCCATACATCACGGCCATATTCACCCTCCCTATAGACTCCCACCGAATGCCTCCATACATCACGGCCATATTCACCCTCTATATAGACTCCCACCGAATGCCTCCATACATCACGGCCATATTCACCCTCCCTATAGACTCCCACCGAATGCCTCCATACATCACGGCCATATTCACCCTCTATATAGACTCCCACAGAATGCCTCCATACATCACGGCCATATTCACCCTCTATATAGACTCCCACCGAATGCCTCCATGCATCACGGCCATATTCACCCTCTATATAGACTCCCACCGAATGCCTCCATACATCACGGCCATATTCACCCTCTATATAGACTCCCACCGAATGCCTCCATACATCACGGCCATATTCACCCTCTATATAGACTCCCACAGAATGCCTGCATACATCACGGCCATATTCATCCTCTATATAGACTCCCACCGAATGCCTCCATACATCACAGCCATATTCATCCTCTATATAGACTCCCACCGAATGCCTGCATACATCACGGCCATATTCACCATCTATATAGACTCCCACAGAATGCCTCCATACATCACGGCCATATTCACCCTCTATATAGACTCCCACCGAATGCCTCCATACATCACGGCCATATTCACCCTCTATATAGACTCCCACCGAATGCCTCCATACATCACGGCCATATTCACCCTCTATATAGACTCCCACCGAATGCCTCCATACATCACAGCCATATTCACCCTCTATTTAGACTCCCACCGAATGCCTCCATACATCACGGCCATATTCACCCTCTATATAGACTCCCACCGAATGCCTCCATACACCCTCTATATTGACTCCTACCGAATGCCTTTATACATCACGGCCATATTCACCCTCTATATAGACTCCCACCGAATGCCTTTATACATCACGGCCATATTCACCCTCTATATAGACTCCCACCGAATGCCTCCATACATCACGGCCATATTCACCCTCTATATAGACTCCCACTGAATGCCTCCATACACCCTCTATATATTCTCCCACCGAATGCCTTCATACATCACGGCCATATTCACCCTCTATATAGACTCCCACCGAATGCCTGCATACATCACGGCCATATTCACCCTCTATATAGACTCCCACAGAATGCCTCCATACATCACAGCCATATTCACCCTCTATATAGACTCCCACCGAATGCCTGCATACATCACGGCCATATTCACCCTCTATATAGACTCCCACCGAATGCCTCCATGCATCACGGCCATATTCACCCTCTATATAGACTCCCACCGAATGCCTCCATACATCACGGCCATATTCACCCTCTATATAGACTCCCACCGAATGCCTGCATACATCACGGCCATAATCACCCTCTATATAGCTATAGACTCCCACAGAATGCCTCCATACATCACAGCCATATTCACCCTCTATATAGACTCCCACCGAATGCCTCCATACATCATGGCCATATTCACCCTCTATATAGACTCCCACAGAATGCCTCCATACATCACAGCCATATTCACCCTCTATATAGACTCCCACCGAATGCCTCCATACATCACGGCCATATTCACCCTCTATATAGACTCCCACAGAATGCCTCCATACATCACGGCCATATTCACCCTCTATATAGACTCCCACCGAATGCCTCCATACATCACGGCCATATTCACCCTTTATATAGACTCCCACCGAATGCCTGCATACATCACGGCCATAATCACCCTCTATATAGACTCCCACAGAATGCCTCCATACATCACAGCCATATTCATCCTCTATATAGACTCCCACCGAATGCCTGCATACATCACGGCCATATTCACCCTCTATATAGACTCCCACCGAATGCCTCCATACATCACGGCCATATTCACCCTCTATATAGACTCCCACAGAATGCCTCCATACATCACAGCCATATTCATCCTCTATATAGACTCCCACCGAATGCCTGCATACATCACGGCCATATTCACCCTCTATATAGACTCCCACCGAATGCCTGCATACATCACGGCCATATTCACCCTCTGTATAGACTCCCACCGAATGCCTCTATACATCACGGCCATATTCACCCTCTATATAGACTCCCACCGAATGCCTCCATACATCACAGCCATATTCACCCTCTATATAGACTCCCACCGAATGCCTGCATACATCACGGCCATATTCACCCTCTGTATAGACTCCCACTGAATGCCTCCATACATCACAGCCATATTCACCCTCTATATAGACTCCCACCGAATGCCTCCATACATCACGGCCATATTCACCCTTTATATAGACTCCCACCGAATGCCTCCATACATCACGGCCATATTCACCCTCTATATAGACTCCCACCGAATGCCTCCATACATCACGGCCATATTTACCCTCTATATAGACTCCCACCGAATGCCTCCATACATCACAGCCATATTCACCCTTTATATAGACTCGCGATAAGTGTTATTTTATGATGCCCTGTACAGGTTTAACATGTATATGTCTGACATCAATTAAGAGATGGATTTTTGTTTCACTACTATTTCGTGACAAAATACTGTACGATTACATAAGAAAGAAGGGGATAGATTGTGTATGACAATTTAATAATTAAGAATCAACATTGATGAATATGTGAAATTTATTTTGCCTGTGGTGGAAGTAATGGGCATGTTAGATTGTGATATTTCCACAGCAAAGATATCTGTATTTGCAACATTTGCTAAGAGGAGAGTCAATATATTGCTCCCTGACAAATGCTGCCAATTTAGAGGGCAAATTTGCCACCAGTAATTCAAGGTCATCCCTGACAGAATGCGCTGCCACGTCAATCAGATGATGCCTATGTATATGTATATTGCACAAATAAAGCTGAAATCAGTCCTTAAAAACTCAGGGAATCAGAAAAGCTATGATAGTGTTGAAATTGTGTGATCAATGTCAATTCCCCCTTTACTTATATACAACTAGATAATATATATAGTAATGCTATATATAGACACATGGCCGAGATCAAACCTATTTTTATCATTTGGTTTGCAGACAGCTCATGCTTAAAAAGGCTCACAAAATGTTTAATATTAGTTTTTATTTCATTGCTCAATGTTTGTTTTCAATCCCAGGCCTTGTCTTAGTTCAGTCACGTCACCAGTAACGTGCTCCACACATAACACACCACACGCCTCCAGCCACATGCTCCATACATGACACAGCATACGCCTCCAGCCACATGCTCCATACATAACACACCACACGCCTCCAGCCACATGCTCCATACATAACACACCACACGCCTCCAGCCACATGCTCCATACATGACACACCACACGCCTCCAGCCACATGCTCCATACATGACACAGCATACGCCTCCAGCCACATGCTCCATACATAACACAGCACACGCCACCAGCCACATGCTCCATACATGACACAGCATACGCCTCCAGCCACATGCTCCATACATAACACACCACACGCCTCCAGCCACATGCTCCATACATGACACAGCATACGCCTCCAGCCACATGCTCCATACATAACACAGCACACGCCACCAGCCACGTGCTCCATACATAACACAGCACATGCCACCAGCCACGTGCTCCATACATAACACAGCACATGCCACCAGCCACATGCTCCATACATGACACAGCATACGCCACCAGCCACGTGCTCCATACATAACACAGCACACGCCACCAGCCACGTGCTCCATACATAACACAGCACATGCCACCAGCCACGTGCTCCATACATAACACAGCACATGCCACCAGCCACGTGCTCCATACATAACACAGCACATGCCTCCAGCCACATGCTCCATACATAACACAGCACATGCCACCAGCCACATGCTCCATACATAACACAGCACACACCACCAGCCACGTGCTCCATACATAACACAGCACACGCCACCAGCCACGTGCTCCATACATAACACAGCACATGCCACCAGCCACGTGCTCCATACATAACACAGCACATGCCACCAGCCACGTGCTCCATACATAACACAGCATACGCCTCCAGCCACATGCTCCATACATAACACAGCATACGCCTCCAGCCACATGCTCCATACATAACACAGCACACACCACCAGCCACGTGTAGATGTGAGTCCACAATTCTAGATTGATTAACATTGTAGGGAATAAAAAAGGAAAATTGATCAGCGCATGCAATGGGCTAAAGTTCCAGTAAAGTGTACAATAATTTGAAAATAAACTATATATGGTAGCAATTAAACGTAGATTTTAATATGGAATATACTTCAACCAAGCCTTTCTGCCAGATACTCACCGTATTTTCTCCTCACCTTTGCCTGTGTGTAGATCTGATAAGCCATGAGAATGGATTATTTCACATTCTATTACCTCCACTTGCAACATATAAACTGTTTAAAATATACTTTTTTCATTAAAGGCTTCTTTGTTTGGTAACATATCAGGTGTAAATCCACGATAATAATATACCTGTGGCCCAGCAAGAAGCTAAGTCAGCATTGAGGCACCAATCTGCACACCTGGGTAACATCTACTCCAAAAAGTAGTATTATACAAATTGGTTTCCCTTTATATCTGGCTGTTGATAAGGCATATATCCATTTCCTCCAAGTTAAAAATTTCCTTTTTTCTCGTTTAACATATATCAGGCCATATATTGGGCCATATATCAGATCATATATTAGGCCATTTATCAGGTCATATATCAGGTCATATATCAGGCCATATATTGGGCCATATATCAGGTCATATATCAGATCATATATTAGGCCATATATCAGGTCATATATTAGGCCATATATCAGGTCATATATCAGGTCATATATCAGATCATATATTAGGCCATATATCGGATCATATATCAGGTCATATATCAGGCTACTGTTGCTTTATTTCCAATTCAGATTAAACAATTGATATTACATGCCTTGTATATCACATTAAATCATAATTCAGTTCAGATCCTTAATGGTTGCTAATACCATCATCTTACACAAATGCACTCCCAGCTATTAGTTGCCTCCATTAAGACATGCCTGATTAAGGTGCCTAGAAGCACATGCATTGTCTGGTGAGGATGGGAGGCTGTAAGCCTCATCTTTGTATCCAGTCTGTCTCCTCTCACTGGGGCAGTGCTGTAAGCCTCATCTTTGTATCCAGTCTGTCTCCTCTCACTGGGGCAGTGTTGTAAGCCTCATCTTTGTATCCAGTCTGTCTCCTCTCACTGGGGCAGTGCTGTAAGCCTCATCTTTATATCCAGTCTGTGTCCTCTCACTGGGGCAGTGCTGTAAGCCTCATCTTTGTATTCAGTCTGTCTCCTCTCACTGGGGCAGTGCTGTAAGCCTCATCTTTGTATCCAGTTTGTCTCCTCTCACTGGGACACTGCTGTAAGCCTCATCTTTGTATCCAGTCTGTCTCCTCTCACTGGGGCAGTGCTGTAAGCCTCATCTTTGTATCCAGTCTGTCTCCTCTCACTGGGACAGTGCTGTAAGCCTCATCTTTGTATCCAGTCTGTCTCCTCTCACTTGGGCAGTGCTGTAAGCTTCATCTTTGTATCCAGATTGTCTCCTCTCACTGGGGCAGTGCTGTAAGCCTCATCTTTGTATCCAGTCTGATGCAGTGCTTCAAGTCTCTGTTGGTAATGCTGACCGCTGTATGCCACTTGCTGCTGTCCCGGGCTGGCATGTAGGCATACCTCCATCTCGTCCTCCTGTCTGCCTCAGTGTACCTAAATGCTCCTCTCCCACACACTAACCTCGCCACACAACTACATCAAATAAAACAAGGCTTCTGGCTTCCTTACTGGCTCCCGAAAGTGAATGCCATATGCTGGCAGCGGGTTGGTGAGTCACCTTCGCTGGAGCCCTGTGCCCAGACATAGAGATACTACATCGACACTCCCACACCATGCATAATAGCCTTGCATGCCGATATCCAGCCTCCATTGCTGGAATTAAACAACATGTTCTCCCCTCAGACATCCTCATTTATTATAGATGTAACTATTTAACGTTGAGTGCATTGGTTATTTTTTAACATATATATATATATATTTTTTAACATTTTTTTAATATATATATATATATATATATATATATATATATATATATATAAAACTGTAACTGTAATAACAATGACCCTTTACTATAAGTTTACTTTATAGCGAAAATTCAAGAATGACATATACTCAGAACTATACATGTTCTTAAGGAACTACTTTTGTGCCCAAACTGCTCAACGGCTAAACATTGATTCCTTTACATTTATAATTTCCAGTGATCATACTACAGTCATACAGGTTCGTTTGCAATTTAATCATAATTGTCATCATATAGACCTGATTGCCAAACACTACTTTTATTTCTAAATTTTACAACATAGAAAGATAAGCTAGGATCACAGAAATATTTCATCTTGTCAAAACAATATCAACATGGTTAAAAACAAGCTTTCCTCTGTGAAGTAATCTGCTGAACTAATTCCAAACAATTAGTGACATTGTACAATATATAATCATATATTAACCATAGTAATAAGAAGCATAGAAACATTGATGTACCCAGCCCAATAGGACTTATTAGTCCCCTATTCTGTTTACATTACAAATGTTGGACATAAACTGTAAGATTATCAGACATACAACATTTTTGCTCGAGCATTCCAGGCTTTATCTAGATAATGAGCTGTTTCTTTCCACTCATTACTAACTAATAAAACTATTTTTCAGTATCAGACATGGTGAGTGACACTGTTCTACATATTCCTCAGTTTCAAAGTTTTCCTTATATTTAATACATGTTCTCAGTTTTGGTTTCAAAGATGTACCAAAATTCCACTTATCATTAAACTTACAGTTCAGCTTAGCATCTACATTTACAATATCTGTTTCAGTCATATTATTAAAACAATCCATCATATCAACAGCATTGTAGAGGAGTTTAACTTCACCTAACCAATTGTCCTTACATAACATTTTATCACATAAAACATTATTCTTTTAAGTCGGTTATCGTCTAAATTAATCAATCCATTCCAATATTTTATCATGTTAATATGCCTTTTTGTTTTTGAATTTTTCCATCCCACGTCTCCTGTCAAAGCCAACAATGTAGTTTTTGAATGAACACCAATAAAGCTGCTGCCCTCTGGTGTATCCTTTCACATGTTAGGCTATCCTTATAACCCCAAACTTATGAGGCATATCCAATTACTAGGGAAACTGATGTTTCATATAATGTAGTAAATGTGCCAAGACCTATATTTCTAAATGCACTGAATTTTGAAATCACAGCACCCAGAGCTCTTCCACCTGCTGCAGCTAAAGCATCTCCTGTTCCATTAAAGTCTAAATATTCATTAAAAACAACTCCAAGATATTTGTATTTATCTACAATGTCTAAGGTACTATAATCGAATTTTAACAAATTCACTCCTTTTCTTTCTCATGTTCCCGAATTGCATTATTTTGGTTTTATCCTAATTTACAACTTATACCACCTTTTACACGATTCATATACAATATTTAACAACTGCTGTAATTTCTGTTCATTTTCAGCAACAATAACAATATCATCTGCAAATATTAAAATGGATATCTTAACATCTCCCATGTTGATTCCTGTATCAGCTTTATTCAATTCCTTGGCTAAATCATTAATTAAGATGAGGAACAGTGTCGGTGAAACGGAATCAAACCATTCTGTGTTCATATTCAATATTCAATCTGACTCGTGCAACTGGTTTTGAATACAAACTTTTAATGGCTTTATACATCTTACCATCAATACCATACTGTAACAACTTGTAAAAAAGCAACTCTCTGTCTACCCTTGGAGTAATTCATAATTACTCCAAGGTCTACCCAATCAAATGCCTTCTGCATTTATATAAAGCATGCAAGTGTTGGCATATTTGCTGTATTTACTGCTAATCAAATTTAGCTAGTAACATTGATAGCAATGTGAAATATGCACATGATCTACCACGTCTAAGTCCATTCTGTTCATCTACAAATAGATTCAAATCCTCACAATAACTGTTAATATGTCAATAACTGGAATAACCCTTACATACACAAGATGTACACTTTTGATGCACACTTTGGTATAGGGTTGATTATAGACCTCATTCCATAAATTTATTATATAAAGTACATAACAAGTTTTGAATCTCTCCTCTCTTAAGAACTTAATTTGGAATACAGTCAAAGCCACATGCTTTATTATTCTTTAATCTACGTCATCTTATTTGTTTCACCAAGTGTTATATGTCCATTTAAACTGTCATTGCATAGTATTGAATAGTATTTTACAACATGCTGACATTGGTTCTCAGATATATTTATTCAAATATAGCAGGGCTAATATGTTGATATGTATTGATTAAATTATTAACACATAGTATTGATCTATTCCAGGAAATCTATTTTGCACTGATCAGCAATGCAAGACTAAATACCCATGATGTCCTAACCACAATAGCTTGTGTTTTGGATGTCAAACTTAAAACATTAAATGATATATTTTACTTCACGGTTCTTACATTTTTGTTTGATACATACATCACATACTTCAAATCAACAGTACCTTGAAATATAAAGTCCTTATTTTTGGCAAACTGTAAGTGTATGAGTCATGTCAAATGATATATCAGGTTGCCTCTTGGAAACTTGTCAATCAGGCAGAGGCCGATAACTACTTCAACACCTTAAGTATGTGGAATGGAAACAATCTCTTTTAAGAAACCCTGTCTGGAGTCATCAATATTAGTTAGGTTTCTCAGATAAGTACTACATAGAAAGTTCATTCTTCAGTTACCTCTGCTTTCATTGCTAAAAAACGGCAGCCGCTTGAACCCAGCCGCTTGAACCCAGCCGCTTGAACCCAGCCGCTTGAACCCAGCCGCTTGAACCCAGCCGCTTGAACCCAGCCGCTTGAACCCAGCCGCTTGAACCCAGCCGCTTGAACCCAGCCGCTTGAACCCAGCCGCTTGAACCCAGCCGCTTGAACCCAGCCGCTTGAACCCAGCCGCTTGAACCCAGCCGCTTGAACCCAGCCGCTTGAACCCACAGCTGTATTTTCAGACACTGTATGTGATGACATTATATGTTGCGGCCATATATAGAAGCAATGAAGGAGAAGTAGATAGATATAAAATATCTATTAAATGCTGAGTGTCATTTAAGCTATATTTGTATTGGTCAATATTTAATGCGTTTAAATGATGTACACTGACTCAAATCAACAAAGATAAATAAACAAAAAATGGTTTGCAAACAAGCAAAAATGTCATTACTACATACAATTGCTTAATATGAATTTGAATGTTCATTTTGAAGTGACTTTAAAATCTTTAAGAATAATTTGATGCATATCGTTTGATGACCGATTAAGCGTCTGACCAGTTTCTTTTAATGTAACAAAGGTAAAGGCCTCTTCAAAATATCTCTAAACAATTATTCAGTCAACCAACTATAATATAAAGGTTGTCATGCTTGACTTACATGGCTCAGGGTGATGGATACTAACCACATGTCATGTTGACAGGTCACTGAGAAGGGTGAGAATACGGTCTTACATTATGTTAGTATACCTGGCTAACAATAGCAACAGAACCCAGTATGCCAAGTTACAACTCAATATAATAAGAAACCATACATAGCATCAACATCGTGCTGGCTTTTGACATATGTCCAGGGACTATTTCAATATATTCAAAGCCTCACCATTTAGAAAACTAAAGCTTCAAGAGACCTGGCATCTACATCAAAACAGAACTAAAAGAGTATGTTGTTACATCTACTATCGATCTCACAAAAGTTTAAAAAAATACAAATTGTGAACACTAGTAAAACTTCAAAGATTCACAGAAAACGTGTGCGTTATATCTGCGTGAGTTAGATTTAAAGTGCATTAAGCATAACCAGGGCAAAGAGAAAATGGCCATGCTAATAGGGGCAGCATCACGTACACACACAGCGTACTATATAAGTGGGGTGTACCTCCTGTATATTCTCACTGCTGGTCACCAAAGCATGAAAATGATATACTTTAAGCTGAACTAGAGTCACCTGCGATATTGAAGGCAGAGTATAGCTACCAGATGGATGTCTTTGCCTTAAGGGAATTTGGAAACCACAAAGCAAACAAAGTAAAACAAAGATTGCAACGGGACGTATATCATGGCCTACACCTGCGCAGATGTCCTCTCACCACAATATGTATCCTAGCTTTTGCCATTCTTCGTTTTGGTCTTGCGGAGGTAAGTCTACTCCCCCTGTTCCTCTGTGCCATTTCACCCCGTACTCCCTTACTCTTCCTGCTCCCCTTGGTCTTATTACTCCCCCTCCTCCTTCTCCCCCTGCTCCCTCCGCTTCCCCTTGCTTCTCCTGCTCCCCTTGCTTCTCCGGCTCCCCTTCCTTTCCCTACTCCCCTTGCTTCCCCTGCTCCCTTTGCTTTCCCTACTCCCCTTGCTTTCCCTACTGCCTTTGCTTTCCCTACTCCTCTTGCTTTCCCTACTCCCCTTGCTTCCCTTGCTCCCCTTGCTTCCCCTGTTCCCCTTGCTTTTCCTGCTCCCCTTGCTTCCCCTGTTCCCCTTGCCTCTCCTGTTCCCTCTGCTTCCTCTGCTCCCCTTGCTTTCCCTATTCCCCTTGCTTCCCCTGCTCCCCTTGCTTTTCCTACTGCCCTTGCTTCCCCTGCTCCCTTTGCTTTCCCTACTCCCCTTGCTTTTCCTACTCCTCCTGCTCCCTCTGCTTCCCCTGCTCCCCTTGCTTCCCCTACTACCCTTGCTTTCCCTACTCCCCTTGCTTCCCCTGCTCCCTTTGCTTTCCCTACTCCCTTTGCTTCCCCTACTCCCCTTGCTTCCCCTGCTCCCTTTGCTTTCCCTACTCCCTTTGCTTGCCCTACTCCCCTTGCTTCTCCTTCTCCCCCTGCTCCCTCTGCTTCCCCTGCTCCCCTTGCTTCCCCTGCTCCCTTTGCTTTCCCTACTCCCCTTGCTTCTCCTGCTCCCCTTGCTTTTCCTACTCCTCCTGCTCCCTCTGCTTCCCCTACTCCCCTTGCTTCTCCTGCTCCCCTTGCTTCTCCTTCTCCCCCTGCTCCCTCTGCTTCCCCTGCTCCCCTTGCTTCCCCTGCTCCCTTTGCTTTCCCTACTCCCTTTGCTTCCCCTACCCCCCTTGCTTCTCCTACTCCTCCTGCTTCCTCTGCTTCCCCTACTCCCCTTGCTTCCCCTACTCCCCTTGCTTCCCCTACTCCCCTTGCTTTCCCTACTCCCCTTGCTTCCCCTGCTCCCCTTGCTTTTCCTACTCCCTTTGCTTCCCCTACTCCCCTTGCTTCTCCTTCTCCCCCTGCTACCTCTGCTTCCCCTGCTCCCTTTGCTTCCCCTGCTCCCTTTGCTTTCCCTACTCCCCTTGCTTCTCCTGCTCCCCTGGCTTTCCCTACTCCCCTTGCTTTCCCTACTGCCCTTGCTTTCCCTACTGCCCTTGCTTTCCCTACTCCCCTCGCTTCCCTTGCTTCCCTTGCTCCCCTTGCTTCTCCTGCTCCCTCTGCTTCCCCTGCTCCCCTTGCTTTCCCTACTCCCCTTGCTTTCCCTACTCCCCTTGCGTCTCCTTCTCCCCCTGCTCCCTCTGCTTCCCCTGCTCCCCTTGCTTTCCCTACTCCCCTTGCCTTTCC
Organism: Amphiduros pacificus; assembly: GCA_949316495.1. Classification (NCBI taxonomy): domain Eukaryota; kingdom Metazoa; phylum Annelida; class Polychaeta; order Phyllodocida; family Hesionidae; genus Amphiduros; species Amphiduros pacificus. Next base: position 19,991,608 of record OX439004.1, on the reverse strand, counting down.
TACTCCCCTTCCTTTTCCTGCTCCCCTTGCTCCTCCTGCTCCCCTATTCCCCTTGCTTCCCCCGTTCATAAACAAATGAAAACTGGTAAATAATGAGTGAGACTGAATTATTGCAAACATCGTTTAATGTCAATTTCTTGACAGTACAAAAATGTAGAAATATTCTTCCACATGTCAACAGTATTAGATGAGTCAAGCAGGAATATCTTTTCACCATGTGTCATGATACAGCAACACTTGTGTATTGCCACTTCAGTGTTACCACATTGCCAGTTCAGTTACCACCTCAGTGTTGCCATCTCAGTGTTGCTACCTAAGCATTGTCAGTTCAGTGTTGCCACCTCAGTGTATTACCACCTCAGTGTGTTGCCACCTCAGTGTGTTGCCACCTCGGTGTGTTGCCACCTCAGTGTGTTGCCACCTCAGTGTGTTGCCACCTCAGTGTGTTGCCACATTAGCATTGCCAGTTCAGTGTTGCAAGTTCAGTGTTGCAAGTTCAGTGTTGCCAGTTCAGTGTTGCAAGTTCAGTGTTGTCACCTCAGCGTTGCCATCTCATTGTTGCCACCTCAGTGTGTTGCCACTTCAGTGTTACCACTTAAGTACTGCCATCTCATTGTTGCCACCTCAGTGTTACCACTTCAGTGTGTTGCCACCTCAGTGTTGCCACCTCAGCGTTGCCACCTCAGTGTTGCCACCTCAGTGTGTTGCCACCTCAGTGTGTTGCCACCTCAGTGTTGCCACATTAGCATTGCCAGTTCAGTGTTGCAAGTTCAGTGTTGCAGGTTCAGTGTTGTCACCTCAGTGTTGCTACCTCAGTGTTGCCACCTCAGTGTTGCCATCTCAGTGCTACCACCTCAGTGTGTTGCCACTTCAGTGTTGCACCTCAGTGTTGCCACCTCAGTGTTGCCACCTCAGTGTTGCCACCTCAGTGTTGCCACCTCAGTGTTGCCTCCTCAGTGTTGCCACCTCAGTGTTGCCACCTCAGTGTTGCCACCTCAGTGTTGCCACCTCAGTGTTGCCACCTCAGTGTTGCCATTACAGTGTTGCCATCTCAGTGTTGCCATCTCAGTTTTGCTTTAATCATTCTTACCGCCGTGTATGTCATAAAAATGATATGAACTGGACATGACTACACTGCCTGTCTTGTTTGTGCTGAGATTTGATAATCATCACATGCACTCCTATTGAGGTAATATTTCACAAAATCTATATTTCATGTCTTCCTGGTTTCGGCCATTATATCAGGAATATTTCATGATGAAGTTTGCAACTTTGCATGTTATATTGCAACTTTGCATGTTATATTGCTAATTATATATTAAATATTGAAATAATATGAAAAGGTAATATCCTGAACACACATTCAAAGGCAAAAACATTTGACAGATAATGATAACACAAACCATAGATAACATATTGTCATAACAGAAGCCATAAATAGCATATTATAATAAAAGAAATGATAATGATAAAATAGATAACAGAGGCCATAGATAACAGATAACAAGAGAAGCCATCGATAACATTTAAAAAATGATAAATAACTGACTTTTTGGAAATCCGGATGGTTATACTTTGTGGCAAAAATAGATCATATGTTTATTGATTGTTATTACACACATTTTACTACAAATGGTCATGAACACCAATAGAAATACAAATCGTGACCTTCATACTTGTTTACCTTGTTTAGTGTATTTCAAACTTCAAGTTAATAACATAGTCGAGGTAACACCAACAATGCTGATCATATGACATGGAAGAAAGTACCAGAAATAATCACCTGGAATTCTCGGAATGGAGGATTTTTATCTTGGTTAATAACAGGCAGTTATTATCTTTTGCTGTAATGTCAATTTATAAAAGGCAGTTATTATCTGTTGGAACATGGCAGACAGGTCTTGTCATGCAACAGGTATCATCTTGCACCGCTTCACAACAAAAACATAATTATACCAATGCTACTTGTTATACAAGGATCCAGAATGTAATATCCTGTCAAAACCCCCATACAAGAATGTCAATATTTTCCAACCATTGTTGCCTCTGCACCAGGAAGAAGGTAAACATTATTTATACACTCGGTATTCAAGAGGAATTCACAACAATATTGCATATAAACTGTATACTTGGTCTTGTTTATATTTCAATATGTGCTTCTGACTACATAGGAATAAGGCTTGTTTAATATATACGTCAACACACTGTACTAAACATGTTTTAAAATGTATATACCACCAAAAGGAATATCTTTTTCAAATTCCTAGAAATCTAGAATAGTCATTACAGTCAGAGTCTCTTCTAATATAAAACGTAAGATTTTAAGATTTTTCTCATAAATAAGCATTATGGTTACTACATATATGTAATTATTTTACACACGTATACCACTTAATATGTTCCACAATAACATATTAACGACACAAAGAATGTCATTTTCTCCGTTCATGGTTCAAGGCAATCACCTTTATTTTTTACTTTTTATTCTTAATGTGCATAATTTTTTTATATTAATTGTATGGAACCAATTATGGCCAAATTCTGTGCGTTAAAACGCATTTCAAACACAGGATGTGTGCTGCCATCTCCAAAGCTGAGATATTTTAGATGAGGAGACTTATGTGAAGTGTACAAAAACCGAATATTCCTGAACTTTTTTTCTTTATTTGTCATTTCTGCAATTGCGGATTTATTTTTATGTACAGACCAGGAAACTGTATCGAATGGGAAATTTTAAGGAAATGAAATCCTTTCCTGGTTTTACAAACTAATAATATTTTATAATTCTTGCAATGGAAATTTAAATGTTTGCTCTGATTGAAGCTATATTCTTGGACCAACTAGCATTCCTTTTATGAAAGGACCAAATTAATTGGAATTTACTTAATTTGTTAAGTCAATTCAGTACCTTACGGTGCTGAGAATGCTGATACCATTGATCAGGTATATCGCAATAAGTGCTCACCATATGGGTAGGATATATCGCAATAAATGCCATATATGGGTAGGATATATAGCAATAAATGCTCACCATGGCAATAAATGCTCACCATGGCAATAAATGCTCACCATGGCAATAAATGCTCACCATGGCAATAAATGCTCACCATGGCAATAAATGCTCACCAAGGATAAGATATATAACATTAAATGCTCACCATGGCAATAAATGCTGACCAACTGTAAGATATATAACATTAAATGCTCACCATGGCAATAAATGCTGACCAACTGTAAGATGTATAACATTAAATGCTCACCATGGCAATAAATGCTCATCATAACAATAAATGCTGACCAACTGTAAGATATATTATAACCAATACATGCTCACGAAGGCAATAAATGCTGACTAATTTTAAGATATATTATAAGCAATACATTCTCATCAAGGGTAAGATATATAACAATAAATGCTCACCATTGCAATATACGCTCACAAAGGGTAAGATATATCACAATGCTCTAGCTGTTATGACACTCAAATATACCTTTTATTGTATTGATTTGTGAGTTTATAAATAGTTTATAAATACAAATCATTGAGATATATTTATTAAAGATTACAAGTAGTCATTCACAAACTCTTAACAGACATCAGCAATGAACCCAAGCATCATTTTCTTGCCCATATAGACACATTCTGTGATCAGATATTTAGATCAAGTTTTACATTGGAGTACAGCGTATTTCACATGTAATCAACTGTACATTTTCAGAGCAATTCACAGTGTGTCAGAAACTTTACTGTGTCCGGCAGATGTTGTGAGTGTGAGGACGTGAGGGACGGCTTGGACTGTGTGGAGACATGTCCTGGAGGGACATATGAAGGCCGCCTGCAGCCCTACACCAACTCAGAGCGTGAACAGTGGTGTTCACAGACAATCTCCAATGTTCCATTAAGTCAGTATGAGTGTTTGGAATGTCACAGTACGTGCATCTCATGTACTGGGCCCACACAGGAGGCCTGTATAGCTTGCAAAGAGGGACTGTCACGCCTTCAGATGACACCAGATAGCGCCACGTGCGTAGAGGGCTGTCCCTCAGGTTATGTTGCTGATGGGCAGGTCTGCTTACCCTGTCAGGACTCAAACTGTATCCGCTGTGATTTGAATACCTGCCTTGTGTGTGACAATGGGTATCAAATCAGGAATTCTTCGTGCATCATGGCTTGTCCTGATAGGGAGGTATTCAATGGAAACGTATGTGCAGTTGAAAAGCAGTCAAAGAATACTGGTAAAATCCTTGCAACTTTTCTTCTTCCCCCACTTGCCATTCTTGGTTGTATATTTGTCACCGCCTTCATAATCATTGGAATAAACAAATGCAGCAAGCGACATCTGTGCTGTGCACAAGCTGATAATAATGAAAAGATGATATCAGAGGTGAGATACTTATGTTTGAATTATGAATACTGATGAATTTTGATTATTGATATGGGCCACCCTATATCAGTATTCCATGGACCACCCTATATCAGTGATTCCATGGACCACCCTGTATTACTATTTCATGGGCCACCCTATATCAGTGATTCCATGAGCCACCCTGTATTAGTATTCCATGGGCCACCCTATATTAGTATTTCATGGACCACCCTATATCAGTATTCCAGGGACCACCCTATATCAGTGATTCCATGGGCCACCGTATATTGATATTAAATGAGCCACCCTGTATTAGTATTCCATGGACCACCCTATATTAGTATTTCATGGGCCACCCTATATCAGTGATTCCATCGACCACCCTATATTAGTATTCCATGGGCCACCCTATATCAATATTTCATGGGCCACCCTATATTAGTATTTCATGGGCCACCCTATATTAGTATTTCATGGACCACCCTGTATTAGTATTTCATGGGCCACCCTATATCAGTGATTCCATCGACCACCCTATATCAGTGATTCCATGGGCCACCCTATATTAGTATTTCATGGGCCACAGTATTTGATATTATAGGGACATAATAAATTTGAATTATACTAGTTATATTCTGTATATCCTGGTGACATTTAGTTATATCACACAAAATTCCCAAGCCTGAACCATAGTAATGAAAAATATTCCTAATTTACCTTCAAACATGTTAAGAATGTATTGCTCTTTATACCCTGTTTGATATTTATTAAGCTTTTACTTCCTTTATTAAGTGTTAATCAAATCTGATGTGTTTACAAAATCAGCAAAACGAACATATTGCAGGTTTACCATATATTTTGCCCAGAACGATAACACCAAATTTATTTATTTATTTTCAGACAATCAGTCGGAGTCAACAATCATCTGTCAGTGAACATTTTGCAGCAAGTGTATGTTACTCCATAGATGTGAACGATGAGATATATAACCATAAGAAACACCCAAAGGTTTCAACGATCAATGACCGTGGTAGGGGTAACAAGATGCCTGTAAAACGAGTAGCAAATACTCAAAGTTCACTTGACAAAGGGACATCTCAGCATTATAGCAATACAGCATATATACCAAGGCAGGGTGACAATAGTGTAAATGAATCAGGGAGTCAATCAATGACACATGGATCATTAATGAAAAAGGTGTCTTTTGCTAACAGTAATGGGCAATTAACTGATGTTGACATTCATGCTGCTGAGTCATCAAGCCAAAGAGAAAATGACTCAAATATTTCAAATAATGACAATGACACAGCAGGTCATCGGAATAATGACAATGAAACAACAGGTCATGGAAAAGATGACAATGACACAACAGGTCATCCATATAATGACAATGACACATCGGGTCTTCCAAATAATAACAATGACGCAACAGGACATCTCCACACAGCTGTTGATGTCATGAATGGCGTGGGCACACAGGATTCTACAGACGACGTGGATGGTCTGGTGTTATCATTAGACAATAATATAGATTCAGAGACTGATTTCAGAACTCAAAGGAAATATGATAAACTGAAATATATAGGCATCGACCCTTGCATGATAAACCAGACGAGTGGTGATGAGATTGATGGAATGCCCATTGCTCTGATCGACTCACCGATTAAGCCCACTCTGGATGACAGTGACTCTGAAGATGATATCTTCTTGAGAGATGGTCATTCTGCTCCAAACCTTAATGATGAAAGTGTCAAGGATGATCTATTGAAACGTTTGAACCAGATCCAAATAGATGGCTTTCAGCCAAAAGAAATTGCTCCCGATACAAACGAATGTGGTACAGATAGAGAACCTGAAGACCAAAGTGTAAAAAATGACCTCCTCAGACAAATGAGGAGTTTTGGAAAAAGACCCAAAATGCATCATCAGTATGAGGATTTTGGAGACAACATTAGATCTTCTATATGCATGGATCCTATAACAGAGATTTCAGAAACGCCTTTTATGTCGAGGAATACCAGTGTAGATATACCTGATGATTAGCCATACCCCCCTGCCAATCTCTATCACCAATGATTAAGTATAGAGGAGTTGTACAGTTTGGGTTCCGACAAAGTTGTACACTTCTGGTGTGAATGTTTCAATCCGGGGAAAATAAACAACATGGAGATCGGCAATCGGCTTATATGTCGGGTATGATATACATATATGCCCGATAAGCAGACATCGATTATGCTGGGAGGGTTCCTGACTTGAGTAGGGGGCCTGAAACTTAGTCAATTTGCACATCAATTTAGTTGTTGCATGTGTACAGACCTTTATTCTGTTCATTTTGTTATTTACATACATACCTCCATGTTTAGAATGTAGAGAACAGGAGGCTGCGATGTGCAGAGATTGATAAACTATTCTCTCAAGGATTCTCTCTTGGAGTTAACATGGGGGAGCTAAGGCAAGCAGTGTACACCATTAATCTGAGTTAACTCCTCAACTCTCCCCTGGGGTACAAAGGAAAACCATCTAGATAATCCTTTCATATTCGACATACATGAACAGGTTGTGGAGAGTTTTAGGATCATTTTCTCTTTGATTAGATAATCGATCTTAGAATCATACAAACTTGGAGTAAACACTGAGTAAACCTTTATTAGTTGGTATAATCAGACTTTGACTTGAAATGCTTTAAATTTACAGTTGTGAGGAATACCATTTTCATTTGACTCGTGAAGAAACTGGGAAATCCTTTAATATTTTTCACCAATATACAATCGTGGCTATATATGCCTTTAAGGGAAGATTGTAAAAATAGCAATAGCACCATAATAAATATAAAAATCGTTCTCAAATGAAGTTTTGGAATATGTTCCATTTACGTTAGGGTAGGGTATGTATATATTCATGGCATTGTGACCTAAAATGATATATTGTTAAGGAAAATGGAATTTTCTATATTCTATCTTACATCAAGTATAAATGCAAGTTTATGACGAAGGTAATATTAAAATGAATGTGTGTATATATGCTACAAGCATTTACTAATCTATTGTATAACATAATTTATCAAATGTACATTTCATAATAAAACTATGAATATTCAGATCTGAAATAATAACAGGATTTCGCTTTGGAAGATAGACTTCTTATATCCAAAGTCCAGACCTTGGCTGATATAGTTCAGTTGGCAGAGCATTTGCCTTGAATAGTTTCCTTGTCTGGAATCATATGTGTCATCTTTCATGTTATTATCTTCTTATTTCCAAACCTCTTTTTATCCAAACATTATTGTATCCATACACCCAAACAACCTTGTACCCATGCATTCAAACATGTTTGTATCCATGCATTCAAACATCCTTGTATCCATACATCCAAACACCATTTTATTCTTACATCCAAACATCCTTGTTTACATCCAAACATCCTTATATCCATACATCTAAACATCCTCATATTTATATCCAAATATCCCTTTATTCCAAGCATCCTTATATCTAATTTCCCTATATAAAACCATTGAAACATCTGTATATCCACACATCCATACCTCCTATTATTATTTAGTAACATTTAAACCTTGCCGTGCTATGCCAGGTAATGCAACATGAAATTTATGACTTTTAGGGAGATAATGTGAAGGTTGATGCCAATAGGCATATTTAGAATATAAAGGTTTCGCTCAGTAGCTGTCCTCGTTCAAACATACATCAGTCTCATGAAAGGCCAGGACACATATTTAAGGACATAATGGTGAAATCCTGGGGTAGGGAAGAATCATGAGGGGGAGCATTTACACTAATTGAGTCACTGGGAAAATCCTGTATGACAGCTGTAGCCAGGTTTTGACAATGCTAAAAATATATAGAGCCACTATGTGTTTTTTGAAAAATTACATTAAAATATCATAAGGGTTAAACACGCTATACCATAGAATGAGTTTTGACACCCCCACCTCACCCTTGCATATGGGCCTGGCAGTTGTGAACTTAATTGCCCAGATGTGGGTCATAACCTGAGGCATTTCTTTCAAGCTTTACTTGCTTGTGAATTTTAAAACGAAAAACATAAAGGAACATACCCTATCTCAGGATATTATGTTCTATCAACAAAAAGTGCACGAGTCAAAACCCTGCTTATACTGTAAATAAATGCCCTCTACATATTCTGAAAAAGGTGAAAATACTATGCATTGCAGTTTATAGTGAACACTTCACAATCGAAGATTGTTTTCTATGGGAGAAACATTTAAGATTATATGTTTACTATTGTTACTGCAATCAGGTAATTTGATGATAGTTATCAATGGATAGGAATGAGAATTTCATGAATTTCATGATCTAGGGCTTAATTGAAAGAAAAAGGTGAACTATGGTGGAAAGGACATCTTTCTATTATTTGTCCACCCCCTGAATGATTAATGGCCTGTCCTTTATGACTTGACATGTGAAACCGACATGCACATGTGTATTGTGTTGGAAGTATGTTTTGGATTCAAAGAAATTGGGCGTTGTGTTTGGGCAGTACACCAACTGCACAGTTGTCTTGGTTGATTATGTAAATGCCTGCATCTGTGATGGGTCACAGATTTACAAGGACAACGGATTAACCCTTTAGGCATGGGCCTCAGCTCATATGGGAAATTGTATCATGAGTTCAATCTCGGCATGGCCGGGGTTCAAACCCACGACCTTTGGATCACCACAGAGGAGATGGTGCTAATAAGCTGGTGCTCTAACCAACTGCGCCACGGCCCGCGGTCTTTTATCCTGAGGTTGCTCTATGCCAATTGAAAAGGACTGCACCAAGTAGCTTGTCATTAACAGACTTCACTGATTGACCCTGCTCCATTTTCATTTATATTTTTTAAATTACCTCTTTTATTTTATGAGTGTGGATATATTTAATTGAAAGCATGATATTTGAGATAGGATTTTTAATATCAAAATGCATCATTTGTAAAGATCATCATTAGAACCAAAGTGGTACATAATTCAGCATACAGTGAAATTATGTGTTTAAAATTTTGATATGTCCCATTCTTAATATATGTTCATTCAAATGGCAAATCCCTTGAGTAAATTGCCAGTCGAAAATGATTCGAAAATGACTGTCCTAAGAATTTGAAAAGAAGTGTGGAAGCTATATCATATTCTTCGATTACATTTATTCAATTATGCTCTCTGAGTTCTACATAAATATATATTTTATAATATTATTATAAAACTACCCCAAAGATGTTTTTCATTCTCATCGTCAGTCATTGTGGAATTTGATCAAATATACTGATATAATTGATATTTGAGCTGCCTAAGTTCACCATAGTGCTGAAAACTATCACCTGATGTACTGACCATTCTCTCTCAGAAACTTAAAAGATGATCAAAGGGAGAAGAATCATCAGAGGAGATATTGGTCTGGGTGATGGGAAGATGGGAAACCTCCACATGGCATTGTTTAAATCAAGTAGAAAAAAATAGACTTGTCCTTCACCTCCACCCTTCTCTGGTTTAAAAATATAAATTCCCATCACCACATTAAAGAAAAATGTTCAAGGCACAACTGTGATCCCGGCCAATTCACTATCATTAAAAAATAAAAAGGTATCATTGAGCCCATGTGATCCTATTTGAAATGTGTATTTAACTGAAAAGAAACACCTCCTTCTCTAACCATCCATTATATGACTGCCATACCTTGAGTAATACATTGAGAAATAGACATGTGAAAAAATATTTTTTTCAACTGAGCTTATAATCTTATTCTATAGTGTTCATTAACATACTCCAGTTCATACCGGATTACAGAATATTTTCTGATTTCACATTTCACCAGCTGTGTGTGCTCACACTGCTCATTTTATGTGTCTGTAAATCTCTGTGGATGTGTCCGTGAGAAAACATATAATTTGCACTTTATAGACTTTTTTGTTGTTTTTAAATGCATAACACAAGAAAATGTCATCTCTTACTGTGTTTAGAAAATATATTCTCTGTTATGAATGACATAGTGTAACATTAAATCATTTACCTGTATTGTTAAGGTAAAATTGATAGATTGCACATTGAAGTAGGAGTTGTTCCTTTGATATGTTATAAGGAAGATAGATAATTTATCGTCATTTCTTATGAATTGGGAAATTTATTTTCATTGTGTCATAGTTTAAATTTTGCCCTTTATTTTCATTGTGGCATAGTTTACATTTTGCCCTTTATAGTAGACTTTAAAGATACTTGAGCGGTGGGTTGACAAACAATGTTAATATTGGGATAAAAACTCAAACCTTACATAAATGATATAGAAATACAAGCAAACTCTCAGAATAGAATATTTTGTTCTTCAAATGAATAAACACATGTCAACAGGTAGGTCAATGCTATTTTTGGTATGAGCTCTAAGGTAAATTATAAATGAGGCATAGAAGCATACGATGTAAATTCATTTTAAACACAACAAAAATTGGTGTATTTGAAAACACAATGATACGATTTACTGATGTCATTATGAAGTTAGTGTCTTACAACCATCATGGAATAGAGGTTTGCCTCAATCCTTTTTACTTGTTTTTGGTTTTAGGGCAAATATCAGATATTGCAGACTAAACCAAATGTTGTGGTCGATACATTTTTTTGTACATTTACCAAATAAAACTTTGAATATATTATAAGGGTTTGGGAAATTGCAAAGTTATATTGAAGCTATCATGATAACTTGAAAAGTATATATCAGCATGTTGCAGAATCTTATCAAATCATGTTCATTTTTTGTATTGAGTATTTATGACGCAAACTCAGATAAATCTGCAAAAGGAAATAGAAATCGAGATGTAGGTAGGTATGTAGATATGTAGGTAGGTAGGTATGTAGGTTAGTATGTAGGTATGTATGTAGGTAGATATGTACGTTTTATATTAATTATGTATGATGATGTACAAAGGGTCAAGGTCAACATAAAAGTCCAAGAAAGTTCTATCTTGAACACTGCCTTGAAATGCAAAAAATGTTTCTACACTCTTATTCATACATTTAATAATTGTCTTACTTATACAATGCACTGGGAACTGATATTAGGATTAGATTGTATCGACAATTTTATTGAAAAATACAGAGAATTACAGTGATGACCATACATCTGGTCAAGATCCTTGAGGGGAAGCTCGTGGGGCACCCTTGTGTCCAGAATGTTTGGAGTTGGTATGTATGTCTGTCATTCATATTGCAGTCATTAGCTCTCACTGGTCCATATTATGGGAAATGTGTCACATGCCATGGAATCTCCATAATGCAATCCACCATCGATCGGTGGTGAAAACTCCCAAGGACGTCTGGCCAGCACGCAATCATCTCCTGTTTGAAATAATTTCTCTTGTGCTACAAAAAGCTTTTTTATACAGTTGGGACACAGTATTATCCCAGAGACAGTTCATGCCTACATTGAGTATATTCTACATTAAAATTATCAAAAGATAAGTGAAAATGTAGATTAGCAACACAATTTTTAATGGTGGCCACATTTTTTAACAGAAATAAATGACAATTATTTATTAGGATTTTTTATATAGATCTCAGAGAAAAGAAAGTCTATATGTTTGAGTTATGAATTAGGTAGTTACCTAGCCACCTGGTGGAGAGTACCCTGCGTGGTTTGTTGCTGGTGTTGATGGGGGCACCATGAACTGTCAGCATGTGAAATACCACACAGTCTCCACGCTGAAAGTGAACCGACAATAATATGAAATGAAACATCATACCGAAATAGTGACCATATATTGACAAAGTGAAACTGTGACCATATATTGCAATTCACAAAGTGAAATAGTGACCATTTATTACAAAGTGAAATAGTGACCACAATTGACAAAGAAGCAAATGTGAAAGTTTGTCAGGGTAAAAGGGATGCATCCATTTCAATTAGGGTACATGTTGGAGTAAGAAGGCAAGAAGATAAACACAGTTGCGTGAGGCTAGAGATACACAATTCTTTCCACTGATAATCATATATACAAATGAGATCAGTTTCGTCAATAATTGGAATAGAAAGATAATTTCGTCTTGACGTTGCGAGCAAGGTAAACACAGTTGCGTGAGGCTACGAGATGCACATTTCTCTCCAGTGAATATTGTGTATACAAATGATCACAGTTTCATAAATAATTGGAGTAGAAAGTAGAAAACCTGCTCTAGAACCGTAATGACGTTGCGAGCAAGGTAAATACAGTTGCGTGAGGCTACGATATGCACATTTCATTCAACCGAATATTATATATACCATACCTTCATCAATAATTGGAGGTTTTTCGTGCCCTAAAACTGTGTTGACGTTGCAAGCAAGCATGACGTCACTATGCGAGCAAGCATAGTGACTTCATACATGAATGTGTCATAATGACGTCAGGCAGTGTTGTCATAATGACGTCAAACATGGAAGTGTCAACATAGTAACGTCATGGTAACATCATAGATTATGTTAATATGATCTTGCAGAATACTGCTGTTACCTTTTTGTAAGCACCTCCCTCTGTACTGCTTGAAATACCAGTTTTGGCTATTTTGACTAATAATAAAAGGAATTTATGCTGTGTCCCTTCCACCTTTCTTAATATTTCATTTTTTTCTTTCCATTGAGTCCAAGATCAAGCCGATCGGTGCAGCGGATGCCATGTATGAATTAATTAATGACTCTATCATTCCTATTCATATTATTGATAATTATTTACTTAAATCCAAGATTTCCACACACACAGCATGGGTTTTGCTCCATGAAAAAGCATGTCACAGGTGGTCAAATGAAATACAAAGAAAGCTAATATTATATTATATCTAATTATTATATTATTATATTATATATTATATCTAAAGACAATTATGAAGTTGAATATTATGTACTTTCTTTCATGTGTAGAAAACAACATTCTTATTTGGCTCAGTTGTGCTGTGGTATTCTCCCACTAGCTATTGAAACAGGCAGATGGAGTGGGACTGAGCTTAATGATAGATTGAAGTTGAAATGTTCTGACCAGGCCAACTTCCAGTTGAATGTAAATTTAGAGAATGTCCAAGAGATAAGTGTTCATTTTAACAGGTAGATATGTAATATTTTCAAAAAAGACAAGCCAAAATGTTTGTTTAACACTCCTCTCGCAAGTATTTACATTGTTTCTAATTTATATAATATATTAAAATGACCAGTAAGCTTGTGTTAGCTGGCAGTATACTATATTATTATACACATGTACTGAGGTCAATAAAGAATATACATATATCAGTGACCATACAGACATATTGCGACCTGAGAGCAATACTAAGGTTATATTACTCTCAGATGTTACATTCAACATATTAACATATGAGTAAATGTTGCTCTGCGTGGAATATGAGCCAAACTAATATGTTAATTCAGTTTTAACATGTTCTAATGGGATAAAAGGCGAGTAAGAAATTAATATTTGTACGTTTTGTTCCCGTTTGTTTTGTCTTCAGGGCTTTTTATGTTGCAATTGAAATTTATAAATCTTGCGTGAGCTTAATTTTTTCAAATCAACACTTGTTTTCATACGTAGTCCATTATAATCAATTTCCTGGTTGAGTTATGACAATAATTAAGCTGACAACTGGTAACCCCTGGCAACGGGGCAATATAAAAGGAAGATCTGCACTCTACCAACAAGGCTTACCTTCACATTCCACTGAAGAATCTCATATTGGTCTTTGTCTTTATCAATATCTGGAATGTTTTCAAACACTTTTTCCTTATTATCATTTTCAACTTGATAGGATTTTTCACTTGCAAACTTCTTGGGATGAAACCAGCGACCCCATCGATGTGAGCCACGCACAAATTGGATAGTGGTTTCCAGAGGAACGTCGTCAATCGGCATCCATATACTGCAGTTCTAGGGATGTCATATCATGTAATTAAAAGGCAGCTGTTTTTAAAAAGTAAATTAGGTGTTACGGATGACCTGAAGGTAGTTCATGTTGAGATTAGAGTCATTCTATCTTCCTACAAATCACTTTATATACAGCTCTATTACTATTCAAAACTTGCTCCAAAATATGTTTCCATCCCTTATGAACCTTCTCCATGCACTGAGGGTCCATACAGCCATAAGAGAGGGGAGTGAAGCTCGGCCAGTAAAATATTTGAAATATTTGATAGAAATATGACAATCTTAGTGGGGAATTTAGGAATTATTTTGTATATGATATGTACCTTCAATCCATCGACGGGATAATAAGCCTGGTCGTGATGCCAAGGTGTCGCTTTGTAAGTGCCAGGGTCCTTTGTCAGTACATGCTCATGATAAAAGGTTGCATACTAAAAGAGAACAGGGTAAATTGACATTTGTTATTTCTTTTTTATGTGAATAACGATGTATTCAAAGTTCCGCTGAGAAAAATGTCATGTTAAATGGTATTGGAGTATGAAATTAGATGTGATTACAATGATGTTGACGTTGATTAATTGGTATGGATGTAATATGAAATATGAATATGCATGTTGTTCATGGAGAATTTAAAAACAATTTAGTTTAGAATTTAAAAACAATTTAACTTTTGTTTTATCTTCTGACCTTACTCTCCATAAGTTTACCAGCGATTTGAGCGGCAGGGGAATTGTATACATATTCTTTAAACTCCTGAATATCTTGCCAGTTGCAGTAGTCATTGAAATAGACACCTTCCCCTCCTGGCCCTTTGAGGCTCTCACTAGAATGCAATAGAAATAAATTGTAAACTTGATTTACATCTCATTAAATACATTTTGCAACTTAACACTAATAAGAAAAGTAATGTGTTTGAGCCCCTTCTCTCAACAGGGATGGTAGTCACAGATTTAGGATCGATAAGACACAGATTGGGGATGGAGCTCATAGATTAGGCATTGTGGCCACAGATCGGGGATGGATAGTATAGATTTGGGATGGAGCTCAGATTATTACCAGATCATTAAAAGGATATGTATTAGGAATAGGTCACAGTATAGTATTCCATGCAGTATTTATTAAAAGAAACATGATGATTTTATCAAAGATTGCACAGTCTGTTATCAACACTTCCAATAAACTGCATATTTTTACCATTTTATTTTATTCATATATGTATTTATGCACTGCTGAAGTGCATGGTGTTTGATAGTGTTTGATTGAGAATCACGTTCTATCACATCATATTTCACAAATAAGAGAGTACTAGAAAGCATTAACAATTATTGATATGCTATATAGCCTAATGTACTTCAACTCCATCTTTTATCAGAGAGTCACACTCGTATATCTTCTCACTATTCATCTTGTACATGAGCATTAATACTGGTGTTATGATGCCAAATGATTGTCTACATGTTCAGACAATAATGATTTTCATGACACCATTTGAAAGGTTAGTATTGTCCAACACATTTTGCCAAAACAATTTCTATTTAACTGCACACCATGAAAAACAAATACTTGTGTGGCTTAATGATGTGTGCATGACTAATGTCACACCATTAATATGTTTTTATTGCTTGTTGAAGTTTTGGTCATATAACGTGGTCTTTATTAAGAGCGCCGCACACACACATCCGGTTCGCTGACCAATCACGGCAGTCAAGACAATGGTGGAAGGCGAAGGCGATCATAGTTGCCGATCCAAGATCAGTTAAACGATTACAAGAAGTGTCCACAGTAACAATGGCAGGAAGCGGCAATCACGTGTTTGAATTTCAACATCGTGTTGATGGCTTTCTCAGAGTAAATAACAGCTGAGAAAAAAAAAATCAATTTTTTTTGGCAACAGGGTTATTTGGAGCAGCGACGGATATGTATTACAGGCATTCAAATATCAAAACAATTAGTCAATTGATACTAGTTTGTCATTCCCCTTGATATACCGATACACTCCAGGAAATAAAGCAATGCTAATGCGTCTGGAGGTGATCGTATGGCATCGAATATTCGCTATCATTTATCATAGGAAGGTTATCCGATATTATATATATATATTGGAGTAGGGAGGATACCAGGCACATCACCAACTTGAAGTAAATAATTAGAAACATAATATGTCACATATCTTAGTTTACATCATATGCTTCATCTATCCGATATATGTATTCTATAATACTGATGTAAATATAAATATTATTCACCACAGAGCATCCTCTCAATTCATCTCTCCTCGCAACGTCAAGACAATTTCACTGCAAGTTGAATTATCTTTCATCAATTTTTGACAAAGGGTAAATATGTAAATAACAGTGCCCTGTTTTTCATATTATTGTCGGTTCACTTGTAATGATGAGGAAAGTCTTTGGAATAGACAGGTAAATACTTTATATCCTTAGACCTATGTTATCTTTCACTCTGACTGACAAGGAGTATATCTCGCAGGTAAGGGGGTGCCTTCCCGTTCAATACATTCCAGGTAGTAAGGAAAATTTTAAATTCTGGCACACACAGGGACTCAATGTAATTTCGTGAGTTTCTTGCTAATATATAATCAAACTTCCTGATCTTCCCTACTACACATGCAGCAGAGTTCTGTAGATATTGCAATTTCTTCTTGTCTGCATTTGAGAGACCAAAGGCGATACCCAGGTACCACAGACTCACTTGGTGAAATGTCAGTATCTTCACAGTATTGATGTCATGTCTGGCAGCAGTATGTACCGTGTCATCTCAGTTTCCCCTCATTTATTTTCATCTCATTTGAGATTGGAAAGGATTTAACCTCACAAATGTAACATTCCAATTTATGTCTAGACATGTCTACGTGATGTCTACTAGTGTGATCTATAGGAATGTAGATCTGGATATCATCAGCATATATATGAGAGCTGAGCCCAAACTTTGCAAAGATGTCAGCAAGTGGGGACATTTATATTGTGAAAAAGATGGGTCGCAGGACAGAACCCTGAGAGACCTCATACTTAATGGGACTTAACCAGGATCTATTGTGCCCAACCTTGACACATTGCTTCCTGTCCTTAAGTATGACCTAACCCACTCCAAAGCATGACCTTACATCGTGATTCAAATCTAGTCAGCAGTATTTGATGATCAATAGTGTCCAAAGCCGTCGAGAGGTCTAAAAGCAGTAATATTACTTTCTGTTATCAAGGTCACACAAGATATCATTTTGTGCCTTTAGCAAAGCTTTCTCAGTGCTACGATAGTCTTTATAAAATTGGGATTTGTCAGTGAGGCCATTCCGCTCAAGGTGCAGAACCAGTTGGTTGCTTACTCCTCTTTCAATGAGCTTGGAGATGTAGGCTAAATTTGAGACAGGTCCATAGTTTTTCTAAACTCGTTCTAAACCAAGCTTCTTCAAGAAAACGGTGGGAGGCAATGCAATTATTTCGTCCGTAGTATAATGGCGGGAAGTGGCGTCTTGTCTGTATTTCACCATCGCATAGATAGCTTTCTCAGAATAAATAATAGAGACAAATCATTTAACTACTGAGAAAAAGTTCAAATTAACTGGTAACAGGGTCATTTGGGGCAGCTTTAGACAAACTAGTATACTATCTTAAGATGGTATCAGCAAGAAATACAACATTTTGCCACGTTTTTCTTATGAGATTATTAGTGTTAACGGAAAGGTATTGACAGCAGCTCCTTGTAATAAATTCGAACATGGTCAAAAATAGATTTCATTTAACATTTGTATATGGCTACGTGTTTGTGAAAAATTGACAAATATGACGTGCCTGTAACCATGTTTACCTTCAATTCTGTAAATTACACTTTTCTTACCTTGTTTTTGGCCATATTTGACCTACTCTTATAGATAAATTAATCTCTATAGAGGTATTGTGATAATGACCTGTGTGCAACACCCACTAGTTGTATGACCCTAAGAAATCATAAATTATTTCAAGCTTGACTCCCAACACTGCAGATAGAGTTACAAAGATGGTGATTACACAGTGTAAGGGCAGTGCAAGTTAATTGTTTGTTTCTGGTCCCCCGACCGACCTTTAAAATGGTCTGGATGCAATGCGAGTGAGACAAACAAAAAGCTCCTCTCATTGGATTATTATTATTATTAATAAACATCTATCTGATTTCTTTCAAGTTCTATATTGTCAATATTTTATAAAATTCCAGGCTTGAACATTTTTCCGAGTTTATCATGATGTCACAACAGTCACAACAACACACTTTACTTGTTATGACATAGACTAAGAATAACAACAATGTTTATGATAAAGGAATCTTACTGCTAGTACATTTCCATAACTTTAAACAAGTATGTACAATATTTTTGATAAAAATTGGTATTATTTTAATTAAGTTAGTATGATTTCATATCACAATAACATATTTAGGTGCTTTTATCAATTTTAGTTGTGTTCATTTGCATAATTAGCTGAATAATGTTTTGTAAATAGAATTATTGCAACATGTTGGTGACATGCTGTCCACATTCACAAAACAGTGACTTTCTCTCAATAAATCTCCTACATTTTGAATATAGGGCTTAGATGAACCATCTAGTCTGAAATTTATATGACTGTTTGTTTAACCACACTGATTGCATATGAGTGTCTAGGTAGATTTTTTCCCTTTTTTATTATCAACCGACCAACCTACTTTTTCAAAGGCGTCGAGACCTAAAACAAACAATTAAATAGCACTGCCCTAATGTCGAGTCTAAGGCAAGACCTCAAACAAGTCAAGTTCAGTGACCTACTCTGCCTGGCGAGGTAGAGTCACATAATAATTCTGCAAATATACGTTGTTCTTTGCGAATTACTGCCATTTTACACCACGTGGCACAGTGCCACAGTACAATGGCGCCAGATATATAACATATGCAAATATAGACATCAGACTTACATGTACGGTTTAGTGTTTGTCAATGATTTTACAAGATAATTGAATTTCCTCCAAGGAGGCCGTTTGACCTTAAGACCATACAGTGACAGTGTTCTGTGTAGCTTTCTGATCATAACAATGACACCAATTCGCCATGTGATCTCCCGGGTCTGACCAGAAAAGTCATTCTGCTAAGGGAATTACTTGTGACCATAAATACTTGCCTTCCTCACAAATATCGGAATTATTTACCAACAGGAGTGAGTCGACAACTGCTTACATAATCTCAGCCAAGATATATCCTATGCAATCTGATACCTGTATTGCGAAGGTGCTCTCAGGTTTTTATTAATTCCAATTTCCACTTTGTCCACCCAGTCTTCAGAGAATACTCCTTGTAAGTGTACAGCCCCATCCTTCTGGAACATGGCCACGTCTTCTGCCGTAATGGACACCATTATCCTGGAGGAGTTGGCAGATAGAATCAATGAGTACTTTTAACCTACACATTGAAAATAAGTTCAATAAGTTACATTTATCTTAATATTAGAGATAACAACTTTATGTGCGCCACCTATTTTTGGGAGAATAGGGTTATTCAGTTATCTCAGTGCAAACTTGTCATTAATATTAAAGATGGCACACAGTTATCCTAGAGAACCTTGAAATGCACGAGTGTGAAATGATTTTAGAATCTCTGCACCATCAAAATCTTTTACACAGTTTAAAATCTATACGGTAAGTTCTCTCAATCCATCGTGCTTTCATGAAAACTGAATTAATGAAGTTTTTACATACCTTCAAAGTTGTTGCCTTCACGCTACCTGTTTTGGACCAGGTAAAAAATATATAGAACGATGAAATAAGATAGCGATATATGTGTAAAGGCACTTCACCAAATCTACGTCAGTATCAACCCATGTGTGGAAGGCAAGCCTCTGATTTCAGCCTAGCCAGGCAGATGTTTATTTATGAAGTACAGTAGAGCCCAAAGTGTACTCTATGATATCACGGGAGACTTTTGACTATTGTTACCATCATTGCATAATTCATTGTATACTTTGTGCTAAAAAATGCTGTATATTCTGGATTAAACCCCACAGAGTTACCTCCTCAAATATTATTATTTTGTGCAATGATGGATCCCTGAGTCTTTGTGTTCAGATTTGAAAGATTTAAAAACGTATTGATGCATAAAATATCAAGGCAGAAATGTGCTATTATGATGATATGAGGGCCCATTTCAATACAACTAATATATCGAAGCACCAAAATGACAATACTGGTTATCTTATCAATGTTTGTATACTTATACTGGTCAATATCATTCTGTACTAGTTAAGATATTATAATTGGGGTCACGTTTAGAAATCCAGAATATGAAAGTTAATGTTTTGCCTAATAATAAATTGGGTGAAGTAATCAAGTTGAATGTCTTCAAAAATAAAAGGACGTCTTAAAGATAAAAGATATTTGCAACTTTTAGGGCAACATCTCAATCTGAGAGCAAAATAACATTTATTATTGCTTTCAGATTGTATGCTGCCCTTAAAGTCATGTAAACTGATGCCTCAAAACTGGCTCCCTCAAACATATTTTGGGTATATTGTTCCTATTCTAGTGGCGAGCAAAGCAAGGCAAAAGTTGTTTTGTTTCCTTTTTCCCTAGAAATTGACTTCCCCAAGCTTGAAACGCCATTTTTTCCCAAAAAATTGACTCTTTGAAAATTGACCCTTTGAACAATTTGTTTTTCTGTTGATATGCCAGTCTCAATTCATTTCTTCTTAGGGTTGGCCTTCTCAATATGTTTTTCCCCATCAAGTGGTCTCGCCAACATTTTTTCCAACTTTCCTCCACCCCCCACCCCCCTGAATGTATAATGGTCTGCCCCTTAACATAATATCATCACTTTCAATGAACTGGATGTTTTTTACCTCCATTTTCATTTACGTCATACGTTTACATTGCTTATCATACATACCTTCAAAATTGTTGCCTTTACATTACCAGGGTTTCATTAGAGACATTTAAAGCAGATATTAGATATAATTAACCTACCCAGCCAGCTGATTTGACCTCACGATCGTATATCATTTACCATGGCATGTATATGATATGTTATATTTGTGTTATATTATTTTCTTTAATCTTTCTATCGTATACAATTTCCTCATGGTGTCATTATACCTGAATGAATGTTTGTTTTAATATAAACTATTAAATTAAAATGAAAACTCCAATACAATACACAATTGAACCAATTGTTCAGTCTTTGCAAAATAGATTGTTTGACATAGGTCATACATCCTGAGATGAAATTAAATATCTCTTTGAAAGTCAAAAATGAGGTTCAGTTAATTGATATTAAGAAAATGTAACCCTTTCATGTTCATTACTGACTCAATATTTGTATTGTTTCTATTGGTAACGTAATACAGTGGAACTGCAAGCAAATCAACCAGAATTGGTTTTACTGGTCCAAAAATATGGTTCTGGTATCTGCTTGCAGGAGACCAAAGGTAAAGATAAATCCATGACTTCAAATATTGCTTTCGTGGATGTCATAAAATTGGTAAAATTGATGCCATGGATAAAGCACATGAAGTTTTTCAGAAATGTGTACCACAAAGATGGCAAAGAACATTTAACCTGCCGCAGGTTTCTTGACATCTATTAATTTCACCCTGTGCTATCAACTTAGTTTTAGATTTCTCATGGGCAGAAGAGGAGGATAAATGGGCAATGATCGTTTGCTAATTGTTTCAAATGGTCCTTTTCCTTCTAAAAATCAAAGACATGACCCTCAAAAAAGGCAGTTTTATAAAGCCAAATGGGAAATATCTCAAACTCCCTCAATCAGAACTCCTGAATTATTAAAAGGTACAGATGATCCTATTAAAATGTTTACAGATATCAGAGACATATCATTTTCGAAGCTGACGATTAAATTCAATATGAATTTATATGATTATCAAAGAAATAAATTTGAGGTACGGGGTGTAGTTGTCATGGCAACCAAGTAAAATGGATACTATAAGTCAACCTATGTCTGATACACTCTATATTCCTATTACATGACATGTTTGATACAATTAGTTATTAGTTCCCAAAGATTTATTCATATATATTTAATTTATTAATGATTGAATTTAAATAATTAATCTTGGTGTTTACCACATTCCTGAAAGCTGAGAATGAGTTGGGAGTTATGGAATGTATTGACATGGATGTATTGACATAACATAGTGTTTAGCATGGCTCCCCTACAAACCTGTTCCTAAATAAGGTTCCTGCTCCTAACAACTGCTAAAACTAGTCCCTCAAGGACGTGGCATTTGGGTTCACAGCAGCTTATTTGCATGGATTTTAATTATTGAACTCGGAATTTAGACATGTTAGCCAGTCAAGTGGTCTGCTAAAAGAGGCACCTTCCAGCAGAGCTAGGCTTAAAGGCAGTATAAACCTCCCTTGCAGCAAAAGTTGGACTGAGAGACCTTGGAAGCTGACATTATGCTGTGCCAAACAAAATATTCATTATACAGTCTATGGGCCCATAATATCATTTCACTTGCTTTATTAGAAAATCGATACGTTAGTTTTGTTATTTATGTGGCCGGTGTAACTTATGGATGCCTTCCTGAATGCTTTGATTAAGCAGGCATGTAAAATATTCTGATTTCAGCTGTAAATTACTTCTTTGGTAAAAACCTACAAGTGAGAACCTTCTTGAATGCCATCCTGAATTCCTTGCTTGAGCATGCGTAGAGGAAGGGATTCAGAGTACTATTAACATAGCAACACCATGACGCAAATGTGTACCACTCAAATGATACAGCATTTGGATTGAAATATAATATATCAAATACAATATGAAAAGGTGACCAACAGATGAGGTAGGCAAAAATGATATACGATAAACTGATAAATATTCTTCTGTCCTTTTCTGAAGAACTCATCTTTTCTACGTGGTTGGTGCTGGTAAAGAGGCTGGAGTCTTGTCCAGTATGGGTGGTGGAGGTATCCATGGCCACTGCAGTTGCTGGTTGAGAAATTGTAGCAGAATGATACTTTATCTGGGGCGCAACAGAAAATTTACTTTTTCTCATGACCTACAATGACAAATATTATGATGTATCTGACACACTGAGAACCAATATTTGAGTTGTTACGTTGTCATATATTAAAATGATCAAAATTATCTTACAAAAACAGATTTCTGCATTAACCGCGCGCGTTAATGATGTATACTATTAAAACGTATTTATTTTTGTTAAAACTTATTACTTTATTTAACTCCTTTAAAAATGTGTTTAAATAATCGGTGACATGGGGAAGTGCCTATTTTTCACTTTTCACTCTCATTATCAAAACTCATGCTGCTATAGTGGTTTGAGTTTGAGCCCCTCCATCAATGGAAGGTGTGGACACTTACAACATAAAAGGGTTCAAGATGGATGGTAACAGTCTAGTGCTCTGTTAACACTTCTTGTAATGCATTTCATTCATTTTTATACGTATTTATTTATTGGTTGTAGATTAACTTAACCGGTAATTAGTACATAAAGTTGGTTTTGCTGTATTCTTTTATAATATTATTGTAAATTGTCATACCATAGCCCATGCGTATAACTGAACACGTGGTATCAAGTATGCAAATCCAACTTTAATATGATTGAACTATATTTTAGAGGATATTTATTTGTTCAAAAGTATACAAATTTATACAAAATTAAAATAATACAGGATTTCAAACCATTTCCATGCAAAAGTAAGACCTGTTTTACCTTATTTTGTTGAATACTCACCAGGAACACTTTGATGTAACAATAGATCATGATGACGCTAGGGCCATGGTAGCCAGCAATGGCTACAAATATGACAAACTCCCTGTTATTGTCCACAGCCCAGATGCAATGGCCCGGCTCAGACCACCTCACTCGGTCCAGGATGAAGGGGGGCACCCACATCAATACCAACACCAACCTGAGAAAACACATCACTTTATCCATATATGACAAGAGGGTATGATTATTTGAGCACAAACTTGTATTTTGTACCTGAAGATCACGTAATTTTTTACGTTTGGAATGAAGCGAAAGTTTATGCTTAATTTTAGCTTAAAGGTACAAATGATCCAGTGGTATTTGTTGCAAAGTTTTTAGAGAGCAGAATAAACGCATTTGATGTCAGTGGCAGTCATATGATTGTCCAACACCGAATGGCAAGGACTGTGACTGACTTGAATAAAGCTATCCCTGATTTAATTACATTGCAACCTGGAAGCATGGAATATTTCACAAACAGCCTCGCCGTAGTGTAAAGGCTGGTGTCAGCAACTTTAAGCATTCATGACATTACAGAGGTCACAAGCAATTCTACAGAGGTTTGGGTATGCTAAATGATATATGGCCACAAAACTGTGATACAAGCAAGCTAAAATCAACCAAAGTACACCAATCATGGTTATTGTGTCTTGCTGAAAGTGCCAAGTACTGACTGTACTCTTTTGACCACCAGGTGGTCACATGTATACAAGCATGTGACCTCTATTGTGGTATGTCAGGGAATGTAGCCTGTACCAATGGACAAACATTAATGAACAGTCAAGGCTCTGTAAGCCAAATCACTTCATTGTGCCAATCCGAAGGTGCGCCATTGTTAACAAAACTTAACTGAGCAGGGGTTTACACAAGATCACTGGTCAGCTGAACGAAGTTTGTTGAAAAAGTGTCCAATGGGTGATTTGGATTTTAGCAAAAGACTCCTCTATTTTCGAATGGCACAGAACATTATGTAAGGGAAATATGATCGGTAATAACATTTTATTGCAAAGTCTGGGGTATAAACGTTTATATTATGCACAGAATGCTTGAAAACCTTATTTCATGAATGTGACCTTGTTCTTGGCCAAGGTAAATTAGATGTCCTATAATCCTACTTGATCTTTTAGATATTCTGATGTGCCTAATCTAATTATCTAGTGGAGGTATTCTGTTCATATATATATATATATATATATATATATATATATATATATATATATATATATATATATATATATATATATATATATATATATAAAATTGATTGATTTCATTGTGTTTACACTGGGAAACCTCTCGGTTTTCAAAGCGAATGTTTCTGAGACATGCATTGTTAACATTTTGTGTCATTCCTGTATGAAACGTGATCTCATGGCACACGTTTTATCGATTCTTACTTTCAAGTCAGAAGTAGGTCAAGGTATTTGCTGGAGGGGGGATCTTTACTTTTACATTTAAATGTATTTAACATAAGAATTGTTAATTAAGGCGGTGGCCACCTTAGTTCCCCCCTAAATCCGCCTATTCAAGTGCATGAACCAGTTTCAAGGTGATATCAGTTTTCAGAACAAAATGGTCTTCATAGAGGTCTTAAGAAACTCACCAGCACAACAGAAATCTTACATTGACGAATAAAAGTTACGCAGATTGATACAAAGAAAATATTTTCCGTAAACCCATTTCCTTTCCGCTGTACAAAGAGTATCTTAATGGATGGGCAAACTATTCTTTTTGATATATCATTTGCAAAGCTTTCTACAACTTTTGTTTTCGTAATCACAACCACCTGTTACTCCGTCGTGATTTACAGTAATCGGTATCCATCTTTTGGTTATTGTCAATTTGTTTCTGTAATTAGACAAGTTTAGTAATATTTTGCTTTAGAAAAGATGACTATTTAAATTCATAGATAAACAGACAAATAATAAGACCAACCAGACAAGGAGAATGATTATGGAGGTCCTCCTCTTGGTGTTGTTGATCCTGTAGTGGACACTCCAGCATGCTGCCCAGTATCTGTCCACAGATATGGCCACCAGGGTGAAAATACTGGCAAAGGTCATACCCCAGTCACAGAAGATCCATAGACCGCACATGTACTCCCCCAGGGGCCAGTAGCCCAGAGTGTAGTCCGTGGTGTACAGTGGGATGGCTGTAGTGGACACCAGGACATCTGTCAAGGCAAGATTCAGGATGAATAGGTTGAAATTAGTCCTCAGTTTCTTCTCCACTATAAAGCTGACCACCACAAGGATGTTACCCAGAAATGTCAAGATGGCCGTCACAGCCAGCATGCCTGACAGCACAGACTTCCATGGACTGGTGATGGCGTGTTCCTGCTCAATGCTCTCTGTTGTCACATTGGTAAACTGCAATGTTTCTGTGTTGCCTTCCGTTATGTTGTTCATTTTGATCTGATTCTATGACACCAACAACTGAAAAAAATTAATTTTGGATTTATTTGGAAGATTTTTGACCATTTATTATGACAGTGTGTTACCAAACCATAATCATACTCACATTTTGGGAGAGCAATTTTGATATATATGCGAATATAGTTGACAATATAGTATTGTTCAACAGCTTCCAAGCTACGGAAATACTAATCTTAAAATGCGCACGGATAAACCAACTACAACAAACATTGGGTGAGTGCTTGTCTTGTGCTATTTAAGCACTTGAATATATATGACGTGAGTAGAATAGACCCGCCCACTTTGGTATTTACTTAAGATATATTTCCTACGATATAATTATTCATGTACATTATTTGCATATTTATGTATAATTAAATAGATCTATGGTGGATAGAGTTGCTGCCAAGTGGATTATGATTAAGGTATGCTCAGTACCTGTTACTTCCGCTTCTACACCTTACCTGTTTTCATTGAGTACATAAAAAACTACTCAGGTAGACTTGATTCCATTGCACATTTCATTACAAATACAGACTGTTGTCGGTGATTAATTGAAAATATGACCATTTACCATATTCAACAGGTATTATACGATGATTATGCGGTTAGTGGACCAATCAACAAATTGCCTATTGTAGATCCCCAGTTGCAGAACAGTCAGGCCCTTGGTATAATAACTTGACATATTTCAATATATTACATTTTCTGCCGGAAAACACCTAATATTGTTCCTAGAGCGAAGCTGAGGCTAGGGATATGGGAATAACCACTATTTGTTTTTAAATGTACCAACGTCACTATAATAGTTTTGGTAATTTGACAGCATCGGTTTTAAAGTTTTAAAGGAAGTAATTAGAGCCATTCATCACCGAAAGAAAACTGATCATTCAACATTTCTAAAAACCAAAACAGGGAACATAAATAACATTTAACCTTCAACGATTGTTATTGAAAGTTACTTAAAAGATTGATTCGTTTATTGGTGTATTAACATTTTCCGATACAATTTAGCATAAATCAGATTAGAAAGAAGCCTGTCACCGATACCCATGTCCTGTCACCGATACCCATGTCCTGTTAGCGATACCCATGTCCTGTTAGCAATACCCATGTCCTGTTAGCGATACCCATGTCTTGTCACCGATACCCATGTCCTGTTAGCGATACCCATGTCCTGTTAGCAATACCCATGTCCTGTTAGCGATACCCATGTCCTGTCACCGAAACACATGTCCTGTTAGCGATACCCATGTCCTGTTAGCAATACCCATGTCCTGTTAGCGATACCCATGTCCTGTTAGCAATACCTATGTCCTGTTAGCGATATGGACATGATTCTCAGACACGGATATGATATATCAATGACTTCGGCTTGGCAAATATCTCTTTACTTGGTATCAAAATTTTGCTATCACAATAATTTACCATGATATTGTTATGCAAGACGTGGGTTTCCATTAATATCTCTCCTAATATATTATGGGAACTTAAGGAAACAATCTTAACCGTTCTGAGATTGTCAAGATATTACTTTGTACCAGTAACCAGTTTATTATTAATTTTCCCCTGAAAATTTCAGCTTGCGTTACATTTTAATTTCAAAATATGGGAGGCAACGAATGCCTCAGTTAAAATTTCTGTTCAATTAAGAATTACCGAGTGCCTTCATGACTTTTTTTATTAATTGAACACCTATTATATGGGGTTGAACCAAGGTATCAATCACTTTTAATAGTTTCCACTTTAATTGTCCTTTCACAAAGTGGTGTAGAAAAAGAGGATGTCAGACATGTAATAGATAGTGTGTTTCGGAACATTATGATCAATGGTATAAGAATGAAATTTAACCTGTCAGCATGGTCAGCCACTCTACCAACTTTATTGTATGGTAATAGAACACTTTCAGAGACCCAGAATATGTCTCTTTTTCAATAAGTTTACAACTATATCATACAAACAAAAAGATTTACACTTGTGTAGGTATCAGTATCATTATTACAGTTAATCTCAGAAATGTTTTATATTCATTCATACATGGCATATTGTCTGCCATCTGGGAGCTTTTATCCACATATTGTAATGTAACTTTCATCTATTGAACCTCAGCCAGGACATGCACCTGTGCAGGACCTGGTGATTAGTTAAGGCTAGAGGAGAAATAAATATGTTTAAATTAAATTGTCCTTTTAGATAAGATATGTTTTCCTGGTGTTGCTCTTAAAAGGGATTGATTTTTTTCATGTATTGAGCAACTATTATAAGAGGTCACGCTGAGAATCAAAAATGAAGATATATGAAAAAGTTTGAATTGCTTATGTTACAATAACTTACCAGTCAAATAGTAGAATCTTGTAACTGGTAACCAGTACAAATCAATATATTTACGGTTGTCATATCCATGATAGATAAATGGACCAGTCTCCAGTTAAAGTTTGTTGATAGAGACGTGCTAAATGGCCAATTTTGAATTAAAATGGTGAATTACCGACTGTGCTAGTGGGACCGATCAGAATTGGGTTTGTACCTATTTAGCAAGCATGTCAGAACTGCCATTAGTACCTCAAGATGTGTTAAGGCAGTACCACAACTCCTAGAATGTTCACGGTATAATATGTGGGTTTTATCAGGGGAAAAGGGCCATATCTCCAACTAACGAACAGACTTGGATAAGGTCAATAGAAGGGTGATTATGTACAGTGTTCAGGTGCTGTCCGGTTTCCGATCACGGTGCTGCCCAGTTTCCGATCACGTGCGCCTGGGTTTCCAATCCTGTGCTGTCCGGTTTCCGATCACGTTGCACTCTGGTGCTGCCCGGTTTCCGATCACGTGCACCCGGGTGCTACCCAGTCTCCGATCATGTGCTGTCCGGTTTCCGATCACGTGCGCCCTGGTTTCCGATCATGTGCACTCGGTTTCCGATCTCTCCTCTTTCCACTTCCTGTTCTTTCATGTCTCTGCTTCTCGGTTTGACTTTTGTCCATCCTGGTTCTCGATCACGTGCATCCCGGTCCTGTCCACTTCCTGTCCTTTCACATCTCCAATCTCTCCTCTGTATACTTCCTGTTCTTTATGTCCTCATCCTTGCAGACATTTATTCTCATTGCAGACATTTCATCTTTGGTGCCATTCATCATCCCTGCCAGCCTCCTAGTCCCTGTAGCCTCCTAGTCCCTGCAGCCTCCTAGTCCCTGCAGCCTCCTAGTCCCTGCAGCCTCCTAGTCCCTGCAGCCTCCTAGTCCCTGCAGCCTCCTAGTCCCTGCAGCCTCCTGAGCTGGCCTCCGTTATTACAACACATAATATTGCTTTCAATTCATGGTTTTATTTGACAACAAAAAATGATTTGCAATATTTGATGTTTATTCAATATGAAATTCTAATTTTATATCAATAATATTGATTGAACATTGAAATATCAACAAAACATGCAATAAACTATTTGACATTATTCTTTTTGCCAAAAAGATTGTTTTTTTGACAATATGTAAAAAATCTATATCATTGATATTGATAAAACAGTGAAAAACAGTAAAATATCAACAAAATATGCTATAAAATATTTAAAAATAAAATTTTCATTGCACCCAGAAGGGTTTGAAACACTATACATAATCACTCTTCTATTGACCTTATCCAAGAGCCTACCCACTAAGCTATCTTGGCTGCCTGATTTGAAAGATGAAAAGAGGTGTTATATATGAGGCATTCAATAATCCACCTGTGACCCCTAAGTGGGGGAGATTAAAAATGTGAGCTGGTCACCGTCTGAGAACACTTGTTTACTGAAATTAGTGAAGTGTGTGGACATTTTCACATGTCTTAAAATAGTTTGGCCAGATGACCATATTTGTAATCTGATCATTATTACAACACATAATATTGCTTTTAATTCATGGTTTTATTTGACAACAAAAAATTATTTGCAATATTTGATGTTTATTCAATATGAAATTCTAATTTTATATCAATAATATTGATTAAACATTGAAATATTAACAAAATATGCAATAAACTATTTGACATTATTCTTTTTGCTGGCCACCGGCTGAGAACACTTGTTTACTGAGATTAGTGAAGTGTGTGGACATTTTCACATGCCTTAAAATAGTTTGGTCAAATCACCAATAAATCTTTATCATTAATATTGGTAAAAGAGTGAAAAACAGTAAAATATCAACAAAACATGCTATAAAATATTTGAAAATAAATATTTTATTGCACCCAAACACTGTACATAATCACCCTTCTATTGACCATATCCAACAGCCTATCACAGCAACAGATTTGAAAAGTAAGATACTACTATTGAACGCAAAAATTAGTGACACAAATACAGTTAGAAGTGTTGACATACCAAACTTAGTCTCAACATGTCATCAACGCGTAGTAGAGCTCAAACATCAAAACCATCACCAAACAACAAATTCAAAAACAAAAATAAAAAAGAAGGTAAAAAAGAATCCAAAACCTCTGAGCAAACCCCAATTGATTTAGACAATACTCTATCAGATTCAGAAGAGGCCCTGCCACTGTAAAGACTCATACATGCATAGTATGCAAAACATCCTTCACAGATCTGAAAGAGAAAATGCTCCAATGTGAAATGTGTAATGAAGGCTGGATATGTTCCAAATGCATGGGTATTGATGACAAAACATACAAAGTCCTACAAGATAGGTCAGATCTCCCTTGGTTTTGCATGGTATGCAAAGAAAAAATGGAAAGAGTAGTTGACACAGAAAGGAAAATAGATGAAGCTTGCAAGGAGTATATGAAACAGTATGAGGATAGACTAGTGGCAATAGAGAAAAAGGTAGAAGACAATGATAAGGCAACAAAAGATGCTCTCCTACTCAAGGCAGATAAGGCAGTGACAGATAACACAGAAGCCAAGGTTCTAAGTGTAGAGCAACAGGTTTTGGCCCTAGCAAAGGATGTTTCCATACTAAATTCCAAAATAAACATGGTAAGATCAGAACCACAGGAAAAAGAGAAAAGACTGAAAAATTTGATAATCAGAGGGGTGCCAGAGGTGGAGGGTCAAGACGATACCAGGCTTTGCAAGGCAATTCTCAAAGACATAGGTTGTGAAAAGGTACACATAAAAGAGGTCTCCCGGCTAAATCTAGGTCCCTCAAGATCCACTCCCACAACTCCAGAAAACGTCCCTCCCCAGGCAGATGGTAATGACCCAGCCCCAGCCCAGATCCCAGTCCCAAACCAAAATTCTGATGATGCAAATGCTGATGAAAATGCTCAGACGCGGGGTCAGGGAGCTGGACAGGAACCAAAGAAGAGACACAGGCCAATCAGAGTGACATTGAACACTGAGGAGGAAAAACGAAATGTATTGCGCAATGCCCCAAAAGTCAGGTCAGTCACCACCATACTATACAACCCTAAAGACATATGGATAGTCCCAGATCAGACCAGACTTGAAAGGCAGCAGGATTTAGACCTCCGCAAGAAACTCAAGGAAAAGAGGGATCAGAACCCTGGCAAGCAATTCAAGATTTACAGGGGGAGAATAGTAGGGAAGCCTCCCGACCAGCCACAACGCCCGCTTGCCCAAGCCGCGCAAGCCCAGGCTCAGTAAATACCACAAGCCACGAACATTGTACAGTAGATGATAAGGATTCACAAGCACCTGCACGTTACACTATTTTGAAAAACAAGAAGGAATATATGCCTCTCAAAATATGCTCATTTAATGCACAAGGACTGACAACAAAGTTTGCACAGTTACAGGAATATATACACGATACCGATGCTGACATTTTGATAATGACAGAGACTTGGCTGGACCAAAAGGTAGAGGATCAAGAGTTTACTCCTAAAGGTTATACACCCTTTAGGAAGGACAGAAATATAAATTTTTACATCCCTGGAACTTACACCTCAGAGGATAGAGGTGGAGTGTTGATCCTTTGTAAAGACAATTTAAACCCAGTAGAGTATGTTCAAGCAGATGTGGATGCAGAAATTATCTGGATCACAATCACTCCCTTTCCGAATTTTACATACATTATTGGAGGATGCTATAGGCCAGAGAGAGACGAGTTACATATGATTCATAAGATAAACAGTTCTATCAGCAAGGTGGACTCTACCAGAGTGTTGCTAGCAGGTGATTTTAATTTTAGAAACATAAATTGGGACACTCTGGATACAACAAATGAGATAGAGAATACCTTTGTGGATACGTTACAAGACAATCTACTAACTCAGATGGTGGACGAACCTACAAGAGGCAGAAATATCTTAGATCTCATAATTACAGGATCTCCAGAAGATATCGAGAATTGGAGGGTATGCCCTCCTTTCTCCCGCAGTGACCATGACTCTGTAGAAGTACATTTAAGATGCCCTGTAATCAGACAGCAATCAGAGCCAAGGCTGGTGCACCTTTACTCACAGGGAGACTATGAGGGCTTGAATACTGAGATAAGGAATATGGATTGGGAAAGAATTTTAAGCTCAAAGTCACTGGAGAGTAACTGGGTTAGATTCAAAGAGGAGTATGAGAGACTAATTGACGCATATATACCCTCTAAACTCATCAAAGCTGGTAGAAGAAACAAACCCCCCTGGACCAGGCACAAATCTGTGCAAAGAGCTAAGAGAGCTTCAAGATCTGCCTGGGTGAACCAAAGAATATCAGGACTGCATGCAGACAAGATACTGTTTGATGAGAAAGTCAAAGAAAAAGACAGTGCTCTAATTGCAGCCAAAGCCCATTATGAAGACAAGTTATTTGATCAGATGAAAGACAATCCCAAGAGAGTGTATAATTATGCCAAATATTTCACCAAATCCTCGTCTACAATATCTTGCTTAGAAAGAGATGGTGAGATGATATCTGATGACCCTACAAAGGCAGATATGTTAAATGGATTTTTTATATCTGTGCTCACAGATGAACCTGACATTTTGATATCCCTACCTGAATCACAAGCTCCACCCGAACAGGACATTCTATTTGACTTTGAGATATTAAAGGAAACAGTCAGAGAAAAGTTACACAGACTTAAACACAATAAAGCCTGTGGCCCGGATGGGATTAGTACAAATGTGTTACAACAATGTTTAGATCTGGATGTACCCCTGGCTATATTGTATAATAAGTCACTACAAACTGGTCAATTACCACAGGATTGGCGCGACGCCCTGGTAGTGCCGATCCACAAAAAAGGATCTAGAACTAAGTGTAATAATTATCGACCAGTCTCCCTGACCAGTCACATAGTCAAACTCCTGGAAAGAATAATGCAGGACAGGATAATGGACCTAGCTATGAAAAATAAACTTTTCAGTTGTCACCAACATGGTTTCCAGGAAAAGTGTTCATGCCTGACACAACTACTTGAGTGTTTATCAGACTGGACAGAAAACCTTGATAATGGAGTAGAGACAGACACAATTTACCTCGATTTTGCTAAGGCTTTCGATACCGTGCCCCATAAGAGATTGATCCATAAGCTGAGAGGGGCCGGTATCCGAGGGAAAGTACTCATGTGGATAGAATCCTTCCTAGCTGGTAGAAGACAGAGAGTCATACTTAGGAATGGAAAGTCATCATGGAGAAATGTAGTGAGTGGGGTCCCCCAGGGCACCATCCTCGGACCTATTTTATTCTTGATCTATGTGAATGACATTCCAGAAACAGTGAGCAACATAGCTAAGCTATTTGCAGATGATACAAAGTTGTATTCTCAAATCTGGTCTACTGAGGATTGCCACCTTCTCGAGGCAGATCTGAACGCTCTCTCCGCATGGTCGAGGACATGGCTTCTAAATTTTAATGCATCCAAATGTGTGGTGCTGAGAATCAGACATTGTATCAGATACATCTACACATTAAATGGAGTATGTCTTGACCCTGTGTCTGAGCAGAAAGATTTAGGAGTCCTAATATCTGATGACCTCACCCCCCGTGCACACATTCAATCTATCATCAAAAAGGCTAATCAAAGAATTGGTCTTCTAAAGAGATGTTTCTCAAATTTGACTGAGACTAAGGTTATAATATATTACCAGAGTATTGTTAGATCTGTGTTAGAATTTTGCTCCCCTGCGTGGAGCCCCTGGTTAAAAAAAGATATTACTGAATTAGAGAAGGTACAGAAGAGGTGTCTAAGGCTTAGTACTACAGAGATTGATTTACCCAGTTTGGCTGCTAGGCGGCAGAAACAAGATTTATGTGAGGTTTACAAACTGTTACATGGTTGTTATAAGACAGATTCTGGTAGGTTCTTCCAGAGATCAATTAGAAATACTAGAGGACATAGCATGAAACTGTTTAAGCCTCGTGCCAATAAAAATGTGAGACAACATTTTTTCAGCCATCGAGTGGTCGATCCATGGAACAGCCTTCCAGACGAAGTAGCCAATGCCACCTCCCTGTCTTCATTCAAGAGACTTCTGAGATCCCTGCCCGAAGGCGAAGAGGGATAACTCATCCAAGTATCCAAGTATCAAGTAAGTAAGTATCCTATCAACTGAGCTATTTTGGCTGATAGATTTGAAAAATACACAGGCACGGATTTGGCTCAAAGTGGCCAGCAAAGGGGATTTCAAATAGTCAAAGTAAAAACATAAATGTGATTTGGCTTCTGACTGAGAACACTTGTTTACTGAGATTAGTGAATTGTGTGGTGATTTTCACATGTCTTAATATAGTTTGGCCAAATCACCATATCTCTAATCTGATCATTATTACAACACATAATATTGCTTTCAAATCATGGTTTCATTTGGCAACAGAAATAATTGCAATATTTGATATGATTATTTCAATATGAAAATTCTAATTCTATACCATTAATATTGATAAAACAGTGAAATATCAAGAAAACATGAACATGTGCGCCCGGGTGATGTCCTTCCATGCATGTCTCCTCCCCGAACGGCCCGGGTAGTGTCCTACTACGTGTCAATCCTCTCCTGGGTGTGCCTAGGTGCTGTCTCCTTCCCCAGCTGGGTGTGACTAGGTGCTGTCTCCTCCCCAGCTGGGTGTGCTCGACTTTTGTCTCCCTTGTCTCCTTCCCCAGCTGGGTGTGCCTGGTTCCCGATCACTTGCGCCCGGGTTCCCGATCATGTGCGCCTGGGTGCTGTCCAGTTCCCTTTCACGTGTGCTCAGGTGCTGTCCGGTTTCCTATTACGTGTGCCTGGGTGTTGTCCGGTTCCCGATCACGTGCCCCCGAGTGCTGTCTGGTTCCCGATCATGTGCGCCCGGGTGCTGTCTGATTCCCAATCACGTTCACCCAGTGCTGTCCGGTTTGCGATCACGTGCATCCAGGTGCTGTCCAGTTTCTGATCAAGTGCTCCCAGGTGCTGTCCGGTTTCCGATCACGTGCGCCCGGGTTTCATATCATGTGCACCCGAGTGCTGCCTGGTTTCCAATCACGTGCACCCGGGTGCTGCCCGGTTTCCGATCACTTGCGCCCGGGTTCGAGATCACGTGTATCCAGGTTTCCGATCAAATGCACCCGGGTTTTCCAATCATGTGCTGTCCGGTTTGCGATCACATGCACCGGGTGCTGTCCGGTTTCCGATCACTTGCACCCTGGTGCTGTCCGGCTTCCTATCACTTTCACCCGGGTGCTGCCCGGCTTCCGATCATGTGCGCCCGGGTTTCCGATCATGTGCTGCCCGGTTTCCGATCACATGCACCCTGGTGCTGCCCGGTCTTCGATCACGTGCACTCGGGTGCTGTCCGGTTTCCAATCACGTGCACCCGGGTGCTGTCCAGTTTCCGATCACTTGCACCCGGGTTACCGATCATGTGCTGCCCGGGTGCTCTCCGGTTTCCGATTACGTGCAAGCTGCCCCTTTTCTGATCATGTGCACCCGGTTGCTGTCCGGTTTCCGATTATGTGCACCCGGGTGCTGTCCGGTTTCCGATCACGTGCACCTGGGTGCACTCGTTTGTCATGGGAAAGGGATTTATCATTTTCGGAAAACAGACCTCTGTGAACCAAATCACTCCATTGTTCCAATTTAGGGTGCCCCACTGTTAGAAAGACTAAGCAGGTGTTTGCACAAGATCACTGGTCAGCTAAACAATGTTTGTTACAAAGTGTCCAATGGATGATTTGCATTTTAGCAAAAGACTCATCCACTTTCCAATGACACAGAAATTTATCTAGGGGAAATATGATGGATAATCTGATGTGAACATTTATATTATACAAGGAAAAAGTGCTTGAGAACCTCATTTAATGAATGCTTTAAAGAATTATTTCTATGGTGTACATTTGCATATCAAACCGGACCGATGTTGTATCAATTAGCTTTCCACTGTTGAGGAGAATATGCATGTTTTTTAACACTCAAAGAGGAATTATATGTTCGATAGTTTACCGGGTGAGTGTATTGGTACAAGGGATGCTTTCAGAGATATACCTTATACCCGGTGACCCAGTCAATCAATTCAAAACCTTTGTTAATCACATTGGACATTAGGATGAATTGTATTCTGGCTTATCTAAATAATCTACATCTATTAGTAGACTTGTGCACAAATCCAAGTATTGTCTCGTCTAAATCTGCATATGAAGCTTTTTATAACTTAATACTCTATGTCGAATAGCTGGACTTGCCTCATTCATCCAATCCAGAGATGATATAACTCCACATGACAAATCTCTTCTGATCTTTTTTTTTTTTTTATCTATTTTTACTATGATTTTTATCTTCCATGTATATAGTATAGACAATGGTAGCAACTCATTTTGATCAGTACATATGACTGTGCTGTTTAATGGGTGTTCGCGGCCTTTGATATCCCACATAGTCGCTGCGTGTACCAGTGTCATGTTACAACGATGTCTCGTCAACTCTGTCAAGCTTGGGTTTACCTTGGACTAATAATTACTCCAAGGCTTTACCATAACGCACAACACGCGCTCTAAAGAAATCTTTTTGAATAAAACATGAAATCGAAATATCTTGTACATGAAATGAATATAGCGAAATGCAAAACTACATCAATGGCAACATAAGATGACAATGTAAAATTGCATAGAGAACCATCAAACCATAGGATGGTAGTCCATCAAACCATAGGATGGTAGTCCATCAAACCATAGGATGGTAATCCATCAAACCATAGTATTGCAGTCCATCAAACCATAGGATGGTAATCCACCAAACCATAGGATTGCAATCCATCAAACCATAGGATGGTAATCCACCAAACAATAGGATTGCAATCCATCAAACCATAGGATGGTAGTCCATCAAACCATAGGATGGTAGTCCATCAAACCATAGGATGGTAATCCATCAAACCATAGTATTGCAGTCCATCAAACCATAGGATGGTAATCCACCAAACCATAGGATTGCAATCCATTAAACCATAGGATGGTAGTCCATCAAACCATAGGATGGTAGTCTATCAATCCATAGGATGGTAGTCCATCAAACCATAGGATGGTAGTCCATCAAACCATAGGA
Organism: Amphiduros pacificus; assembly: GCA_949316495.1. Classification (NCBI taxonomy): domain Eukaryota; kingdom Metazoa; phylum Annelida; class Polychaeta; order Phyllodocida; family Hesionidae; genus Amphiduros; species Amphiduros pacificus. The sequence continues at coordinate 19,953,747 of OX439004.1, read as the reverse complement.
TGGTAGTCCATCAAACCATAGGATGGTAATCCATCAAACCATAGGATTGCAGTCCATCAAACCATAGGATGGTAATCCACCAAACCATAGGATGGTAGTCCATCAAACCATAGGACAGTAGTCCATCAAACCATAGGATGGTAGTCCATCAAACCATAGGATTGCAGTCCATCAAACCATAGGATGGTAGTCCATCAAACCATAGGATGGTTGTCCAACAAACCATAGGATGGTAGTCCATCAAACCATAGGATGGTTGTCCATCAAACCATAGGATGGTAGTCCATCAAACCATAGGATTGCAGTCCATCAAACCATAGGATGGTAGTCCATCAAACCATAACATGGTAGTCCATCAAACCATAGGATTGCAGTCCATCAAACCATAGGATGGTAGTCCATCAAACTATAACATGGTAGCCCATCAAACCATAGGATGGTAATCCACCAAACCATAGGATGGTAGTCCATCAAACCATAGAATGGTAGTCCATCAAACCATAGGATGGTAGTCCATCAAACCATAGGATGGTAGTCCATCAAACCATAACATGGTAGTCCATCAAACCATAGGATGGTAGTCCATCAAACCATAGGATGGTAGTCCATCAAACCATAACATGGTAGTCCATCAAACCATAGGATGGTAGTCCATCAAACCATAGGATTGCAGTCCATCAAACCATGGGATGGTAGTCCATCAAACCATAGGATTGCAGTCCATCAAACCATAGGATGGTAATCCACCAAACCATAGGATTGCAGTCCATCAAACCATGGGATGGTAGTCCATCAAACCATAGGATTGCAGTCCACCAAACCATAGGATGGTAGTCCATCAAACCATAGGATTGCAGTCCACCAAACCATAGGATGGTAGTCCATCAAACCATAGGATTGCAGTCCACCAAACCATAGGACAGTAGTCCATCAAACCATAGGATTTCAGTCCACCAAACCATAGGATGGTAGTCCATCAAACCATAGGATGGTAGTCCACCAAACCATTGGATGGTAGTCCATCAAACCATAGGATTGCAGTCCATCAAACCATAGGATGGTAGTCCATCAAACCATAGGATGGTAGTCCATCAAACCATAGGATTGCAGTCCATCAAACCATAGGATGGTAGTCCATCAAACCATAGGATGGTAAACTGTCATGCATTGTGGAAGTCTGCGGACACAGATGGTGATTGGCATGATATTTTATTTCAGTTTATTACACCCACAACTGTCTTTCTCCTTTTATTAACAAGATTCTTAAACCGATTAGGTTTAATTTTCTGCACTTGCAGTCAAAATATTTATGTATTTCCTTCACAGAATACAGAATGGTAGTCATCATATCAGCTGTCATGTCAACAAACCTATCCCAGCATGCATCGAACATGAACAAAGGTTTTCTGACAGTGTCTGGAGTTTTATATTACAATATATTGGACAGACAAATACAGAGACAGATTGAAGATGCAGGCAATGGAGAGCCAAAGCCAATAAACTCCAAAAACTATAAACATTTCAATAAATTATTCTTTATAAACTCATTTTATTTACATTGATATGTCTATGTACAGCATAGATAGTTCATCTAATAAGTGTATAGGTTGGTTTTTCATTGTTGATAATATGTACATGTACATTATTAGATAATCAAATTACATTCACAACAAGGAGTCCTTGAATATTTATTATCATTAGTCATAGCCCTTGAAATAGATATCTGTTTTTTTATTAACTCACACAATCTGCCTTGCAACTTTTCTTGGGAGATTCCATGAAAGATTTATAAATATTTATTTCATATAAATACAACTGAATCAAAAAGATTATTATTTTTTTTTCAAACAAAACATTGCATTTCTTTTTAATGATTCTATGCCTATTTTGTCAATTATCTCAGTTTACATTTGCATTTGAAAAGAATCATTTTGAGGACATTTTATAGGAGATGAGTCAACGTAAATACACATTGACATTTGATGGCTGAGAATTTTGTTCACTTCCTCTGATTTATTCATTCCCTAGAATCAGTTCTCAGCTGATTATATTTGAGTCTCATCTGATACCTACCTGACTGATTTTAAATAATCAAAAACATGATCCACAGCACATTGTATACCACGAAGTGTAAGCCTAACAACCCTTTGGTAACATAGAAAACATGAACACTCTGGTATTTTTTATATATTCTCATATTATATATCACAGAAATTTTAGTAATCAATATATCATAAAACAGTTAGTGGGGAAACAAGAAATGTACATGACTCATCATTTGTTTCTTTGAAGTTTCATGACAAAGATGTAAAAAAGGGTTGAAAGTGAATCCTATGTGAACAAGATACAATGTGACGAATGTCACAATTGGTACTGTGATAATCTTTAGTGCCAACAATAATAGTATATATGGCTGAAGCCCAGTTCCTTAATACTAAATACATTGATATCTGACCTAATGACATAGGTCTTTTCATCTGTGTAGCAGAATACAGATGACAACATAATCTTCTGTGTGTCTTGTATAATACCACATATATTGTCATTTCTTACCAGACTGTTATTGGCTTCATTGTACAATAAGTTCCCATGGAGGGGGATACACTGTGTCAGCTGCTGCTTAAATGTCTTTACTTTATACAACACTCAATACCAACAGCAGCTAAGTTTGTTGTAGCACAGGTTCAAATGTAGGTCAATAGCAACAATAGAGATTATAGAGTGCTGTTAAGGTCTATAATCCACAATGAAAAACTGGGACAGACTTATGTTTTTTTGGCTTAAACGTGTTCAAAGTAATGTTATTTGTTAATTTAGCACAGAAAAAGTCAACTTAACCAGCTAGTCTTATTTTTTTATTATTTAAATTGAACCCGTTTTAACGGTAGTTTCGACTCAGTTTTTGCAGCTGGCGACTTATTTCACCTATCTGGGCTTTGCCGATGGTGGCTGGAGAACATTTGTTATCAATTGAAGAAAGTTGCATAATATTCAGTCTGAATTCATTGACAGTTAGAGTTTATATACCATGCTAGCAGGATGTTGCATAATTATGACATTATATCAACATTTTAACAATATATGACAGAGAAGACCACCTGCCTCTGTTATCGTTTGGTTTGTCCGCCATGTGTGCTGAATGGGAAATACCCCCCATTGGCGTCATAGCCTCACTCTCATCCTGGAATCCCCCAGAGCCGAAGGCAGTTACGGAAATATACGAGACCACACGAAGTTCTCCCCAGATGCTTCAAACTGATTGTGGATTATAGACCTTAAGGACCTGATTGCACCACTTAGTCTTAGCTGGAAGCAAGCCAAACGGATCATGCCCTCTCCCAAGCCAAAAGTTCAAAGAATCATGCCCCCTGATGTTACATACCGGTAAGGTAATGTAACCAGCGACCAAGGATCAAAGGATCATCCCCTCCCCCAAGCCAAAAGATCAAAGAATCAGGATCCTAGATATTAACCTTATGTAACCTTAAGCTTGCAGGAGACATACAAAAGCATTTAGGAAATTAGAGGAAAAAGGTAACACACACACACACATACACATACATACTTAGAACAGACAGAGTGGTTTCCAAGAGGTACAGGAAGTTACTTCTAGTACCTCACATGTTTATTCATGAGAATAGAAAAATAGCACATAGGAGATTCATAAAGTGAAATGCAAAAGCTGAATCATTATAAATATATTTGGGTAAATAAACAAAACAAATATTACGGTAAGTGAATGGTATGAGAGTCATTCTGATATTCTGATATTAGGAATCCATTTTCTGGACTGAAAACATACTTTACCATGATTTGAGATATATCCTGATTTTTTTTAAAGACAAATCACCCGACTAGGACAGTCACCAGCTGTTCAGAGGAAGTAAAAATAAAATATTTTGTACAGTTTGAAAAAGTGGCCAATTTCTGAAGTTACCTGCCCACCATAACCAGAATATTGTCAGCTTTGATTAAATATTCAAATGTTTTTGTTACCAATATATGGCATTTAGTCGTATAAACTTGATTCTGAGTAAACTCCCACTGATGTGTGATTGGCTTAGGGACTGCGAACGTTGTCGACCTCGTCTTCTGGATACTTTGCCATTTTCAATCCCATGTGTGCTTAATGCTGAAATCACCTACTTATGCCTAATAATGATAAAATAACTATGTTTCACTCCCCTTTTAGATTATCTGGACCCAGATGATGACTATACATCTTATACATCTGTAAGTTGACTCAGCAAAACAAATTGATATTGCGCCTAGAGTGCAAGATTGCGCTAAAGGTGCAGCTGGACCGTTCCAGTTGCTGGCACCAACCTTTACACTCTGGCCAGGCTGTTCCTGAAAGGCAGCGAGCTTCCATCTTGTTATATAAATTATCAACACCCTTCCCACAGAATTGAGCTGAGATCAAAGAACTAACCATGCACACACCCATCTGGGTACTTGATACAACAGAAGACCATGGCCTTATTCCATAATTTCTTGGAAAAATTGTCAGCTTTTAACTAATCTTTGAAGCTTTCTCAGTTAAATATTTCTCACAATCATGTCAACTAACATGTCAGATGTTACCTAGATTTTTTTCAAACCCTACAAGCAACTGTGCCACTGCCAGTGTTAGGGTCAAATGTAACTCTAATCTATGAAGGGTAGAGTTTCTGTACTCTATTAATTAATAGCTGAAAATGCTTTGTACTTTACTTTGCCGTATCATCTCTTTAGTTATGACAATAAAGTTATATTTGAGGAATTCAAAAATGCTAATTTTGGTATCAATTGGACAATTGAAAAATTGAAAATTCAAAAACTATTTTTTGGCATAAACCCTGAGAAATAGCAATAAACCTTTCAATTCCAAATGGAGATTGTTAGCTTTCCCGTAAAATGTAAACATTTTCAAGTGAGGCTTTTATTTTCTGACCAAGGCAATCTTCATTGGTGATGAGCTGCTGAAGTTTAAGAAGAACGGTCCTTCTTGATTTGGATAGAATGTACAGGGTGTGATATTGTAGATGCCTCCTGGGATGTTCTCCAATTCTAGCACACAGAATCCAGGTCTAAAAAATATGATGCACATTGTATTATGTAGAATTCTTTCTTTTGCACATTAAAAAATTATGTCAATAATTTAGAAATAAGAAGTTTTGATGATCAGATACAATCATCAAAAATATTTTAGACATGAAAATGATGATTGATTTGGAAATAGGGGCAGGATTTTTAGGTAAGACACCAAGGTAAATCTGTCTTAGCACATTATCTCAGGCAATATTTAAAAAAAACATTATAAAATTAATTAAAAATTGAAAAATTATTTTAAATGTAGTGACAATCAGTAGCAATGTTTCTTGTTTTGCCCAGTTCCACTGCTGGTGCAATGTTTCTTACTATTATATTCTCAATATTTGTGACCTTAATGTATCGGTACATCTAGATCCGGGACAGAGCAATTCGTTTGGACTAACCTGAATGTTCCTGAGGAAACCTTTTTGAAGCTTCCTGTCGCATTGGTCACATTCTCTCCCACACATACAATGTCAAAACCAACACTGTATTGCCTGTAAGGACAGAAAATATATATAAAAAAAACATAGTCTTAACAAATATGCTCTCATCAACAATGCTAACAGGTCTTCTGGGGGGGGGGTGGGGGAGGAGTATATGAAAGAAATTATAAATAGCAACAATACTGCATGATTTGATAAGGTAATATTACCAGAGAGGGTGATTTGATTGGAAAGGGTGATATGTCGGAACATAACAGACTGATGGACAAATGAACTGATGTCACAGGCTCTGACAATACAGTTACACTGAATTAACAGCATGGTAAAACACTTGTAGTTGCATATAAGAACCACAGTGAGTAGTGACTACTCAATACAGAGCCTGGATAATATGGCACAGGACACCTGTGTGGCACACTCACTTTGGTCCCTTCAGCTCTACAAGCAGGTGATTGGTGGCACTGTTGTTGTCTAAGTTGACTTGGTAGACTGGGTTTTTGCTGTAAGTTGCGGCATTGTTCTGACACCCACCAGATGTTTCCCTAGTCCAATGACCTGTCACCTTAAACATACCAAAATTACCTTCATTGAATATAATCTGATGAGCAAAAATGGACATCAACTAGAAAAATCACAAAGGTCTTAATTTTACAAATAAAGTACAGAACAAAATTTTGAACAGGAAAAATTGAAATGAGTATATAGCAATTTTAATGTTTTAAAAATTCAGAAACAATAAAAAAATGTTCAAATCAAACAAAATTAGACTTAATGTACCTCTTTTTCGTGTCTGTAAGGTTCTGGGACCTTGGTGAGGGAGAAATCTGCAGTGGAGAAGACCCTGAGAGTGTAGTGTGTAGTGGCACTCTTCTCATACTGTGACACGACCAGGGTGAAAAGACGCGTCCCTGGCTCCTCTATCATCTTACACAGGTAGTGCGGACTGTTGATGCGCACTCCATCCTTATATGGAGCCGGGTCATCTGCAAAACCATCACAATCACATTCATGATCAAGAATATATTTTGTTATTGTTATGAATATTTTGTTATCATTAGACGAATTAAGCTGAATTACTGTAACAGTAGTTCTATTGGCATACTAAGCCTTGATAAATAAATATCTTAGGACTGCTGTCTATTTAATGTGATTGATAGAAATCAAAATGCATATCTAATTATTTATTTAATGAGCGTAATATTTTTACAAATGAGGGAATCAACATATGGATTTTCTAAGTTCAACAACCAAAACACATTTATTTACTAGACCCAAAATGTAGTCTGAACAAGACTGCTAACGCAGAGGTAATTTTTTCTGCATATTTGGATGGGAGTGTCACAATAGCTTCAAAGTAATTAATATACTCATAGTTTATACTTACGAGGGTAAAATATTCTTTTGCCATTGCTCTTGTACACCAACACTGTGATAAATTCTCTGTTGTTTGCAAAATCATCCTATAAAAAAACACATCATCTCTTCAATACTCGCCTGACTCAGAGCATTTTATAAATATAATAGATGGCAGATATTTGACTTGATAAACAGCTCTTTTCACAGAGGACTACATAGATTTACTCCCTTCCAGAACTTTCTATTAGGGACACATCAACAATTTGGAATTGCCTACCTTCGTGGTGTGTCACTCAGATTCAAAGTGGCAACATTTCTATTTCCATATTTTATCAGTGATGTAAGGCATGACCAAATTAAACATGGGTCTTGCTTTGTCTACCTTATCAGTGATGTGGCATTTGAGTTACACTGGATTTGCCTACCTTATCAGTGATGTGACAATTAAGTTACACTGGATTTTCCTATATTATCAGTGATATGGCATATGAGTTATACTGAATATGTCTGCGTTATCAATGATATGGCATTTTAGTTTTACTGGCTTTGCCTACCTTATCAGTGATATGACATTTGAGTTATAAAGGTTTTTCCTGCCTTATCAGTGATATAGCATTTTAGTTATAAAGGTTTTGCCTACCTTATCAGTGATGTTGCCTACCTTATCAGTGATGTTACCTACCTTATCAGTGATGTTGCCTGCCTTATCAGTGATGTTGCCTACCTTATCAGTGATGTTACCTACCTTATCAGTGATGTTGCCTACCTTATCAGTGATGTTGCCTACCTTATCAGTGATGTTACCTACCTTATCAGTGATGTTGCCTACCTTATCAGTGATGTTGCCTGCCTTATCAGTGATGTTACCTACCTTATCAGTGATGTTGCCTACCTTATCAGTGATGTTGCCTACCTTATCAGTGATGTTGCCTGCCTTATCAGTGATGTTACCTACCTTATCAGTGATGTTACCTACCTTATCAGTGATGTTACCTGCCTTATCAGTGATGTTACCTACCTTATCAGTGATGTTGCCTGCCTTATCAGTGATGTTGCCTACCTTATCAGTGATGTGACGGGTGAGCAGGATCCATACTGGACTGGCTTTTGTGGCTTTGACTTCTAGTTTATACTGTGGATTTTCTCCAATGTTATATGCATCTTTCTTTGGACCATCTCTTCCAATCCAAGTACTGTAAGTAAAGCAAACAATATAACTGCATTATATTTAAATGATCACAATATATAGCAGATTATCACATAAGATATAAAGCATTGGCTTAATTATCAATTATCAAGATTATTATTTGAAATGGAATATAATATTTGTCAGATGTACCACCATAAAAAACTTACTGATGAACACAGGTTGTGTGTTGGAAAAGTTCTGGGTTCCAGTTAATATAGATCACATCGAAAAACTTCATCAGTGACTCATAGTCTATCCAAAATACACCTGAAATGATGAATAAAATAGCAAGCTATCACTACTCAATCTTTATTTGTTGACATACGTTTTAATAACCTGTGTATCACATACCAATCAAAACAAATAGACTGCATATAATTATTGGGTCAATTCCAAGACCTCTTTATAAATTCTATTCTTTGATGTTTTATTTCATGGATTGTATTTCACACAAAATTTTGATATAATTTATGTCTTACGCCTTACAGGCATATTGAGATATCAACACATATGTAATATGATTTGGTGATTGGGTATAAAGAAACAGCTAACTAAAAGTTATTTATAAGATTTATTGGCTTATTGAGAACTCACCATTGTCATACATGCTGGCACTGTTCGGATCAAAGTTAAGAGCTTTTCTCATGTCTGCAGTCCAGTGCACTGTGTCTAGCTCAGAAAAGTTACCTTTCCACCTTAAATGACTCCAAGGATTTTTCAGTTGAAATAAATTATAGCCCTGTATATAGAAACACAAATCTTCATGTAAGATGTGTAATAATTAAAACATAATTTCGCTGAAAATCAATCAAAATATTTTGGCACATACCAAATAAGATCAAAACATACCGGTACATACAAGAGAGAACGCCTGTTTATCATACAGAAATCAGGTGCTTTATAAATGAAATTTTCTTTGTCAAAATGTAAAAGTACATACTATTTGTGTTCTAGGATAACAAAATATCAAGGAGACTTTCAGCTATTCATACTAAACTGGTGCACTGACCTTGACCTTCCTTATATCCAACATAGCATAGGCATGTGTGGGGACCAGTCCAGCACGATCAGCATTTGCTTCAGACATCTCTCCAGTTGCTATGGTTACTAAACAATGACCCTTGTGGAAGCGATCAAGAATTTTATCAAATTCTTTTTGTGGGTTGAATTCATCTGAACCAGGACGGATGGCAACTCTCTCTGGAATCCAGCCAGTCAAAGCATGGAGATCTATATTCTGAAATAACATATACACATACATTAATTATACCATCATTTGTAGGGGTTTTTGTGAGCATCAACCGTATCCTTATATTCATAAAACTGATGCTCTATGTAATAAAAAAATACCTCGATATAGAAATTCAATGCTATGAAGATGACATACACTAGTAGATCAATATTTAAGATCATGTGTGAAATGAAAATAATTACCACACCCCTTGTACTTGATGGAAATCACTGAGATCTGCAGCATGACAAAAGAAAGAAACACTATATTTTCAGCTGCTTACCGAGTTTGATCCCGGGAAGTCATAGCCACCCATCACTTTCATATAGGCTTTTTCTAACAGCGACACCCATAACTCATTGCGATTGTTAGAGTACGAACATAACAGATCTCCATCCCTGCTCATAGGCAAATAGTCATCTATCACCACCTGCAGCCAAAATAAAATTACTTCATGTCTTTTGCTTCATACACATCGCTAAAACTATTTATTGATGATATACAAAACATATATTTTATTTATTTATCATATTATTTGGAAATTATTCATTATATTACTAGTGATATTTTGGATTCAACAATAAAGCTTAATAATGAAAGACTAAAAACAAATTTTGCCTACCTTTCTGTGAACCCCATTTATGTTAAGTTTTACCATGTATTTCCCACATGGATTATATTGTGGGTCACCATTTCTGTTTTGTGGAAATATTATACTGAAAGTAAAAAAAAAAGAACCAAATGAATGCAAATTCATTTTACAAATTCATTGGTTTCAAATATCATGTAGCTCTTTATTATTTTCAAAAATACATACCGTAGAAGTTAAAGTGCTTACCTTGTGATGAGTTTTTTCTTAAAGCGTCTTTCATATTGGGCACTGATAGCAAGCGAGGCAACAAAGGAGCAATCTGACACGATAGTCTGAAATATACAATGCAGTTATAAGTTATACAATCAATGCTGTTTTTTTTGTCTTTTCTCAAATTTATTTATGAAATAAGAGCAATTGTTTGAGTATATAGTGTTATACTTTTTACAAGCTGCTACACATGTCAGTGAAACCATTTTTTTATCCCTTGCTTTAAATTTGAAATGATCTTAAAACAGTTTTTAATTTTAAAAAACTTCACCACATGTAAATCTAAGATGCCACAAAATCATCTTTGGCAAAATATATAATCAAGAACTAATTGAGAGGAATGACCTGTTTAATACTGAAGCTAGATATTGCCATGATCATCTGGGGGTTATCCAAATAATCCTCTGGCCTAACCCAGCGGGAAAATTTGTTCTTCTGCTTGGGTGACAAGGTAAGCTTTCCATGTTTATCACTGAAAGATAACATGTGAAATCAGTAATTAGGCCACTTTACTGGATAATTGTGTATTTTATTAAGATAAATATATAATATAATAGATGTTTGATTTTTCAAAAAGAATTAAATTGAAAATGTACCCTGGAAAAGAAAGTGCTGGATTCACAATGGAGATATCAGAATGATTTGAATATATTTGAATATTAACAATATGATTGCACAAAATAAATCAATAGCTGGACTGACCTGTAAGTCACTGGATATGCAAACTTCTCCCTGACATCCACTGACATAAATGGGACATATTCTCTCCCATTTATCATTGATGTGGTTCTACAAAATAACCAATTAAAGTATTTCATATGAATAGAGCTTAAATATATTTATATTTTATATAGTTTATATTTTTGGAGCAAATGCTTTGAAAGACCACTGTGCTGCATATGTCATTTCATTTTATGTAAAAACTTGTTTGGTAAAATTGTATTTCAAGTCTAAAATGCATGCTATTCATTTAGCAATAAATCATTTAAGTAGAACAAAAATCTCAAAGATTTGCATACCTGAGGACCTGTATTTCTTCTCTGGAGTACCCCCCTCCTCCACCACTAGGGGGCGCTGGTTGTCTCTGTACCTGGTTCCTATTGCTGACCCTAGATGGCGCTGCATCATCATCCCTTAATGAGAAACCTAGAGGTCCTGGGATGATCTTATGTGTTGCTGCAGGGATGACCCCTCTGTTGACCTTGCTGGGAGAAGTAGGAGACGCTGCTGGTTTGGGGGCAGCTTGACCCTTCAAATGTTCAGCTCTGTATCAAATATATCACATACATTAAATATAGAACATATCAACACTATATATTTAATACCAATTACCTTCTTATGAACAGAGGCTCTTGACTAAGCACTAATGCATCCATTTTACAATCATATCATATACATAGTCGCTTCGAATGGTCTCCTCCCATCAAGCAACCCCCATAAGGGCCTTATATAGGGTGAATTCTAGAATCTGCCTCCTGGTCAGACCATGTTTGGCCAAAGGGCTACAATTTTGTTATTTTGGCTTCATTTCCAGTGCCCTTTTGCCTCTCTTTCCTCTTTACCTTTGCAAGCAAGCTACCCTTTGTCGATCTGACCTGTGTCAAGGTCAAGGTCATCTGAAGGTCACCGTATGACCCTTTAAGAAGGTAATTTGATATCGAAAGTGGCAATTTTTATCGAGTGATGCCTCATAGTGTCTAAATCTGGTGTTAACTCATTTTTGAAAATCAAGTCCATTAGGACCCTTTTTGCCTGGGGGCTGTCATATATAATTGCTCTCAGGTTATAAGTGAGAAATGATCAAATCATGACCACTGGAATATTCAGAGGCTTGCTTCAGGCCTGCCATAGGTGTTAACATATGAGGAGTTAAGGATGCTTTCATAATAGAGGTCTCTGAAGGGTGGATCAACTTATTCCACTTTACCATACCTTTCCAGAGCTTGTTCTGCAAGTTTAGTTAGTTTGATGTTGAGGTCTTTGTCCTGAGTCTCTCCTCTCTGAAACAAAACATAGAGTAAACATCCAGTTTTGACTCAAATATTACTTTATTTAAAGAACTTAAGCACCAATTTTGCAAACAAACGTTTAAAATTCACGTATTGATGATAACTGTATTTGTCTTTCATGTCTATTAACTTTTTCACTGATGCATCCCCATCATTGTCGGTGAAATCTATTTGAACAAGACCCCAATTTATATAGAGTTCTGTTTACTCACCAGTTTCAGGCACATCTCTACAGCCTGCATATAGAGTTCTGTTTACTCACCAATTTCAGACACATCTCTACAGCCTGCATATCGAGCTCTGTTTACTCACCAGTTTCAGACACATTTCTACAGCCTGCATATCGAGCTGTGTTTACTCACCAGTTTGAGGCACATCTCTACATCCTGCATATAGAGCTCTGTTTACTCACCAGTTTGAGGCACATTTCTACAGCCTGCATATCGAGCTCTGTTTACTCACCAGTTTCAGACACATCTCTACAGCCTGCATATCGAGCTCTGTTTACTCACCAGTTTCAGACACATCTCTACAGCCTGCATATAGAGCTATGTTTACTCACCAGTTTGAGGCACATCTCTACAGCCTGCATATCGAGCTGTGTTTACTCACCAGTTTGAGGCACATCTCTACAGCCTGCATATCGAGCTATGTTTACTCACCAGTTTGAGGCACATCTCTACAGCCTGCATATAGAGCTGTGTTTATTCACCAGTTTGAGGCACATCTCTACAGCCTGCATATAGAGCTCTGTTTACTCACCAGTTTGAGGCACATCTCTACAGCCCGCATATAGAGCTCTGTTTACTCACCAGTTTGAGGCACATCTCTACAGCCTGCATATAGAGCTCTGTTTACTCACCAGTTTGAGGCACATCTCTACAGCCCGCATATAGAGCTCTGTTTACTCACCAGTTTGAGGCACATCTCTACAGCCCGCATATAGAGCTCTGTTTACTCACCAGTTTGAGGCACATCTCTACAGCCTGCATATCGAGCTGTGTTTACTCACCAGTTTGAGGCACATCTCTACAGCCTGCATATAGAGCTCTGTTTACTCACCAGTTTGAGGCACATCTCTACAGCCTGCATATAGAGCTCTGTTTACTCACCAGTTTGAGGCACATTTCTACAGCCTGCATATAGAGCTCTGTTTACTCACCAGTTTGAGGCACATCTCTACAGCCTGCATATAGAGCTCTGTTTACTCACCAGTTTGAGGCACATTTCTACAGCCTGCATATAGAGCTCTGTTTACTCACCAGTTTGAGGCACATTTCTACAGCCTGCATATCGAGCTGTGTTTACTCACCAGTTTGAGGCACATCTCTACAGCCTGCATATCGAGCTCTGTTTACTCACCAGTTTGAGGCACATTTCTACAGCCTGCATATAGAGCTCAGTCGCTTCCTCCTTATTTTCTCCTGCATCCTCCTCAAAGGCCTGCTCCACTAAGAACTTTGCACGCTCTAACCCCAACTGCAGCACAAACATTTGGGTCCTGTATTTGGTAACTGATCAGTTGGCTTAGATCTCACTCTAAATAATTCAACATTTATGAGAATAAAGAAGATGGAACTAATCATATTACTCACCTGATCTTGAGTTTTGTGGGGAGCAGCAAAAGTTGTTACATCTTGTTCTGTTGATAAATAAAACAAGTTTACTAGAGGTAAGCAGTATAAAACTAACTTTGAATCTGCTGTGTGATGTGATGAGGAATCTACATCAGAAATACCACAAAAATGCAGCAGTGCATTTTTGGGGCAGTACATTTATCAACTTGTAACTTGAGTGTTTTACTTGTAATTGTACTTTTAATAAAAGTGAAGGAAGAAAGAAGACAAAATATTTATTAATGTTTTTTATTGCAGCGGATCAGTAAATTAAAAATAACTACACAATATCTGCAATGCTGGAATAGGCTTAAGGGCCAAATTTGATTTGTTTTTATTAACAACCTTTTCAACACTGCTTAGGTTATATCAGGTAAGATTTCTTGTGCATTATTACATAGACATGATAACATAAACCACTGTACTTGATAACCTGCCAAAGGAATTTGGCTGCAAGGAGAAACAACTCAGATATCCACCTTTCTTGACCATGTAGTTTGATCAAAGACCTTGACCTAACAGGATTCGAACCCCAGACCACTAGTATAGGAGACAGACATTTTACCAACTGAACCATGTTTCTCAGAACTTTTACTTACTTATATGTTTTAGTTGTTCTGCTCTATTGGAGTATTCCTGAGCTTTCTGTAAAATCTCAGGTCTCTGTGATCCTACCTCAGCAGCAGACTCCAATGCCTGACATGCCTCCTACATAAAAAAACATTGATAACTGTTTCAAATTCACATTATTTCTTTGCTTCCATCACTTTCTACCTTTTTATGAAGAGATAGAAATCTTTATTGGCCAACTCTGCCACTAAATGTAGAGATGGTCATATGTAATTATTCAAATCATAAATAATATCATGTTTCCAAAATAGTTCACTGTAAAAATACAAGGAAACAGCCCAAAAGAGTTTCAAGTGATAAATTATGCAAATAAATTGACAATTATTCAAATCAATTGGCAAAAGAATACAAAACATACAAAATTAATATAATCATTTAATATATATCTCACCCGGTAGTAGAAGATAGCTGTCTCATAGAGTCCCTCCTGGTCACACTTGACTGCACGCTTAGCAAACATCCAGGCATCCTGCTCCAAGGCAGCTGCATCTGCCATCTTTACCTTCAAACAGAAAAAATACCTGGTTACAAACAAAGGAAATACAACAACATGACTGAATGCAAATAGCAACAATACTGTGTTCTGTGCCATGAAATGCCTGTCATCTGATGCACAGCTAGGATCTGATCACTGTGCCTTTAGCAGTTACTCACAGAGCAACCATAATACACAAGCTCACCCTCAATGCTCCTTGATGTTATGATGTAACACGCGACCAGATGCTTAAAGGCTCCCCCCACCCACACACACACAATATGAATTTAACTCGGGTAGAAAATGTTATCCATGAGGTGCTGTCCATGGATGGCAGTATCGGATTAATATCACAAGATTTGTCAATTTTGAAAATAGAATATTGAATAACTCCTTACCATCCCTTATGAACCTTTTTTATGCTGTGAGAGTCCCTTTCTTGAGGAAGGGGACTGTAACTCAGTCAAAAATAATTGGAGGACACAGCAAAAGAAAATCCCTTTAAAATTTGCCATGCCACCAAGTGCCATCCTTTGCCTCTCTCAATTCACTTAAATCTGTCAGTCATAATGAGTTCATGAGACTGATGTTCTCTGTGAATCCAAGCCCTGAATGTTAAACATGCTAAAGCAAAAATATATTATTTACTGAAATAAATGGGAATAAAGTAGCCAAATAATGAAATATTCCATGTCAGAATAGGAATGACTACCAGTTACCAGTATATGCAGTAATTGACTGAGTATCAGCCCCCTTCCTCAAGGATGGATCCTCCAGTATAGAAAAGGTTCATATGGGATAGTAACAGTCAAGTGGAGTAACAGAATCAAAGAAAATTATTAGCATTTGTATCTAATGTCCCTTAGCAGTGTTTTCCAATGTTCTTTTATCCCAGCCCAAAAAATCATGTCCCTCACAACCTTGAACCCCCAAAAATTAGCTTTATCAAATACTAATTAGCTAGAATAACATCTTTCTGTTTAAATAGACAGAAGTTCTGTTTAAATAGACAGAATTTCAAAAAGGATCGTATTACTAATTGACAAGTAAATTATGTTTTTGTGTATAAAATAATGGTAAAATATCTAAACTTTTGACACTATTTGATAATGTTTGTCTCCATTGTGAAGAAAGATAAATATTTCAAATTATAGATCATTAATCAAAACTTCTTCTATTTAACCCCCAACAGATGGGAAGGATGTTCATGTCGTATTGTATCGTATTGTATTGTCCCATTGTTCTGGCTTAATGGTGTCATTTTGTTACATTCTCTTGGGCTGCAACTTGTTACAATGTAAACAGGATAATGAAGTCAGACAACTTGGATAATGAATTTTTGACACCAGAATTCTGTTAAGCATATAAAATAACCATGGTTATAAATTTGATCAATTCTGTATGCAGATATGCTAATCCAGGAAAAGATGGGTTATTCCTCCCAATTTACACAATTTTAATAGGTTGGTTTTTTAGGGTTTAACTCAATAGAACAATATTTTGAGTAAAGCTGTTATTAAATTCTAATATTTAAATTTACAAATGTTCTTAATTTTGTTTTGGGAAATGTGGTATTTTTTTAACTTCTAAGCATTGGACAGTGATGAGGTCCATTGCAGAAGCTACTGTCAAGTGGATTTTAGCAGAGGTAGTATGTGACAGCAGATAAATGATCACTAGATGATGTTTTCATATATATGCGTAAACAGCGATCCCTTCTGTACAGATATATATACCTATTTAGTTAAAGAGATACTTTCTAGTAAAATACATTTCATAAATTATACGATTAAATGATCATAAATACATAAATACATTGAAATTCAGAGACCAAAAAAATATTGCGGTAATGGTAAAATTGAGTCACACATACTACCTCTGCTAAAATTGTTCTTCCCCCATATTGAATAACCATGGTTATAAATTTTATTAATTTAGTACATAGATACACTAGTCCAGAAAAAAATTGGTTAGTCCTGCCAATCAACAAAATTTAAATGGGCTAGTCCGTTAGTACTCTCCTTTGCATCGGGCTCAGTAAATAACACCCTCTCCGCTTATGCGATCAGATATGTTCAAATAGGTCTGTTTCATTAGCCCCGCCCCTTGAGTGTATCCAACCGCACGTGCACGGTGCGATGATGTAATTACAGCCTTTCAGTAGGACAGCACGTGCACGATACGATGACGTAACTCGAATCTCTTGCTAATTAATATTCATGAGTGCCCAAATAGTACGATATTTGGTCGCGTCGGCGCTAGGCCTATATTGAAGAGGCCTAGTAAAGCTGGGTAGTCCGTTAGGGGTTAAGTGATAAAATATTTAACCATGGTTATTCATTATGCTCAATGAAGTGCTGGGGTCAAAAGTTCATGATCCAGTCAGTCTGACGTCATTATCATGATTACATTGTAACAAAGTTGCAGCCAAGAGAATGTTACAAAATGACGTCATTGAATCAGAACAATAGGGACGTCAACGTCCCTCCCGTCCGTTACCGGTGGTGGACGTTGCAGTCCTTCCCGTCCGTTCGTAATCCTGGTCTACATTTGCCAAGCCAGGGCCTGGTACGTTTTGCGCATACCGTACGCCCGATAATTCTGGTTCCGGAGTCGGGAGAACTTTAGCGTTCGTTTTGTGTTAGGGCCATTGCGTGCGCATCCAAAATTCTCCCGCCGGGCCGCCCTATCGTCCCTATGCCAAGCTGGGCGGGAGGATCGGGATCCCGATCACGTGACTTAGTTTCCCCGATCACGTGACAGTACGCCCTGTCAGGTGACAGTACTCCCGGTCGTGTTCCCGTTTTGGTGCAAAACGAGCCAGGCCCAAGTATGAATGATTCATGATCATGGGTCTGCTGAGGAGAGTAGTACTCGTACAGTGTTAGAACATAGCTATTAGATTGTTTCCATTTTCTGTGGCTCTGAGCTGGAAATTCTCTGAAGAAGCAGCATGTTCATTTAAAGTATTGTTGTAGTCTATTAATTCTTCACATTCATTGTTTTGAAAATTTGATTACAGTTGCAAATAAAGTGACTCGCGTATTTCATTCATTATCGCTCAAATGTTTAGCCTACTAAATTTAGCCTTTTTCGAAGTGTTTCCATTTTCTTACACATTTATAAACACGACTATTTTATGATATGACCATTCATGAATCACAGAACAAACTGTCATAAAGTATGGTGGTATAAATGTGAAGAAAGTGAAGCTTTACCTTTGACAGATGCGAAACTCAAATGTTGTTTACTTCCTTGATTTTGCTCGCAAGATGGCACTGCAAAATATCTGCCACCTAGCAGAAGACAGTGCATCTTCAAAGGGTCAATTTCACATCACTTAACTAATCTGGCCCTCTTGGATATAGTCCTTGCTTAAATCTATTAACTTCAAAATATTATTTTTAATACTCATAAGGTATTAATGTAATGCAATGCAAATCTTTATTCATCTTGGAAGTAGATCCCTGAGTCTACCAGAAAAGTGACAAAATTAATCACAAGATAATGCAGATACATGTATCTTAATTCAATATTTATTTTACATAGCAGAGAATACTTTACATAACCAGTGAATACAAATATTGAAACTAGATATATTTGCAGATTGAAAAACAAAGTGGCACAATATATTTAAGCCCCACAGGTATACATATATATACATGTAGATCATGGGAAATGACTAAATTGTTAAACTTATAAATATGATTTCATTGACGTGCAATATGTCATGTATCTGAAAAATATAAATTTTATATCATGTATTAAGTGCAAAGAGGAACATGGTATGTAACATATGAATATTGTCCAAATACCAAACTCTTAATTTGTGTTTAAAAATGTATTTACCTTGAACTCTATATTTTAAAAATCATCTTAAAAGATTTTATACACTTTAAAATAAACATTTAAAATTACCAGTGTATTTCAAATATTTGTGATATTTGTTCTCAATGGTTTCTCAAAAAAGACACAAAATGCTAAATAAAAATACAAGAGATGAATAAGATACACTTCAAGGTATTCCAAATTACTCAAATCGTTTATGATGCTTTAATCAGTTTAAATTGAGAGCAATATAACCATTATTATTGCTCTCAGGTTTGTAAAGCTTATATGTATCTATACATTTTTATATGTATTTGCTTATTTGTATTTATACATTTTTTTTATTTTGGGGTATTATGCCTCAATAACAAATGGAAAAAATGTGGTTTTACTAAATTTACATGCATTTCTGATGTAAAAAGAAATCTTTATGATTGGCTTTCAGTGAAATGTTAACGGAGAAGCCCATGGATACTTGATGAAGATCCAGGCAGATATCATCCTCTGTTCAGATATATAGGTCTATTGATAAATTTTAGTACAAAAAATATAGCAAATATCTAATTTCATTATTGTGGTGAAATCCTTGCAATTTAAAAAAAAATAAAAATAATTCTGTTGTTTTAAATATGACAGTCAAAGTTAATTGAAAACTTTACAACTTTTTCAGAACAAAACAGTCTTCAAATACATTAACTGCTGATCATGCTAATCAATGACAAAAGGTTCTTGTGTATCAACATTTTCTGGAAAATCAATAAATAATAAATACGTGTACCTTTTTACATTATTTTTCTCCTGCACTATTGACTTATTTAATCATTCTCTTAAGTTTTAACTAATAAACTGTTATTTTTCAGCCATGGTATGCTGATTTAAACATCTATTTGGTCACACATAATATTTAGTAAACATTTGAGGTTACACTGGGCCAGTGATCATTTCTGTTTTTTAGATGTTTTTTAATACATTCCATAACATAATATCACATGCAATTTCTAGCTGAGTCTTTAAAGCTATGCAAAACCCACTTAAATCAGCCAAGGACCATGTAGCCCAAATCTAAAATTAAGGAAAATCCAAAATTACCGTAAGACAATTTATTTTATTTCTTTTACAATGGATTATTAGGCATTTAATTGCCTTGAATACAATGTACAGCATAATCAAATTAAATGTGAAGTAATAAATAACGGATATGCACTAAATCAAGTGTGCATAGGCAAGACTCTAAGAAAGATAGGCAATTTTACAGATTCCTCTGGCTGGAGGTTTTCTCAACAAAAAAACCAAAAGAAAATCATTCAGGTACATCTCTCGAGACAATAACAATAAGCATTACACTACTCTGAAGCAGTTCTTTTCTGGTCATTCACCACAATGGCCAATATATTATGTAATCCAGAAACTGAACCTTCACATCGGAAGAGACAAACTTTTACACATTTCTCACTCATGAAAGTTGACCAAGATGACATTCAACTCAATCTTTTGCTTGGCTTTCAATATCATTATCATTAAATCAAGAATTAATTCTGCCCTTTTTAAAGTCTTTGACAAAATAGAAATGCTATTAAAATCAAAATATGTAAGTTTATAGCAATTTATGTAATTAATGGATGTACAACATATATATCACATCCAAATCATGTCAAACAGATGACAACATATGCACATTTTTGTACCAATAGCAAAAACATAATTTGTGGCTAAGTGCAATTATTTTCCATGCCTTTTGGAGTATAGAAGAAAGGTTGTATGATGATTTGGCTATACATTTGCAAAATCAGAATGGTTCTACACTTCAAGACAGACTATTATTTTATATAAAGAACCATTCCTCAGGTTTAAAAATGAAAATTGGAATTTGACAATTTATTATTTCCGCTTCTAGCATTATTCAAGAACTAATTTTTGCATTGGTCCTTATCAACAGTAGCTTGTATGGATAAGCATGGAGTGATTAAAAATTCTCAGTCTATTTTATGATATCATAAGTCAATTCTTTTGGGTGAATCTATCTGTGAAACCTTATGTTCATACATTCTTAACTCATTACTTTTACTTAATGTTGCAGATGACATAACCAAATATAAATTCTAATATAATGAAAAGTTGGAGGAATACTTTAAAACATGATACCCAGTACTTCCAAAAAATGGTGTCAGCCACAATTTACATTTGTTTATAACATGAATTTGAAATTGATTAATATTTCATCTAACCAAATAATAATATATCATTGGATAATGAAACGTCATACAAAAAATATAATTTTTCTATAACTATGTATCTGAACAAGAAATTATAAGATCTGCAGATACAATATCACATATCTCTCTTATCACTATTTTACACACATGCACACTGAAAATGAGATTACTTTATCTAATTATTTCCTCACAAACTAATATAAAAGCTTTTTTAGTTGGTAACATAGTTTCTAATGTTCTGACTGATGAATCTTAAACTTGAGGATCTTTAATAAACCCAATATTACAGTAAGAACAGTCAACACAAATATAACATATACCGTACATGATGGAAGGAATCATGTTTACCATGATGAGTGTTGGTGCTTTGTTAAGAGCAGAATGTACACTGAATGTACATACCAATAACTGTTAATCAGAACCAACCAAGGATTCAGCATGTAAAATCATTGAAAACCCCATACATATATATCAAATGAAATAAAGCCAAATGATTTCAGAGAAATATGTTGAATAAACATATCTCCATCCATGCACATTGTTTTTCAGTTTTATGAGCTGGCAGTAACTTTCCTCTCATCACTCATCCAGATGTCTGTGTTGATAATAGTTTGCTGATCATGATGGACCAATTTTCAATACAGGTCATTTGCTGTCCTTATATAATGTTGCTAAGAGAAGAACAAGTATATATAATCCCTCATTAAGCATTTAGTGCTATTTAAGAAAAGAGCAAGTGTTCATTTCTCCTCAGCAAGCAATCACTGTTGATTAACAATGCTCAAGAGAAGACAAGTATTTTTCTCTCCTCACAAAGGATTCAGCATGTAAAATCATTGAAAACCCCATACATATATATCAAATGAAATAAAGCCAAATGATTTCAGAGAAATATGTTGAATAAACATATCTCCATCCGGGGTCATGTTCTTTGCCAAACAAGTTTTGATTTCTCATTACTTATTTCTCCTTGTCAACCAATCCATGTCGCTTCAGCTTTGAGATGTAGAACTTTTCCAGATTATCAGCACATTTATAGTACTCTGTGTCAGGACTGTTGTAGGAGCGGCAGTTGGCAAACATTCTCTGCATGTCTCCCAGGAACAGGTGTTTGTGGCAGTAATAGTTGTTTCGTAAACGCTCACTTATGGTTTTCAAATCTAAAATTGAACATCATTTTGTAATATTACCACCTAAAAAATCAAATGTTTTTCAGTTTAAGCCATTTAAAGTTGCTGTAACAGATAATATGGTGTAAAATTTTACAAAAGCAATTTCCCACCATTCAGAAGTGTAACCCATGTGTAAACACATCAACCACTTCACTTTTTGGTTTTGATGGGTCAATATTAAGTTTTTTAAGAAAGATTCAATGCCAGAGCTGGAAAAAATATCAGTCCCATGGGTTCAAAATTTCAAATTTTCCTCATGGGGAATCCTAGTGATGTCATCACCTCAGCTGCCAGGCTCCTGCTTCCCATTTTAAAATGGGAAGAAAGAAGTTATATCAAACCAAGGCAGAAAAAAATAAAGCCAAGAATGATACCAGAGTTTACATTTAGAATTCCATAGTACATAAACATGCATATACACATTGGTGAAGGAGGTCTGTCACATGGATCCTTGTTACCCTCTCATCATGCCTACTGCTAACCGGGGTCATGTTCTTGCACTCCATATGCTAAAAATAGCTACCCTCAGCAGCTGTGTGGGGTATACCCCAGTCAGCAGCACCGTTATAGATGACAGCCTGATGACACCACATGGTTTGAGATAAACATTTGATTTCTATGCTTGTCACATATATATTATCACAAACCAGAATGGGAATGTGTTGTGTGGAACATGTCCAACCAATTTTGAGGTATGCAAAAAATTACCCAGGAAATGATATTATCTGTTACAGCAACTTGAAAAATGCCAAAGGACATACTGACAATAACATTTGGGATCATAAGTAGCTGGATGATGGGTTAGAAAGCTTTAATTGATAAGAGGAGCTCTTTTTTCCTGCATGTTTCCCAAAACAGATCTTTATGAAAGTGTCCTTCTTAAACAGGAGAAACTTTACCAATGTAAATGATTTCTATCAAATAGATTATGAAATGATACCAGACTTTATGGCATAAAGACAACGTACCTATGGGATATCTGATATGGTCATAATAGTCTGGAGCTTCCGATTTATCCACAGGTTTCTGGAAGGGCCAGGCACTACTGTGCCCCTGAAATGCAAGCAGATACTGTGTCAGAATGCAGATTTATCCATAAAATGTATACAAATCATCTTTAACCTGAACTCATTCTTTCTGTCTAGATTCTATCACTGGTGGTAGCAGTACATTGAGCACAAAAGAATTCCCTTAACATAAATGTGCATTAAAAAATGGACTTCAATCATAGAATAGATCCTCTGCCTTTTTTCCTTTTTTTTAAATTGAAGAGTCTGTAAAATTTGCATCCACAGAGTAAATTGATACACATCAATAGAAAATATGCAATTCTCTAAGTTTCATTGTACCAAACTATTTACCAGGAATGCACATCATTGTAATAGGTATTTTTAATTCATTTTGCATTTTTTAATCTTCATAAACTGTGTTTACCTTCAAAGCTTGAAGAACACTCTTGAGGGCTGAGTATAGCTGGTCAGGGTCCATGGGGGCTTCTTGGCTGCAGGAAGGAAATAACCAAATCTTTCTCATTAAATACTCAACTGGTCCAATCAGGATTAGTCATACATCTGAAGAGCAATTCACTTTTGTTGTGCAAAATATAATCATCCTAACATTAAAAGAAATACTAGTATTTTAACAACTACATCAAAATTAAATTAAATAATCTCATGGACTTCCTGATTAAGAGAACATTATAAAGGAATAGAGTATGATCTCACATTTTGTCTGAGGACCTGAAGCCGGCTTCGACGACTCCGGGAATGCCCTCTATGGGGATCTGTGTGACACCATCCTTGAAGCAGGATAATCCCTGGTACACACTCTGGATCTTCTCCCTCTTGTGCTCCACCAACTTCTGGATAATCTGGACAAAAAGAATATATCAATAAATGTGTTTAATTGTTTTAATCTGCATGTTTTAATGGCCCCTTTAAATTTTGAGATACATTTTTATTAATAACATAATAGAATGCTATGTTGAAAGGCCAAATGCTGGGATACCTTTTTCTGTTTCCATATAACTTGTGACAGCTCAGTGTACTGTATACGAGGGTCAAGTTCACACCCCATCAGTGTCGCCCCCTTGTAGTCTTTGATGTAACCAACATACTGATTTTTAGGCAGTTTGATATCTTGTGAAAACCCCTGAGAATTGAATACATCATTTAGATTCAATGGTATATAGGTTTTATACAATATTAATCAGTATGCATGTACATATTTCAATGTTGTGAATTAAAAATTTAATATAGGTAATTTCAATGTCATTCAATTTTTTTATCTGTTTCTTTATTATAGCAGTTAGTTAAAGAACTGTTACAGGTATTTTGTCTTGATATTTTAACAATTTAGGCTTTATAATGTCGAATCTATATATTTTAATGTTCAAAAATATATCAATCAATGCAACTAAACAATATGATTCTCACAAAATCTGATCAAAGTCTTTGTCTTATCATTTATTCAAATCAAAATAATAATATAATTTTTGAAAAAGTACCTGTTTCTTGAAGTACCCTATAGCATGTTCATCAGCAAAGGTGAGGAAGTGAAATATATCATGTTTGATATGATAGTCTTTCAAATGGTTCATAATGTGTGTACCATAACCCTAAAATTACAGAATAACAAGCTTAATAAACTTCTGAAGAAACTTCAAGGCTAATAAACATCTGACAAATATCTGAATTATTAACATTTGTATATGGAACAGGAAAGATTCAAAACCTCATCCTTCCAAATAACCTTACAATATTACAAGAATATTTAGCAAATTTGTTATTCGTACATTTGTAAAGAGACTGATTTTCAACTGGAGGAATCATCGCATTTACCTTAACTTGTTCATTGGCTGTCACAGCACAGAACACAATTTCCGTGAAACCTTGTGTTGGGAACATTCGGAAACAGACCCCTCCAATCACACGACTGTCTTTTACCAGTGTCAAACACTTGTGCTTACTATTAATGAAACAAGCAAAATTAAAACAGGGAAAACATTTTTTTTAAAGTTTATTATTTCAGTGAAAATTTATTGAATCTTAGAAAATAATTGACAACATCATAATTATTTCTTTTATTATGCACCAATTGTTAGAAAAATCACACAGCATTACTACTTTTATTTAGTATGTCTTTTTAAAGTAAAGTGCATTCTATCTATCAATCTGCAATCCTGAGAAAATTCCATCCTTAGATATATAACATGACGGTCATCCTTAGATACATGTATATATAGCATGACAGTCAAGATTGCTTATCAGATCATTTGGCACAGTATACTCACGGATCAAATACAAGTCTGGTGATATATTGTTTGGGCATTCTTGGCAGTTGTCTGGCATAGATATTCTGAAGTCCTATCAGCCACATCTGGGTTTGCTTCGGCGGCTGTCGCACGATGGAGTTTGAGATCACATGGAACTGGATGACACCACGCCTCTCCTCCATTCTGGCCACCTGGTCTCGTGCCACATGAGCTTGGAACAGATTAACCTGCACAAAATAACATCATCTTCAATTCAAAATGTATAACTGAAATAGAATTATATTATATTAATTATATGGACTAATATTTCTGAGGAGCAAAAAAAAAAATACATGGTTTGTATAACCATAGTTGGCGGAAAAGAACATTCTTTCCCTGTTTTATTTCATGAGTAAGTCACATTATCCCCATAATTTCAGATATGCCATTGGGATGAGTAAGTTGACATACAAAGCCATGGATGACACTCACCTCAGAGGAGACCATCTGCTGAGGATGATTAATATCCTCCACGTAATCCCGCACCAGATCCATGGAAACATCACCTTCAATCTTCCTCTTCTTTGATGGCGGCTCCTCTGTTTTCACTTGTGCAACGTCAATGGTCAGTGGTCTTTTTTCATCTGAAACAGAACACATTTTCTTTAATATTGTAAACATTCCCAACATGATAATTCTAAGCTGTCATCAAACATTTATAAGGTGATAGCTCTACTATGATGATTTTACCAGGCTATTAAAATTTATGATTTTCTTGTTTTATGATTTTTTACTTTTATGATTTATGATTTTCTTGTTTTTTCTTGACACATGTTTTAACTACATTGGGAGACATCAACATTGAATAATTCAGTAAGCACACGCATATAGCATAACAAAGCAAGCTTACTCTGTTCCTGTGCCCGGGTACTCCTCCTGGTGGACAAACCAGGCGACAGATTGAGGGATGTGAAGTTTGAAGAGTTTTCTATATTGTTCGTGGTGGATGGTTTTGTCACTGTCGCTGTGCTATTATTTGGTGTTCCACCTGTAATGATAGCAAGAAACCTAGTGTTGAAAGTTCATCGTTTCCAATATTGGACACAAATTTGTGTTGTTAATTTTAAAGGAATTTTCATCCAAGATTAAAAAAAACGATAAATGTGGTGTAATAACATAACCTGGTTTATTTACCTGCTGGTGGTGAAACTGGCATATTATTTGGATTTGGAGAGAATTCTGGGTCCCATATTGGAGAACTTGGTCCATATACTTCTTCTTCTAACATTGACAAAAACCTTAAATAAAACATCAAATATATGGATGAATGATTTCACACATTCAATACAATATATTCTATTCTTGTGGAAATTAATTAAATTTTAGTGTCCACTCATCAATCATAAACTATGTAGCTCTAATCAAATTCTTTACCTTGGGAAGTGAGTAAGCACTAGAGTTCTTTTTTCTGGGGGCATCTTATCTGTCTCAGCGCGAATCTTGTCAAGTAGTTGGCGTCTCATGGTTTGGAATACTGAGCGCAGCAAAGTACGACCAAATATAAGTGTTGTCTCATAGCGTGGTAGACTTTTGCATAAGGCAGGCACGTGACAGTAGCATAACCACCTGGAGCATAAAGTCACCTGTATTAGACTTTGATAAGAATATATATGAGGTACCACCAAGTAACATCACATGAAGCAGCTTAAATGAATGTATTATCAAATCATTTAAACAGCTTATTTTCAAATAGAATCTTGAAAAAAGTGCAAAACATGCATGATTCCCTCCTTAAAGTACAATATTGAAAACATGGCTTCTATTTTAAAATTCAAGCCATGTCATTTCAAAATAAATTCTTCGCTCAATTTTGATGTACCAAGCTGCATATTCAGACAGATGACACTTTCAGTGGCCAAGAGGTAAAACCAATGTTACCTTGTATAATTAACCTTGTACCCTGAGACATCCTCAGTCTGCTGGTGCTGCTTCCTGTTTGTAGGAGTTTCCAGTTTCCAGTGGTTCAGACAGTGTAGAAACATTTTTGCCAAGTCATACATCATCTGCCACTCCTTTTGGTCCAGATATCCAAACTTATACACCACAAAGTTGGTCACTCCCTGAAAAATAACAGAAAACAATTGTTAACATCAATATTGTGTCGAAATGTGTTCAGTTATAAACTCATTTAGGTTACCCATAAAAGGTCTAAATGCATTTAGAAAAAAAAAACGATGAATAAAACACCCATTTTGTTGTTGTTATCATTGTATTTGTTGTTATCATTGTATTTGTTTGTAATAAAGACCCTTTTGTGTCATAACTGTTGTTTTTATACCAGGAGATAAGAGTTCACAAGTAATCAATAAAAACTGAATAAGAAGGAACTATATAATTCAAGGCAGTGGAGGATGGGAACTCTTACCTTGGCAATGCTGGGTTTCTCAAACGGAGGATTTCCCATGGGCCCTACCTCTACTGAGGGCTTGCTCATATTCTGGATACATTTCCTCAACAGCTAGAAGGAAAATAAAAGGTTCAGGATTATTAACAAATGTTAGCCTGCTTAATCATCTAAAAGAATGAAAATAAATTTACTCCAAAAAATACTGACTTTTGAGGTAGGTTACTACTCCCATAACATTTACCTTGAAGAGATAGAAATAAACTTTTTTGGTGTCTGCATCCTCTTCTTTGGCAACACATTTAAAGAGATTCTCCACATCAACAACAATGCCAAGAAGGCGATCAAGCTCTTCCTCATCCACATTATCCAAGTGTGACACATGAGCTCCTGTAAAAGGCATGAGAAATGTATTCACGAATATAACCCAAACACACTCCTATAAGCCATCATCACTCAATTCAATGATCATACTGATTACACATATTAAACCTGTTAAATCATACAAAGTTGATGCCAAGAACATGTTTGGTCACACTTTAAACCTGATAGGTTAATAACGAAATGATGTTACACTACAATTTAAGGGCTAACCAAGAAGATATTTGACACAAAATGATAAACTGAAAAGATCCTATTTTCTAAACAAGAGAATTTGATGCTTGCTTACCAAGTGTATGACTACAGCTGCGACAGGGATCTGTCAAGTTGGCAAGTGGTTGTGTTGCATCCACACGTGCTTGGTTCGGTGGAGGGTTTGGATTCTTCCATCCATTGCACTTGCAGGACTCAGACTGATGTCAATTGAAAGTTCAAAATATTATTCTCAATGGGGGCATAAAATTAGATGAGAGATATGGAACTTGATGACAGGCACATAACTATATATCTTTTGTGCACAAATTACTATCTTTTAAATTAATCAGTTTGTCTTCAGTCTTTTTCAAAAAGCCAAATGATATTACAGATTGATATTACCATTGTGAGCCATTAGTTTCAATGTAAGTTTACATTAATTAATAGTAGACTTCCAGGAGAGAGTTTTAGAATAGCAATAGACATTTAGAGCAATAACATCACAAAAATGTTCCCAAGGAGAGTGTAAATACAGGAAGAATAATCTTTTTTAAAACAAAATTATCCATCAAGCCAGTCACTTTTCTTATTGTGTCAGATAGCAATGCATTCAGAATAAGACATCATTGTGATTAACAAAGAAAGCTTACAAGTAAAAAAGGCTTGGAAGTGGCCTTCTAATCAACATATATATGAAAGATACCTGTTGAATCTTTCCGGATTCATGACCATTGATGGCATGATTATTAGCAGTCAGGCATAGTGAGATAATGTGCAATCTAAATTATGCATCATCAGCAAATAATTATAGTAAACCATTCTTTGCCAAAACATACTTTGGCAAATATTCACCCACATGTTCACAGTAGTCCATCATCATTTCATAATTGTCAAATTTCAACAAATCAGTTCTGGATAAAATGACTTTAACAAGAGCTTCATGTACAAATGAGGATTCAGCACGAGATGCCAACATTATGGAAAATGCAAGTGCTGTTATTTTTGGCGGGAATGGTACGAGCACCACAGTGACTGTAGCAAATTTTCTGCCACTGAATTATCCATCAAGCCAGTTAAATCTTTAAAGGGATTAAGCACCAATTCTACAATTCGGTAAAATTGAAAGCTTATCCACATATGAACATCATGACAAATTAAAATTATAATAGAGTAATAATATAAGTTACTATAAGACATAAGAGTTACACTCCCAGCACAGGTCTTTTGGAGCCATAAGCTGCACGTGACGGTTAAACACGGGAGTTAATTATTGACCCACTTTCTCTGCTCCCAGCGCTCAACACAACGCCACACAAGACCACAACGCCCAGCCAGCGCTGCAAACTTGTGTGATTGTATGTGTGTCTGTTACTGAAAAATATGATGTAACGCTGCAACGCTACAACGCTACAGCATAACGATACAGCGATGCAGCATCACAACAACACATTCAGACACCACAAATATCTGATAATGCTAAACATCTTCTGGCTGTCACAGGTTAAACTTCCGATCATTTGAATATTATTGTGACTTAAATAAATAGCATGGGCACTCAATTATCACACTGAGCCTGTCTCTTAGTGGCAGGGGCGCTGCATAGTCGCTGTACGCTTTAAAATAGGGCCTCTTTTTATATGAACACGGGTAGCGTGAACTTTGTTTGACCTCAATTGAGGCTCCACATAAAAATGA
This sequence comes from Amphiduros pacificus, assembly GCA_949316495.1. NCBI lineage: Eukaryota > Metazoa > Annelida > Polychaeta > Phyllodocida > Hesionidae > Amphiduros > Amphiduros pacificus. The sequence goes on along the minus strand of OX439004.1, from coordinate 19,923,719 downwards.
CGCCAAGAAAGAAGTGTGCTTTCATAAAGGAGGCAATTGATTAGGGTCTTGTTAAAATAGAATTAACAGGCAAACATGGGGATGCATCAATAAAATAGAAAATAGACAACAAAATAGACATCATTTTTCACCAATATGTGAATTTTAAACGTTTTTATTTTTTAAATCGGTGCTTAATCCCTTTAAATTACTGGCCCGTACAAGCCTGGAGGCTAAGAAAATGGCTCTGGGCCATCGATCAATCGCTAATATAGAGATCTGGATGTGAAGTTACCAACATGCTAAACCGATTGATAACTGGATCCTGCCCGTGGGATCCTGCCAAAGTAAAATCTCAGAACTTTAACCCCTAAACATGCTACCAGACAGGAAGGATGACAACGTTTCATCAATTTAGTATGTTGATACACTAGTCCAGAAAAAAACTGGTTAGTAATACCAATAAGCAAAATTTAGATAGGCTAGTACATTACGGTTAAAAGAGTACCGTAAAATCTCAACAGGCCCCCTACCAATCTCTCCGACCAATGATTAAATATATAGGAGCTGTACAGTTCTGGTTTCGGTAAAGTTGTACAGTTCCAGTGTGTACTTTTCAATGGAAAAAAAATGCGGTCGGCAATCAGCCTATAAAAGCTAACGAACATAGGATTCACGCAATCATACGATTGGCTGATAATAAGGAAAATGTTTTGTACACATTAAACAAATAGAACATCAGACTTTTTGGCATAGAAAAGTTGATGACTGGAATAAATAAAATGTTATAAAACAATGCACCCAGTGATCTCGCCTACGTAACAATGTGCACTTGTGTGAAGAAGCAAATTGTTACAAAACATACAAATTGTTGCTACTTCATCATTTCTTGGTCAATGTACATAATGAACAACTCAAAATTTAGCTTTTGGGCTCTTCTCTTCATTTGTGCTCCATATAGTAATTTTCATCTTAATGCATAGAAGAAAGATCAGTGCGCAGAGGATATGATCCTATGCCCAAAGGTGGGACTATAACTTGTAAATCTCACAAGAATATAAGGGTTTTGAATATAACATATGATCATCGGTACCTGGATGATATGAGCGTGTGCCAGTATGAGCGTGGGACTATATGAGCGTTGGACTATATGAGCGTGTCCCTTAATGAGCGTATATATTTATATATACTCAGTCATATATATATATAAATATTGTATTTTATTTCTAATACATTCACAAAACATCCTCATAACATTCTGAGGGTTTTGTGTGTGCCACACAACAAAATTGATTGTTAATATTGACGCATTATTACAAAATTGGTTGTCCTACCTACGAGGGACTTCCTTGTGAAAATCATTGACAGCTCAACTGACAAGTTGAACCCAAATGTATCAAATATTGAAACACACTGCTGCTAATGTATCAAATATAGTTACAAATGATAAAAGATTGTTACATTACACTAAATTACTTCTGTGAACCACGCTCATATAGACTCACACTCATAAAGGGACACGCTCATAACGTCCCACGCTCATACTGGCACACGCTCATATCGTCCAGTATTCTGATCATCTATTTATAAAATAATTAATGTCAATTGTTACTGGTGGGTATAAATCACTGTAGCACACAAGTATATAATTTACTGATAATGTTTTGATGGAAAACATATTGATTGAGAAAGACCAAAATGCATAAAATTTAGACCTAATAGTTCTTACCTTACAGGTTGAATAAACAGCTAGCTTTTCCAGTTTCTTCTGACGGGGAAACATTTTTACAGTCTGTGAAGGACAGGCAACGATTAAACAACCAAAAATCCTAATGTCAAGAAAGAGTAATGATTACTCATTTCTTTATTCCTGGTGTATTATCATTGACTTAAATTGTTACACTGAGTTGTCGGTACAACATTTGCGGAGGCTGCACAGTTCGGTAAGCAATCAGTGTCAAAACAAAAATAAAATCAAGAAATATTTTCGGCCTGTTTGAATCACAAATTACTGTTGATCTCGAGTTTTACAACTGCAAAAGATTGCGCTTTAACTAAAAGACACTCCCCAATATTGCTACATGATGACAAGATCGCGGTGAAGTTGATATTGGTATTTTATGGCCAATTTTCGTCGAAAAATGAGAATTCTTTTCGAAACTTTTATTTCCGTTTCCGTCTCATGGTACCCTATCGTAGAATTAATACTTACGCCACCTAATGGATTTAGGTAACCCGACTGATGTAGTAGCAGTCGTCAACATCCGGTGTGGTAGGAAATGCAAAATCGGTAAGAATGTTCACAAAATATTATACCAAATGTGCACGTGTCGGCACAACATCTGATGAAAATCTCTATTTAAAAGTGTGTGATATTGCAATATTTCGTGCAGTTGGTTGTCAAAATACCAAAAGGTTAGCTAAATTTTAATCTTGAGTCTTGTATGAAGCTCTGGAGGTATCATTCGTGCCTCGCACTTCGCTTTTTAAGTTTCGCTATAGTCATGGCATCCACTCCCTAAATAACTAGCCCTTTCCTTAGGATATATTCTGCTATATTTTATTTGCATTTTAAACATATTTGAGCAGCTTAGGGGCAGTTTTTAGGTCGTGGAGTACTTAAGTAAAAAAATCTGTTTTTTTTCATTCTCCTGCCTTCTTCGTGGAAATTCACTGTTTGCATAATAATCTTGGGGGGACATTTATTGAAACCTCACCACAAATATTCCTTACCTATTTTAGAATATGACTGTCCTGCTAATTCAACATTTAAACATGTACAAGCCTGATAAATCAGGAATGACAATTTAAATTTTATCACAAGAAATATCCAAATGTTTGTAACAGTAAAAATGCCAGGAAACATCACCAGATAAAAACACTCTTGAGACAGTGAAAAATGACTCCCCACAATGAACAAAAAGTGGAGGGTGAAATTGAGTCACGTGGTCTAAACCAGTCTTAACATTGGCGGCCATTTCAATTCTGAAGAAGCTGAAATTCTTCTCCATTTAAAAGTGTGATAACTGACTTAAAACAGAATAAAATTATTGTTTTACAACTGGATATTGAAGAAAACAGATTATACTTTGCAAACAACCAGGCCATGTAATCAGTGAGTACGTAATTACGACACCTGCAGTGTGTGTTTACCACGCGCAGCTCAGTGGGCTGCGCTAGGGCAGATTAAATTTGACGATCTCTCTCTAGCCGTGAAATGGCCGCCGGACCCAAAATAAACAAAAGGCAAATTCACTGCTAGAGATCCTCGAGCTAGTTTCGCTATATTCGTACTTCTACTTCGCCATATTCGCATTTCTACTTCGCTGTATTCGCATTTCCACTTTGCTTTATCGCTCTTCTACTTCGCTATTTTCGCATTTCTACTTTGTTATTTTCGGCCCTCGTCTTCTAATCTTCTCCCTTCGCCTTTAGCGAAGTGCGAATATGGCGAAGTAGAAGTGCGAATATAGAGAAGTAGAAGTGCGAAAAAGCAAAGTGGAAATGCGAATACAGCGAAGTAGAAATGCAAATATGGCGAAGTAGAAGTACGAATATAGCGAAGCTTGAAAAGCGAAGTGCGAGGCACGAATGATACCTCCAGAGCTTCATAGTCTTGTTTTACTGACAACTTCTTGAATCTTGAGAAAATATAGCCCTGGATATGAAGCTCTGGAGGTATCATTCGTGCCTCGCACTTCGCTTTTCAAGCTTCGCTATATTCGTACTTCTACTTCGCCATATTCGCATTTCTACTTCGCTGTATTCGCATTTCCACTTTGCTTTTTCGCCCTTCTACTTCGCTATTTTCGCATTTCTACTTTGTTATTTTCGGCCTTCGTCTTCTGATCTTCTCCCTTCGCCTTTAGCAAACTTTATATACTACAGTAAGCTATGAAGCTCTGGAGGTATCATTCGTGCCTCGCACTTCGCTTTTCAAGCTTCGCTATATTCGTACTTCTACTTCGCCATATTCGCATTTCTACTTCGCTGTATTAGCATTTCCATTTTGCTTTTTCGCCCTTCTACTTCGCTATTTTCGCATTTCTACTTTGTTATTTTCGGCCTTCGTCTTCTAATCTTCTCCCTTCGCCTTTAGCAAACTTTATATGCTACAGTAAGCTGCTCACTGATTGGCTACTAAAGGCGAAGATAGCGAAGGCGAAGGGCGAAGATAACGAGGGCAAAGGGCGAAGATAACGAAGTAGAAGGGCGAAAATAGCGAAGTAGAAGGGCTAAGTTAGAGGCGATGTACGAAGCACGAATGATACCTCCAGAGCTTCATAGCTCACTGATTGGCTACTTGAATATGAAGTGCGAAGATAAGAAAGGCGAAGGTAGCGAAGTAGAAGGGCGAAGATAGCGAAGTAGAAGGGCTAAGTTAGAGGCGATGTACGAAGCACAAATGATACCTCCAGAGCTTCATACCTGGATGACCACATCAGCTACAGCAGAGCTGGGCTGATTGGGGTCATGGATACTCCTTACCATTTTACCAGTCAGTCAGCAGATAATCAAGTTTTCTTTTATACATAATATATTTAAGGGGAAATCTTGATTTCATCTTAAAGAATAAACTAACCTCAAGTGATTCACCTAGATTTGGACACCCCTTTTCCTGCTAATACTATACTTGGAGGATTTAATCCATCTGACAAAACTAGTGTCTTCTGCTCAGATATCCAAAATGGTTCCTGTCACAACCAATCCATAAATATGCAGTAGAGACCTCTGGTAAGAGAAAAATGACAGGGAGCAGTCCATAGTTCTAGCAGATCAATTGACCTTGTCAAACTGCATTGTGAGTGAAGTTATCAACACAGTCTGTGGTTGAAATGCATTACTCATTTGCATAGTGATACTTGTAGTCAGTGAAAGGCTCATGGTGAGCTCTTTGGTTAATTTCACTCTTAAGTCTCTAGACTCCTGCTTATTAAAAACATTTATTCACAAAGATTTCCCTATCAATTCCTAAGTTCTTCTGCCAAAGTTCCTTTTGAAAATTGACTTTATATTTCACAAAATACCAAATGTTAGTTGATTCTAATGTGTTGGTATTTACATTCAGTTTTTTTCCAGAACTTGACATGAGCTATAGTCAGTGTAAAGAAGTTGCATTTGGGTCCACATGTGAGTTGTTTACATGAAGTTGCATGACCTGACTGCAGCCCATTCATTCATAAATAGCAAAATTAGTCCATTTCATGGAAAATTCCTTTGACATTGCTCAGGTCGTAAGTTACCGAATGAGTAAGAATTGGTTTTATTGACATACAAATGTCTATCAGCCTGCCACCTGGTGGATAAGTATATAATTTAAATTTAGTTTGCAAATAGAAATTTGGAAACAGATCAAATGTATTGAAATAGGGTGGTAAAATGAGAATAATACTTGCAAGTATTTAATCATTTTTTTTAATCATAAGACAAAACAATTTCACTTTTTGTGTGAAGTAAACAATGACTACTCCCCAGATCCTATTTTCTGACTTACTTTCTGGGTTCATGCAGTGGTTTGGCCTTCTTGCCACCATTTTTTTAAATGGCTGAAAAACAACTCCTTGTTATTATGAGGATTAAAGTACAGAATTATAGCAATTCTTTCATTGAATAATGATGTTCTGATGGTGACGAGCTAGATTGAGGCCAGGGCAACAACATACCTGTTGATAACGAGACAAAGTCACCATTGAGTAGGTGAAATCAAGGATATTCAAGTTCCTACCAAGGAAATGATTAACAGTAAATGGAGCTGAATTCACAAGTGAATCCAGCTCCATGGAGTAAGAGAAAATACAGCTTTATATATGATATGTACTGAAATGTAGATGTGTTTTAAAAAAGTGAGTTCAATTACAATTTACGTTAATTCTAACCAGTGTTCACCTTATATATAAACTTGTGAGGCAAAGTTGTGAGGCAGGCAGGTCGTGAGGCGGAACGCCGTGAGTTGGAACGTCCAGCACCCGTCTTGACAAGTGTTGTTGACAGGTGTATGAACTGGGATGTTACTGTTTTCAATTTGTGACATATAACTTTAATCATACATTTAGTAGTCACTGATCTGGACGAGACCTAATGCGACTGCGTGTACTTAACACGTTTTTAATGTGAATGGAGTTTACCACAGTGGCTGAGATTCTGTGTTAAGTACAGACAGTAGACAGTGTTCATGTAAACAAACATGTATGTGGGTTGCTAACTCAGATCCGAGAAAAATACTAAATATTTTTATATTGCTCTCAGCTTAAATTGCTGTATAATAATGGACAATAATGAGTCACAAACATCAATGAAATGTTAAGGAAGATATTTAAAGGTATTAAGCACTAAATCTGTAATTTCTTGTATAAAAAGCATATCTACATAAGAACTTCATGACATGTTGAAGTTTAACATAGAGTAAAAAGATTATGCACATGTAAACACAGGTAGCGCGAACTTTCTTTGACCTCTGGTGAGGCTCAAAGCAGGGTAGCACTGTTTGACGTCATTCTGGCACTATTCATGTTGTCATAAGCATATTGCCATACTCTTATGATGTCATTTAACCTTTTAGTGCCTCTATGATCACACTCCACATAAAAAATGATGCCAAGAAAGAAGTGTGCTTTCAAAAGGGGGCTATAAATTAGGTTCCTGTTAAAATAGGTTTTACAGACACCTACTGGAGTGTGTCAACCAAAACAATATATAGATATGAAAGGCAAATATCTTAATTGTTAATCACAGCTTAATCCCTTTAAGAATATGAATTTTTGTCTTGACAAGTGTTGGAATATAATTGTTCACAGATAAAATCATCTAAATAAGAATTTAAATAAATATTGTCTGTTTCTGTACCCACCATTTATGAGGTCTATTTGCCCTGGAAAGATTTTACAGTCATTTGCCAGTTCAATTAGGCCTCTAATAATTCTCTTATAGTCCATGTGTATGGTATCCTTATTGGAAATTTTGTACAGGAGAACGATAATCAAAGAGTAGTATATATCATGCTATTAAAATTGATAACTTCATCAATAACTTCAGATACATTGAGCCAATGTCAAAAGAAACAGAAAGGTACCAGCCTTACAGGCGGAAGAACAAGGTGAAGTATGAGGAAGACCCATACACAGAAGCTGTGCGAGCTGCCGCAGCCAGAGCCAAGAAGATGGCATCACAGCAGATGAGCATAGATGATGACACAGATGATGACACAGCAAGCATTGCCAGCTCAGCATCCTCAGTGTCTAGACCATTTAAAAAGTCGGGTGTGTCACCTCTGAATCGAAGGAGATCTTTGCGTCTTGCACAGAAAGAATATGAAAGTTCAATGGAGACATCACCCATACCATCTATGGCATCGCTTGAGAGGAAATCCACCACTTACAGTCTCAGGCAAAAATTGGGTATAGCTTCCCTACATAGTCAGGATACTGTCAATATGAATTCAAAAAAGCCAAGACTAGAGAGGATGCAGACCTCAAAAAGGTAAAAAAAACTGTGAAATGAATGTTATCTTATTGCTTTCACCTATGGCTAGTTCCTGCATTTTGTAAGATAAAAGTATTGCAAGATAAAAAATACTTAAGTATAAATCTGACGATGTATTACAGCTGTTCAAGAAAGATTCAATCAGGTCCTCAAAAAAGAAAGATTACTGTAAAAAATGAATGTTTCATCTGACAATCACACAATTTATCAATTATATTAAGCAAGTCAAGCACAAGCCATATTTTCACTTATATTATGGTTGAGTTTTGGATGGTTTGCAGGTGGTCAGGATGGAGAAAACAGCCGAGCCTGGCAAAGTCAGACACCATCGCACCACCTGCCATGTTTATGGAGTCTTCAATCAGTGAAAATCATCACCTGAGAACCACCAAACCGGTAATATCAGAAACATGATTTTCACTCCATGCAAACGCTACAAATTTAGAAACCTTTTATTTTCAACCTCATTAATTATAATGTCATCTTTTTCTAATTCACTCAATACAAACTTTGTTTTGCAGAAATCCATCACCTCAAAAAAACCTTCCATGATGAAGAAAAAGTCTACAACATGGGCCTTAAGGCAGCAAATGGCTGGCACAGCTTTAGAACAGAATCAAGAAGGAACCGATGAGGTGGATGGCATTGCCCCAAAACGGTCCAAGAGAAAAGCACCAAGCATGCCAGTGGTAGTGGAGGAAGAGGAGGAAGAGAAGACAACAACTAATCCTAAAGGTAGGCACTAGTTACACCTTGGATATTTGCAGTGCTGCACTTTCTTTCTACATCCAATCCAAAAAGTATATTGGCCAATTACAACATTTGCACTCCCCATTATCTGTTTAAAATGGCCACTTTTTTATTTGTGAAGAAACTGATTGTGACAAAATAGAAAGGGCAACAATAGGTCCTGAAGGTTTGTGCCAGTTACACCTTCAAAATCGTTGATATTTTCAATGCTGAAATTTGTTTCCACATGTAATTTAATGTAGATAGGCCAATTACTACCTATGCATCCCCATTATCTTTGAAAATGGCAATTTTTTGTATTTGGGGGGAAAATAATGGACTCCCATGCAATGCAGTGTGAGCCTATGGAATGGTGATTCTTTTTGGCCCTTTGTCTAGCCAGATAATTGTCCTGCCATTGGCATGGTAAAAGCTCTAACAAAGACTTTTTTCACTTGAGATAATTATGTGTTAGGTTATTCATATTTAACATGGACATACATCATGATGTGCTCTGACATGAGCAAGAAAAACGTTAACATTAGACTTCACTTACTTAAAATTAAAGTGAGGCTCTTCACATTTGGCATGGAGATTATGACATAGATAAGGAACAATGTCATGCTTGAACGAACATGTCACAAATGAATGAGCATTTCCTCCCCCCCCCCCAAAAAAAAAAGAATAAAATAAATAAGCATGGACTTCTATCACTTGTTATAAATGTGAGGCTCCTCACACTTGGTCTGGAGACTTGGGCAAGTTTGTCATGCGTCAGGCCTCGACATACGCATTGGACCTGTAGCCCGGGGCCACTAGATCCTCTGTTTGGCCCAGTGAATGCACTGTTGTAGTGGCCCAGTTGGGCAACCATATTTTTGGTCTATTAGTGGCCCAAACTTTCATGATTTCTATTCTAATCCTTGATAGATCTTTTCTCAAATCAAAATTAATGGACTGTATAATGTAAAATATAAATTTTGATTGGGAAAAGTGACCCCACTAACATACTAGTCACAATACAGCCTTATATACAATTCTCTTTATTATATCATATATCCTATTATTCTAAGAAACTTCAGGCCACCACTTCTCATGCTCTGGTGGCTCAACCGGACAACCAACATTTTTCTGTTTATGTCAAGGCCTGAATGCATGAATCAGCACTCAAGAAAAGAAATTCCATTTGAGTGTATGATATTGCATGTGAATCTGATGGGCCTTTTAAATTTATGACAAATAATGTTGATGTGAAATCAACGCATTTTTAACATAGATTTGGACAAAAGAAGATAAATAGAATCTTTAGGTCTTTATAAAACATTTTTTGTGCTGCATCACCTTGTGAGTTTCTTGTATGAATTTAAAAAGTTATTTTGTTTAGATACCACAGTCAAGATCAGTTAGAAAACACAAAATTATCCATAACATCTTATTATAAAAGTTTAATTGTTTATATTTAACCAAGTTAAAGTTTTTCTTCCCTACATTAAGGGAAAGAAAGGAAAGTTACTTATGCGTCCACAGCATCCAATGGGAGATCAGCATTAAAGAGACAAGCCTCATTGAGCACTTCAAAACTTGATGGCAAAGCTAACGAGCCACAGAGCAAACGAAGATGTCAGGCATTGCAGAGAAGTAAGAGCATGACCATTGGTGGTGCTATCTACATTCCTCCACAAGAACTATGGCCTCTAGAATTGGTTTGTTAATATTTTCAATTACTCCTTAAATTATACATTTATACATGTATTCTTGGATAGATTCTTGGATAGATTTTAATCAATTTAGAGGTAATATTTGGCTGTATTGAAACCAGAATTGAAAGCAGATAAAGTGATTAATTCTTCATGGAATTTACTTTGCTTATATGTAGGATGCACAAGTTGTGTGGTTTGTTCCCCTGGAGAATCCAGATAAAACAAAAAGAAATGGTCTTGGTGTGTTTGTTGAGCCAGAAAGATGTCTCATTGGAGATGAAAGTGGAACTAGTACGTTTGAATGTTTTATCAAAATACAATTACATTTGTTTATATAAAATTCTCAGGTAAAACCAGAAGCAATATTATTCACTATTTAATCATGGCTGTCAAATTTTATAAAAATTGTAATTTTATTATCAGTTTTAGAACTCAATGCCAAAGCAGCACCAGTGCGTCGACATGTACTGCCCTCTGGTGTTAAATGTCTAGTTGAAGATGGAGGATTCATTTATGCAGGCTGTAATGATGGAGGACTCTATGGTGATTAATTATTGACATTTAATTTATTTATATCTGAGTAGAAGATCTATTAGATTAAAATGTAGATCAACCAAATTAATATTCTTGTGAAATATATTTGTAGATGTTACAAATAAAGAAACAAGGCTCATTCACTCCAGTGCCAAATTTGGACAGGTAAGACATTCCTTTTGCATGTCATAAGTTTTAATTATAATATTTGATTAAAGAATGGATTTTGTTTTAATATTTATAAAATACAAAATATATTGTTACTATAATCTGAGAAATAAATATAATTTTCAGTTACTGAGTTTGGATGTATTTAATGGGTTAATTGCACTGAGTGATGACCAGGGTGTGATTGCCATGGTAACAGAAAATGGGTTGACATGGAAACATGAGAGTGATGGCAAGTTTGGATGGATGGTTAGGATAGATGAAACAGGTGTGTACCATGGACATGCTGCTGGAGTCACTAAATATTCCACACTAGATGGCACTGTCATCTGGAACACAAAGCTGGAAAACAGCGTCAAAGCTGGAGACAAGGTAAAATAATCCTATATAAAAAAATTATTTTTCCACAACATGAATAATCAAATATTTCAGTTTAATAGACCAATATGAGCTTGATGTTTGAATATGGAAAACATGCATAAATACTAGATATACAATTTTCATGTACGCTATATGTATGTGATCTTCCAAAACAAAGAAATAGATACTAAATTGAATGATAATACAGATTGCTGAATCAAATATTTTCCAAAAACAAATTTGGTGTGTTTCAGACATCAAATTATGTGTATGTTGGAAGTGGGGGTGAAGTTGTGAAGATTGATAAGAAGTCTGGGGATATAGAACACAGATATTGTACCTCTGATACCGGAAATGTTCATAGTCTCACTGTGGCCTGTGGATGTGTATTTGCTGGTGGACACAAAATTGTGTAAGAATAAATTTTACATATCATAATCATAATATGTTGGGTTTTTTATATAAGATAAACCATATTACTTGGAGTCTAACTTTGATTGCAGCCAGTGATTTATATTTATGAATTATGATATATATATACAATAGTTTTTATGTGAATATCATATATAGCATATTATGTCTTGCCAGGTGTTATGACGAGGCCACAGGTGACGTGATGTACATCCTTCACCACACGTTCCACTCAGAGAACATGCAGGTAAAATACAGACTGATCCTTGTCATCATATCTTGGCCTCAATCTATGACCTACATAGCATTTTGCTTTTTATATTTCAGACAAATTAATGGTCTTCTTTTCAAACAAATTTGCCTACATTTTCAGGTACCTCATATATTTTCAAATTCTGGCCTTGATCATATTTATATTTCATGATATATTCTGTTTGCCTTTTGTAAACATGTTCAACACATCAAACACAAAATTAGTGTAATGTCAGTAGTTATGGTTTGCACTAAAACAAAATATCTTTATATTCAAGATAAAATTAGAAGACAATGAAAAAAGTTTGCTTTCATTTTTTTTAAAGTGATAAATATTTTCTTGCTGTTAACATGTGGAGATATATTTGTAGTATTACAGTGGAAGGCTGTTCTGTGTGGGCAAAGGAGCAATGTCTGTAGTGGACATTACTGATGAAATCATGGAAAATGCACAGGTAAAAATAAAAGGGCTAATAATCAAATTCATTAATTTTAAATGGTGATTTGAACAAGATAAAACACTAACAATATGATGGATATAAATATTGTTGACTTGAACCATTTGTTCCATCCATTGCAAGCTTGTGATTACAAAGAGTCTAGTTAAGTTATTCTCAACAATAATTGCAAAAAATAAAAAGGTTCTTTAATTTGTTGTTGTAAATTTGCCATTCAGAAAGGCAAGTACGTGGAGACAACCACAGTCAATCCAGTCATTAAGAGCCCAATGATTCTACCCCTGAAAAGAGTGCCGACGATCAGTGCAAAGAAAGCCAAGGATGCAGAGGGGGTGATGGTGGAATGTGTCAAGCTGCAGGCCAGGAAGGGTGTGGTCAAAGTCCGAGCTTTGTCTGCAGGTTATAACAGTGACTGGACTGTACAATTCCCTACTGAGTTGTGTGGTGGAGATTCTAAGTTCTTGGTGAAGGAGCTCAGTCCAACATCATCAGAAGGCTTCTACAGGTAACACTTCATCTTCTGATAAACACAGTGATCTGATGCTAAAATATTGGAGATGTTTAGATTTTTTGGCAATTTTGTTCTGGAGACTAAAGTTGCCATGTTCAATAAATGTTAATAACACATATACAGAATATCACCATATAATGTATGGAACTCAACGGTTTTGCAATATCTAAAATATGCAAGATCATTCAATGAAGGTATGTCTGTTTTATTTAAAGGGTTGTTGGAGACATCAAGCAGATTGAGGGATGAAGAAATGATTGAAGCAAACTGTGATTGCTACAATTACTGCTACTCCAAATACAGATGTACACATATACTAAGATTATGTTGCCCGTTATGTGAAGGGAATGTGATTCTGGAGACATGTGAACCAAGGAGAGAGGATTTATTGTTTATCTTAGTTCCTTCTGCCACAGATTAAATACAAGGATAGAGGTCTCCTGAAATTCTATTAATTTGCTCCACTCCTGACAATCATGTTGTGGGATGCAATTAAGACAATGAATGTAAAAATACATGATAATGGAATAATGGCAAAGATCCTAAAGATGAGCTAGCCAATACCAAGAAATGGCTTCAATCTATGTGATTTCTTCAGTTGGATGGGGACTGACTGCATTATCCCATGTCTTATTTATAAAAATACATGATAATTTGTAAATGTAACATTGCAACACAGAACTGTTTTTTTAGATACACACATGGAAAACAGGAAAACAATTCTGTCATAAGGTTAAATTAGGTAATGGGAATTGGAGGACAAAATCATTCTGGTTTATTTTCAAATTCAGCCTCTAGAATGATAAATTATCAATAAAATGCTGCCATAATCATTAAAAAGGTAATTCTCAGAATATGCTAGCTATCCCAACCCACTGTATCAAAGAATCACAAATGATTGGGCTAAGTAAATAGGAGCTTGGGAGAAAAACCCTTCAGGTTCTCACAACAGCAAAATTAATTGAGCAATCATTTTTATTTTTTACATTTTTGTTTTTTGTGTTAGTAATCATGCAAAACAGCTTACAGCTTTATTTTATTTTAGGAAAGTAATCAATTGTGTATTTACCGTATCCGCTCGGGTTAGCGCCCATGGGCGGCTAATTGGGGACAAAGTAAAAGAGGGGGGTGGGCGTTTACCCAAGCATGGGCGTTTATAAAGATGGGTGGGCTCTTACACAATCATAAATCTTTGTAAAATGTACACAAACTTGCCTCTTTCATCGATAACATGGGGTGCCGTTGTGAGCGATAATACAGTGACACCTGTGACGTCATCAGTTTCAGTGCAGAAATTTGAATAAGAGCGCATAAAGCGATGACGAGTACACAACACAATGCTGGAGAAGATGCAAACTTTGCAGCTTTGCAAGCACATTTCTGTCAATTTTCACGAAACTCTACACAACTTTCACAAATAAATACACGTGAACACTGTGATAGGACATGATTTAACAGAATATTGGGGTAAGCTTCAAAGATTTCACTTGTTCATACTGTAGGAAGATGTTAAAAGTCAGATCTGTAGAGACCAATATGACATGATGGCGGACATCCAGGGAAGGTGGGCGTTTAATGATTTCTTCCTAAAAAGGGGGGTGGGCGTTAAGCCAAGCATGGGCGCTAGCCCGAGCGGATACGGTAGTTTAATGATCCCTCCCATGAGCCTTGTACAACAGAATGTGTATTCCTGGTGTGCCGTGCAAGTTGAGTCTACAAGATGAATGTTTGTTAATTAAAGAAATAAGATAAGAGGTTTTTCCCCACAGACAGTTTTACCACTTCTGATAATTCAACCATTTCAAATACATTTAAAAACACTACATTTTTGTAGACACATGGCAGAAAATTTAATGTTGTTTTTGTTTTTTGTCAAATGTTGATATGAGTTACCTGTTTTTGTTTTGTGTGCATTATTTGTATAATTTATCTTTTGTAAACTACTTTCCAATTGCCTCATACATTATAGTTCAACGCATCTATTTATCTGGCAAGAATGTATGTATGTTAAAATAGTCCATAAAAATACTGCAGGGGTAAACAGTTTTAAATGTAGAGAAAGCCCTTTTAATGAGATTTTTGTCATAATTTTGTATTACTTTGGGCATGCTTTTTATCAACTGTGCTGACCATGACCACGAGGGTCATTTTTTTGTTGAATTTGTTAAAGATTTTAAAAAAAATACATTGGGAAAGAGTGAACTGGTTCACACATGCATATACACTTGGAACATCCAGGGCCTCATTGTACTAATCTAAGTATAGCCTCAGTTGGAGACTTCTGAATAAAGCAAACTGGGGGTGATGGAGTCAGCCCCAATACCAGGTTCATTATTTTAACCACATTGGCTGTTCTCAAGCTGCAAAACTGGGTTTATGAAGCAATTTTCAAGAATATTCTTGGCATTTACTATCCCCTATGAACCTTTTTGAGGGTTGATTTGAGGAGGGAGTCTGAAACTCAGTCAAAATATTTCCAGGAAATGTTTACAAACATTACAAAAATCAATGTTCAGCACAGTTCTAATGCCATTTGACTTTGCTTTCCTTATACTTATATGCAATTAAATTTTGAGTTACCTTCATGTCTTCCTGTTTGAGTGGTTTTAATCATATTTACAAACCTGAAACTCTAGTCCAGTCTTTGTGATTACATTTTGGATCATATGAAACAAATTATGTACTTATCTATGTTATGAAATTTGTATATTATTCTTGGACAGGCATGTGTTAGTGTAGAGTTAAAATCAACTGATATTTGAGAACAGTGTTCGATATTAGTATTTGTGGGAAATTTGTCAATTCTAAGCCTATGGGAAGGGCAACATGGCATATATATATACATGTATATATATGAACCAGTATTATTCTTGTAGACAGGCAGATATCATTTGAGCAGGCTTAGCCAATACCTTTATTGTCATTGTTATATTGTCTGTTATAATATGATATTCTATATTTACTCTAAGATTTTTCAAATGTTTTCAAATGTTGTGATGTTAATTAGGACTCAGAATGCCATATTTGTGTAATAATGATAAACAATGTTTGGATGCCTTTTACATTTGTTTAAGGTTAAGTTTCCATTTTTGGAATATATTATACCTTTGTTTGATTTTAATATGTCCATTAAATATAAAACAAATGAAATATTGTCAGTCAACTGAAACTTGATCAAATAATATTCAAATATTCTATGACACAAATATGATTGTTTAACATTTTTAATACATTAAGTATGTGTACATAAAGAGTACAAAGTCTCAAGTCTTGTATAAAAGTTTACTCAAATCTGTCCTCAGCTTGTAATAAAATAATATTACTCAGCATTAAGTTTGTCATGTCATACTGACAAGAGGTGTTTTTTTTCCACCATTACCATATATGTAATAGTTCTTTTTTGCTGCCCATCAATTTGCAGATATATATGGCCAGACACAAATTAATTCATGTAAAAACACTAAATTCATTGCAAGGAGGAATACAATATAATTTACCTGGCATAGGAGCAACTATTTTCTTCATCTTAAAAATCTTCTGTATTATATCAGTTATGCAGAATCCAAACAAGACTTCTGATAACATGGATCACATACATGTTTAATTTATATGTGGTCTATAATATTTGCTAAATTAAGCTGTCATGTTATCATCATGATTTGTCTATAAATTGTTCATGGCACACAATATAAGACTCCAGTCCTCCAACATCATACCTCCCAGAAATCTCTGTGGCATAAACTGCACTCCTGAAAAATATTCACATTTCATACAATTATTATACATGTACATGCTATCTTCTGTCATCTTCAGTATGAATAAGAGACTCCCACATTTGTCTTAACTGTGCATGGTATTAAGTCTCTCAAACAAAATTTCCAAATCATGAAATGACAAAATATGATATCAAACTATTCTTCAAGAAAAGAAAATCTTGGTTATTTTTAAAGATGCTTCCATAATAAAAATAATATGCATGAATTGATTATAAGCTGTTTTTAACTTACTTTGGATGTAAATATGCCACAAAATTCCCAGTGGCATCCCTTGCCTTCATTGGGGCATCCTGCAACAAGCCATATATACCCCATACCAGTGAATCCTTATTTTACAATGCTCTTTTTTTTTTTTTAAATAATATAGTTTTAATTTGGTATTTAAGTTCTCGGCACATGAAGAGTCAATCTAAATTTGCAAACAGGATTATATTTTGTGTAAAGCTTATGATGTCTACTTGATTTTTATCTTGTGTCCCACTGATTTTATAAAGGATAGATTTAATTTTATATCTTCAAATGTAATTTGCCATATCTTATACGTTACCTTTTTATCATCTAAGAAATCCTTCATAAAATGGAGACTATTTTTGTTGAACAAGTAGAAACATGGACACTGCAATATAAATGAATTTGATAAAGGTTATTAAGAAAAAGACAAAGGAAAACAAATCTTAAATTTGGTCGAATAAATGGACATGATATTAGATCAATAATTAAATATATTTATGGCCACATAACAAGGCCACTACCAGTTATATATGTAAATAAAAATACTTTTAAAAAACATTTTAGTGTATGTTACCTCTTTTCTGGAAGGTGTCTCGTGTGGCTGTGGTTTTTCTAGGAATCCGATCACTCTTTGCTCACTGTCAGTCTCCAGTATGCCATATTTGTGAACCTCTACATACACAACACAATTAATAAAATATCTTGACCAGCATAACGGCATATAGTATCATGTCAGAGCTCCTCTCTATGTGGCAATTTATTAGAGGAAGTGTGAATTTTTTTGCTTTATATATAAATATTACTCGTTTATCAATAATCATGCATGGTTTGTAAGCTCACAGGTATGATAATGTTAGAATCATAACTGTTGCAGTATATAATATATTCAGTTTAAAAGATTTTGGAAGTTTATCCCTCATACTTTGTCAATTTGTAAAAATATATTTGAGCAGTATTTTATCAGATATTTCTCAGGATATTTGACACTTGTTGTGAATATATAATAGTAGTTCTAACCTTGATCTGTGCATGTCACATATACCAACATACTGGCATGATTATCTCTCACCAGGAAATCATCATATCTTGTCAGTAAATCTGCCAGACTGAAGTCATCATAGAACAGAGTGTCACTGAAATGTGTAATAAAATGCATTAGTTAAAGTAAGGAATCTGCTTTCTTAAATTGGTCATTATTTAGACTTTAAATATATCATTATAAAAAATATCAAAATTATCACAGACCAGGAATCACAAATCTTGATAATTTATTATAAACACTTATAGATCACAAAATGATTACAACACTCATAAAATGTCCAGAAACAAACATGAATAAAAAAAACTTACCCAGCAATGATAAGCAGATGATCTTTAACATCAAATTGTTCCACACTCAAATTCATACAACCAACAGCACCTGTCCTTGTCTACAATATACATTTGTTCTTTTTTTATCTTTTCTATTATTTCATGAATAACAGCAAGACATTTTTGTGTGTGATAGGGGTATTTAGCCTATTGTCCATGAATATTTTGGACCTTTGGGACCAGGGATCAAATTTCTTGACGTCAAGGACGGTCATTCATAATGAAATAGATTAAAATCAGAAGCATACCTCAGAAAAAGCATATTGCCATATTCAAGAGAAATGTTTTCCATGTTTGGGTTAATGACCTACCTCATTAGACATGGCATCATCACATACTAGCTTCACATCTGGCCAGTCTTCTTTCCATTTCTCAAAAGCCGCATGGTTTACCCCATTGGTCTAAACATAAATTTACATATAAACATACCAAATAGTATCTTTTAACCCCTAACGGACGGGAAGGACGGCAACGTCCACCACCGGTAACGGACAGGAGGGACGTTGACGTCCCTATTGTTCTGACTCAATGACGTCATTTTGTAACATTCTCTTGGCTGCAACTTTGTTACAATGTAATCATGATAATGACGTCAGACTGACTGGATCATGAACTTTTGACCCCAGCACTTCATTGAGCATAATGAATATATATATTTTATCAATTACATATGTAGATACACTAGTCCAGAAAAGAATTGGTTAGTCCAGCCTTGGAGTAATAATGAATGGAGGGGTGACGGGGAAAGATCAAAGGGGATATCATAGATGCCGCCATGGGCATTGTTATAATGACGCCAAATTGGTGCAAGATTTGAAAGTTTTGACAATTTTTTTTCAGAACTATTTTAATTTATCAAAAACTACAATTTAGAGCTACACATATCACAAATGAAATGTTTGTTTATTTATGCAGATTATGGGGATATAAATTTTATTTCTCTGCTCCAAGTTTTGACAATTTTATGACAAGATTTTCAAATTCATATCATATTTATGAAAATGATTAAAATTTCCATTTTCTCTCAGATTATCGGGAAATCATGTACTTTTTTGTTATTTTGTCTTTAAAGTTTATTTTTAATTATTGGTGCATATATTGGCAGCTTAGAAAAATATACCAAGTTGTTCAGTGAATAAAATACTATCAGAAAATGTAATTTATAGCCCTGCCAATTTATGTGCCGTTATAAATAAATTGACCTAATATATATCATGTCATCATTTAAAATCAACAAAAAATAATACTAAGAAATTGCAACAAAAATATTATAAATGCTATATCATTAACAATATTTTGTTTTAAAAGTTTATAAAAAGCAATATGAATATGAATTATGAATTTTTTATAAACATGTATAAAAAATAAAAGATTTAGAATATGCATTTTTCTTTTTTTCATAATATCTAATATTGAAGAAATCAGAACAAAAATGAACGGATTTATTTGAAGTAATTTTGAGTGGATGGTATTATAAGCTTCATAAGAGGAACTATTCAGAATTTTTCTTTAAAAAAAATAAACCAAAATGTGGTATAATACTTCATTAAAACTTTGGCCAATTTTTTTTTTTTAAATATGAATCTTCAATTTTTCACTGTTCTGAAGTCGGCAACTATGATAGGATCAAAGGATTTTGAATCCATTGTTTGAAACAATACGTTGCTATGACGCCATAGCTCAAATAACAGCCGTTGTGCCTCCATTCATAATTACTCCAAGGTCCAGCCAATCCACAAAACTTAGATAGCCTAGTCCCGTAGGGGTTAAACATTTAAGCTAAAGAATATATCATATTTACTGATAACACCATGACAATAGCAGCCTTACCACAATATAGACCTGGTCGATCTGAGGTAGGGCTTGAAGCATGTGCATCCAGTGTGTGATGAGGGGATATTTCCCAATTGGAAGCAGAGGTTTAGGCACTCCAAGAAGATGTCCATACTTTCCTGTTGTGTCATTTTTTAGATCACGTTCAAGACGTGTTCCAAAACCAGCTCCGAGAATCAAGGCTTTCATCCTTACTCATGGAACAACTGCAAGTTCTGAGCTGCTATCTGCACACTTCACACATCAGCTAATGTCAATGTTGTGTCTTGACACAGACTCTGGAGTCTTATATATTTTATCTACTCATGGTTCCTGTAAAAATATATTGGATGAATACGTTCACAAACCAGGCATTGGCTACTATAGATATTATTGATATTATCAGGCTTCTGAGGGTAGTTCATGTTCAACCCAAACTTGTTGGATAATGTAAATAATAAGGCCAAGAAAATAGTACTGTTTCTGATCACTGTCCTTCTCTTGTGATACAAAGTACAAAGCACCAAGTTTCAAAGACAAGAAAGTTTACAGTCCAGCTGAGATCCTTGGCAATGTATAAATACTATCACAGAGAAGTTGTCAATGCTCCCATGTAATAAATTACCGAATCAGAAATAATGTTTAAATAAAAACCTCCCCCCATTTCCCCTCACAAAGACACAAGAATCTTTTTTTTTCTCTCCTGAAATTATGTTTTTTAATAATCAATATTTTCTCCACACAATCTAAATATATGCTGTGACCCAAGCTGAAATGTGTACTGTAATGTGAGATGTACATTTATCAAATTCTGTCAAGTGTAAATATTTAATAATTCTTACTGCGCATGACTAGCAAATCTAATAGACAAAACACATGTAAATTAAAGCAAAGTTCAGTTTGCCTAATATAGCATTATCCTCATATATCTTCTAAGTTGTCTTGGTTTATCCTACCTGATATATTGACCTTTCTGATATCATCTGTCTACCAGTGTTTATCATTCTTTTATGCACACTGCATACTAATGACTGTGATATTCATTGTTGGTATAAAAGTATATCAAATTTCACATAAAACATTTTTAGTCACTTTGAACGTTCACTTTGATGCCTTTTTTTTTGGAGTATGTTATTTCCTCAATCACAATTAGACCATTTATCAACCTTTGTAATGATTTGTTAATTTTTCACTAGCATAAAAAATTGGAGAAAACTGCTCCTTTTTGCCTTTGCACAAAAAATTAATATAGCAGAAAGAACACACTTTGAAAAACAACTATTCATGTCTATTTTACTAGTATAATATATAAATATATTATGAAAATATACAGTTGCATTGTGGGAAATCTGGCAAACACAATTTCAGGAAATTTAAATCATGTCTGGTGAGTAAATCTAATTATATGGGAGAATGGAAAG
The DNA here is from genome assembly GCA_949316495.1 of Amphiduros pacificus. NCBI lineage: Eukaryota > Metazoa > Annelida > Polychaeta > Phyllodocida > Hesionidae > Amphiduros > Amphiduros pacificus. Next base: position 19,902,527 of record OX439004.1, on the reverse strand, counting down.
TGGCGAGTTGATTCAAGTTGAATATGGTCTGGAATAATACATAAACACTAAATTTGAGGCAAGATGGGTAAAGGTATTAAGCATCAATTCTATAATTTGGTGTTTTTGGAAGCTTAGCCACATATGAACATAATGACAGATTGAAATTATAAGAGTAATAAGATATGTTGCTATGAGACATAGCAGTTGCACTCCCAGCAGAGGTCTGTCTGAGCCATAAGCTGCACGTGAAGGGTAAACACGGATAGCGTGAACTTTATTTGACCTCAATTGAGGCTCAAAGCAGGGTAGCACTGTTTGACGTCATTTTGGTACTATTCAAAGGACAATACATTTCATGACGTCATAAGCATATTGCCATAATCATTTCATTAAACATGTTAAAGGGCTAAATGTAGTCATGGCATTCACTCCCTAAATAACTAGCCCTTTCCTCAGGACATTTCCTTCTGTCTTTTATTTGCATTTTAAACATTTTTGAGCAGTTTAGGGACAGTTTTAGTGAAATGGCTGCAGGAACCAAAATAAACAAAAGGCAAATTCACTGCTAGAGATCATCGAGCTAAGCTAAATGGTGTAGGTCATGGTGGGAGATGCTCCCGTGAAAAATGTCAGCATAGCTAAAATTTCTCTGAAATCCAATCCTAAAAAAAATGATGTCATCATGGTCATTGCTGGTAACCCCTCATCACACTTTAAAACTAACATGATTAAAGTCTTAAAGGGATAAAATGGTTAAAATATAGCATGTGTAAAGAGCCATCTTTCTGATAATTTGACCATGAGGTGTATGCAAACCAAATGATCAATAAGGATAGATTTGATCCCCGTTTGATCTCATTAGCTTGCGAGATGGAGATAGGCGCCGGTCGCCCATTGCCATAATCATGATAATTGAAGATTACCCAAAAAGAAAAGACAAGACTGACAGCCACCACCAAGCAAGAGGGCGTGGCACTCGATATGTTCGGTTTAAGGCGAAAGGGGCGTGGCACATTTGTTGATAAAATGGTTTGATATTTGAGAACTGAAAAAGCTGTTCAAGCTCAATTCCATATCAACAATTTACAGATGCTGTTCTGATGTCACTGGACCCAATAAACAGCTGATTCAAGTTTGATGTTTGCAGAAATTCTAGAACAAGGTATACAAAGGCATAAAACAGAAACATGTCAACAATTTCTACTGTACCGGTTTGCATTGATTTGATTTGATTTGATTTGATTTGATATGTTGGCCGCTCCACTTTTGTCTCGTGGGCACTCAGAGCCTACGCAGCGTGGCTACCCAGCTAGAGGGGAGATCCAATACGCACTATCTCCAATCTGTGAGTAGCACTCGTGCTGACCGCCCGGTGCAGGCCCCTACACTGATGAAAAGCTACCCTATCTAATTATCACCTTCTGCACTGACAACTTTCACCTCAACACTCACTCCTTCCCTTGGGGCCTACAATCCCCAGCGCGCTAAAGGGCGTCCAATATCCCTATACAGCCTGAGGCGTCCAATATCCTCGTAAGCCCTACCAATCACAACTAGAGGCTAAACATGTCCTCCACGTGAGTACCTAGTGATCTTCAGCACCTTCATATCTACCAGCTGCCTCCTTACTAACTTTTCTAATCCCACCGAGACTACATCCTAAGTAACCGACATCCCCCACTAAACTATGACTAACATTTTTCTCATCACCCTGTTCCAGACCTGCAAAACATTGATGATCACATGTGTGAGGTATTTGATTTGATTTGATTTGATTTGATTTGATTTGATATGTTGGCCGCTCCACTTTTGTCTCGTGGGCACTCAGAGCTTACGCAGCATGGCTATCCAGCTAGAGAGGAGACCCATACGCACTATCCCCAATCTGTGAATAGCACTCGTGCTGACAGCCCGGTGCAGGCCCCTACACTGATGAAAAGCTACCCTATCTAATTATCACCTTCTGCACTGACAACTTTCACCTCAACACTCACTCCTTCCCTTGGGGCCTACAATCCCCAGCGCGCTAAAGGGCGTCCAATATCCCTATACAGCCTGAGGCGTCCAATATCCTCGTAAGCCCTACCAATCACAACTAGAGGCTAAAGATGTCCTCCACGTGAGTACCTAGTGATCTTCAGCACCTTCATATCTACCAGCTGCCTCCTTACCAACTTTTCTAATCCCACCGAGACTACATCCTAAGTAACCGACATCCCCCGCTAAACTATGACTACCACTCCTTTTCTTTCTCCGCCTGAAAAGTACCTACAAGAAATAAAATCATTAGTACCATCATCCTGTTAACTCTCCAAACCATCTACCTCCAGACACTGGACTGACACCTACAAACACACCTGCAATAACTAAAGATAAAAAGTACCGAAAAAACCTTACCTTTCAAGAACTGTACCCGACAAACCAACCTTCCCGCCTACCAGTCACTGCCGTCTTAAGACATCCTTTTCCAGTGTCCAAACACCAAACATCCGCCTTATAATAAAACACAGATTAATAAACTTACCCAGAGCCGTTCTCCTGGACCCTCAAACCACCCCCTTTTCCTGAAATAAAAATTAAAGCGACGAAAAACTCATGGCCAACCAACAAGCAACTATTTCAATATTCCATATTGAAATATAGTATTATTATTATTATTATTGGTCCCATGTAGGTACCGGCCAAAAATATCGAAAAGTACATATATCATCTGCCAATATGTACTAATTAGCTGCACCAAACCTTGATCTACCCATCACGTATGTTTGGTGACGTTTTGCGGTTCAGTAGTCTTCCGTAGCGGACACTAAATGCCCAAGGCTGTACACGATTGCCACCCGCCGTCTAGCCGGCGGCGAGAGCGGCAGATCGCCGGATCCTCCATTTTATCCCGCCGAATTCGCCGAGGGTATTCGGAGGGCGGAGGTCGGCGTCCACCGCCGGAACCCGCCGGTTCAATCGCGGAGAAACGGGATAACCCGGGCTAACTTGCCGGACCCAATCGTGTACAGCCAAGTTTGTAAAGGGTATCCGTCAGGGTATCCGTCCGCCATCACCAACGAACTGAATCCGCTCACCCAGCTGACCCGACGAGGCATGTTTTGTTTTTATACCTCAGACAACTACTGTATTTTTTTTTAAATGATACATGAAACAAGATATTTATCGTTAAAAACATTTGTAAACAAAGCGCACCTCATTTGACCCCGTCACGTGACCCGAAAATGGTGCGTACAGCCATAGACTGGTTGACGCCATCTGTGTTTATACACGATGTTCTTGACACTCGATGGGGGACCAGTCTAAAGATGGCCGACACAAAATAGTTCGCAACTAATCAATACGTTACAAAATAATCGGCATGCTCGTATTCATTGGAAATCTCGTCAATACGCGCATCACTGAGGTATAAAAACAAAACATGCCTCGTCGGGTCAGCTGGGTGAGCAGATTCAGTTCATTGGTGATGGCGGACGGATACCCTTCGCCTTTGGCTCAGGGTATCCTTCCGCAATCACCAACTCACTGAATCCGCTCACCCAGCTTCCCCGACTCGGTATGTTTTGTTATAGCACATTGTCTGTCTTGGTTATCTTCTCTTCTACCTCATTCGATTTGATTTGATATGTTGGCTGCTCCAATTTTGTCTCGTGGGTACTCAGAGACTATGCATTATGGGTACACAGATAGAGGGGAGGAAAATAAATGATGATGATGATGATGATGATGATGATGATGATGATGATTTTATTAATAATTATGATAATAATGATAATGATGATAATAATAATGATTGATGATGATGATGATGATAATAATGATGATAATAATAACAATAATAATTATATTAATAATGAAGATAATGATGATAATAATAATGATGATATTATTAATGATGATTGATGATGATAATAATGATAATGATGAAAATAATAATGATAACAATAATAATGATAACAATAATGATGAGAATGATGATAGTGATAACAATAATAATGATTGATGATGATAGTAATAATGATAATAATGATGATAACAATGTTGGTGAGAATGATGAAAATGATGATGATGATGAGAATGATAATGATGATGAGAATGATTTTATTGATAATGATGATAATGATGTTGATAATAATGATGATAATAACAATGATGATTTTATTAATAATGATTATAATGATGATAATAATGATGATAATGATAATAATGATGATGATAATAAAAATAAGGATTATATTAATAATGATACTAACGGTGATAATAGTGATGTTATTAATAATGATGATTGATGATGATGATAACAATGATGATGATAATGATGATGATAATAATTATGATACCAATAATGATGATAATAATAATGATGACACTTATGAGAATGATGATAGTTATAATAAAGATGATTGATGATGATGATGAGAATAATAATATTGACAACAATATTGGTGATAATGATGTGAATGATGATAATGATGAGAATAATGATAATAAAGATGATGATGATGATGATGATGATGATGATGATAATAAAATTACTACTGATAATAATAATAATAATAATAATAATAATAATTTAATATGATAATATAATATAATAATAAATATTATACGACACCAGTGCAATATTCAATTCCTAAATGACACTAAGATAACAAATTATATACCACACCAGTTCAACATGCCATTACTCTATGAGACTGTTATGTGACAAAATATGTACCACACCAGTCCCCTGTAGCATTCCTCTTTGAGACTGTTTGATGATGAATTATGTAATACACCATTCCATTCCTCTACAAAACTGTTACATGTTTTAGGACGACTTATGTGCCACACCAGTACAATATTCCATTCCTATATGTCACTCATATGATCAATTATATACCACACCAGCTCAACATGCCATTGCTCTGGGGGACTGTTACATGACTAGATATGTACCAAACCAGTTCATATCATCTATCATATGGATCTGTCTATGAGACAGACATGATAATAGAATATATTCAACACAAATACAAATTCCCTTGTGCTTCTTTCTTTAAGACTCTTACAAGATGCAAAATGTACCCCCCCCCCCCCCCCGCACACACACATACAAATACATATATATAGCATTCTTACATGAGACTTTTATATGATGAAATTACACCCACCAGTCCAGTACTATCTTTGTACACCAGTCCAATGACATTTCTCAATGAGACTGTTACATGATGGAATATATACATCAACATGATCAACAGGTTCACCACTTTGAAAGGGCAGAAAGTTATAATATGTGGCACTGTTATGATGGAATATGTACAACACATTGCCACCTCCTACAAAACAGTTATATGTAATACACCAGTTAACAAGAGCATCCTTCTATAATGCTGTTACATCTTTAAATGTATTCAACAAAGTTTACCCATTGCATCCTTCTCCAGGACTCTTACACAATGGATTATGTACCATAACAGTCCAGTAGAGTTTCCTTCTATAATACATCGATATAAAGGACTCTTACAAGATGGATTATGTACCACAACAGGCCAGTAGAGTATCCTTCTATAATACATATATAAATAGGACCCTTACAAGACAGATTGTGAACCACAACAGTCCAGTAGAGTATCCTTCGATAATACATCTATATATATAGGACTTTTACAAGAGGGGATATGTACCACAACAGGTCAGTAGAGTATCCTGTAATGTGTCTATACACAGGAGTGCTACATGATGGAATATGTCCCCCAGCAGTGTATAGTATCATTCTCCTATGAGACTGTTACATGATGGAATATGTACCACAGCAGTCTATTGTATGATTCTCCTATGAGACTGTTACATGATGGAATATGTACCACAGCAGTCTATTGTATGATTCTCCTATGAGACTGTTACATGATGGAATGTGTACCACAGCAGTCTATAGTATCATTCTCCTATGAGACTGTTACATGATGGAATATGTACCACAGCAGTCTATTGTATGATTATCCTATGAGACTGTTACATGATGGAATGTGTACCACAGCAGTCTTTTGTATCATTCTCCTATGAGACTGTTACATGATGGAATATGTGCCACAGCAGTCTATTGTATGATTATCCTATGAGACTGTTACATGATGGAATATGTGCCACAGCAGTCTATTGTATGATTATCCTATGAGACTGTTACATGATGGAATGTGTACCACAGCAGTCTTTTGTATGATTCTCCTATGAGACTGTTACATGATGGAATATGTACCACAGCAGTCTATTGTATGATTATCCTATGAGACTGTTACATGATGGAATGTGTACCACAGCAGTCTTTTGTATCATTCTCCTATGAGACTGTTACATGATGGAATATGTGCCACAGCTGTCCATTGTATGATTCTCCTATGAGACTGTTACATGATGGAATATGTGCCACAGCAGTTTATTGTATGATTCTCCTATGAGAATTTTTTGAGTTTCAAAAGTTAGGTCAGGCCCACACTAGACCATATCGAGGGGAAATGAACCATGAAAACATGGGTCCAGAACATGGCAGAACATGGCCAAGTCACCAAGTGGCCCTTTTGTGCATATGAAAAGTGGCAAGTCTCATCTAAAAGGCTACCTCGGGGTAGCGGAGGCACTAGGTCGGGCTAACGCTAGTCATTGCGCACCAGTTTCAGCACATCCTTTTTGGGTGAAATCGAACTATTCACCCTATGTCAGGCTAACAGGCATTTACAACATTTTGAGTTCACACCACACCAAACTGGCACTTGGTGTCTTATTTATAATTTAAAAAAAAGACAAAAACATGTAATAATTAGCATCATAATTTCTTTTTTTATCTCCCTTTTGAGGGTTGTGGTGGATCCATCAAAAGGACCCTCTCCCTTTTGACTGATGTATTTAGCCTGACTCCTTGCAATCACTACTGAACCATTTAGCCTGACTCTTTGAAATCACGACTGATCTATTAAGCCTGACTCCTTGCAATCACTACTGAGCCAATTTGCCTAGACAGCACTGAACAGCTTACCTAAACACCACTTAACAGCTTGCCCAGACACCACTGAACAGCTTGTAATCACTACTGAGCCAATTTCCCTAACTCTTTTCAAGCACCACTGAACCATTTCGTCTGACTGTTTTAATAACTACTGACCATTTCACCTGATTCTTTGTACCCACAACCGAAGGCCACGGGCCGTGGCGCAGTTGGTTAGAGCGCCAGCTCTAACCAACTTAATGCAGATGCTCTAAAGCAAGTTTGACAACAAAGCCCACCTACCCATTTTTTCTCCTATTTATCCGACTCTGTGGAAGGCAATTCTAAAAAGGATTAAATAGTGTTCATCCGTATAAAATATATTGTAGTCTCTGAGACAAGTAGAGTGTAAAAATTAATTTTTCATGCTGAAAGGGATAAGCTAGATATTTGATGCCAAATTATCCCATTGACTTACCCTGCCACCTCTTCTGAACCATGTAATCTGACACTGACAGTATGAAACTATTTCACCTGACTCTTTGGAATCGCTACTGAGCCAATTTAGCCTGACTCTTTGGAATCACTACTGAACCATTTAGTCTGACTCTTTGGAATCACGACTGATCTATTTAGCCTGACTCTTTGAAATAACGACTGATCTATTTAGCCTGACTCCTTGCAATCACTATTGAACCATTTCACCTGACTATTTGGAATCACGACTGAACCATTTCACCTGACTCTTTGGAATCACTATTGAACCATTTCACCTAACTATTTGGAATCACGACTGAACCATATCACCTGACTGTTTGGAATCACTATTGAACCATTTCACCCGACTCTTTGGAATCACTATTGAACCATTTCACCTGACTCTTTGGAATCACGACTGAACCATTTCACCTGACTCTTTGGAATCACAATTGAACCATTTCACCTGACTCTTTGGAATCACAATTGAACCATTTCACCTGACTATTTGGAATCACTATTGAACCATTTCACCTGACTATTTGGAATCACGACTGAACCATTTCACCCGACTCTTTGGAATAACTATTGGACCATTTCACCTGACTCTTTGGAATCACGACTGAACCATTTCACCTGACTCTATGGAATCACGACTGAACCATTTCACCTGACTCTTTGGAATCACGACAAACATTTAGCCTGACTCTTTGGAATCACAACTGAACCAATTCACCTGGCTCTTTGGAATCACGACTGAACCATGTTACCCGACTCTTTGGAATCACTTTTTAACCATTTAGTCTGACTCTTTGGAATCACGACTGATGTATTTAGTCTGACTCCTTGCAATCACTATTGAACCATTTTACTTGACTCTTTGGAATCACGACGGAACCATTTCACCCGACTCTTTGCAATCACTATTGAACCATTTCACCTGACTCTTGGGAATCACTATTGAACCATTTCACCTGACTTTTTGGAATCACAATTAAACCATTTCACTTAACTCTTTGGAATCACTATTGAACCATTTCACCTGACTCTTTGGAATCACTCTTGAACCATTTCACCTGACTCTTTGGAATCACAACTGAACCAATTCACCTGACTCTTTGGAATCACGACTGAACCATGTTACCCGACTCTTTGGAATCACGACTGAACCATTTAGTCTGACTCTTTGGAATCACGACTGATGTATTTAGCCTGACTCCTTACAATCACTATTGAACCATTTCACCTGACTCTTTGGAATCACGACTGAACCATTTCACCTGACTCTTTGGAATCGCTACTGAGCCAATTTAGCTTGACTCTTTGGAATCACAACTGATCTATTTAGCCTGACTCTTTGAAATCACGACTGATCTATTTAGCCTTCCTTGCAATCACTACTGAACCATTTCACTTAACTCTTTGGAATCACTATTTAACAATTTCACCTGACTCTTTGGAATCACGACTGAACCATTTAGTCTGACTCTTTGGAATCACGACTGATCTATTTAGCCTGACTCCTTACAATCACTATTGAACCATTTCACCTGACTCTTTGGAATCACGACTGAACCATTTCACCTGACTCTTTGGAATCGCTACTGAGCCAATTTAGCTTGATTCTTTGGAATCACAACTGATCTATTTAGCCTGACTCTTTGAAATCACGACTGATCTATTTAGCCTTCCTTGTAATCACTATTGAACCATTTCACTTAACTATTTGGAATCACTATTTAACCATTTCACCTGACTCTTTGGAATCACAACTGATCTATTTAGCCTGACTCTTTGAAATCACGACTGATCTATTTAGCCTTCCTTGTAATCACTAATGAACCATTTCACTTAACTATTTGGAATCACTATTTAACCATTTCATCTGACTCTTTGGAATCACTATTGAACCATTTAGTCTGACTCTTTGGAATCACTACTGAACCATTTAGTCTGACTCTTTGGAATCACGACTAATCTATTTAGCCTGACTCTTTGAAATCACGACTGATCTATTTAGCCTGACTCCTTCCAATCACTATTGAACCATTTTACCTGACTCTTTGGAATCACAATTAAACCATTTCACTTGACTCTTTGGAATCACTATTGAACCATTTCACCTGACTCTTTGGAATCACTCTTGAACCATTTCACCTGACTCTTTGGAATCACAACTGAACCAATTCACCTGACTCTTTGGAATCACGACTGAACCATGTTACCCGAATCTTTGGAATCACTTTTGAACCATTTAGTCTGACTCTTTGGAATCACGACTGATATATTTAGCCTGACTCCTTGCAATCACTATTGAACCATTTTACCTGACTCTTTGGAATCACGACGGAACCATTTCACCCGACTCTTTGCAATCACTATTGAACCATTTCATCTGACTCTTTGGAATCACTATTGAACCATTTCACCTGAATTTTTGGAATCACAATTAAACCATTTCACTTGACTCTTTGGAATCACTATTGAACCATTTCACCTGACTCTTTGGAATCACTCTTGAACCATTTCACCTGACTCTTTGGAATCACAACTGAACCAATTCACCTGACTCTTTGGAATCACGACTGAACCATGTTACCCGTATCTTTGGTATCACTTTTGAACCATTTAGTCTGACTCTTTGGAATCACGACTAATCTATTTAGCCTGACTCTTTGAAATCACGACTGATCTATTTAGCCTGACTCCTTGCAATCACTATTGAACCATTATACCTGACTCTTTGGAATCACGACGGAACCATTTCACCCGACTCTTTGCAATCACTATTGAACCATTTCACCTGACTCTTTGGAATCACTATTGAACCATTTCACCTGACTTTTTGGAATCACAATTAAACCATTTCACTTGACTCTTTGGAATCACTATTGAACCATTTCACCTGACTCTTTGGAATCACTCTTGAACCATTTCACCTGACTCTTTGGAATCACAACTGAACCAATTCACCTGACTCTTTGGAATCACGACTGAACCATGTTACCCGACTCTTTGGTATCACTTTTGAACCATTTCACCTGACTCTTTGGTATCACTTTTGAACCATTTCACCTGACTCTTTGGAATCACGACTGAACCATTTCACCTGACTCTTTGGAATCACGACTGATGTGTTTAGCCTGACTCCTTGCAATCACTATTGAACCATTTCACCTGACTATTTGCAATCACTATTGAACCATTTCACCTGACTATTTGCAATCACGACTGAATCATTTCACCTTACTCTTTGGAATCACTATTGAACCATTTCACCTGACTCTTTGGAATCACGACTGAACCATGTTACCCGACTCTTTGGAATCACTTTTGAACCATTTAGTCTGACTCTTTGGAATCACAACTGATGTATTTAGCCTGACTCCTTGCAATCACTATTGAACCATTTCACCTGACTCTTTGGAATCACGACTGAACCATTTCACCTGACTCTTTGGAATCACGACTGATGTATTTAGCCTGACCCCTTGCAATCACTATTGAACCATTTCACCTGACTATTTGCAATCACTATTGAACCATTTCACCTGACTATTTGGAATCACGACTGAACCATTTTACCTGACTCTTTGGAATCACGACTGAACCATTTAGTCTCACTCTTTGGAATCACTATTGAACCATTTCACCTGACTATTTGGAATCACGACTGAACCATTTCACCTGACTCTTTGGAATCACTTTTGGACCATTTCACCTGACTCTTTGGAATCACAACTGAACCGTTTAGTCTGACTCTTTGGAATCGTGACTGATCTATTTTGCCTGATTCATTGGAACCATGACTAATGTATTCAGCCTGACTCCTTGCAATCACGACTGAACCATGTTACCCGACTCTTTGGAATCACTTTTGAACCATTTAGTCTGATTCTTTGGAATCACGACTGATGTATTTAGACTGACTCCTTACAATCACTATTTAACCATTTCACCTGACTCTTTGGAATAACGACTGAACCATTTCACCTGACTCTTTGGAATCGCTACTGAGCCAATTTAGCTTGACTCTTTGGAATCACAACTGATCTATTTAGCCTGACTCTTTGAAATCACGACTGATCTATTTAGCCTTCCTTGTAATAACTATTGAACAATTTCACTTAACTATTTGGAATCACTATTTAACCATTTCACCTGACTTTGGAATCACGACTGAACCATTTAGTCTGACTCTTTGGAATCATGACTGATGTATTTAGCCTGACTCATTGCCATCACTATTGAACCATTTCACCTGAATCTTTGGAATCACGACTGAATCATTTCACCTAACTCTTTGGAATCACTATTGAACAATTTCACCCGACTCTTTGGAATCACTATTGAACCATTTCACCTGACTCTTTGGAATCACGACTGAACCATTTCACCCGACTCTTTGGAATCACTATTGAACCATTTCACCTGACTCTTTGGAATCACGACTGAACCATGTTACCCGACTCTTTGGAATCGCTACTGAGCCAATTTAGCCTGACTCTTTGGAATCACAACTGAATCATTTAGTCTGACTCTTTAGAGTCACTATTGAACAATTTGACCTGACTCTTTGGAATCACGACAATCATTTAACCTGACTCTTTGGAATCACAACTCAGCCAATTTAGCCAGACTCTTTGAAATCACGACTGATCTATTTAGCCTGACTCTTTGGAATCACTATTGAACCATTTCACCTGACTCTTTGGAATCACGACTGAACCGTTTCACCTGACTCTTCGGAATCACTATTGAACAATTTCACCCGACTCTTTGGAATCACGACTGAACCATTTAGCCTGACTCTTTTGAATGGCTACTGAGCCAATTTAGTCTGACTCTTTGGAATCACGACTAATCTATTTAGCCTGACTCTTTGAAATCACGACTGATCTATTTAGCCTGACTCCTTGCAATCACTATTGAACCATTTTACCTGACTCTTTGGAATCACGACGGAACCATTTCTCCCGACTCTTTGCAATCACTATTGAACCATTTCACCTGACTCTTTGGAATCACAACTGAACCAATTCACCTGTCTCTTTGGAATCACGACTGAACCATTTTACCCGACTCTTTGAAATCACTTTTGAACCATTTAGTCTGACTCTTTGGAATCACGACTGATGTATTTAGCCTGATTCCTTACAATCACTATTGAACCACTTCACCTGACTCTTTGGAATCACGACTAAACCATTTCACCTGACACTTTGGAATCACTACTGATGTATTTAGCCTGACTCCTTGCAATTACTATTGAACCATTTCACCTGACTATTTGCAATCACTATTGAACCATTTCACCTGACTATTTGGAATCACGACTGAACCATTTCACCTGATTCTTTGGAATCACGACTGAACCATTTAGTCTGACTCTTTGGAATCACTATTGAACCATTTCACCTGACTCTTTGGAATCACTATTGAACCATTTCACCTGACTCTTTGGAATCACGACTGAAGCATTTCACCTGACTCTTTGGATTCACGACTGATCCATTTAGTCTGACTCTTTGGAATCACGACTGATGTATTTAGCCTGACTCCTTGCAATCACTATTGAACCATTTCACCTGACTATTTGCAATCACTATTGAACCATTTCACCTGACTATTTGGAATCACGACTGAACCATTTCACCTGACTCTTTGGAATCTTGACTGAACCATTTAGTCTGACTCTTTGGAATCACTATAGAACCATTTCACTTGACTCTTTGGAATCACTATTGAACAATTTCACCTGACTCTTTGGAATCACGACTGAACCATTTAATCTGATTTTTTGGAATCACGACTGATGTATTTAGCCTGACTCCTTGCAATCACTATTGAACCATTTCACCTGACTATTTGGAAATACGACTGAACCATTTCATCTGACTCTTTGAAATCACTATTGAACCATTTAGTCTAACTCTTTGGAATCACTATTGAACCATTTCATCTGACTCTTTGGAATCACGACTGAACCATTTCACCTTACTCTTTGGAATCACGACTGATCTATTTAGCCTGACTCTTTGAAATCACGACTGATCTGTTAAGCCTGACTCCTTGCAATCACTATTGAACCATTTCACCTGACTCTTTGGAATCACGACTGAATCATTTAGTCTAACTCTTTGGAATCACTATTGAACCATTTCACCTGACACTTTGGAATCACTATTGAACTATTTCACCTGACTCTTTGGAATCACTACTGAACCATGTTACCCGACTCTTTGGAATCACTTTTGAACCATTTCACCTGACTCTTTGGAATCACGACTGAACCATTTCACCTTACTCTTTGGAATCACGACTGATCTATTAAGCCTGACACTTTGAAATCACGACTGATCTATTAAGCCTGACTCCTTGCAATCAATATTGAACCATTTCACCTCACTCTTTGGAATCACTATTGAACCATTTCACCTGACTCTTTGGAATCACTACTGAACAATGCTACCCGACTCTTTGTAATCACTTCTGAACCATTTCACCTGACTCTTTGGAATCACGACTGAACCATTTCACCTGACTCTTTGGAATCACGACTGATGTATTTAGCCTGACTCTTTGCAATCACTAAGGAACCATTTCACCTGACTCCTTGCAATCACTATTGAACCATTTCACCTGATTCTTTGGAATCACGACTGAACCATGTTACCAAACTCTTTGGAATCACTTTTGAATTATTTCACCCGACTCTTTGGAATCACTATTGAACCATTTCACCTTTCTCTTTGGAATCACGACAACCATTTAGCCTGACTCTTTGGAATCACAACTAAACCACTTAGCCTGACTCTTTGAAATAACGACTGATCTATTTAGCCTGACTCCTTGCAATCACTATTGAAACATTTCACCTGACTCTTTGGAATCACGACTGAACCATGTTACCCAACTCTTTGGAATCACTTTTGAATCATTTCACCTGACTCTTTGGAATCACGACTGAACCATTTCACCTTACTCTTTGGAATCACGACTGAACCATGTCACCCGACTCTTTGGAATCACTATTGAACCATTTCACCTGACTCTTTGGAATCACGACTGAACCATTTCACCCTACTCTTTGGAATCACGACTGAACCATGTTACCCGACTCTTTGGAATCGCTACTGAGCCAATTTAGCCTGACTCTTTGGAATCACAACTGAATCATTTAGTCTGACTCTTTAGAGTCACTATTGAACAATTTGACCTGACTCTTTGGAATCACGACTGAACCATACCAGCTTACTCTTTGGAATCACGACTGAACCATGTTACCCAACTCTTTGGAATCACTATTGAACCATTTTACCTGACTCTTTGGAATCCCGACTAAACCATGTTACCCAACTCTTTGGAATCACTTTTGAATCAGTATACCTTTCTCTTTGGAATCACGACTGAACCATTTCACCTTACTCTTTGGAATCACGACTGAACCATGTTACCCAACTCTTTGGAATCACTATGGAACCATTTCACCTGACTCCTTGCAATCACTATTGAACCATTTCACCTGATTCTTTGGAATCACGACTGAACCATGTTACCAAACTCTTTGGAATCACTTTTGAATCATTTCACCTGACTCTTTGGAATCACGACTGAACCATTCGAGCTTACTCTTTGGAATCACGACTGAACCATGTTACCCAACTCTTTGGAATCACTATTGAACCATTTTACCTGACTCTTTGGAATCACGACTAAACCATGTTACCCAACTCTTTGGAATCACTTTTGAATCATTTCACCTGACTCTTTGGAATCACGACTGAACCATTTCACCTTACTCTTTGGAATCACGACTGAACCATGTTACCCAACTCTTTGGAATCACTGTTGAACCATTTCACCTGACTCTTTGGAATCACGACAACCATTTAGCCTGACTCTTTGGAATCACAACTAAACCATTTAGTCTGACTCTATGGAATCAAGACTGATCTATTTAGCCAGACTCTTTGAAATCCGGACTGATATATTTAGCCTGACTCCTTGCAATCACTATTGAATCATTTTACCTGAATCTTTGGAATCACGACTGAACCATTTCACCTTACACTTTGGAATCACGACTGAACCATGTTACCCGACTCTTAGGAATCACTATTGAACCATTTCACCTGACTCTTTGGAATCACGACTGAACCATTTCACCCTACTCTTTGGAATCACGACTGAACCATGTTACCCGACTCTTTGGAATCACTATTGAACCATTTCACCTGACTCTTTGGAATCACGACTGAACCATGTTACCAAACTCTTTGGAATCACTTTTGAATCATTTAGTCTGACTCTTTGGAATCACGACTGAACCATTTCACCTTACTCTTTGGAATCACGACTGAACCATGTCACCCGACTCTTTGGAATCACTATTGAACCATTTCACCTGACTCTTTGGAATCACGACTGAACCATTTCACCCGACTCTTTGGAATCACTATTGAACCATTTCACCTGACTCTTTGGAATCACGACTGAACCATGTTACCCGACTCTTTGGAATCGCTACTGAGCCAATTTAGCCTGACTCTTTGGAATCACAACTGAATCATTTAGTCTGACTCTTTAGAGTCATTATTGAACAATTTGACCTGACTCTTTGGAATCACGACAATCATTTAACCTGACTCTTTGGAATCACAACTCAGCCAATTTAGCCAGACTCTTTGAAATCACGACTGATCTATTTAGCCTGACTCTTTGGAATCACTATTGAACCATTTCACCTGACTCTTTGGAATCACGACTGAACCATTTCACCTGACTCTTCGGAATCACTATTGAACAATTTCACCCGACTCTTTGGAATCACGACTGAACCATTTAAACTGACTCTTTGGAATCACGACTGATGTATTTAGCCAAACTCCTTGCAAACACTATTGAACCATATCACCTGACTATTTGGAATCACGACAGAACCATTTCACTTGACTCTTTGGAATCACGACTGAACCATGTTACCCAACTCTTTGGAATCACTTTTGAATCATTTCACCTGACTCTTTGGAATCACGACTGAACCATTCCAGCTTACTCTTTGGAATCACGACTGAACCATGTTACCCAACCCTTTGGAATCACTATTGAACCATTTTACCTGACTCTTTGGATTCCCGACTAAACCATGTTACCCAACTCTTTGGAATCACTTTTGAATCATTTCACCTGACTCTTTGGAATCACGATTGAATCATTTCACCTTACTCTTTGGAATCACGACTGAACCATGTTACCCAACTCTTTGGAATCACGACTGAACCATTTCACCTGACTCTTTGGAATCACTATTGAACCATCTCACCTGACTCTTTGGAATCACGACTGGACCATTTAGTCTGACTCTTTGGAATCACGACTGATGTATTTAGCCTGACTCTTTGAAATCACTAGTGAACCATTTCACCTGACTCCTTGCAATCACTATTGAACCATTTCACCTGACTCTTTGGAATCACGACTGAACCATGTTACCCAACTCTTTGGAATCACTTTTGAATCATTTCACCTGACTCTTTGGAATCACGACTGAACCATTTAGTCTGACTCTTTGGAATCACTATAGAACCATTTCACTTGACTCTTTGGAATCACTATTGAACAATTTCACCTGACTCTTTGGAATCACGACTGAACCATTTAATCTGATTTTTTGGAATCACGACTGATGTATTTAGCCTGACTCCTTGCAATCACTATTGAACCATTTCACCTGACTATTTGGAAATACGACTGAACCATTTCATCTGACTCTTTGGAATCACTATTGAACCATTTAGTCTAACTCTTTGGAATCACTATTGAACCATTTCATCTGACTCTTTGGAATCACGACTGAACCATTTCACCTTACTCTTTGGAATCACGACTGATCTATTTAGCCTGACTCTTTGAAATCACGACTGATCTGTTAAGCCTGACTCCTTGCAATCACTATTGAACCATTTCACCTGACTCTTTGGAATCACGACTGAATCATTTAGTCTAACTCTTTGGAATCACTATTGAACCATTTCACCTGACACTTTGGAATCACTATTGAACTATTTCACCTGACTCTTTGGAATCACTACTGAACCATGTTACCCGACTCTTTGGAATCACTTTTGAACCATTTCACCTGACTCTTTGGAATCACGACTGAACCATTTCACCTTACTCTTTGGAATCACGACTGATCTATTAAGCCTGACACTTTGAAATCACGACTGATCTATTAAGCCTGACTCCTTGCAATCAATATTGAACCATTTCACCTCACTCTTTGGAATCACTATTGAACCATTTCACCTGACTCTTTGGAATCACTACTGAACAATGCTACCCGACTCTTTGTAATCACTTCTGAACCATTTCACCTGACTCTTTGGAATCACGACTGAACCATTTCACCTTACTCTTTGGAATCACGACTGAACCATTTAGTCTGACTCTTTGGAATCACGACTGATGTTTTTAGCCTGACTCTTTGCAATCACTAAGGAACCATTTCACCTGACTCCTTGCAATCACTATTGAACCATTTCACCTGATTCTTTGGAATCACGACTGAACCATGTTACCAAACTCTTTGGAATCACTTTTGAATTATTTCACCCGACTCTTTGGAATCACTATTGAACCATTTCACCTTTCTCTTTGGAATCACGACAACCATTTAGCCTGACTCTTTGGAATCACAACTAAACCACTTAGCCTGACTCTTTGAAATAACGACTGATCTATTTAGCCTGACTCCTTGCAATCACTATTGAAACATTTCACCTGACTCTTTGGAATCACGACTGAACCATGTTACCCAACTCTTTGGAATCACTTTTGAATCATTTCACCTGACTCTTTGGAATCACTATAGAACCATTTCACTTGACTCTTTGGAATCACTATTGAACAATTTCACCTGACTCTTTGGAATCACGACTGAACCATTTAATCTGATTTTTTGGAATCACGACTGATGTATTTAGCCTGACTCCTTGCAATCACTATTGAACCATTTCACCTGACTATTTGGAAATACGACTGAACCATTTCATCTGACTCTTTGGAATCACTATTGAACCATTTAGTCTAACTCTTTGGAATCACTATTGAACCATTTCATCTGACTCTTTGGAATCACGACTGAACCATTTCACCTTACTCTTTGGAATCACGACTGATCTATTTAGCCTGACTCTTTGAAATCACGACTGATCTGTTAAGCCTGACTCCTTGCAATCACTATTGAACCATTTCACCTGACTCTTTGGAATCACGACTGAATCATTTAGTCTAACTCTTTGGAATCACTATTGAACCATTTCACCTGACACTTTGGAATCACTATTGAACTATTTCACCTGACTCTTTGGAATCACTACTGAACCATGTTACCCGACTCTTTGGAATCACGACTGAACCATTTCACCTGACTCTTTGGAATCACGACTGAACCATTTCACCTTACTCTTTGGAATCACGACTGATCTATTAAGCCTGACACTTTGAAATCACGACTGATCTATTAAGCCTGACTCCTTGCAATCAATATTGAACCATTTCACCTCACTCTTTGGAATCACTATTGAACCATTTCACCTGACTCTTTGGAATCACTACTGAACAATGCTACCCGACTCTTTGTAATCACTTCTGAACCATTTCACCTGACTCTTTGGAATCACGACTGAACCATTTCACCTTACTCTTTGGAATCACGACTGAACCATTTAGTCTGACTCTTTGGAATCACGACTGATGTTTTTAGCCTGACTCTTTGCAATCACTAAGGAACCATTTCACCTGACTCCTTGCAATCACTATTGAACCATTTCACCTGATTCTTTGGAATCACGACTGAACCATGTTACCAAACTCTTTGGAATCACTTTTGAATTATTTCACCCGACTCTTTGGAATCACTATTGAACCATTTCACCTTTCTCTTTGGAATCACGACAACCATTTAGCCTGACTCTTTGGAATCACAACTAAACCACTTAGCCTGACTCTTTGAAATAACGACTGATCTATTTAGCCTGACTCCTTGCAATCACTATTGAAACATTTCACCTGACTCTTTGGAATCACGACTGAACCATGTTACCCAACTCTTTGGAATCACTTTTGAATCATTTCACCTGACTCTTTGGAATCACGACTGAACCATTTCACCTTACTCTTTGGAATCACGACTGAACCATGTCACCCGACTCTTTGGAATCACTATTGAACCATTTCACCTGACTCTTTGGAATCACGACTGAACCATTTCACCCTACTCTTTGGAATCACGACTGAACCATGTTACCCGACTCTTTGGAATCGCTACTGAGCCAATTTAGCCTGACTCTTTGGAATCACAACTGAATCATTTAGTCTGACTCTTTAGAGTCACTATTGAACAATTTGACCTGACTCTTTGGAATCACGACTGAACCATACCAGCTTACTCTTTGGAATCACGACTGAACCATGTTACCCAACTCTTTGGAATCACTATTGAACCATTTTACCTGACTCTTTGGAATCCCGACTAAACCATGTTACCCAACTCTTTGGAATCACTTTTGAATCAGTATACCTGACTCTTTGGAATCACGACTGAACCATTTCACCTTACTCTTTGGAATCACGACTGAACCATGTTACCCAACTCTTTGGAATCACTATGGAACCATTTCACCTGACTCCTTGCAATCACTATTGAACCATTTCACCTGATTCTTTGGAATCACGACTGAACCATGTTACCAAACTCTTTGGAATCACTTTTGAATCATTTCACCTGACTCTTTGGAATCACGACTGAACCATTCGAGCTTACTCTTTGGAATCACGACTGAACCATGTTACCCAACTCTTTGGAATCACTATTGAACCATTTTACCTGACTCTTTGTAATCACGACTAAACCATGTTACCCAACTCTTTGGAATCACTTTTGAATCATTTCACCTGACTCTTTGGAATCACAACTGAACCATTTCACCTTACTCTTTGGAATCACGACTGAACCATGTTACCCAACTCTTTGGAATCACTGTTGAACCATTTCACCTGACTCTTTGGAATCACGACAACCATTTAGCCTGACTCTTTGGAATCACAACTAAACCATTTAGTCTGACTCTTTGGAATCAAGACTGATCTATTTAGCCAGACTCTTTGAAATCCGGACTGATATATTTAGCCTGACTCCTTGCAATCACTATTGAATCATTTTACCTGAATCTTTGGAATCACGACTGAACCATTTCACCTTACACTTTGGAATCACGACTGAACCATGTTACCCGACTCTTAGGAATCACTATTGAACCATTTCACCTGACTCTTTGGAATCACGACTGAACCATTTCACCCTACTCTTTGGAATCACGACTGAACCATGTTACCCGACTCTTTGGAATCACTTTTGAATCATTTAGTCTGACTCTTTGGAATCACGACTGAACCATTTCACCTTACTCTTTGGAATCACGACTGAACCATGTCACCCGACTCTTTGGAATCACTATTGAACCATTTCACCTGACTCTTTGGAATCACGACTGAACCATTTCACCCGACTCTTTGGAATCACTATTGAACCATTTCACCTGACTCTTTGGAATCACGACTGAACCATGTTACCCGACTCTTTGGAATCGCTACTGAGCCAATTTAGCCTGACTCTTTGGAATCACAACTGAATCATTTAGTCTGACTCTTTAGAGTCATTATTGAACAATTTGACCTGACTCTTTGGAATCACGACAATCATTTAACCTGACTCTTTGGAATCACAACTCAGCCAATTTAGCCAGACTCTTTGAAATCACGACTGATCTATTTAGCCTGACTCTTTGGAATCACTATTGAACCATTTCACCTGACTCTTTGGAATCACGACTGAACCATTTCACCTGACTCTTCGGAATCACTATTGAACAATTTCACCCGACTCTTTGGAATCACGACTGAACCATTTAAACTGACTCTTTGGAATCACGACTGATGTATTTAGCCAAACTCCTTGCAAACACTATTGAACCATATCACCTGACTATTTGGAATCACGACAGAACCATTTCACTTGACTCTTTGGAATCACGACTGAACCATGTTACCCAACTCTTTGGAATCACTTTTGAATCATTTCACCTGACTCTTTGGAATCACGACTGAACCATTCCAGCTTACTCTTTGGAATCACGACTGAACCATGTTACCCAACCCTTTGGAATCACTATTGAACCATTTTACCTGACTCTTTGGATTCCCGACTAAACCATGTTACCCAACTCTTTGGAATCACTTTTGAATCATTTCACCTGACTCTTTGGAATCACGATTGAACCATTTCACCTTACTCTTTGGAATCACGACTGAACCATGTTACCCAACTCTTTGGAATCACGACTGAACCATTTCACCTGACTCTTTGGAATCACTATTGAACCATTTCACCTGACTCTTTGGAATCACGACTGGACCATTTAGTCTGACTCTTTGGAATCACGACTGATGTATTTAGCCTGACTCTTTGAAATCACTATTGAACCATTTCACCTGACTCCTTGCAATCACTATTGAACCATTTCACCTGACTCTTTGGAATCACGACTGAACCATGTTACCCAACTCTTTGGAATCACTTTTGAATCATTTCACCTGACTCTTTGGAATCACGACTGAACCATTCCAGCTTACTCTTTGGAATCACAACTGAACCATGTTTACCAACTCTTTGGAATCACTATTGAACCATTTTACCTGACTCTTTGGAATCACGACTAAACCATGTTACCCAACTCTTTGGAATCACTTTTGAATCATTTCACCTGACTCTTTGGAATCACGACTGAACCATTTCACCTTACTCTTTGGAATCACGACTGAACCATGTTACCCAACTCTTTGGAATCACTATTGAACCATTTCACCTGACTCTTTGGAATCACGACAACCATTTAGCCTGACTCTTTGGAATCACAACTAAACCATTTAGTCTGACTCTTTGGAATCAAGACTGATCTATTTAGCCAGACTCTTTGAAATCCGGACTGATATATTTAGCCTGACTCCTTGCAATCACTATTGAACCATTTTACCTGAATCTTTGGAATCACAATTGAACCATTTCACCTTACACTTTGGAATCACGACTGAACCATGTTACCCGACTCTTAGGAATCACTATTGAACCATTTCACCTGACTCTTTGGAATCACGACTGAACCATTTCACCCTACTCTTTGGAATCACGACTGAACCATGTTACCCGACTCTTTGGAATCACTATTGAACCATTTCACCTGACTCTTTGGAATCACGACTGAACCATGTTACCCAACTCTTTGGAATCACTTTTGAATCATTTCACCTGACTCTTTGGAATCACGACTGAACCATTTCACCTTACTCTTTGGAATCACGAATGAACCATGTCACCCGACTCTTTGGAATCACTATTGAACCATTTCACCTTTCTCTTTGAAATCACGACAACCATTTAGCTTGACTCTTTGGAATCACAACTAAACCATTTAGCCTGACTCATTGAAATCATGACTGATCTATTTAGCCAGGTTCCTTGCAATCACTATTGAACCATTTCACCCGACACTTTGGAATCACGACTGATCTATTTAGCCTGACTCTTTGAAATAACGACTGATCTATTTAGCCTGACTCCTTGCAATCACTATTGAAACATTTCACCTGACTCTTTGGAATCACGACTGAACCATTTCACCTGACTCTTTGGAATCACCACTGAACCATTTAGTCTGACTCTTTGGAATCACGACTGATGTATTTAGCCTGACTCTTTGCAATCACTATTGAACCATTTCACCTGACTCCTTGCAATCACTATTGAACCTATTCACCTGACTCTTTGGAATCACGACTGAACCATGTTACCCAACTCTTTGGAATCACTTTTGAATCATTTCACCTGACTCTTTGGAATCACGACTGAACCATTCCAGCTTACTCTTTGGAATCACGACAGAACCATGTTACCCAACTCTTTGGAATCACTATTGAACCATTTCACCTGACTCTTTGGAATCCCGACTAAACCATGTTACCCAACTCTTTGGAATCACTTTTGAATCATTTCACCTGACTCTTTGGAGTCACGACTGAACCATTTCACCTTACTCTTTGGAATCACGACTGAACCATGTTACCCAACTCTTTGGAATCACTATTGAACCATTTCACCTGACTCTTTGGAGTCACTATTGAACCATTTCACCTGACTCTTTGGAATCACTATTGAACCATTTCACCTGACTCTTTGGAATCACGACTGAACCATTTAGTCTGACTCTTTGGAATCACGACTGATGTATTTAGCCTGACTCTTTGCAATCACTATTGAACCATTTCACCTGACTCCTTGCAATCACTATTGAACCATTTCACCTGACTCTTTGGAATCACGACTGAACCATGTTGCCAAACTCTTTGGAATCACTTTTGAATCATTTCACCTGACTCTTTGGAATCACGACTGAACCATTCCAGCTTACTCTTTGCAATCACTATTGAACCATTTCACCTGACTCCTTGCAATCACTATTGAACCATTTCACCTGACTCTTTGGAATCACGACTGAACCATGTTACCCAACTCTTTGGAATCACTTTTGAATCATTTCACCTGACTCTTTAGAATCACGACTGAACCATTCCAGCTTACTCTTTGGAATCACGACTGATGTATTTAGCCTGACTCTTTGCAATCACTATTGAACCATTTCACCTGACTCCTTGCAATCACTATTGAACCATTTCACCTGACTCTTTGGAATCACGACTGAACCATGTTACCAAACTCTTTGGAATCACTTTTGAATCATTTCACCTGACTCTTTGGAATCACGACTGAACCATTCCAGCTTACTCTTTGCAATCACTATTGAACCATTTCACCTGACTCCTTGCAATCACTATTGAACCATTTCACCTGACTCTTTGGAATCACGACTGAACCATGTTACCCAACTCTTTGGAATCACTTTTGAATCATTTCACCTGACTCTTTAGAATCACGACTGAACCATTCCAGCTTACTCTTTGGAATCACGACTGAACCATGTTACCCAACTCTTTGGAATCACTATTGAACCATTTCACCTGACTCTTTGGAATCACGACAACCATTCAGCCTGACTCTTTGGAATCACAACTAAACCATTTAGTCTGACTCTTTGGAATCAAGACTGATCTATTTAGCCAGACTCTTTGAAATCCGGACTGATATATTTAGCCTGACTCCTTGCAATCACTATTGAACCATTTTACCTGAATCTTTGGAATCACGACTGAACCATTTCACCTTACACTTTGGAATCACGACTGAACCATGTTAACCGACTCTTAGGAATCACTATTGAACCATTTCACCTGACTCTTTGGAATCACGACTGAACCATTTCACCCTACTCTTTGGAATCACGACTGAACCATGTTACCCGACTCTTTGGAATCGCTACTGAGCCAATTTAGCCTGACTCTTTGGAATCACAACTGAATCATTTAGTCTGACTCTTTAGAGTCATTATTGAACAATTTGACCTGACTCTTTGGAATCACGACAATCATTTAACCTGACTCTTTGGAATCACAACTCAGCCAATTTAGCCAGACTCTTTGAAATCACGACTGATCTATTTAGCCTGACTCTTTGGAATCACTATTGAACCATTTCACCTGACTCTTTGGAATCACGACTGAACCATTTCACCTGACTCTTCGGAATCACTATTGAACAATTTCACCCGACTCTTTGGAATCACGACTGAACCATTTAAACTGACTCTTTGGAATCACGACTGATGTATTTAGCCAAACTCCTTGCAAACACTATTGAACCATATCACCTGACTATTTGGAATCACGACAGAACCATTTCACTTGACTCTTTGGAATCACGACTGAACCATGTTACCCAACTCTTCGGAATCACTTTTGAATCATTTCACCTGACTCTTTGGAATCACGACTGAACCATTCCAGCTTACTCTTTGGAATCACGACTGAACCATGTTACCCAACCCTTTGGAATCATTATTGAACCATTTTACCTGACTCTTTGGATTCCCGACTAAACCATGTTACCCAACTCTTTGGAATCACTTTTGAATCATTTCACCTGACTCTTTGGAATCACGACTGAACCATTTCACCTTACTCTTTGGAATCACGACTGAACCATGTTACCCAACTCTTTGGAATCACGACTGAACCATTTCACCTGACTCTTTGGAATCACTATTGAACCATTTCACCTGACTCTTTGGAATCACCACTGGACCATTTAGTCTGACTCTTTGGAATCACGACTGATGTATTTAGCCTGACTCTTTGAAATCACTATTGAACCATTTCACCTGACTCCTTGCAATCACTATTGAACCATTTCACCTGACTCTTTGGAAATGGTTCACGACTGAACCATGTTACCCAACTCTTTGGAATCACTATTGAACCATTTCACCTGACTCTTTGGAGTCACTATTGAACCATTTCACCTGACTCTTTGGAATCACTATTGAACCATTTCACCTGACTCTTTGGAATCACGACTGAACCATTTAGTCTGACTCTTTGGAATCACGACTGATGTATTTAGCCTGACTCTTTGCAATCACTATTGAACCATTTCACCTGACTCCTTGCAATCACTATTGAACCATTTCACCTGACTCTTTGGAATCACGACTGAACCATGTTGCCAAACTCTTTGGAATCACTTTTGAATCATTTCACCTGACTCTTTGGAATCACGACTGAACCATTCCAGCTTACTCTTTGCAATCACTATTGAACCATTTCACCTGACTCCTTGCAATCACTATTGAACCATTTCACCTGACTCTTTGGAATCACGACTGAACCATGTTACCCAACTCTTTGGAATCAATTTTGAATCATTTCACCTGACTCTTTAGAGTCACGACTGAACCATTCCAGCTTACTCTTTGGAATCACGACTGATGTATTTAGCCTGACTCTTTGCAATCACTATTGAACCATTTCACCTGACTCCTTGCAATCACTATTGAACCATTTCACCTGACTCTTTGGAATCACGACTGAACCATGTTACCAAACTCTTTGGAATCACTTTTGAATCATTTCACCTGACTCTTTGGAATCACGACTGAACCATTCCAGCTTACTCTTTGCAATCACTATTGAACCATTTCACCTGACTCCTTGCAATCACTATTGAACCATTTCACCTGACTCTTTGGAATCACGACTGAACCATGTTACCCAACTCTTTGGAATCACTTTTGAATCATTTCACCTGACTCTTTAGAATCACGACTGAACCATTCCAGCTTACTCTTTGGAATCACGACTGAACCATGTTACCCAACTCTTTGGAATCACTATTGAACCATTTCACCTGACTCTTTGGAATCACGACAACCATTCAGCCTGACTCTTTGGAATCACAACTAAACCATTTAGTCTGACTCTTTGGAATCAAGACTGATCTATTTAGCCAGACTCTTTGAAATCCGGACTGATATATTTAGCCTGACTCCTTGCAATCACTATTGAACCATTTTACCTGAATCTTTGGAATCACGACTGAACCATTTCACCTTACACTTTGGAATCACGACTGAACCATGTTAACCGACTCTTAGGAATCACTATTGAACCATTTCACCTGACTCTTTGGAATCACGACTGAACCATTTCACCCTACTCTTTGGAATCACGACTGAACCATGTTACCCAACTCTTTGGAATCACTTTTGAATCATTTCACCTGACTCTTTGGAATCACGACAACCATTTAGCCTGACTCTTTGGAATCACAACTAAACCACGTCACCCGACTCTTTGGAATCACTATTGAACCATTTCACCTTTCTCTTTGAAATCACGACAACCATTTAGCCTGACTCTTTGGAATCACAACTAAACCACTTAGCCTGACTCTTTGAAATAACGACTGATCTATTTAGCCTGACTCCTTGCAATCACTATAGAAACATTTCACCTGACTCTTTGGAATCACGACTGAACCATTTCACCTGACTCTTTGGAATCACGACTGAACCATTCCAGCTTACTCTTTGGAATCACGACTGAACCATGTTACCCAACTCTTTGGAATCACTATTGAACCATTTTACCTGACTCTTTGGAATCACGACTAAACCATGTTACCCAACTCTTTGGAATCACTTTTGAACCATTCCAGCTTACTCTTTGGAATCACGACTGAACCATTCCAGCTTACTCTTTGGAATCACGACTGAACCATGTTACCCAACTCTTTGGAATCACTATTGAACCATTTTACCTGACTCTTTGGAATCACGACTAAACCATGTTACCCAACTCTTTGGAATCACTTTTGAATCATTTCACCTGACTCTTTGGAATCACGATTGAACCATTTCACCTTACTTTTTGGAATCACGACTGAACCATTTCACCTGACTCTTTGGAATCACGACAACCATTTAGCCTGACTCTTTGGAATCACAACTAAACCACTTAGCCTGACTCTTTGAAATAACGACTGATCTATTTAGCCTGACTCCTTGCAATCACTATTGAAACATTTCACCTGACTCTTTGGAATCACGACTGAACCATTTCACCTGACTCTTTGGAATCACGACTGAACCATTCCAGCTTACTCTTTGGAATCACGACTGAACCATGTTACCCAACTCTTTGGAATCACTATTGAACCATTTTACCTGACTCTTTGGAATCACGACTAAACCATGTTACCCAACTCTTTGGAATCACTTTTGAACCATTCCAGCTTACTCTTTGGAATCACGACTGAACCATTCCAGCTTACTCTTTGGAATCACGACTGAACCATGTTACCCAACTCTTTGGAATCACTATTGAACCATTTTACCTGACTCTTTGGAATCACGACTAAACCATGTTACCCAACTCTTTGGAATCACTTTTGAATCATTTCACCTGACTCTTTGGAATCACGACTGAACCATTTCACCTTACTTTTTGGAATCACGACTGAACCATTTCACCTGACTCTTTGGAATCACGACAACCATTTAGCCTGACTCTTTGGAATCACAACTAAACCATTTAGTCTGACTCTTTGGAATCACAACTAAACCATTTAGTCTGACTCTTTGGAATCAAGACTGATCTATTTAGCCAGACTCTTTGAAATCCGGACTGATATATTTAGCCTGACTCCTTGCAATCACTATTGAACCATTTTACCTGAATCTTTGGAATCACGACTGAACCATTTCACCTTACACTTTGGAATCACGACTGAACCATGTTACCCGACTCTTAGGAATCACTATTGAACCATTTCACCTGACTCTTTGGAATCACGACTGAACCATTTCACCCTACTCTTTGGAATCACGACTGAACCATGTTACCCGACTCCTTGGAATCACTATTGAACCATTTCACCTCACTCTTTGGAATCACGACTGAACCATGTTACCCAACTCTTTGGAATCACTTTTGAATCATTTCACCTGACTCTTTGGAATCACTATTGAACCATTTCACCTGACTCTTTGGAATCACTTTTGAATCATTTCACCTGACTATTTGGAATCACGACTAAACCATTTCACCTTACTCTTTGGAATCAAGACTGATCTATTTAGCCTGACTCTTTGAAATCACGACTGATCTATTAAGCCTGACTCCTTGCAATCACTATTGAACCATTTTACCTGACTCTTTGGAATCATGACTGAACGATTTCACCTGACTCTTTGGAATCACGACTGATCTATTTAGACTGACTCTTTGAAATCACGACTGATCTATAAAGCCTGACTCCTTGCAATCACTATTGAACCATTTCACCTGACTCTTAGGAATCACGACTGAACCATGTTACCCAACTCTTTGGAATCACTTTTGAATCATTTCACCTGACTCTTTGGAATCACGACTGAACCATTCCAGCTTACTCTTTGGAATCACGACAGAACCATGTTACCCAAGTCTTTGGAATCACTTTTGAACCATTTTACCTGACTCTTTGGAATCACGACTAAACCATGTTACCCAACTCTTTGGAATCAATTTTGAATCATTTCACCTGACTCTTTGGAATCACTTTTGAATCATTTCACCTGACTATTTGGAATCACGACTAAACCATTTCACCTTACTCTTTGGAATCACGACTGATCTATTTAGCCTGACTCTTTGAAATCACGACTGATCTATTAAGCCTGACTCCTTGCAATCACTATTGAACCATTTCACCTGACTCTTTGGAATCACGACTGAACCATTTCACCTTACTCTTTGGAATCACGACTGATCTATTATGCCTGACTCCTTGCAATCACTATTGAACCATTTCACCTGACTCTTTGGAATCACGACTGAACCATTTCACCTGACTCTTTGGAACCACGACTGAACCATGTTACCCGACTCTTTGAAATCATTTTGAATCATTTCACTTGACTCTTTGGAATCACTATTGAACCATTTAACCTGACTCTTTGGAATCACGACAACCATTTAGCCTGACTCTTTGGAATCATAACTAAACCATTTAGTCTGACTCTTTGGAATCAAGACTGGTCTATTTAGCCTGACTCTTTGAAATAACGACTGATCTATTTAGCCTGACTCCTTGCAATCACTATTGAAACATTACACCTGACTCTTTGGAATCACGACTGAACCATTTAGCCTGACTCTTTGGAATCACTATTGAACCATTTCACCTGACTCTTTGAAATCACGACTGATCTATTTAGCCAGGTTCCTTGCAATCACTATTGAACCATTTAGCCTGACTCTTTGGAATCACGACTGATCTATTTAGCCTGACTCTTTGAAATCACGACTGATCTATTTAGCCTGACTCCTTGCAATCACTATTGAAACATTTCATCTGACTCTTTGGAATCACGACTGAACCATGTTACCCAACTCTTTGGAATCACTTTTGAATCATTTCACCTGACTCTTTGGAATCATGACTGAACCATTTCACCTTACTCTTTGGAATCACGACTGAACCATTTCACCTGACTCTTTGGAATCACGACTGAACCATGTTACCCGACTCTTTGGAATCACTTTTGAATCATTTCACCTGACTCTTTGGAATCACGACTGAACTATTTCACCTTACTTTTTTGAATCAACACTGATCTATTAAACCTGACTCCTTGCAATCACTATTGAACCATTTCACCTGACTCTTTGGAATCACGACTGAACCATGTTACCCTACTCTTTGGAATCACTATTGAACCATTTCACCTGACTCTTTGGAATCACGACAACCATTTAGCCTGACTCTTTGGAATCACAACTAAATCATATAGTCTGACTCTTTGGAATCAAGACTGATCTATTTAGCCTGATTCTTTGAAATCACGACTGAACCATTTCACTCGACTCTTTGGAATCACGACAATCATTTAGCCTAACTCTTTGGAATCGCTACTGATCCAATTTAGCCTGACTGTTTGGAATCACTACTGAACCATTTAGTCTGCCTCTTTGGAATTACTATTGAACCATTTCACCTGACTCTTTGGAATCTCGTCTGAATCATTATCCCTGACTCTTTGGAATCACTATTGAACCAATTCACCTGACTCTTTGGAATCACGACTGAACCATTTAGTCTGACTCTTTGGAATCATGACTGAACCATTTAGTCTTACTCTTAGGAATCACGACTGATGTATTTAGCCTGACTCCTTGCAATCACTATTGAACCATTTCACCTGACTCTTTGGAATCACAACTGAACCATATCACCTTACTTTTTGGAATCACGACTGATCTATTTAGCCAGACTCCTTGCAATCACTATTTAACCATTTCACCTGACTCTTTGGAATCACGACTGAACCATTTCACCTGACTCTTTGGAATCGCAACTGAGCCAATTTAGCATGACTCTTTGGAATCACGACTGATGTATTTAGCCTGACTCCTTGCAATCACTATTGTACCATTTCACCTGACTATTTGGAATCACGACTGAACCATTTCACCTGACTCTTTGGAATCAATAGTGAACCATTTCACCTGACACTTTGGAATCACGACTTAACCATTTCATCTGACTCTTTGGTATTACGACTGAACCATTTCACCGACTCTTTGGAATCACTATTGAACCATTTCACCTGACTCTTTGGAATCACGACTGAACCATTTCACCTGACTCTTTGGAATCACGACTGAACCATTTAGTCTGACACTTTGGAATCACGACTGATGTATTTAGCCTGACTCCTTGCAATCACTATTGAACCATTTCACCTGACTATTTGGAATCACGACTGAACCATGTTACCCGACTCTTTGGAATCACTATTGAACCATTTCACCTGACTCTTTGGAACCACGACAACCATTTAGTCTGACTCTTTGGAATCACAACTAAACCATTTAGTCTGACTCTTTGGAATCAAGACTGATCTATTTAGCCTGACTCTTTGGAATCACGACTGAACCATGTTACCCGACTCTTTGGAATCATGACTGATGTATTTAGCCTGACTCCTTGCAATCACTATTGAACCATTTCACCTGACTATTTGGAATCACGACTGAACCATTTCACCTGACTCTTTGGAATCACTATTGAACCATTTCACCTGACACTTTGGAATCACGACTTTACCATTTCATCTGACTCTTTGGTATTACGACTGAACCATTTCACCGACTCTTTGTAATCACTATTGAACCATTTCACCTGACTCTTTGGAATCACGACTGAACCATTTCACCTGACTCTTTGGAATCACTATTGAACCATTTCACCTGACTCTTTGGAATCACGACTGATTTCACCTGACTCTTTAGTATTACGACTGAACCATTTCACCGACTCTTTGGAATCACTATTGAACCATTTCACCTGACTCTTTGGAATCACGACTGAACCATTTCACCTGACTCTGTGGAATCACTATTGAACCATTTCACCTGACTCTTTGGAATCACGACTGAACCATTTCACCTGACTCTTTGGAATCACGACTGAACCATTTAGCATGACTCTTTGGAATCACTATTGAACCATTTGACCTGACTCTTTGGAATCACGACAACCATTAAGCCTGACTCTTTGGAATCGCTACTGAGCCAATTTAGCCTGACTCTTTGGAATCACTACTGAACCATTTAGTTTGACTCTTTGGAATCAAGACTGATCTATTTAGCCTGACTCTTCGAAATCACGACTGATCTATTTAGCCTGACTCCTTGCAATCACTATTGAACCATTTCTCCTGACTCTTTGGAATCACGACTGAACAATGTTACCCGACTCTTTGGAATCACTATTGAACCATTTCACCTGACTCTTTGGAATCACTATTGAACCATTTCACCTGACTCTTTGGAATCACTATTGAACCATTTCACCTGACTCTTTGGAATCACAACAACCATTTACCCTGACTCTTTGGAATCGCTACTGAGCCAATTTAGCCTGACTCTTTGGAATCACTACTGAACCATTTAGCCTGACTCTTTGAAATCACGACTGATCTATTTAGCCTGACTCCTTGCAATCACTATTGAACCATTTCTCCTGACGCTTTGGAATCACGACTGAACAATGTTACCCGACTCTTTGGAATCACTATTGAACCATTTCACCTGACTCTTTGGAATCACTATTGAACCATTTCACCTGACTCTTTGGAATCACTATTGAACAATTTCACCTGACTCTTTGGAATCACGACAACCATTTAGCCTGACTCTTTGGAATCGCTACTGAGCCAATTTAGCCTGACTCTTTGGAATCACTACTGAACCATTTAGTCTGACTCTTTGAAATCACGACTGATCTATTTAGCCTGACTCCTTGCAATAACTATTGAACCATTTCACCTGACTCTTTGGAATCACGACTTATGTGCCACAGCAGTCAATAGTATCGTTCTTACAAGACGGATTGTGTACCACAACAGGCCAGTACAGTATGCTTCTATAATACATATATCTATAGGACCCGTACAAGATAAATTGTCTACCACAACAGGCCAGTAGAGTATCCCTCTATAATACATCTATACACAGGACTCTTACAAATGGATTATGTATTACACCATTATAATAGTGGATCTATCTACAAGACTGTTATTTGATCAAATATTTACAATCTATGCCTCTTGAGGACTCTTATAAGAGAGAATATGCAATTCACCAGTCCAATAAAGCACCCTTTCATAATGCATCCATCTCCAGGACTCCAACAAGACCGAATATGTACTTCATCAGTCCAAGAGGGAAGCATTCCACAGGAATCTTACAAAATGGAATATGTACCATATCAATCCATAATAGCGTTCCTCTTTGAGACTGTTACATGATGGAATATGTACAACACAAGTTCAGAATTGCATCTGTATACAGGACTGCTAAAATATAACACTTAGAATTATGAACATCATACAATTTATTATATTACATATATGTGGCCCTAAGCCTTAACTATTTATCCTAATATGCTATTTGGATAGATAAACTTATTCTATAGGGTGGGAAGGTGGGAAACTTCAACTGTACGACGTCTGAGCTGAAATGGTGGCAAATCCCCAGCCGTCATTTATATTCCCCCTGGATTAGACCCCCCAGAGATATGTGATATTAGGCACAGGCAATTGGCCAGTCCGAACCTTCTATCACTCTATAGATAGATGTATCATACAGAGATTCTCTACAGGACTACTGTTGTGGTACATAATCTGTCTTGTAACAGTCTTATCGAAGGATACTCTACTGGCCTGTTGTGGTACATAATCTGTCTTGTAGTGGTCCTATAGATATATGTATTATAGAAGGACACTCTACTGGCCTGTTGTGGTACACAATCCGTCTTGTAAGAGTCCTGTATATGGATGTATTATAGAAGGACACTCTACTGGCATGTTGTGGTACACAATCCGTCTTGTAAGAGTCCTGTATGTAGATGTATTATAGAAGGATACTCTACTCTAGGATAATCATACAATAGACTGCTGTGGTACATATTCCATCATGTAACAGTCTCATAGCAGAATGATACAATAGACTGCTGTGGTACACATTCCATCATGTAACAGTCTCATAGGAGAATGATACAATAGACTTCTTTGGTACATATTCTATCATGTAACAGTCTCATAGTGAATGATACAATAGACTGCTGTGGTACATATTTCGTCATGTAACAGTCTCATAGGAGAATGATACTATAGACTGCTGTGGTACATATTCCATCATCTAACACGCAGGTCACTTAATGGCACTATTTCTGTCTATTTAGATGATCTGGTTTTAATGATATACTATGATTATGTAATAATATGTTCATTCCTATATCTGCCTTGTTTATGTATATTTAACAATAATATTTTATATGTATGTTAAAGAAGCTTCATTGTTGATATATTCATCATGAAAGGTCACACTGAGGTCAAAAATTTATTTCAAGGTCATTTAAAGGTCAGGCAATTGAAAAAAATGGACTATTTAGGTCAAGACAAGCCATTGCACAGATTATTTTATATTTTTAAATATCTATGCAGGCTATTTTTATGATGTTGTATATGTCCTGTATCTACAACCCAAAACACGTTTTTGATATCTAAATAATTTACTCTATGGGACCCCTGGATATGATGGAAGGTGTGGATCTGAGCTCCATGACATTCTTTTATTTCCCTATTGTTGAGACCCATAAGGAAATATCAACTGAGTAAGTGCGGTTAATTAAGACCTGTGTCAAGCCTAAACAGGTCCCAACCTCATCAAGGTGATTCGTCATGTGTTATTTGTGTGCCACGGCAATCTGTGCTTACCTTCATTACTCGATCACATTTTACCAGTTATGCCACATATGTCCACTAGATGGAGCCAACTCCGCATTTTTTTTTATTACTCATATTTCAACTCCTTCTTGCAACTGTTATGGCGGCAAATTGCAGCAGGTCACGTGGTTGCAAGTCACACGCACAGTGTAATGCAGTTGCAGCTCCCTCAGGTGAGAAAAAAAATTACTACCCTGCATTAACCAACCTGCGCAGTCTCATAGGAGAATGATACTATAGACTGCTGTGGTACATATTCCATCATGTAACAGTCTCATAGGAGAATGATACAATAGACTGCTGTGGTACATATTCCATCATGTAACAGTCTCACAAGAGAATGATACAATAGACTGCTGTGGTACATATTCCATCATCTAACAGTCTCATAGATGCTTTACTGAACTGATGTAGTACATATCCTCTCTTGTAACAGTTTGAACAATGTCATATTGTATTGTGTGTGTGTGGGGGGGGGGTACCTTTTGCATCTTGTAAGAGTCTTAATTATAAAGAAAGATGCAAAAGGGAACTTGTAATTGTGTTGAATATATTCTATTATCATGTCTGATATGAACTGGTTTGGTACATATCTAGTCATGTAACAGTCTCCCAGAGCAATGGCATGTTGAGCTGGTGTGGTATATACTTGATCATATGAGTGTCATATAGGAATGGAATATTGTACTGGTGTGGCACATAAGTCGTCCTAAAACATGTAACAGTTTTGTAGAGGAATGGAATGGTGTGGTACATAATTCATCATCAAACAGTCTCAAAGAGGAATGCTACAGGGGACTGGTGTGGTACATATTTTGTCACATAACAGTCTCATAGAGTAGGAATGGAGTATTGCACTGGTGTCGTTATTATTATTATTATCAATATTATCATTATTATTATTAAAATCATCATTATCATCATTATCATAATTAATATCATCATCATCATCATCATCATTCTCATCATTATTATCATTATCATCATCATTATTGTTATCATAATTATTATCATCATTATCATTATTAATCATCATTATCATCATCATTATTATCATTATCATCCATCATCATTATTATCATCATCATTATTATAACTATTATTATTATCAATATTATCAATCATCATTATCAGCATCATTATTATTATCATCATTATCTTTATCAATCATCATTATCATCATCATTATTATCATTATCATCCATCATCATTATTATCATCATCATTATTATAACTATTATTATCATCAATATTATCAATCATCATTATCAGCATCATTATTATTATCATCATTATCTTTATCAATCATCATTATCAGCATCATTATTATTGATATCATTATTATCATTATCATCAATCATCATTATTATCATCATCATTACTATTATAATTATTTTCGTTATTAATAAAATAATTATTGTAATCATTATTATCATCATCATTATTATTATTATCATCATTATCATCATTATTTTCATTATTTATAAAATATTTATTATAATCATTATAATCATCATCCTTATCATTATCTTCATCAATCATCATTGTTATCATCATCATCAATCATCATTATCATCATTATTATTATTATCATCATTAATATTATCATTATTTTCATTATTAATAAAATAATTATTGTTATCATTATTATTATCATTATTATCATTAATATAATAATATGTTGTTATCATCATCATTTTTTTTCCTCCTATCCAAGTTCATAATCATTCATTTACCACCACCAGATGGCGATGCATGTAGCGTCTGCTACGCAGTCCTACTAACCCTATACGTCTCCCGACCTAAGTGCATGTGTGGAACAGAGAAAGGTGTTCTGATTTGATTTGATTTGATTTGATTTGATATGTTGGCCGCTCCACTTTTGTCTCGTGGGCACTCAGAGCTTACGCAGTGTGGCTACCCAGCTAGAGGGGAGATCCAATACGCACTATCTCCAATCTGTGAATAGCACTCGTGCTGACCGCCTGGTGCAGGCCCCTACACTGATGAAAAACTACCCTATCTAATTACCACCTTCTGCACTGACAACTTTCACCTAAACACTCACTCCTTCCCTTGGGGCCTACAATCCCCAGTGCGCTAAAGGGAATCCAATATCCCTATACAGCCTGAGGCCTCTAATATCCTCGTAAGCCCTACCAATCACAACTGGAGGCAAAATATGTCCTCCACGTGAGTACCTAGTGATCTTCAGCACCTTCATATCTACCAGCTGCCTCCTCACCAACTTTTCTAATCCCACCAAGACTATGTTTCAGGCCTGCTTATTTTCAGGCAAGGTCATTGACCTTTTACATGTATGGATACAGCTCTAGCAAGGGACTTGATTGAAAAGGTCACATATAGTTTCAGGATATTTATGTTTTGTAATAAGGCTCCTTGTTTCCTTTCAAGGACAATGAACCTGTATTTTAGAAAACTTTTGTGCAAAAACGGTCAATGACCTTTTGCCATTTTTGGAAATGTCTTTCAAATGTGTATGTTGTTCTTATTTCTATAAATTATTTTCATTTCAGACAGATTGTTTCAGCAATCTTATTTCAATGACCTTTTTAATTGTTATTTTCCTAACAATAGCCATCAGTGCAAAAATCCAAATGCCCTTTATTATCAATTATCCAAATGCCCTGAGGTATAACCTTCAAATAAAGATATAGCCTTTTCTCTCTTGTAAATATGCTGTTTTTATATATAAGCATCTCAGCTAAACATTACGTGTTTTTTCCTTAAGCCAACATACCTGACAAAAAGAAGAAAGTCTCAGGTAAGGGTACCGTAGGTAGAGATTAAAAATATGAGCTGGCGTCCTGCTGGGAACACTTGCTTACTGAGATTAGTACTCAGATTAGTGGGGTGTGTTGTCACTTTCACATGTCAAAAATAGTGGGCAAATCACTGTACACACATCTGAGCATTATTACTACACATGTTTCTTATTCAAATTGTGGTTTTATTTGACAATTAAAATAATGATTGCAATATTTGAATTTATTTCAAATATAGAAATACTAATTCTATATTGTTAGTAGTGTTTAAACAACTGTGAAACTAGAGAACTATTTTGGAGGTATCGACACCATTTCCAAGAGGTGATCTTTGCACATATGAGTACATGCATTGTTGGCTGATCTCACTGGACAACAGAGAAATGCACATACAGGTGACATGTGACCTGTTGATTTCCATCCTGTCAGTGACTGATATGGTCAAATATTGACAACTACACATTTTGAAGATCTTGAAAATTGTTTTGGAATATATAATATACCAATCTGATTGAATGTATTTAAGAATGAGCATTGTTTGCAGGTATGTTTTAAGTGTTGATGAATTGTAACAACACCTTAGATAGGTACAGTCCATGTTTATTTTTAAATGTGGATCCAGGCGAAATGTTGAGTGAGCAATCCTGCCATGAGAAAAGGTCAAAGCAAATCATCAGACCTGTGAGACACATAATAATGCTGAAACATTGGGAACTATTGCATCGCACTGGATTTATTCAGAGATGCTCAAGGTTGGCCTCTTGATCAACTTACTCGAAGTTCAAAGTCTATGATAAATTCTTGAAATTGGATCCATGTTATAATTTGTTTGTTTTTTTTTAATATGAAGATTTCATATTTGTTTTCTGCATATAATTACTATTTTTTATATTTTCTATGTTGGCAAAAAACATATTCAATTCTATATGTTCTGACATGCATATTGCTCAAATATTACCCCAGTATGAAGATTTTATATTTGTTCACTATATAAAGTCAGTATTATTCATATTGTCTATGTTTGCAAAATAAAATAATAAAAATTATATTCTTCTGATATGCAAATTGCTCAATAAGAGCTCCAATATAAAGATTTCATTTTTGGGGGGGTATCAAATCATTTCTATTATTTTATATTCTTCTGCATTTGCAATAGACAAATCAATTTATGTTTCCTGAAGTAAATATCACTCAAACAGAACCCCAATATTAAGATTTCACCTTCAGCATGAAAATAATACTTTTCCCAACCAGGATTCGAACCCTGGACCTTTAGCATAGAAGACAGACATCTTAACCACTGAGCCATGTATCACCCTGTGTCAGTATTGTAGAAAAATTGGAGTCACAGCATTGTATGAAAATTGAAATTGTTCCATTTCTTTGCTAATAAAGACATTTTATTTTATTTTTCGGTATTTTCTCCATTTGCCAAAAAAAAAAAGAAAAAGAAAAAACAAAAGAAAAAACAAAAGAAAAAACAAAAGAAAAAACACATTTGTTCTGGCTTTCATTCTGCTCTAAAAAGACCCCAACATGGAGATTTCACCTTTGTTTATTGTATCGTCATTATTTTTTATATTTTCTATCAAAATAAAAAATGTTTCAATTTTATATGTTCTGATGTGCATGTTGCGATAATAAAACTTCAAAATGAAGATTTCAGTTTCAGCATGAATAAAAAAAAAATATATTGTTCCCGGTGGGAATCGAACCCCAGACCTTTAGCATGGGAGACAGATGTCTTACCCACTGAGCCATGTTGATTAGTATGATTTGTCCTTCTCACTGGTAAATCACACAAATAGTCAACATCTTTATCACTTGATCAAGTTATTTTTATAAAGGGATATTCCGTTATTTCACACAACAGCCTAAATTAAATTTATAGAGTAAAATTTTCCAAAAATATGTTTGTCTAAGATGATATCAATAGTAATGCAAATCGATAAAAAGAAACAGATATCTATAACTCATCTCTCATTTAAATCTAACCATTTTCTAGTTGATTCTCTGTAGGTAGGTATATAAGGTTAGCATATAATAATTTATATTGAATATGAGGAGTGTAATATAATGTCCATACACATTTTATATATTTAACTCAAACACATAAAACAGAGAATTGAAGTTAGCCAAAGAAAATCAGTTACTGGAGTGGTGCACATTTTTCTGGAGAAGTCATATGGAAAGTAGTCCGGTAGGATGTTAATTTCATAGGGAGTTAATGTGTTAATATGTACTCAATGAGTTCACTCATAACAGAAATCAAGATGGCCGAATGTTGGATGAGAAAGTGCTTGATTTCTCTTAAGGGGAGTACACGTCATGTATTGTAAATGTCAAAATAATACATTTAAGCATATTTTGTGTCCAAGTAAAGATCATATTTGACAAGCTTTTCACATGCATCTTGTTCATCTTTACATGCATATAGTATCGTGTATTTGTCTTGTTTATTTGAAATTTAACATCTTTTCTGATTTGTAAAGGCTTGCAAATTCCGGTCTTTACTGTCTTTGATGCATACATTAAAGATCTTGTCAAAAATAAATGTGAGGTCAAATTAAAGTCCGTCAATTTGTCACTTTTGTAACCCTACCGATTTAAGCTATTTTTATTCATTTTAGCTTCATAATAAATCTTGAAATTGACGGACTTTTTTTAAAATTTCTTTTTAGTATTAATGTGTTTTTCTGTGCGGTATTCTATATATTTTCATAAACTAACCCCCAATAGGTGGGCATTTTAATATTATTTCAAAAAAACATAGTATTATAGTATTTTCCTCTGTTTTCCCTAATAGATTGACCACAAAACTATAAATTGCTCTCAAATTGTTAATTATGAACAGATTTTGATGAACAAGGACTCTACGAGCTCGTATTTGAAAGATGTAGATGATAGGATAATAAAACATGTAGATAATTTCGTGGAAATAGGCTTTCTATTTTCAAGGTCATTGAAAGGTCACTTCAAAGTCACTGGCAATTTGATCAAAATAGACTAAGAAGGTTGACATTCGATCACATATCATTTGTAGATGTATTCTGAGTAGTGAAAAAGTTATATCCCTATGTCTGCAAAGGCCACGGGCCGTGGCACAGTTGGTTAGAGCACCAGCTTATTAGCAACAGTTCCTCTGTGGTGATCCAAAGGTCGTGGGTTCGAACCCCGGCCGTGCCAGGATTGAACTCATGATACAATTTCCCACATGAGCTGAGGCCCGTGCCTAAAGGGTTAACCCGTTGTCCTTGTAAATCTGTGACCGGATGGGTTGTCATGTCAAGGACCTGCGACATGACAATTCAGTGAAGCAGCACTATATCTGCTACAAGTAGGTCTCATCACGAAATGACTGAAATACTGTTGAAAGTGATGTAAAACCCCAAACAAACAAACAAAACCTATGTCTGCCATTTCTAGTGATGGCAATAATCGCCTGGAAGAGCTGCCAAGGCAGTGCTGCCATCTATCAACCACAATAATGAATACATTCATAATGTGAACAAATAAGTCATCTATTTGGCACGTTCCAATTAGTTATTCAAAAGGATGCTAAATAAAGATGAGTCGCCAATCAGGTATGTAATGTGAATAAATTATGCACATATAAGTGGCATCAATTGAATGCGCAAGGCAAGCGATATACTGCACTGCCACCTACAGGGGATATACGATGGCGAGTCCAACCCAAACTTGTTTATTGAATTGCAAGAGCTAATTGGAAAATTGTCTATACTTGAACGTTGTCGAATTTTCTTTTACAAAGTCTATATTTTTACTTGTCGGTGTGCGTGAGCGTTTTCTTAAAAGAACAATGAGGAAATACAATATCAGATACAATTAATTTGTTCCAGATAGGCCAACGCTCGGATTTATTGTGTAAATCGCTCCTTTCATAATTGCCTAGATAAAATGCAATATTTGTATCGCATATTGTGACGGATTTTTATATACATAATTGTGACGCCTGCTTCTAATAACCGAAATAAAAAT
The DNA here is from genome assembly GCA_949316495.1 of Amphiduros pacificus. Classification (NCBI taxonomy): domain Eukaryota; kingdom Metazoa; phylum Annelida; class Polychaeta; order Phyllodocida; family Hesionidae; genus Amphiduros; species Amphiduros pacificus. The sequence goes on along the minus strand of OX439004.1, from coordinate 19,860,471 downwards.
GGGGGAATTAATTTACCACCATAGAAATAACTTATTTATACCAGAATATCTTAATATCAGTTACTTGTTTAATTAAACATATGATATACGCAGATTTATATCGATCATTTGCGATACCCTTTGCTGGAGATATTTCTAAGAATTATAAGATACATTTTTATATTTTGATATCATAGCTTTGATTCAGAGCTTCTTTATAATAATTTACCTCATGACTTGACAAACCAATGCCCCATTCCTATAGACATCAATTTGGAGTTTCACACAATCGGATGATGTTTAGCACGTTGAGTGCACCAAGATTCAAGCAACCAGTCCCATATGACTGTGCCATGTATTTATCCATCTAATTAAAAAATATATTCTGAAACTGAGATCGAGATGGCGCATTATAAACCTGGGCAAACATTTTGCTGTTGCTGTTATTTTGCTGTTGAGACTTGACCATTGCTGTTGGGACTTGACCATTGCTGTTGGGACTTGACAATTACTGTTGGGACTTGCCCATTGCTGTTGGGACTTGACAATTACTGTTGGGACTTGCCCAATGCTGTTGGAACTTGGCAATTACTGTTGGGACTTGACCATTGCTGTTGGGACTTGACAATTACTGTTGGGACTTGCCCATTGCTGTTGGGACTTGAGAATTACTGATGGGACTTGCCCATTGCTGTTGGGACTTGACCATTGCTGTTGGGACTTGACAATTACTGTTGGGACTTGACCATTGCTGTTGGGACTTGAGAATTACTGATGGGACTTGACCATTGCTGTTGGGACTTGACCATTGCTGTTGGGACTTGACCATTGCTGTTGTAACTTGACCATTAATAATGTGAATACCTTCCTCTTCCTCCTACTACATTTTGAAACAAAAACAAAATCTTCATCTGTTCAGAGTCAGTGATATTCCACCTCTTATGGAACTTGCCTGTGTGATACTTGCCTATGTGATACTTGCCTATGTGATACTTGCCTATGTGATACTTGCCTATGTGATACTTGCCTATGTGATACTTGCCTATGTGATACTTGCCTATGTGATACTTGCCTATGTGATACTTGCCTATGTGATACTTGCCTATGTGATACTTGCCTGTGTGATACTTGCCTGTGTTGGGGGGTCCATACAGAGATTGTTCCTTTTTCTACCTCATATCAACTAAATGTTTAACAAAGTTCTTTTCTTACAGTGCGTTTCAATATATGGCTCCTCATAAAAACCTTCTACATTAATTAATAACTGTAAAATCAAACTTTGAGTAAGATCTCACAAGAAATATACACTGAATATGTAAACATAAGATACCAATGAAGTAATGCTATCTGTTATCTTAGTACAAGTTTAATAATGTCTGGAATATCAGCTTGCATTTGGAATTCGTACTTTAAGGTTGCGCTCCTCCTTTCGGTATTTAGGTTTGTACATATTGTCACAATAGGTGTGGGAATTAGGTACTTAGGTACAGATCACGAATATAGATATTTCCATGTATTATATCGTAGCTGTCATGTTTAAGATAATGATGCGGTTTTTTTAAATTAAATAATACATATTACAAAGGTACAGTTCATTGGTATTAAACTCTGCATACCATCACATGCTTATGCTGAACAAATGATGAAACTGCGAAATATTTGAAAACTTATTATCTATAGATTCAGCCATTGATTGACAAGCTAAAACGTCAACCGCGACTGTCGTGCTAAAACGTCAAATGCGAAATTGATCTATTTTCAAGATAAATACTCCAATCTCAGTTTTGTTCAGTCCTATAAGTGATAACTTTATACGAAGTTAACAATTGATGTATCATAACATATAAATATACATTTCTTAGGACTTTTTAATTCGAAGTTAAAATGTGTTTTTAAATTATGGTTGGTAACATATTAGTAAATACCATTTTGCTATAACACCCATATATCATCATTTCGTTAGTGATCAAAAGAAGCACTATCTATATTTTAAAAGAGAGGCCTGAAATTTGCTTTATTTTCAAGTGAATATGTTGATGACGTTGAATGTAGACTAACACAATGTTGGTTGGGAACGGTCAAACTGGTCAATATGAGTGCACTCATAAAACAGTAATGCAAGATGTACAGGTGATGCCTCAGTCACATTTGCACCGGGCGCCGGCGGGGAAGTTAGAATCGGCCGACTTCACAATCTGCCGGGCGCCGGGGAGTTTATCACCAACAATCTGAGAGATGCCGTAGCTGTGGTCACATTATTAATGCCTCAGTCACATTTGCGCCGATTTCAGTAAAGATGCCCGGCCGATGGGTATTTTTTACAAAATCGGCAGGCAGTTCAGATTGCCGTGCGGGCACCGGGAGATCATCGGCCACAATTGGGCATCTTTAAGACGTCGGGCGGGTCATCGGGAATTTTTATCTCGAACATAAAAGTTGCCGGCGTTTCCCCGATGTCTTATCAGCAAATATCATCTTAAAGTACACGGCAGGGTCCCGGCAGTGTCCCGCAGGGACATCGGCAGATTATCTTTGGGCTGCCGGTGGCATCGTGTGGTGAAAATAGGATTAAATATTTTTTTTAAGCCTACCCAGACGTCTTAAAGACATCCTGCAGACGTCTGTGTCATAAAACAGACGTCCTAAAGATATCCTACAGACGTCTGTGCCATTCAGTCTTGCACGTGCCGTGCGGTGCCCTTTAATAATGTGACCACAGCTACGGCATCTCTCAGATTGTTGGTGATTAACTCCCCGGCGCCCGGCAGATTGTGAAGTCGGCCGATTCTAACTTCCCTGCCGGCGCCCGGTGCAAATGTGACTGAGGCATTAAGGGCACAGCAAGGCACGTGCAAAACTGAATAGCACAGACGTCTGTAGGATATCTTTACGACGTCTGTTTCATGACACAGATGTCTGCAAGATGTCTTTAAGACGTCTGGGTAGGCTTAAAAAAAATATTTAATCCTATTTTCACCATACGATGCCACCGGCAGCCCTAAGATAATCTGCCGATGTCCCTGCGGGGCACTGCCGGGACCCTGCCGTGTACTTTAAGCAACTTAAACGCCGGCAACTTTTATGTTCAAGATAAAAGTTCCCGATGACCTGCCTGACGTCTTAAAGATGCCCAATTGTGGCCGATGATCTCCCGGTGCCCACACAGCGATCTGAACTGCCTGCCGATTTTGTAAAAAATACCCATCGGCCGGGCATCTTTACTGAAATCGGCGCAAATGTGACTGAGGCATAAAGTGGGCTTAGATATACAGACACCCACCAATATCCATCTGTACCTGAGTGGGTTTATATATACCATACACCCATATCCATCCAGGCCTGAGTAGGCTTACATGTACCATACACCCATATCCATCCAGGCCTGAGTGGGTTTACATGTACCAGACACCCATATCCATCCAGGCCTGAGTGGGCTTACATGTACCAGACACCCATATCCATCCAGGCCTGAGTGGGCTTACATGTACCATACACCCATATCCATCCAGGCCTGAGTGGGTTTACATATACCAGACACCCATATCCATCCAGGCCTGAGTGGGTTTACATGTACCATACACCCATATCCATCCAGGCCTGAGTGGGTTTACATATACCATACACACATATCCATCCAGGCCTGAGTATGCTTACATGTACCATACACCCATATCCATCCAGGCCTGAGTAGGCTTACATATACCATACACCCATATATATCCAGGCCTGAGTGGGCTTACATATACCATACACCCATATCCATCCAGGCCAGAGTGGGCTTACATGTACCATACACCAATATCCATCCAGGCCTGAGTAGGCTTACATGTACCATACACCCATATCCATCCAGGCCTGAGTGGGCTTACATATATCATACACCCATATCCATCCAGGCCTGAGTGGGTTTACATATACCAGACACCCATATCCATCCAGGCCTGAGTGGGCTTACATATACCATACATCCATATCCATCCAGGCCTGAGTGGGCTTACATGTACCAGACACCCATATCCATCCAGGCCTGAGTGGGCTTACATGTACCATACACCAATATCCATCCATGCCTGAGTAGGTTTACATATACCAGACACCCATATCCATCCAGGCCTGAATGGGCTTACATGTACCATACACCCATATCCATCCAGGCCTGAGTGGGTTTACATATACCATACACACATATCCATCCAGGCCTGAGTATGCTTACATGTACCATACACCCATATCCACCCAGGCCTGAGTAGGCTTACATGTACCATACACCCATATCCACCCAGGCCTGAGTAGGCTTACATGTACCATACACCCATATCCATCCATGCCTGAGTAGGCTTACATATACCATACACCCATATCCATCCAGGCCTGAGTAGGCTTACATGTACCATACACCAATATCCATCCAGGCCTGAGTAGGCTTACATGTACCATACACCCATATCCATCCAGGCCTGAGTAGGCTTACATATACCATACACCCATATCCATCCAGGCCTGAGTAGGCTTACATATACCATACACCCATATCCATCCAGGCCTGAGTAGGCTTACATATACCATACACCCATATCCACCCAGGCCTGAGTGAGCTTACATGTACCAGACACCCATATCCACCCAGGCCTGAGTGAGCTTACATGTACCAGACACCCATATCCATCCATGTTTCCGAGGGCTTACATGTACCAGACACCCATATCCATCCATGTCTTAGAGGGCCTACATGTACCATATGTATCCATGCCTTAGTGGTCCATGAATAAGTTGTTTAACACACACTAAATATCCACCCAGGCCCTTGTGGCTTCAACATATTTGTCCCTCTTATCCACCCTGACAATTAGTTATTACACAGTCATCAATCGAACCAAACATATGCAGATTTTCATGTTAGCGCTCATTTGATTCGTTTGTTTTAAGTACATTTTCAACTGTCTGCAAAGTACATGAGTTTTGTTGCTCCTGAGTACCAAAAAAGAGATATGATAAAGAAAATAAATATTTATGCCTTGCAGAGCTTTCAATAAAACATACATCAATGCTTGTGTCTCTCTGAATCACTCGCAATATGAACTTTTGTGTTCTGACTTAATATTCACACGGCTTGAGTGATACGTCAAAGTAACATATTGCAGTTCTGTTTATTCTTCCCATTGCATCAGCTCACTGCATCTTTCTTACAAATATTTTCAGGATCGTCCCAGGTGATATATGAATCGCTATTTGATCCATCATGGTTTCTCTCAAGATCTGTGATGATATACATGATTGTTGTCATATATGATCTCTAGAGACCTGATAGATGTTTTATTATCCGGGCACGTATACGGAAAGCAAGGCTATGTCATCCGGGTATGTCAGGTTGTCAGCCAATCAGAAGTCAGACGTGTTCCCGTGATGCATCACGATTTGATGTGATAGTTTGATGTCACATTTGCCCCCAACAATGTTCACCTCATCACTCTTCAGATTGTATTATTTTGCACGATGGTAGGATAAAGCTCCTACTGCTTGGTGTGTGGGTGTGAGATAGTTTGGGAAGTAAATAACATATTGTTTTATATGTAGGCTTGAACAGTATACATTATATTGCTGTGGTGTGCCTGGTGTCTTTTATCATGTATACCTCCCGGGTATACATACCTACATGTATACATGAAGAGGTTTAAGATATTAATAATTACTAGACAAATCCATAGTTGCCCCAAATGACCCTGTTCTCATTTTTTTTAAATTATCTCGGTTGTTTAATTATTTGTCTCTATCATTTATTCTGAGAAAGCCATCTATGCGATGTTGAAATACAGACACGTGGTGATCACCGCTTCCCGTATATCGTATATTAGCTGTTCTCTGATTTGTCGAAATGATTGCCATTGTCTCACACCATTGTCTCAACTACCGTGATTGGTCCCTAAAGCGGATGTGCGTACGGACATCGTAGGATTATTATAAAGACAAGATAACCCATAGCTGCCCCCACATGATCCTGTTGCCAATTAATTCGAACACTTTTTTCTCAGCTGTTGAATTATTTTTCTCTGCCCTCTGATTAGTCGAAACGATTGTTATTGTCTCCCAACATTGTCTCGATCGCCATGTTTGGTCCCCAAACCAGATGTGCGTACGGACATTGTAGGATTATTATTAAGATAAGATGATCACTCCAGAGTCTTTTGGATTCTTAAACATCTTTTTCCAAAAACATACCACAGGGAAGCAAAACTTTCAGGGGGCTGCATGACTGACATAAAAACTGGACATAATAAAAGTTAATTATTTAATTAAATTGTCCACTCTTTTTATTATTATAAATGCTGCAAATGAGGAAATAGTGTTGATGAAGCATTAGCTTGTTGATAAAACTCCAAACATTCATTCATTTTGATATTTGTAAAAATGAGGGATGCATAACATGAAGCAGGATTGTAGCCAGCTTATGGATGATCACTCTTTGCGTTAAGGTCCAATCCTTGTTATGCATCTGTGCGGGAATAGTGTTCTCCAATCACCAATCCGCAAAGCCCAGATAGGTGATCTGGAGAGGTCTGAGATTTTTGCTTTCCCTTCATAATCTCGTTTAGATGTGATTTTTTAAATACCCAACTGTTTTAGTGATAATTCATATTTTATGTATGATTATATCTAAAATCTCACAAAAAAGCTTGATTATTCTTTGGATAACGTTAAATAAGGAAAATATAAATACTTGATAATAATCGCCAGCTGCAAAAAATGAGTCAAACCTGTTTTACCACAGTTTTTGCAGCTGGCGACTTTTTACTTCACTAGAGCTCAATCAACTCCACCAAACTTTTCTTTGGTTGTAATTGGTAGAGACAATGGACGTTCGACAAACCCCTCCAGATCACCTATCTGGGCTTTGCCGATTGGTGATTGGAGAACACTAGTGCAGGAAATCACGTGGCCGGAAACACAACACGCAGGAATCATGTGACCGGAAACACAACACTAGGGGTCTCATGGCGATATATTTCCACATTTATCACGCAATTAAATTTTAAAGCTTTCTGCTATTTTATTCATACATAAGTTAACTTTTGGGCTCATCGTTTTACACGTGCTACTGCAGTATATGTGGACTATTCTCATAAACACTACTACGTTTATACAAAAGAATAGGATAATTTTGTGTTATGTGTTGTAAGTTTATTCATGTATTATGCTCAATGGTAAACATGTATATACTTATATTACTCCATACTTATATATACTTATATTACTCCATATATATATATAAGCCTGAAGAAGTCCCTTGAAGGACTGAAACATGTCGCAATAAAAGGTTTTAACTCTTTGTCACCACGGACTTTGTTGGATTACTTTTATCACCATAACACTGTATACAACTACCTTTTTACTTTGGACTATATATATATATATATATATATATACTATTCTGGTCCCGGGCGTGGCGCAGTTGGTTAGAGCGCCAGCTTATTAGCACCAGTTCCTCTGTGGTGATCCAAAGGTCGTGGGTTCGATGCCCGGCTGTGCCGAGATTGAACTCATGATTAAATTTCCCATATGAGCTGAGGCCCGTGCCTAAAGGGTTAACCCGTTGTCCTTGTAAATCTGTGACTGGGCGGGTTGTCATGTCAAGGACCTGCGACATGACAATTCAGTCAGGCAGCACTATATCTGCTACAAGTAGGTCTTATCACAAAATGACTGGAATAATATTGAAAGTGATGTAAAACTCCAAACAAACAAACAAACAAATTGACTATTCTTATGTATTGCGTACTGTTTATCACCACAGTATGAAAGGTCCTTCATTGTACGGGGACAAGTTACTGCAACCATCTTCTCATTGTCATCCTTTTAAAATGTCCCTGTATAAGACCCCCTATGACAAGCTCATATCCCTAGTCACTGACTCCTATGACAGGCAGGTTTAATAATTCCCTGCTTATTGACTCTCGGTGACAGTAGACCTGAGGAATTTCTAAGTAAAATTTCCTGTAATAGGTATGTACAAGAAAAGAAAATACCCTGTTTCTGACTTCCATGTATGCCCAATATGCCCGATATGTTTTGAATGTGCATATATAATATGTTCAACCAATCCCCAGTCCCCTGCCATTCACGCGGGAAGATTCCCCAAACTTATTGTTCTAAACCTGTCTGAAAAAATCCCATCTTTGGCCTCGTTTGTAACCATGTTGTGTCACGAGCCTCCATTGCATTCCCTGACCTCCTGTCATAAGCATGTGTGATGAATTCCCATCAAGCATGCAAGTGATATCCAATAGCTGTCATATTTATGCAACAGGAGGACAGCAACCTCTTCTTAATATGTCTCCAGTACAAGGCCTCTTGTGCAAAAAACATGAATGTGAAATCCTCAGGTCTATGTCTTCTCGAGAAAGCATACATGAAGAATCCTCAGTCTGTGATCTCCTGTGATAGGTGTGCAGTGTGAGTATTTATGCAAGTAAATAGCGAGTTACATCATCATTACATTAATACGTGTCACATCTCATGTTTATTTTTTGGAAGATTGTAATTGATTTTTAAACATATAATTTATGAATAAAAATATTTATGAAAAACATTATATACAATCCTTGCACTGCAATCTGGCTATCCACTTGTCTCAGGTTGAAATATAACCGCACAATGCCTATTATTAAATGATTGTTTATAACTAGTTTATTTCTTATTGCATGTGCTTAATAAATACTCCAAAAATATATTATCTGTGGGAATAATTTATTCCCCACAGAACAATACAATAACATGTTCAAGTGTTTTATACTGTGAATGTATAAATGGAGAAAATGTCTCTATTTTAATGACTGGATCAAAATATGTGAAGGGCCCTTTTCTCTTTTCAAATGTCGCAGAACGATATAACATGTCAGGTTCAAGGTCATCTGTATTTATTAGGTCGTTTTGCCTTAAAAATCAGAAAGTGTTGGCAAACACTAATATCCTAGAATAAGCAAATGTGCTAAACACCTGAAGTATAAATTCTCGTAATAATAGATACTTGTATGTAATGGATAACGGATTTATTTTTTGTTGTTGATTTCGTGATGAATTGACGATATAAAAATTAAATCACCGTTTTCGTTCCATCTTGAGACACACATGTATGGACTTTTCCAATCCAGTACAAAAGGCTGTTAAAAGGGGCAGCAGACGTGTTAGGTGTAACTTATGATACCATTAGATGTGGCCGGTGAGTCAATCAGGTCCCTCCATGACCAATTCCTCTTGTTTATCTCCTCTGTCCAATCAGCTCACGTCTTTCTTCAAAGCATCCCATAATTGCCTACCAAAGCAACTTGTGCCAAAATAATTAGATACCGACTATCATTATACTGCAATTGAGTGCTGCTCAGATGTTTTATGTTTTGGGTGTAAACGGTTTAGGACAGCTGTGAACCAAGGTGGTGACTTGTGAAACAAGATGGTAATATATATATATATATATATATATATATATATATATATATATATATATATATATATATATATATATATATTACAGCTGGCGATACCGATGAAACCCTCGATTTTCATGCTAGTTCATGCTCAATTTAAATAATGAAGAACCATCTACATAAATAGATTTGACTCAAGTAGGAAAACAATTGCGCCATTGGGTAAAAACTAAATTCATAAACAACTCGATGCCTGTGGGCATTCATGATCAAATCTCATCTAAATTGTTTATTTAATCATAATATCATCTTGCTTTAAGTAATTAGGTTGCTTTCTTTAAAAAATAGCCAATGATTTCTATTGGTGATGTATTGTTGTCCACATCATCTGGTTGAAAGTGAATAATAATTCCTCTGAATAATGTGTCCAATTATTCACTAATCAACATAAACATCTAAAATGTTGAATTTAAGTAAAGGAGATTTTAGGTAAAACGTCCATTCCATGTTCACTGTATACCGTTTCGTTTGATATATATGGAATTCTAAGGGATACATTATTTGGTCCATGCTCACACAAAACAAAGTAATTCCAGTTCAGAGACAACGATTTTGTTTTACCTGAAAAGAAAATCAAAACCCCGTGCATCGAAGGAGCCTGTTACTAATACTGTTTCCGTGATAGTGGAATGTCGCGTGGTGTATATCTATATTTACAAACAGCCAATTACCTTTCTTTGGTAGGATGCCGTCATTTCTATCAATAGTGTGATAATAAACTATGCTTCTGAGGCCAAAGATACTGTCTACATCCCTTATGTCAAGCAAATACGATTGAGCGCCTCTCATGGCTGCATCCGATATTATCTGTTGGCAATGAGTTCCATACAATAAGTACTTTTATATAAAACTATGTGGGCGATTAAGCAGATCTGCTGTATTCATTAACCATTAATTCTTGTCAGCCAAACTGAAGTTTCAAGTGAACCACACCATAACCAAAACACAACATGTACATTCTTTACTTACAACGTGTTTAAGGGGAAAATTCACAAGTACTACACAATACATTACCATTTTAAGTAGACAAACTCACTGTGACTAAAGTGCATAACTTTATTATATAGAATGAGTGTCATGTACAGCGAAGGTAAGCGCGGTTAAGCTTAGACGTGTTGAAGCAACCAGGAAAATTGTTTTAACATCCCTCATCAGATAATCTCTCTATCACTCTGCTGGTAGCTAATATAGCAAAGAAAAAGCTGCTGAAGTTGGTGAATATGTCCATCAATGTCCAGTTTGGAAAAAGACTTTATTTTGCAGTTTGGTGCCTGCTTTACTATGAAATCTATATGAACTGCTCCCCATTGGTCCTCATTTGAAATGTAAAAATTCTCTCACATTAAAATTGGGATAAAAGATCTGACAACAATTACTATATAACAACGATGGGTTATGATTATGTATAGGACTATCTATAGGATTCTAATATATGTGAAGTGATCCACAGACTTACTACTACTGTCCGTGTCAAAGTGTGCACTTCTCTTGCAGTTTGTAATGAATGTACAGGCTATGTGTTCCATTTTTGGGGGGGAAATTTAACATAGTGAGATTTTGAATCAAATGGTTATTCCTAAGAATGTCTCATCGTGTATTCTAGTAAATAAACCAGAACATATATTGATATGTTACATCGCCATCATGTTGTGATGGTAATTCAGAAAAGATAGGATATATTTATTTCTTAAAAGATATTTTCAAACATTTCTTGTTTTTTTGCGTGTCAACGGTAAAAGAACACCAAAAATGTGTTAATAGGAAAACAATAAATGTGAAATTATCTGCAGGATTCAGGCCCACGTGACTTTAAAAATTCCAAGACAGTCATTCAGCATCATATAATTTCAGTGAATTTCATTGGGCACCTTTCAGCTTGTAAAAATTTACTGATATGCATATAATGCAAATCTCTCCTCCTGACCATTATTGATGATACAGATAATTTCATCATAATCTAAGATGTGTTTGACTTCTTTTATATCTTAATTGTACTTAATTTATCACTATGCATAAATATGTGAAGGTCTATCTACACAGTTTGTTAATGGAAAAGATTTGGCCTAATAAACCTATATATGCCCTACCTCACGACAATTGTAAAACATCTTCTTTCTCACATTATCATATTTACGCCAAATTCAAAATGTGAAGAATCTATTTACAGTAGTTAAGATTTAACAGACTGGCCTCACATATGATACAATTGAGAGGCCAGTCCCATCTATAAGCAGTTCAAATTTGAACTGGACTAACTATGAAAAAAATGCCACTTTAAATGTACATAAATTTACAAGGGGTTGCCCCATGACAGAGAGAGAACTAATATAAGTTAGTTCATCACTATGTCATGGGGCCGACACATTTGTTTTTTTTTATTTTACACCATGACATCTTTTTCATAGTTATGATTAAAAATTTGTACAATATATTTGCGATGACGTCAAGATTGTTGATGATGTAACGTTTATTAGAGAACTGTAGTCAACTACATTCAGCTTAGTAAAGAAGAACAAGAGAGTGCACTATAGTATACCATAGTGAAGAACAGAGATAGCTATAAGGCATTGTTAACATTTCTCAATTGTTTGTTAAAATAGTTTAACATAATTATGCATAATTATGCTGATCTTATCAATCCTGTTGTACGTATGTGTTCCATTGTCTAATTATGTTACATCATGACTCCCCTTAACCCTGGGATTCCGCCATTTTGTTTTACAAAAATAGTTAGACCATAAAACAGGTTTTATCACAAAACTGTGGACGCCACAAAACTGTTGTCTATGTGCTATTTTTCTGACATAAAGGTGGACTACACATTGATTACATAAGAGTTTCAAAGCTTTGAATGTGACCACATTCAACGGATCCGATCTCTCTACTCAGGTTTTGGTGACGACAAACGTCACTAGGGGTGTTTACTTCCGGGCTGAAAAGACAGAAAAGAAAAACCTTTGAGTTACATGATTTTCGGGAAACAGACAACTTAACATCTTAGTGGATTGCCTATTAATGTTTCTCCAAAAACACTTTCGATTTTATGGAGACAAATATCAAATTTAGGCATACTGTGCTAAAAAAGAAGTTAAATCAATTAGATAGAATGTACATAATGGAACATAAACTGCCCCCATGTATAACCTTATAACTGAAGTTAACAGGTAATTAAAAAAAACATATCTCATTATATAAAAGCCCGACTTTCAGATCTATCATTCAATACACACAGATCCTGGAAAAACCAAATGTTTTAAGTACCTCAAAGTAATTTAGTATATAACAAAGTGATTTTATATTCGGGTTACTCAGTTAAAAACCACTCCCACGCCTGTTCTAGCTAAGTTGACAAATAAAGAGACCTGTTAGAAGATGAATGTCATAATTGTATAAATCATTTCTACAAATTGCATTTAATCAGGTGGTAATATATTTTAATCAAGTATTACTGTTTACCTTAAGTCACCCGTTGATATATTTGATTAGATTTACAGTAAGCACCTGTATTTCTTTATATATATATGTAATGTTTATTGAATATTTGCTTTTCAGGTTGATTATGACTTTTTGAAACTTGTAGCAAATCAACCATCACTGCCCACAAAATTCGTTCACTTCAGTAGTTGGGATTATGGTGTACCTAATAAGTTGCTGGGGAGTATTATCAGGATTACATATATGTCTGCGTCAGGCCACTTTATTTATGATATAAATGCTCCCAAACATATGATAAAGGCCCATTTATTTCATGGGTGAAACTAAGCTGCCCACAAGAGAACCTGACATCTCATAATGCAGTATTGTGGTTTTTCAGAAAATATTCATTCCCGGGATCCCCATGTACTTAATTATTTACAGGCTAGCACTCTCTGAGGGGATTCTAATGACAAGGCGCATTATGTTGACTGGTTTCTGTAGAAGTGCAGCAAATAGGTGATGAGAGAGCAATGAGAGAGCGGGAGGATATGCGGGGCTCAAAAGGGATACATGCAGCTTGAATGGGGCTCAGAAGGGATATTTTGGCTTTAGACGTCTCATCAATCACTTGGGTGTCTGGAGCGGCTCACCAAAATGACACTCTGGGGGCCTCCCATTTACCCACAAACACAGAGTGATTATCACCAACCTGCACAGTACAAGAAACACTTTAAATAAACCTTTTAGTTCCAGCCAAGAACTTGCCCAAGGTACCTTAGAATCTGCACTATTTCATCTGGAAATAATATCCTTGTGTTTTATGGTGTAATTTTACCCAAAGACCGAAAATGTTGGAAAAATTGAATTTGAATGCAATCATTAAAAATATATATTCAGTTTAATAAAAACATTAAAATAATAGTTCAATAAATAAACTAGTTAATACTTTATTTCTAAGGTTTAAGAATAATATTTCTGGCTGGGAGATAAAAGGATTGCTCTATGATTCTCAAAAACACAAAATAATAATTTATGCTAAAACTAATATCATAAAAGCTAAATTTAAAAAGTAAATCATTTACATTTCTTTTTAAAATTCTGATGTTTAAGTCCTTCTTATTCACAAACAAAATGGCGTTCAATACAAAGGCTTTTATTCTGCATCAAAAGCAGCTGTTTGCTTGAATTTATGAGTGAACATTATATTCACTATAACTTGTTAGAGCAGACAATGCATTTGGTGGCATAGTGCAGCTAAAACATGATCAGTGGAGCTGGGTAATGTTAGCAGCAGGTAGCGGAGCATTGTGCCACAAGGCATTCCCGTGGGTCTGATCAGCGCTCATAGTATTATGACAGGTATCAATGATCGCATTAGCACCACCAACTCAGTTAGGACCAGGACAATAAAACTACATTAAACTCATAATAAATCATCGCCAGTGACGTCATCCCTAACATTTTCTTAACGGAAGTCGCGTGTTATACCAAATGAGAACCCCCAAAGAGGCCATCCAAAGAAGGAAAATGAAATTGTTTTTGGAAGATCATACATGATTTGTGACACTCCTATACTAGTATTCACATTTACGAAAATCGTATATTTTGGTCAAATATATAAGCGTTTTCCTATTAGTGATGAATGGCAGGCCAGCTTTTAGAGTTGAAATCTACATTTGAGAAAATAATACATCTCCCTTTACATCACCAGGACTAGTGCCAAGAGTTAAATTTGCTTCAACTATGTTATGAGAAAGAAGCCAGCTGGCAGGTTCCTTTAGTGATTTCAGCACAGAAGTTGATGCATAGACAATGACAACAAGGAACTCAAGACAATGTGAAAAAGATAGAAATATGCTACAACAGTGAAATCCTGGCACCAGATTTATGGAGAATTGTCATATTATCTCACACTCTGGTGAGCGATATGGCTCACATTGTTCAACAGAAATCGTTCTGTAAAAGGGATATCACGGTTTACATTCATCTGCGTGAAGTCAGTTAAACACGGATGGTATGGGTATTGGCATGAAATTGTTCAGACATGATTATGGAACTGGATATTCAACACAGAAGAAATTATTAATTGTATTGACGAATGTGATAAATTGATGAAAAATGTGTCTGACAAATGAAGCTAGTGCTTTACAAAGCAAAGGCCATTTGTACAGCAGTTGAATATTTCAATAATTTCGAATTGTTTAATTCGAAGCATATTTTATAAAGATTCTCAAGAAAATTGACAAATCTGGCCGTTCAAAATCAATGCGTAGCTCAACCTTTAACTAATATGATTAATCATAGCTAAAATGTTTGTAAAATATAAAATTTCCCTTGAATGCAATTGTAAAAATATACCAAGAAGGTTCTTCAGTGAAATTAAATTCACTGCAGTTCATCTTATTGGAACTAGATGAAAAGGACTTCCTCTAGTGCAAAGCATAACTATTGCGTTTTAAGCAAGCCCAACATGGAAACATGGCAAACAATTAAGCGCATAAAACCTCAAGTTCTGTAGTCAGATTCTCTTTCCATTCGCATCAAAGTTGGTTATTATCATGTCTTCAAACTTGATATACAAGAAGATATACAATTACGGTAATATGACACATGGAAAGGAGAAGTTTTACTGACAAATGAACATTAAATTGAAAACTGTCGTGACAAGAGTCGGTCCATACTACCTTGTGTATATATACCTTTCCCTATTGTTGTGCTAGATCATGAAATACGTATATATAACCAGAGAAATCATCAGAAGATGCAAGATAATATTGAATACTACAAAAAGCTAACTAAGGATTTGCCATATTTGGTTCAAAATGCTGTTCTCTCACGCAAGAAGCCGCATTATTTGTTTTTTCCTGGACATTCTCTGTTCACTGAGGATCGCTTTTTCTAGACCCTAATTAAAGTGGTCGTAATTGGCAGAAGAAAAGAAAACGTGACTTATTAATATTTGGAATTTCTGCGCACCTGCTCAGCTTAATTACAGTTTAACACTCTACCACCTCTATGAGTTATATACTACTGTTAGATTGTGTCAAGTGTACCTTTGTACCAAGAATATCTTATTCAAAAAAGATGTTTTGTTTCTCATCGCGTTCTCCCTATTTTCATCTGCAGGATCATTTCAGTTCCTATCAGTATATTTAATCCTGTACTCCAAAGACAGTATCTAATGGGATTCATGACAATAAGAGAACAGTGGTGCTTTCCTCATGTCGATAATTTGAAAAGTGTGGACATGATTTTGTCCTACAAAATCTATAAATATCAATGCCGTGCTTGCTCACTCTTGCACATATTATGACCAATTTGTGGTAGAAAAGAATACATTTAAAATTAATTTCACAAACATTTTATTGTTTGACTTGCCATATATTTTCCTTCATCCCAATTTTACCCAAAAGTGGATGAGAAACTACTATTATATTCCTCTGGCCAGTTCTTAGCATGTATGGCTGATATGAAAACTGCACTTTTGATAAGGTTTTGTTGTGTATTATGATGATGCATGATATATGAAAACATCCTCATGCTGTGGCTGTTGAGATGAATCTGGGTGTACTCAGGCACGAGAACAAGCCCAATTGCTCTCAACCTAAAGCAGGGTCCATGTTACAGTCTGTAGGGACTCTTGTAACACGGGCAATATCCACCTAAACCAGCAACATTCATATATACTGATGACGCACTGCTGCCACTGGTTAGAAATAACATGGAATTCTAAGTTTCTGAATATAAAAACGTGTTATACATATTTTATAAATCAATTTATTGTATAAATAGTTATCACTTTGCAAACAAATGATCAGCAAGGATAAAGATAAACTGTAGATTGAAACAGAATATTCAAAGCTAATGGTCTTGAGGGGATGTGAAGGGGAGGACTTGTTTTGAAAAAGGTCATGTGATACCTGTCTGAAATATTGTGAGGATGATGAGGTTGGAAAGCGGGTCAGAATCATGTTGATGGGACTAAATCAAGATGTATGGAGATTGGTGAGCATGGGTGGGGCCCGTGTCACAGTGGAGCTGCCCGCCTGGTATCAGCCTTCCCCGGGCTGGTGTCAGAGTCAAGTCTCCTGCCTAATAAGGCGTCTTTCTGCTTGTATAGGTCTGTAGATTAACATGGGGTAAATGACGGTGTTTTGGTTGGAGACGACATATTCTGGTCATTAGGCATGTGTATGGTTCAAACGTCAACTACTTAGCTGTTGATATATATTGTGAAGCAAACAGATCAAGACAGGTAAGTTCCATCATACACCCACATAGTACCAACTGCTGAGAACATCAAATTTGAAACTTTCCCAATTCACACCATCCTCTGAACTTGATTACACATTTCACAGTGTATTATTCTCATCATCAATATTACTAACTTGAACAAAGATGAATGATATTTCATAATCTGTCCAAATTAGCGAGAAATATATATTTGATGTTTGTCTATTATGCCTCAGTCACATTTGTGCCGATTTCAGTAAAGATGCCTGGCCGATGGTTTTTTTTTTTTACAAAATCGGCAGGCAGTTCAGATTGCCGTGCGGGCACCGGGAGATCATCGGCCACAATTGGGCATCTTTAAGACGTCGGACGGGTCATCGGGAACTTTTAGCTGCAACATAAAAGTTGCTGGCGTTTCCCGATGTCTTATCAGCAAATATCATCTTAAAGTACACGGCAGGGTCCCGGCAGTTTCCCGCAGGGACATCGGCAGATTATCTTAAGGCTGCCGGTGGCATCGTGCGGTGAAAATAGGATTATTTTTATTTCATGTGTTCACAGACCATCGTCAGATGATCCCAAGGGCTCCCTGCGATGTATCGTAGACGTCTTTAGGATGTCTTTCAGACGTCTGTCAAATGATCTAGACGTCTTTAAGATATCCTACAGACGTCTGTGCCATTCAGTCTTGCACGTGCCGTGCGGTGCCCTTTAGTAATGTGACCACAGCTACAGCAAATCTGAGATTGTTGCTGATAAACTCCCCGGCGCCCGGCAAACTTTCCCAATTCACACCATCCTCTGAACTTGATTACACATTTCACAGTGTATTATTCTCATCATCAATATTACTAACTTGAACAAAGATGAATGATATTTCATAATCTGTCCAAATTAGCGAGAAATATATATTTGATGTTTGTCTGTTATGCCTCAGTCACATTTGTGCCGATTTCAGTAAAGATGCCTGGCCGATGGTTTTTTTTTTTTACAAAATCGGCAGGCAGTTCAGATTGCCGTGCGGGCACCGGGAGATCATCGGCCACAATTGGGCATCTTTAAGACGTCGGACGGGTCATCGGGAACTTTTAGCTGCAACATAAAAGTTGCTGGCGTTTCCCGATGTCTTATCAGCAAATATCATCTTAAAGTACACGGCAGGGTCCCGGCAGTTTCCCGCAGGGACATCGGCAGATTATCTTAAGGCTGCCGGTGGCATCGTGCGGTGAAAATAGGATTATTTTTATTTCATGTGTTCACAGACCATCGTCAGATGATCCCAAGGGCTCCCTGCGATGTATCGTAGACGTCTTTAGGATGTCTTTCAGACGTCTGTCAAATGATCTAGACGTCTTTAAGATATCCTACAGACGTCTGTGCCATTCAGTCTTGCACGTGCCGTGCGGTGCCCTTTAGTAATGTGACCACAGCTACAGCAAATCTGAGATTGTTGCTGATAAACTCCCCGGCGCCCGGCAGACTGTGAAGTCGGCCGATTGTTACTTCCCGGCCGGCGCCCAGTGCAAATGTGACTGAGGCATATACAATCCAAATGGGGAGATTTTATGAGGGTCAGGACTAGCCGAGATTGCACAACAATGGCCATGCATCGCTAACAGATATGAGTATGAAATATTTACTCTGGCCTCATTATATAGAAATGAGAAATAAAATGGAAAACAGATTCTGCCTTCAGCAAGTTAGCATGTCTCTCTACTGTATGACGGTATTTATATCACACTGCTATGACAAGATTATAATAAGAGTAAAATCTGTCCATATACCTTACACCTACTGTCTTTGTATATATTATCCATCTCTATTTGAGACTATTATACTTGCCAGATACTACTTACCACCTCCCCATCACTCCTACTTAACACAGGATCCAAGCGCTTAATCATTTGATGGAATTGTATTATCTTCTTTCACGCTCACTGCAATTTGCACTGGCAATTTTGTGAGATCAGCAGTTTTTAGTGGCAGCCAATTAGTAACCAAGACTGTGAGGGAAAACAGAGCTTAACTGTTACATAAAATGATTCGGCAAAAGAATCACTCACTTGTGGCCTTGTGATCTGATCTCATTGTCTGCACGGTGGACAAAGTACAACTTAATCTGTTTGGCTTTGTGTGAGATGGGAGAGTGCCGGAGAGGTGAGCCTTTGAGAGATGATGAAGATTCAAATCACCATAGTCTTGTATATCTCTCTGGCACAAACAGACAGAACCATGAGCCATCCTTATATTTCAGAAGATAAGATAAGCTATGGACTGCTCCATGGAAACATTATTGTAAATTAGTCTGCGATTTCTAATGGAGAAACACTGTGGTTCTTGATGTTGTTTGTTGGAAAAGGACATTGCAATAAAAAATCATACGTGCACGATTTCATGTGTAATTGATTGCTTTATTTTGAGACTCGCTCTACCTATTGGCAAATGTATTTTGGAAATATGATGAAATATTTAGAGGAAATATGTGACAACACACATTCCTAAAGACAATAGGGGTGGTATAACTTTCTTGTCAACATATTTTCATGGGAATTTCATCTAATGTTTTATATACTTTAAATGATCAGGACACTTCAAATAATCAGGATAATGAAACTATTGATGAAACAGGGAACATAAACATTAAATAGAAACACTGGAAATAACATGAACTTGTGTTCTCCAAAACTTGTTACTTGATCCAGATTCTTAAATGAGATTCCTAAACTTCCACAACAATGTATGTACATAATTAAGATCTGTAATCCTATACAAAGCACTTAGTAGAGCCAATAGAATTACCAAGTATATGAGCTTCTCACAATAGCTGGACATTTGGAAAGCTATAAAATGTTAGATTTTTTATGTCAGAGTTTTTTGACATACAATCTAGATGTATAAACAAAACTTACTTGAAAAAGGGCATAACCGATAATTGACCAAAGATATCTTGAATATATGATTTTGAGTACTTAGCCCTTACCTAATCAAAAATACATTAGAATATTTGAACACACATAACGATGGAAAACGGATACACCACCCTGTTGTTTTTAAGCATACATTGGTAGATTTGCAGATATAAGGAAGATATTCTCAGTTTAAACATACAATACTGTGGAATTGTGCTTTTCCTTTGTCAGCCTACTTTCCCATCACTAATTTGTAGACAAATCACTTCGCTTAAGACCTGCTTTCATCCTTTCCTTTAAGTGTAGGCTCTCTCAACTGGGACTGGCAGCAATCACCATTTCCTTTCACTACCATGAGAATTTGTAATGCCTGTACTCCCGCCATCAATGCTAATTAATTTGATCATCAAATTAATATTTCTGACAAGAAAACTTGTTGGGCGTTCCTACCAAATCGTAAAGGAAACTAATAAAGACCTTTTTGTTGACCAATATGTTGGGGAGAAAGCCATGCCATGCAAAGAGTTACACTTGGCTGCAAGCTTTCAGGCCAGTAAACCTTGCATGCAAATTCTCTATCGTTGATCAATCTACAATCTGACAACCTTCCTTAGTCGCTCCATGAAAAATTAATCACCACTGTACTGAAGCCATGGATGGCATGATAAATGCCCTTGCTGGCCATTTAGACTGATGCAAATCTGCTGACAGTAATGATCTCATAAAAATACCACATTAGTATATAAATAACAAAAAGAGCCTTGGGAATCTGTAAGTAATCAACGAATCCAGAAGAAAGTAAGTAAAACACCAGAGATAACTCAGCAGGTAGATATACAAATATATAAGAAAAGTAAATAGGTTGTGTATTGTCTCTATTGATTAAAGCTGAAAACCTACAGTACACTATTCAAGGGCAATAGTAGAGCTTTGATGGATCCGTGTTGGACATGAGCACAAGGATATGTGCAAATCTAATTGGGCTGCAGAGCAAAGGAGGGCGGCACCTGCGACTCAGGTAGAGGACACAAGGATGAATAATGCCTGGGATGGAGACCATGCAGGTCATAATGTTGATAAATAGCCTCAATGACAATAATCACAGAATGAGTTCTTTTGAGTCCCATGTTACCCAACTTTAATATATTAAGATGCATGATATGCATAGTGATGCTTTCTTCATGTGAATCATATTATAATCAAATGTTTTATGTACATGTGTAAGACAATTTTGTTGAGATATATATCATCTGGTCTTGGCCCTTTTTCCCTTTATAAAGTTAGATCACACCAGTAAATGTGCAAACATAAAGACTTATATTTTAGTTTCAATCAATGGTTGTTACCAATTTTGAATATATTTATTATAAAATAAATAAATTAAAAATTATATATCGCTTTTTAAAATCAAAATATAAAACAAAAAAGCACTTGGATATTTTGTTCTATATTACACTGAAATGAAAATGACATGCACTTAAGACTTCAGGAGAGATAAGTGGATGGTACAAGAACAAGGCTGGATGATATTGTATGATGTATTTTATCCATATCGTCTTGCAGGTTAGAAAGTATACATAGTTTTGTTCAGAGGGAGTTCAATAGAACAGCTTTTGCATCCTCCCTGCCATTTCTATACAAAATAAATGTGGGCAGTGTCCTGCATAGTGTATTTTTTGCATATTATTTTGTTGATGACAAGAACCTTTAGCAGCTTGAGCAATAGAAGTGGGTGAGTCCTTTCTCCTACTCCAGACTATCTATGTACAAACTAGGGTCATGACCACATCAGGGAGGACTGCTACATGGAAACGGTTTTTGACAGAGAACCTTGTTGAGCTACTTTGGTATTGCTGTGCCCTCTTATCGGAGTCGCCATCGCATTACTGCCATACGAACAATGTGTCAGCGCACATTATCGTGGTGAGCATTCCCTGCAGATCCCCTACTGCACAATACTGCAATGGTAATGCAGCACTCTGCTATTCAACGAGCCATCTACACCTATAGGCCTGTCCTACAGAGGGCTTAAGACCTTCCTGGAATGAAAGGACTTCATCAGTAGATCATCTTTACAGTATGACCTGCAGTTATGCTAGTCATACTATTGCTGAATAAGAGCAGAATACAGCCCTTTCTACCTCCCCCACATCTGCAAAATGTCACTTGTCATCAGATTCAAAGGCAAACAGTGCATCCTTGAAACAGAGAATTCCACAGTGCATGGATCAAAAGAAAAGAAGACTTTTATTGTTTTAACATTTACATAAGAATCATTACTTCAAATGTTGTTTTAGTTTACTTCAGAAAACTTAAATCTTGCTCTACAAACAAAATAACTCCGCCAGAAGCATGAAATAGTCAGGTATATGGGTTTAGATATTCTTTTGTCTCGTCCGTGATGCTGATATTTATTCTTCTATTGTGAAAATTACCAAATAAACAATGCTTAAAATCCACGATACAGACATAAAAAAATTCAATATTCATTGTGAGATATTCCAGAAGAATGGACACAGAAAGACAGCTGTGAACTTGGAGTGACACAGACTTAACAATGCCCCTCAAGCTGCTTTGATATCGTAACACACATGCACAAAAGCTGGCATCAGTCCACAGTTTGCACTCCTGGCCACAGGCTCAAGTATTACATGTTTTATTTATATTCCATTCCATTACTTACACAACAGGCGTTGGTCTCTTTGCAGCCAGTTCAATATGGTAATAATACGTGGTATATATAATGCATTACTCTGAGCATTTGGGGATTATCTTCTATATCCTTCTCTGTATATTACTGCTTATGGTCCCAGTCCAAATTAACAACAATAGTGAATTATGGCCATATGCATGAACGTGAATTTACAATATAGCTGCAGACATTAACATTTTATTTGTAACACATGAACTCTGTACAATGGTATTTATGGTAAAATGTACATATAGATATCATAAATGAAAAGGACTTGAGATTTACCATAATATTCATATATTGTCTATATGCAAATTTCATTTTGCCATTTGACAAATAACAGTAGTTTAAAGATACTAGATGTTATGAATATCTAGAACTGTTCTCAAGATCATTGCAAAGATGTGAAATGAAATAATAGTTGTATAATGTATAAGCATGTTTAATAACTGTGAGATTCTTCAAAATCATTATGTTATTCCTATTCAGGCAAGATCATATTTCGGAGAAGCCTAAATACAATTGTTGCACGAAGCATTTGATGTTTCTTCTTAATACATTGTATGTTTTTGCTGAGATATTTAAATGTCTCTGGTTTTTGGATGGCATAAATTCCAATATTGACTAATGCTATAAAAATGCTATTTAGCCATTTGCTCATTCATTAAAAAGGGTAGAATTTTAAAAGGGTAGTCAATGCGTAATAAAACATAAAATAAATGTACATATAATCTATACAATTTATCTTTCTTTGACCTAAAGTAGGGGGTAGGTAGATGGAGCAATATTAAATGTAGCAGAGGTTTTCCTTTTCTTTGATTATGGGGTGGATATAAGCAGAGTTAAAAAAGCCTTTTTATTGCAAGTAAAGCTGCTTTTTAATGGAGGATATTGGGTTGAAAATTGATAAACTAGACAAACAATCTGAAGTAAATATTGAATAGGAAAATAATTAGAATATAGTATTCCAGTACCTGGTGGTGGAGCAGCAACTGGTTCAGGAAGACAAAGAAGAGAAATACAGTCAATGTCACCATCACTGAGACATTTCTCCATCAAGGACATGCACCACTTCAATTTCAGAGATCATCTAATTTGACCACCAGATGGCTCTGGAGTTATCATATTGGTGAAATCTAGACAACTCCAAAATGAGGCATGGTACAAAACCTTTTTTTATATTGAGGAGTAGAGACTCATGCATTTCTTTCTCACAGCAACATGCCTGTGTATGCTATCCTTACTTTATGTGAAAGAGCCTAACAGGTTATTATCCTTGGTGGACTGATTTTATTTATTATTATTTTAAACCAGAAAAGAAGGAGCAACTCAGTATTATTATCATGATTCTGCCAATCAAGATAGTTCGTGAAATATGAAACGAATGGAACAGAGTAGAAAAACAAAATATAATAAGACTACTGGGAAACGTCCTCGACATACAGGCATGTTTTGCTTATATGTCAACTTATAAACTGCCTACAGATATCTACTAGCAGAAAAGATATGCCCCATGCTATGGATTTACATGGTCAATATGGTAACCATGACAACACCTTTAATTTATCAAAGATGAAAGGAATTGTAAGTAATACAGCTAGATAATCAATGTAACTAGATAATCAATGCAATTAGATAATCAATGCAGCTAGATAATCAATGCAGCTAGATAATCAATGCAGCTAGATAATCAATGCAACTAGATAATCAATGCAACTAGATAATCAATGCAATTAGATAATTAATGCAAGTAGATAATTAATGCAACTAGATAATCAATGCAATTAGATAATTAATGCAACTCTTGAGAGCAAGGATGTTTTAGCTGCTGGAATTGAAATATTTTGGCAGCAGCTGTTGGAATTTGAGTGACATGGCTGCTGGTTTCTGAGACAGCAGCGTTTGAATTCTGACAGTCAAAGTGTCCCATGTCCTATTCAGCTCTTTGAATAGGCCACAGATATGGCACCAGTGAGTTATCAGAATCCCTAAAGTAACTCAGTATTTCCTACAACTAAATTCACATTGACAGGTGCATTACAAGAACGCCCACACACATTTATATATTTTAGGAAAATATTGCATTATGCAGGAGAAAAAATACCTGAAAATAAATGTCAAAATGGGAGAAATGTTAAAATGGGAAAATACTGATTCTTGCATTTCTACCATGCATGGTATTTTCCATGCTATTAATTCAGGTACATATTTATATATATAAATATATATATATATATATATATATATATATATATATATATATATATATATATATATATATATATATATATATATATATATATATATATATATATATATATATATATATATATATATATATATATATATATATATATATATATATATATATACATATATATATATATATATATCTATCTTGCTAACACGCTAATAGAGAGAAAGTACATTTCATCAAATATAGTAAAAATGTTAAATGATGGATTAAAAGTTTGATCAAATAAAAAATATGAATTACATAATTAACTTAAAATATAAATGTAACCAAATGTATATCTAAAAATACAACATACATAAACCACAAAAAGGTATTCATACAACAATATTGGGAAATAACATAGACAGGAGGTCATTATACATTGATAAAATGTGAAACAATTATTGAATGCTAATAGATACTACTTCATAACAAAAAAGTACTTCTTATGTTGTAAATATAATATTTGTGTTGGTAGAACCACAGGATGCAGTTTCTTTGAAAATGTGATAATTTCTTGACATTGATAAACCAAGTACCATCCTGTGATTCAATAAAGCTGTCTGGAAGGGTTTCTGTGCACACACAGCAGAGCCCTTCAAGACGGAAATCACAAACATATAAAGTCAGTCAGTAAAGAGGTAAATTATCTTATGTAATCCTAAATACCTCCTTTAGCCCCCTCTGAAATTGAGAAACAATCACAACATTGTTATCATTTGATAACCATGAAGGCAGAGTCTATTGTAAGCATTAAAGATACCACTTACAAAATTACATTATCATAACATTGATACCTTGATATTACAATAATAATAATGTGACAAGAAATGAATGAAAAACATAAATGTACTTTTTTCACCATCAAATTTACAAGAGACTTTTCACTATATTACAGGTAGAATTGGACAATTACTTTTTACTGAAGCATATTTCAAATAAGCAATGACACAAGGCTAATGCATTATATAAAAGCAAGATTTAATCCATTTTAGGTCATATGGAATAGCAAATATTATTGACTAAAGAGGTGCCCCATATCTGAGTATTTTCCAACATTGACAGCCTCAAATGCTTGACTAAACCTAAATATATTTTGACTTTGGGAGTCTAATATCTCTGAAATAACAAATATTTTCTGACACTGAGAGTCTAATGATTCTAAGACAGATTAAAATTTGTTGACTCTGAAATTCTAATATGTCTTAAATAACATCAATATTTTCTGACCTCAAGAGTTCAACAGGTTTGAATTCATATCCTCATAACTTGAACTTGAATGTCCAAAATGTACTCATGTGCTATTCTCTAACATTGCAACTCTATTTTATTTTACCATGAACATTTATTATTGCTTATATGGTTATTTCCTGTCTCATGTCTATTTTTATTGTGGAATAAGATAACTAAATAGATTTAACAAAGGAAACAAAAAAGGTCGAGTATTAATTTCTTTTATATCAGTTTATGTTCGACAACCTATATATTGTCATGACCAGAAGTTTTTAATTGAAGTGATGAGGACAATGTTAAATCCAGTAACAAAAATAATCTCGGTCATAGAGAACTTGGAATTATTCAATATTGAAGATAATGAAATTATTAATCTTTCAAACACATGACGGATTGCACACATTTAAAACAAAATCAACATCTGTTCTTGAAGTTTGAATTGTATTTAAAAATAAAATAACATGCATTCGGAATGGCATGGGATTTTACATAATTGTTAATCACACTAAATTATTTTTTTCAAAAGAATTCCATTTAAATTTGAGTGGACGGAATGGTTTGAAGATGTTTTCCATTTAGGTACTTAGAAATCAATATTCCTTAAATGGCAGTGAATGTGCAATAATCAAAACTCATTGAGAATTCAATTGTAATGAAAGCAGAAGCACTGAGGTAAAAATCCAAAGATTTGTTCTGTTTCGACCTAGCCCCAGGATATGGTTTATTGATATTGCACAATAGTGTGGTCTACAGTTGGGCTTGTCAAGATTCCCTGTTTTGTTGACCATATGGATTTCTACTTGAACACC
The DNA here is from genome assembly GCA_949316495.1 of Amphiduros pacificus. Lineage (NCBI taxonomy): Eukaryota > Metazoa > Annelida > Polychaeta > Phyllodocida > Hesionidae > Amphiduros > Amphiduros pacificus. The sequence goes on along the minus strand of OX439004.1, from coordinate 19,833,484 downwards.
AATTTATATGGAAATGCAAGGGTCACTTCTGCCACAGATATGACAAAGCAATAAGTGTAATGTTAAACATATCCGAAGGAAATAATCATGGCTACCTGACTGTTGTTCAAATAATATGAGCCTTTGGAAATAGCGTGCTTCACACTGACTGGTAGCAACCAGCTTCAATCTGTGCAGAAGCAGTCTTATGCATATGCGATGGAGAGAAAAATTACTTTTCCATGATTCATGATGATATCTAACAGGTGAGGCTCAGAATCATATGTTGCATATCTTCATAGATATTCAACCCAACCTACCAGTGTGTTTAAGACATATGCTGATTTAGCTGAATTATAGCACCCTTTACTTTAGAGAAGGGGAAAAAGTAGAAAAAGGTTGAACCAAAAATTGGATTCTTGGTTCAATTGTACCCAGTAAGTAATTTTCTCCACTGACTGTCATCACTACTATAATGGGATTGATGTGTAATTTATCATATAATTAATTTTTCTTTCAGAAAGAACTATATTAAATCACTGGTTGCAAATATATTTGAATTTTGTGATTTGTGATCATTAACTGAACTGATCTGATTCAAATTTAGACATTATTATTTTTCCAGTTTTGTGAAAGGTGATTAATGATTTGCATGTCTACAAATGTCATTTTAATCTGCAAGTGGTACTAATTGAATACACTTGAAACAATTAGTTTCAGATTTCGTAATCACCATCATCTGGGGACTACTTTCAAGATGGCCGCCTTTGACCTTGATCTACTGACCTCCCTTCCAGCAGATGTAGGGTAGGAAACGACCACTCCTTGTTCTCCTGAAGCAGAATCCCTGCCACCGTCCTCGCTTCTCCATGCCTTTTGATGAAATAATTTTGGGATCTACTCTTCCTTCATTTGCGAGCTAGAAAATAAAACAAGTTAAATAAGAAAATATCTGTGCACACCATCTTCATATAAATTAATTAGGTTTCAAAAGAAGAGGGATACATTACAGTAATATTGGAAAAGGGATTTGTGGTATAAATCTGTTACCTCATGAATAGCAAGGAAAACAAGTTCCTTGAATTCCTCTTCAAGGTCACGTGTATCCAACCATGTAGCGCGATCCTTCATTGATCTTTCTTCTTCTTGCTACAAAAATACAAGAAAGACATTCTTAATCGGAATAAGCATTCTATTTTATCAATTTCATTTAATGATATTTCAATATGGAAAAATATTTTTGAACGTATTTGACATCAGACCAAGTACAAAGTCTGAAATTCAATGAGAAATGTTAAAGGCGGTGGCAACACTATGTCATTCAAGATCATGCTAAAAGGCAGAATAGCTGTCAGCAACTAAACATGATCATTATAATTATCAAAACATCCTCTGTTTTGAAAGTGTTTAATTTTCTGCAATGTTATACATATTTTCTTTATTGGTATATTGATTGTCCTCATCTGTTATGCAATTTGTCATCCAAAGAGCTCTTATTCTAGAGAAATGCCACTACATCACATCTGAAACTGTATTCCAACACTGACAGCAGATTGCTGTTTCAATGGTTACAAAACAAAGTTTCGAATCTAAAGAACAGTATCCTTCTACCTAGATTTATACATGAACATTTAATACTATAATATATGGAAGATTTATGTCTTTGGTGATGTAATAATTTTCTGCAAACATTTACTTAAAGAGTGACAATCAAAGAGGGTTTATATTTCCTGTTTGTTCTTTCACAATACAAGTTGCCTCATAAACTTACATTGCCTGTCATTTATCAAATTATCACCTGTTCAGAGTAAATGTTTTAACAAATTGCCTTGTTTACACTCTTTGTGTTCCTTGATAGGAGGCTTGATCAATCTGCACTCTCTGATGAATCATCAGCTAATATTCTCAGATAATTGTCAAAATGCACCTTTACTAATTCCCCCATCAAACATAAATATGTGGGTTTTTTTCAGATAATAAATAGCTATAGATGAAATAACAGTCATGGAAATGGAAAAAAAATGCCCAGATTAAATATGGGCGGAACCCTTGCTAATTATCCCCATAATGATATACACATATATACATATTTTTAATATGATAAATAACTATATCTGTATAGCAGATCATTTATCTTCCGACATTTTATAAGTATGAAAACATCTAACTGTATGTAGCGATATGAAACTTTGAGATTTAGCATTGAGAATTAAAGTTTCATTATTTTGAACTGCTAATTTAATGATTTTTTTTACAATATTACTTCCATCTGTGCAACTCAAAGTCTGGTAATGAAAAAATATAACTCTCATGCGAGATTGTATGGTATTTATACCTCGAACATAATCAGTAAATTACTAAATCTCAATTGTGAATGTGCAACAAATGAAAGGATGAGAAGCAAAAAGCAGGGGGTAAAACAGATTTAGTTATGTTTTGCTTTGAAGAGAGACTGTGGCACTCTTCCTTAATAAAGCACTTAATGAAAACAAATAGCTGTCACTAATTGCCATTATGCGTTTCCTTTGTAGTTGCAGTTACAAGGCAAAGATAACTCTTTCTGGGTCTATTTCATCCTGGTTTTGGTTATCTAGGGGAGATATTGTTTCTTCAAGATATAAATCATAAACTCTTTCAGGCACTACCTTTCCTTAAGGGAAAGTGAATGGTCAAGACATGCTATTGGAGGTTGTGTCTGTGCTGTATTTGGAAACATTGCATCATTGAGAAGATTTTGTATTTCTGGCTCATATTTGTACAATATCCCATAACTCTTGGCACTAACAGATGAGTACTCAAACAAATCATGTGACACAAATGAAAATTCATATATATATGACTCAATTTGGGTCATATTTTGTGTAGTTATGACTGGAAGTCATGCAATTCTGGTAATCACGGTACCAACACACACCTGCTTCAGACAAGTCATATGACACAAACAAGAACACACACACATGACTAAATTTTTGTCGAAGAACTTAAGTATAACATAATAATTTAAAATACTTTCTGTTAAATCGTGCTGTGTTAATTACATTTTGTTAAGAGTACTGCATGGTAATATACACAAGTCTTATTTCACAAAATATCACTCCAAAACCACTTAAACACTCCCTCTTGTGGAGAAAGTTTGTACTAGTTGGGGCTGCAGAACTCATTCAGCAGAAAATTAACCAAGATAAGGATGCAAGCTTCAATGCATTCACATGCACAAAGTGTTGTGTCTGTATTAGGGAATTCACCATCTCTCAACTGTTGCCTTTTACATCATACATCAAACATAATGACAACCTGATGTTTAAATCCTCCCAGATTATGATTTTACTGTAAACATGATCAATTATTCAAAAAGAAAAAAAATGAATATTACAGAAATCAAATGTATACAAACATTTGCTAATATCCTGCCATGCATGTTTTATATTGGTCTGTTGTAAAGCTGAGCTTGAGAAGGTGATAAATGTTTCACCATTTTTGTTGTCGCCTAATGATTACTTCACCACTCCGGAAATAACACACTGCCTCGTCAGCAAAAAAAGTTGGAACATATTCTGTCCACATCATACTTTTTTTCTCCTGATGGCTTCCATGTTCTGGCAGAGTAGATTTTTTTCTATTGACATTTAAGAATTGAATATCTGTAAGAGCGGACGCTAGACTGAGCATTTGCCAAGTCTTCACAATGGTGGAGTCAGTAATGGCTCACCACTTTGACAATGGAACAATGGATACAAAATGGCCTCCTTCTATTTCATCAACAATCTTTCCCCCTATGTCAACAGTTAATTCTTAACCCTTCACCTGAAAGTTGATACTCAAAAATAAGATCGTATCATGAAACCAAACAGTTTTTCTTCCTTACAGTAATTCATTATATTATAAAGTAATATCCAATCTCCAATTAGATTCCACTTATGCAATCTCAATCTTAAAATCTTCTTAGATTTTGTCAAAACCATTAAACATTTTGGTAATGTAATAGACCTCAGCTGTGTAACAACAAAGCCTTCTTAAACATTTTGTGAACTTAATATGTTGTTCAAATTGTTCATAAAAATTTTGAATCAGAGCTAAACTTTACAAACTCTCAGTCTTGAACATTCTGTCTGTCAGTGACAATTATCTGCTCTGTGCATGAACATGTTTTACAGCCTAATGTATATTTCATTTAAAAAGGTGTATATTTGTGACTGAATGCGACACTTCCTTCATGTCATGTATAATAAGGATGTGAGAACAGAGAGTGAAAACTCATATATAATGTATAGCATGTATTACTTTATCCCTAATGAAAATTCAACAGGGCGTCCCAGAATGCATTATTGCCTTCCACATCCTCCACATTGCCACCACCTCCTACACAGACGCCGCAACCTCGGACCTGAACAAACTCCCTAAATCTGATCCTCATTTCTTGGTTTTGACACATCAGGTGACATCTTTTATTCTGATGAGATTAATCAAGGAAGCTGTCACAATTTAAAAGCCTGCCACTTCTGTACCGGAGGGAGAAGTTGTCTTTATTCTCTTGCATTTTATAAACGTTAATCATATTTGGCAATATTCTTGCAATGTTAAATGCAAGCATGGAGTCGCGCATACCCTGCGACCTGGGAAGTTGTTGAGCTACTTTGTTTGAGGTCCTGGCATCAAAGTGGACTCACCCTTCTCCACAGCCTATATAGTTGTTGTGCAGCTTATAGTTGACACAAGCCATAAGCTTTAGACTCATGACAGACACCGACCTAAGAGAAATCACCTTTCAAGTCAGATTAAGCTTGTTATAGCAAGTACACAGGCAGTGGTGGATTACTAGTCTGGGCATGGCCTGGGGCGGGTGGCCCTGTCTCTATCAGGGTGAGATGTTGCCTTCAAGCATTCTGCACGGTGTCACAATGACAAACACCACAACCCTGCTGCCTTTACTGACGTCATACCATGGTAACCTGTGGTAACAAAGCCCGCCAGGCTTTACCATGGTTCTATCCTGAATAAAAACACTGCAGGATGCCTTGTGATGTGTATACATCAATAACAATCCTGTAAGGCCCAGTATGGATGTATCCTGAATGAAACAAAGGTTAATTGCATCATGGAACTATAACATGTGGTAACAAGAACTTATAAGGCTGTCTTGATTTTATCCCATAACTAAACAAGGTAAGCACCGTAACACTGAGTAGCTCTGAATGCTCCATCATGTTTCATCTCAAACATAATATCCTAGCTTCATGGTATTGGAAGAAATGATTACCAGTATTCTATCAGGTTAATTTCTTTCCTATTTTTTGTCATTATAATGAACGGCTATATTGCAATACCCAACTTTGCAGTTTATTCAGTCAAAAACACTGTTTTCCTCAACAGAATCTTTATTTTTGTTTCCATATTTATCATGGACAACCCTCATATCCTGGTTTGAGAGTCTACTCTTATTTCCAGTTTTCAGTGGCCATGGTCACATAGATCAGTCTGGGACATTGTCGTCTTAGCGTGTGTGCCTCCCACACTGCTTGGTTTAACTACACTTTCTATTCACCTGTCTTGCCGGCAGACAATGACCAACTTACTACTCTGCAATATAAAACACTTGCACACTTGTCAGCAGAATCTGTGATATCTCATAGGTCAAAAAGGTCACGCTGTCGATTGCTTGTCTGTCCTCCATCATTCATCTTCTGCTCATGTTTGAGACATTTGTCCGCAGAATCACAAATACCATCTTATGTCTGCATAGAATCCCACGGATGATGTCTCCATTTCCTTTTTTGTGACAAACCTCACAAACACAATTGATGCCACATTGTTTAAAGATACATGTGTACCGAGCTATTTTAAGAAAATATTATTAAAAGCATAACCCTAAAACCCCATCAAAACTGTGCAATAATGGTGTAGATATTCTGATGGATTTTATTGCCCAGCAGTTTGCTTATGCAACATTTTTTATGTCAAAAGACCACTTTTAATTACTCTACTTCTGTCTCCATTGTCTAAATTCACGGCCACCACCGGCCACAGATCATAAATATTCATATTATGAAAATATGTTTTTCACAGGTGCATAGAGACACATCAAACTAAACTTTGGCCACTAATGCACCATGTAATCTTCAAAAAAGATATTCCAGCAGGTTGCACATAACATGATGGACAGAAGAAGACTTTTAGCTTGTTTCTCTCCCCATTTTTCTTTTGAGCTGATAAATATTGCAAATACTACTGCACAGTGACAGAAACAATACACCTGGCATTGACAAGTAGAGATGTACAATTCCCACCAAACTTTTCTTATTAGATTGAAGCAGCATATGGTTGATTGGCCTGTCATGGTTTCAACATCTAACTTATGTTATCTTGTAATGCAATCCATCAAAAGTATACTAGATTTTGTTAATTCAATTCTTTTGCCATTCCATATTGTGACACTACCAATAAATCGTTTTCTGAGAGCTTACACTTTGAAACATTGAATCTAATCAGTAGAATTTCTCTGTGTCTGAATTTTGTACGTTTCATAAAAACCTTTAAAATAGGCACTACACTTGATGTTGCACATTAATAATGAGCCAAAGCAAAATATTCATTTCAAACAGAATGTAAAACAAGCTTTTAAATTTCAATTTTAGTCACAAAGAGTCTTTCCTATTTGTAAGTGAAATTGTAGGTGTTCTCCTTTCTTGCCACATGAAATGTGTAGCTCTTCCATGTTGGAGGTGATTAAGACAAAACCATTTATTTCTTACTTCCTCTCCCATATTGAAACGCCTGCAGAACACCAAAGACACCCACTGCACAGGGAACAGAGGGGTCATGATTTACTCTGGTATGGGGCCACAGGGTAAGGCTTGTTTGATGTCTGTCTCTTCCCATGCCATATCTCACTTACTTCTCCTTTATTCTCAGCAATATCAAACTAACTTTTTGATCACTCTTTCGTGTACCAGTCCAAAATCCTTGCCTTTTTTTCAATCCATGTTGTATAGTGCAATAACTTTGACTCAGTATTTCTATGATCTGCACTCTGCAGAATTCATTCAGCATAAAAAATATACTTATTTCGTTGAAAATACAATTCAAACAACAATTAAATGTTATTCAATTTATTTTGTCAGCATGTCTGTCTGACCTTTTTAATCATGCTAAATGACTTCTATTCTTTGGCTCTGTGTTGAGTCTGATATTAATTTGGCATTTCCCTGCAAAACAATTTCCAAAGATATCCTATTTAACATCTTTGTGTGGTTATAAAGTATAGTCATTGCAATTTAAACCTATAAACCTAATGTTGTCTCCTGACTGTAATTTGAATTCTTTGCAAATTTCCGGCAACAAAAGGTAAGTGAACAATTCTGCCAGAAAGTCTTATCATTCACCTTTAGAAACTGAAAGTCTTAACTTATCTTAAACAGAGAAGAGACAAGCCCAAGTCTCTCAAAAGCACTTAAATACTATCTATCTTTTGCCATACAGTTGAGAGTAAGTGACTTAAACTTGGACCACCTCATCCTTACCTGTTATATGTGCACAAAAAAGACTTTCTCTACTCAAAGCACAGAGAATGGATGTGAAAAACATGATGTTTTTCAGCTTTCAATTTGCATCATTGTGAATGATCTATAATAAGAATACGTACATCCTGATTGCCTCTAATGATGAATATTATGACCAAAGCAAAGAATTACTTTGGACACTTAAGATACATGTTACAAACATTAGTCAACACTAATTGTAAAGAGAAAATAACCCGTGCCTTCCCAGATGCACTCTTTAGATGGCAAATATCATTACTTCCCAGTGAATTGACAACTCTCCTGAAGATCAATAACTTCCAATCTATATTTGTCTTTTGAATTCATAATTCCTGTAAAACCTTAAAAGCAGAAATCTATGGCAAAAGACTGAGTGCAATACACTGAATCAAAAGATGTCCGCAACTAACAGCGTCATGTTTTATTTGCCACAATAACAATAAAGTCTGAACTATCAACTAAACCAAAGGCCTCGTTTAACAAATAGGAGACATTGTTATGCGGGATGTTAGTATTCTGTCAGTGTACTTGGGCCTGATATAGGATTGGTATAAAGCAAGGAAACTACATATTACCGTCTATACAGCCTCGTAATCCTTCCATACGATCATCTTCTTGCATGTGGTAGAATCGTTAAGACTTTCCAGGTTACTATGGTGACGCAGGTTAATCTTGTACATGGGACATACTGATGACAATGGGGAACACAAGGATTGCTGAATGTATTTTCTTCACAAAGTTACTGAATATACCTCCGGTGATTACTTTTTTATCCACCCAGTGTATTAAGTCTAGTATATCAAAAAGTCAGTCATGAATACCAAATGAGCATTTGTATCTAAAAGATACTGCAATCATAAGATGGTCACATCTGTGAGGCCCATATTTATTCAACTGGGCAAAAACTGGATAGAATAACTTGATAAAACTTGATAAAGGTTGCCAGATGGTTTGATTTTCTGTCATTTTTTAACTTCAATCATTTTTTAAATTCTCAGGAAACTTGGGAAAAAAACAAATCACTTTCAACAGGGTGAAACAATTTTATAACTCTTTGCCAGCAAGCAATCAATTGATTGAATAAATATGTGCATGTTTTGGATAGGTTATTTGAAATAGGCAATGTATAAATGAAACTTTTACTTTTAAATCGAGTGTGTGTAAGAGTTTGAACATTTCAGAATTTATGAATATTAAGCAGTGCACAACAGTCGATGAACAAAGAAATACCCCAATGTCGATATTTCACAAACTCAAATTTCTGGATTTGTTGAAATAGTGGCCTCCTGGAGAAGACGGTTTAGGCAAATACTGTTATGAGCAAAGTATGAATATCTTTGAGCACAAACCTGAGATAACAAAAAAAACCTGCACCAGAATGACCTCACAGGTCTCTGGCTTGCACCGAGGAGTCCTAGAATTGTTGACATCTCCCAGTCTGCTCACAGAACTGTTTGATGTGCTATGATATATATATCAAAAGTGTGGCATCATCCATATCTGTAAAGGTCGGGAAAATGTCAAATTCTGCTATGACCCTGTCTTCTTGCATTTGAGGAGGCCACCTCATTTGCCAAGATCACTTGTAGGCCGCTCACCTTGTCTAAAACTTGAAAAAAACAACATCCACAAATTCAGCCGCCATCTCCTTTGAAAGCAATATCTTGTCTTATGTGATAAAAGAAGTGAAACTTGCAAACTTTCCTGAAGTGTATCAAGCTGAAGAGGAGTGAATGTAGTGTCATGTCTACACTAAATGTCTGAGACACCTTATATCTCCCAGTAGATTCATCTGCATAGAATTTCTCCTGCTGTATTTGATCATAACTAGAAATATAACCATACTTCTACATGACAAAGGCACCCACAAGATATGTTTCATCTTAAAACTTTCACAAGGCACAATTGCACAAATGTCATATGAAGTGGATGATATCTTCAGCCGAATAATCACACAGAAATGAGAAAGTTTACAAACTGTAAGATAGAACTGTGCTTTATTAATCAAAACTGCACCAAACAGCAGCTTTTCTATTCTTATATTTAGAAAATTTAGGATTCGTGCGATTTATTCAACCAAAATGACCTTGTTTTGTGTAATGCCTTTATGGCAAGTGATGGGAAAATTGGTGACAATCGCCGAGGTCGCTTCTGATGCCAGGAGCAGCCCGCACTGCCGCTTTCTCGTCTTACCTTGTAACCTGCTCAGAGGATATTTAATTAATGAGGGATCACATACATCTCCATCCATCACTGGGAACCCCCCATATGACAGGCTAAGTGCTCGCCAAATGATATCCTGCAGGGATGTTACCCATATTCATAAAATTCCATTTTTTTATGCGTGGCCAATCCTACCAACTTTTATTCTCTGAACGACTCTGCAGGTTAAATCTATGGTGAGCTGCGTGCTATTGGTACTAATTTCCTCTCGCCTAATGTAGTTTTCAATTTAATAAGGTAATATGAAATCAACTCATGCACAAAACATTTAAATCCAATCTAAATTTTATACTTTAATCCTATAATATGTCAGAGCTTCATCTGATATGATTAGATATATAGAAAATAGGTAATTCTTCCTGTAGGCATATCAAGGTCATGAACAGCAAACTTAGCATCCCTTTTTCTTAATTAAACTTTTCAGATAAGTTTCCGTATTTTCATTGTTGTTATCTTTTTATATTCTGCCAATGCAATCTATAGAAAACAAAGATTTCTTTTTTTCTCATTGTTGTTAAATCATTATTTTTAAATCATTACACTGTCTTATCTTAATCTTTGGAGGATTTCTATATATGCATTACATATGTTTCGTCTGGAGTCCCACAGAACATAGAGCAATGTTGTTATACAACTAGACTTTCCTATCTTAATCTTTGCTAGATATTTGTTTATATAAGACAAAGGTAAGATAAAGTTGCACAGATAATAAAGCATGCTGTCCTCATATCCATTTTATAAACATTTTTTTTATCCCATTTCATTTTTTCCTGCAGTCAAACAAAAATATTGTTTTTAAATGATTACTTTGACCAACAAAGTTGTCAAATAATCACTATGACCAGTAAAGACAGATTGGAATAACCAATTCCTCATCATGTTGTAAACAAAACTGTTTTCATTTGATTGAACATTCCCTGTGGTCTTATTTTCTCCAAGGTCGTCAAGGCACATCAAAAATGTCCAAATTAATTAATATTTTACTAAAGTAATAAACAGAATTTAATACAAAAATGGCTTTCAGAGATCCATTTATAATTCTAAATCAGTAAATCTTGAAATAATCATGGTCTTTACAATGTGTGAACATATCACATGATTTGACAAATTCTGTTGTGTTAAATCCAGATTTACCAATTACCTAAGTTCACTGAAACAAAGAAAATGCTGAATCTTTTAAAATGTATCAACTGGAATAAATTTGCTGAAAACATCATAGTGAAATGATTTGAGACAGGTATATTCATTACGCTCTATGCGCATTTTATCTTTGTAAAACTCAGAGATGTGAACAGCACTCAAAGCAAATGTCAAAATTGCAGTATTGCTCAACAAAGTGCTTTTGAGATTTGATAACCTTGAGAAGGTGAAGAAGAAAGCAACATATCTCACAATAAATCTGCAATTACAGGTAACATCTTTGATTTCCCATCTCCAAGGGATGATTAAGCTATTGACATTCCCTCCATCACATAGATAACAAAAATGAACATTCCACGCAATTCTACTCCCAAAGACATCAGCAAAATGGACTTAAAATCCACTCTTTCCATAAATACCATGCACTGCCCGTCATATTTAAGTCACGACTCAGGTAGAACTCGATCTCTGGCAACAGGTCTTAAAGAAGCCATGTTCCCTTCAATTCAATATTATTTGCAAGGCTTTTCAGAAAAAAAGAGATATTATGACTCGGGAAGATGATGACATGGGTCATTACAGCAACAGTCAATCACAGGAGGGCAGGCTCTATCAGTATGGAAACTTATAACGGATGCATTGAACATGGTATTTCTGGCAACAGTGGATTTCAAATCCATTTTGCTGATGTCTTTGGCAGGAAGATTGTTTGATATTTGTGAAATAATCAGGTGTATATTTGAAATATTATTTGTTAACTAAACTTTATACTTATATAAATAAATTCAGTTCATAATATGTCATTGTCTCCAGGACAAATTGCCCATCACACCTAGGGTACAGCTTTGGGGTATATTTATATAAAATATGGTGTGCTGTGTTAATATTTCATGAATTCAGAAGAGGAATATGCATGGGACAGGGTTCTATGCTATCAATATTACATCATTTCTTGCAGTTTATGCTCAACGTGGGCCTGGCTGCAGGTCAGCCCCAGTTGACAGCCTAGCATCACACTTGAATGCCGGAGAGCTTCAGGCAAAAAACCTATTGGACTAAATGAAGATAAAGTGTCTCCCAGCATGACCTCAATGACCTTAGGGAATTGTGGGAAATGCTAAGAAACAAATAAGAGCCGCAACACTTCTATGTGCTATATTTCTTCTGGCTCATTCTGGCTTCTTTTGGGAGTTGAAAGCTAAGCTGCCAAATGAGTGCTACGTAACCTGCCAATGATCCCCCTTCTCCGCTGGGAAAGCCAATGAGAAAAAGAAATGTGCAAAAGTGCACGTTTATAGATCGAGGCGTTTTGTGGGGATGATATATGTGAAATGAACTGTTAAGTGTAAAATTGTGTCTGCTACACCAAAACATAAAGAATGATGCTTCTTATATTCTCAGCCATTTCTGTTTTTTGTGTGTTATAAATTGTCTAGAATGAAATTCTCATGACAATATATGTCAGGAAAAACTGTAATGTACTTTTTTCCATAAGCAAATATACCTGATTTGGAGGTGAAACACCAGAGTAAGGAATAATCATGGGGGATTAAAAAGTTCAATAGTGCATAGTGGTGAAAGCATTTGCAGCTTATGTACTATTTTCAATTGTGATACATGTAGCCATCACACATGACATATAATGTTGATAAACAACATAAATATTTGTCTTCATTTTCCTTACACAAGTTTAACAGTTTTGTATAATTCCATGTAAAATGAAATACCAGGTTCTGAGATGCTAACAAAAGATTACAATCAAAACCAACATTAGTTCCATATAAAATGTCAGAATTTTGTTAATGTTTGTCAGTGAGTAATGCATCTTGGTATTGTTAAATTTCTCATTTGGAAAATAGGAAGCTTACACTTCTGGCATTTTTATGAAAAGTAAATAATATGGTATTCCAAGGATGAAGCAACATAATTTTTTGTGGGAGAAATGTGCTGCTCAGTTCGTAGAAAACAAACAAAGTGACCTTTTCTACTGACAATGGAGCTTGCCTTTTTTACATGGTAGACATGTTGACATTTTTGAATGGCAAATAGGCTATTTCTTTGCTACATTTTACAAACATTGATATTCATCAAATTTCATATATCGAGGTGATTCCATGTCTATATCTATGCCCATGTCATGACTCCATCTTTCATTTTACCTGTGAGATAGTTTACAAAAGGACAGGTGAAAATGTGTGCACTATAAAAACTTCCAGTCAAAACAGACGTGCATTTCTCAACACTGCACACCATTGCATGTGTTGTTGGCTCCAGTCCTACTCATAAAACATCCATTTTATGTTGTTAAATTTGTTATGACTTTTCTTCTCAGTAAGCAAGGCTTTCAATGGGGAAGAAACGAAGAACTCTTCCTGTTTATTATCCACAGATGATAGAAATTGCACCAGTTTACAATCCCCTGACCTAATAGTTCCAATTTGTCACCTTTTTATATGTATCTACTAAAGAAATTTATATCTTGAGGTCCAAGAAATTATAGAATGATTTAGCTTTTTACTGATCATTTTCAATGGTTATCATGTATGTGATTTATGGCATTTTCTTGATCTGTATTGTTCAATAGGCCCTCATAACATTAACAGTATTTTCATATCATGATTGAAACATAAATCATATATTTGTATTAACTGCAGGATCCCTTCTTCATATTTGCATTCATTAAAGAATCTCATGTTAATATTTGAATTCTGAACTACAGGATCATTTCTTAATATATGGTTTCAATTTTTATCTCAATTTCTTATAAGCTTTCACTATATGATCCCATCTCAATATATGCATTCATTTTATATTTATCTACTTTATGATCTCATTTTAGATATAGGCATTCACTTTATGATCTCACCTTGATATTTGCCAATTCAATGGTTTCATCCTGAGTCATAGACTTTGAAATCAGAGCTTATTTTTACACTGCCTTGAACTAGGTTATATATAACTCTTCCCTTTGTAACATAAACCAACTAACAATTGACTGCTCCCTCTATGAGTCCATGTACATTAGACCAAAGTCCTTATGTACATATAGGATATGATTTCTTCAATCTTACATTTACTTTATGTAAGGATGAAGAATTTATTAAGTCTGTGACATCACAATGATATCATTTTGCTTCTGAGAGAAACATGATGCCAAAATGTAATTACTCTTCCTCCTACTGAAATACCTTCAATTCTGTATGATATACCATAGTATGTAAGGATATACCGGTATATATATATATATATATATATATATATATATATATATATATATATATATATATATATATATATATATATATATATATATATATATATATATATATATATATATATATAATTGTTCTGATTTTCTGATTGATGAAGAATAAAGACAACCAATTCTGGTAAGAAACCATGCTCTTTTTACACAAACATTATATTTCAAAATATAACTTTATATATAATCAAATGCAATGAAAATTTCTGAATAATATCAAACAGGTCAGGTTCTATTTGGAATCCATTAAAATACAGTTCATTGTACTAATTAAAACATTTCAAGAAAATAATCTTGTAACTTGAACATTGTAAAAATTTACAATTACTATGACTCATCTTCTCGATAACAACAAAATCTTCAAGTAGATTACAATGGAGAACTATCTAAGGTGTTACCAGATTAGAAAACAGAACATCATGCATTATAAACATATTTGTATTTGTTCATCTGAACTCAGCCTTTTGTTTAATATTCAGTCAGTTCATAATGGTGAAGGAATGATTTTATCCACTCACCTGTAATACTTCATTTTCTTTGTCGTCACTTGGGATTCCTCTGGCTCCTGTGCTCACCACGAGGGCGACCAGGAAAACCAGGAATGATATCACTATCTTGTTGTCCATACCTGTGCACACAGATCTGAAAAATATCCAAAGAGTAAAGCTTTATATAAGTGTGCTTCCTCATTATATGAACATGTAAAATAACAATAACAATTTCATAGCAGCATTTCAATAAAACTTTATCATTGCCTTAGGAGAATTTTTCAAGTTTCTCGAGAAATTTCAGTACATATTATTAAAAAAACAGACACTTAGCTATATATCAAATAAGATATATGTATTAAAATAGTATATCAATATGTTCTTCAAGACAAAAATAGAAACAAATGTCTACAAAAGCAACAATCAGGTCCATATGGAGGACATATACAAAAAAGTATACAAAATTAAATATCTTCTTATAAAGATTATGAGACTCTGCCAGCAAGGCTTTACACACCTGCAGACATCGACCAGCTATGTGGATGCATACAGTTATATGCAGGCAATATAAGGCTGGAGTATGGATCCCTGTGGCACCCACTCCCTGCCTCCACACACTCACACACACACACACACACACACTGGGTCCATTACCAGCCATTTTTAAACAGGACACCTTCGTCACTAACACATGACAGTTCTCAAATTTCTTTGCATTTCTCGGTTGTTAAGTTTATCCAGGAGACTTAACCATTGCTCTAAATCTCAGATTTTAACATGGAGAGATAAATTTCCAGTTTTGAAACTGTAAAAGGAAAAGGATACCAAATCTAACTCTCTGTCATATAATTTCCAATATATTTCTCCTAATGAACACAAAATCTATATTTTTAAATATATTAAACATGAAAGATGATACGATCCATTAGACATCCGGAAGCTGTGAGTTGAGAGAAGTTCTCCATTTCACAGATGCCCAGAACTGTGCAGTATATGGCTTTCAGTTACATGTGGTGAAAGTTGTAGGCAGATAAAATATGTACATGTGCCACTCCCACACTGGTAACAAAAGATCTTTTATTTCACTGACTATGTCCATGCTGGGGCCTTTGCCTAACTGAGATGTGAAAAATGAATGGCTCACTTGTTGCCAAGCGAAACGTTTACATAAAAGTACTTGCATATCTGATGTACAAAGGAGAAAATCAGTTTCAGTTGTATGAAAATGTCTTATATAGCATCCACATAGTCCATGAATAGGGGAATTGATAACCGTTGAGGGAGAAGGGTATTCAATGTAATTGTATATACATGATAAATTCATAGAAATGCTACGGACAAAACAGGGAATCATAATGGCAGATTCGTAGAAATGTTCAGCCGTAGGGAGTATTCTTTATGTATTCACATAGCAATGTGAAGGCCTAAATATGCCAGTGATGTACTTATATAAATGTCATAACAATGCTGGGTCCTCCCTCTACCTGATGGGAGAGGAGGTATATTGCCCAATCTTGGTACATGGCACATGCATATTACATTAACATTACATATTAGGCCAAAATAAGAGATTTTGAAACATTTCTCAACCAATTTTCAACCATAAAGTTTTTAGTGCTTTTAGAGCTTGACTCCCACTGTCACAAATGATTTTGTTGCTAATACAATACATTTGTGTACCTGTGAATTCATTTGCATCTCTACCCTATTGAACCTTTTCATTTCCTTTGCTGGTTCCATACCTTTCCTCTCAAAGTTCTCGGTATT
The DNA here is from genome assembly GCA_949316495.1 of Amphiduros pacificus. NCBI lineage: Eukaryota > Metazoa > Annelida > Polychaeta > Phyllodocida > Hesionidae > Amphiduros > Amphiduros pacificus. The sequence continues at coordinate 19,817,090 of OX439004.1, read as the reverse complement.
TTCTCTTGCATGAATAAAACATCATGGCAACCAGGGCAATGACACCAGAGGAGTCATAATACTTCAAAGCTGACTTCTATACATTACAATATAATCTAGATACGTTACAATATTCGAAAATGACTGCTCAATTAATCCCAGCATTACCTTCATCATACAGTATTAGACAGAGCAGTGTCTTATCATAAATGATATTTGTCCTGGACAGTGACATTTGCGCAAAGTTCACCGTGCCTTATTATGGTAATTCACACTTATCAAAACAGATTTATGTGTCTGCTGAAAATTCCATTAATTCTACACTGACTGGCCAATTTTAAGAAAGTAATTTAACATAATGCTGACAAAAATATCCAGAATGATAAAAGGCGTCACCAAAAATTGATGCTAAAATTAATCAAATTTTTAGCTATCCCTGTGATCATGAATGGCTGATATACAATCAATAATGCAAAGAGAAAAATAATCCAAAATCAATAAGAGAAATTTATTTTTTATACTGGGAATTTCTTTATCATCCTGTTGGTAATTTGGGACTAAACTTAGACATGATCGAGGTCAAATACAATACTATATCATATTTGCATAACTATAAATCAATGATTTCTGCATCATCAAATATCTATAGAAAAATGATTTAACCCCAAATGCAAAGTCCTATGAATCAATTTATGTAGGTCTGTATTACTAATGAAAAGGGTAAAGAAAAACATATATACTGAAGGCGAATGAAAAATAAAATTGCCAAGTTTGAGCAATACCTTAGTGGAAATCTTCACAATTTGAGGAATACTGCAATGAGAATTGAATCACTCTCTGCTTATCCAGGTTTGTAGAAATACTCTTTTTTAACCCTGGAGCTGTTCCATTGCATCAGCAATTTACCACTCAACTTAATAATTAATATTGTAGAAACGTGAGTCTTATGATATTGCAGCAAGGAACTCCTTTCTTCATCATCTTGCAATTTGTAAATTATTCCTTTATTCCTTTCTGAAGATGAACTTCCATGGACTGCTATTTCATCTTGCTTTTTATTTTATAAATTCTTTTTGAACGCAGATAAATCTACCCAACTTCACCCGCCTTCTCCATCAATGACATTTAACAGAAAAGAGAAAACCATGGTAGATTATCACTCAATGCTATCACCATTTTCTTTAACTTTAAAGCGTCTGCCTACAAAGAAGATGCATCTGTCGGGAGGTGGCATTCTCGAGGAAGGCTTCATTAAAAATGCAAGAACATGCGTAAGCGACGACCCTACTTAAGCCACTTGGGGTAATTTGCGGTAGCGATTAGGAAACACTGGATCAAGGAAAGCGCTGATAAATAGCCCAAGCTGCCATTTTGTCATCATGCTCTTTGATGCAGCAGTATTCTATGACAGCCATCTTTCATATGTGGCATGTAGCGTACTTCATACTGTGAAACTGTAGCAGACGATCCTGCCCACTGGTCATTTTAATTACATTTATAGATGTCATTTTCCTTTATGTCAATATTTTATTTACTTATTCTTTTCATCTTCAACATCACAGCTAACTTGTCACATATATTGCCTTAGTCATTTCCCTTTTCATTCAAGGCATAGCCTATCTCCATAGACATCTTTTGAGGAATTAACATTTGATAAGAATCATCTCATCAAACACAGGTGAAAATTACAGAAGCTTAACAAATCAATAGTGAATTTACAACAGTTATTCACAAAGGAGAATCATATTAAAGTGGGACTCCTTACATGAAAATAGAAAATATATCATTCCTCATATTTTGTCAAAGTAAATATATTCTTTAATATATCTAGTTTCATGCAAATATTCGATTTTTGATGAAATTGCCATTAGTCAAAAATATAACATTTGTCCCTGGTAATTTTTGTCCTATCCACATATACTTTTTTCATCCTATCAGTACCCTCACTTAGAATCTTTTCAATAACTACCTTTTTTTCATATTGATGTCATGAATGTGTTGCCTCATATATAGAGGGCAAAATGAATAGGTCAGATGAGTTGCGGTTCATTAGATAGGCTAGTATCAGTGGTCTGTTGAGAGGTGTGGATCGTGGAAGCCAGGACCCGGAGCAGACTCAGCCAAGCTGGCGGTGTCTGCGTCCGGATGATGTAGCAGCCAGCGTAGGCGGGCGGGGCAGGTGCTGCAAAATGAAGGCCCAGCCTCCCTCCCCCAGCTACAGGCATTGATAACACGCCCAGTTTCTGCTCCACTTGCGGCCCAAACCAGCACTACTTTTACCTGTGATGCTACAATTCAAGGTCCCTACTAGATTTGTCTTGGTATGTTATGGCCTTTTAATTTCACACAAGTATCATATTGTCACTGCAAAATATCCTTGAAATATATCTTCATGTCAAATTGCTATATATAATAATATCCTATCTTAGAGAAAAATATATTATTACAAAATAGTGCCAGCTCAATTCTAATAATGTCATTCACACTTTTTTAAGGAAATACTGGATAGAACATATTTTCAAATAATATTTTTGAGTTAATGTACAAAATTCGATAACTAACTGAATTTTGCTGGCAGAAAGAAATCAAAAGAATTGAAGGTAAGATTAATGGATGATTGAGTCCATCTTAAATTTGGTTTGTTGGAAGAAATGAACAAGGATCACAAACGAAGCTGTCCAACATATATAAAATTCATTGTCAAGTGCTCCAGAAATCACTCCTTTTCAATCTGCATTTTCATCTCATCTCATGATATTATCAAGTTAAACCCCAAAATATGAAGATTCTACCTGCAAAATTGCATTCAATTTTCATTTTGACTTGACAAGACGAAGACAATATATTTCAAGAGTTTTTTTTCCAATCTCTCTCAGTTTTTTTTTCAATCTCTCATCACTCAGGGTTTCAAGCAATCTCAGTTTGCCAATTTTTGTCTGCCAATAGTATAAATGAAAACCTCAAAGAAGCTTTCAACTATTTGGCAGGGCACTGGCCAGCAAGATAACTTGCTTTCCACGTAGACAAATGACTGAAACCCAGCAAGCTGTCAGCCCTGCAGTTAAGGGCAGTGGCAGTGCACAGAACATACATTTATCCTGCACCTGGCCAAATACATGCCAATACTATCTGCCCAATGTACCTGTGGGACATTTGCTTTGCCCTATCATAATGCATCATCTTGCCATGAATGACCCTTGACCCCAATACCATCCCACAATTCCCTTGGTCTGGGTGATTGTGCAAAGGGTGATAGGCAAGTAGCTTGCAGAGAAGGCTGAGCTAATCCCAGCTAAGAATATCTCCAGGGCCACTCAGAAGTCCCACCTTTCTAACACTGGGCAACATCATGTCAACCTCAAAATCTTACCATACTTCAAGTGTTATTCAAGTGTTAAAGGTTTGGCTGATTATTTCTGAAAAAGGACTTAATTATAATTGGGTTTGATGAATCATCCTCAACAAACATGAGGGAATATGTTAAAATGCTTTTTCCAAAGGAAGAAGCAGAGGCATTGTTCATTAAATACAGAGCAGTATTTCCCGCCCCCTCCCCCAAATTAAAATTTAAAAAATAAAATGCTTCTGAAAAACTAAATAAAATCTTTTTGAAAGTAACTGATAAACTTGTTCTTGAATTGTATATGTCCATCATTTTACTTCAATTTATAATTTTAATGATTTTTAAACATGAGAAGTTGTGGTCCTTATAATGAAGTTGTGCCTCCCCAGTTTGATGCCAATGCATGTATGACACTTCTAGATGAGATGGTGGGATGTGTGCGCTACAAATCTACCTTTTATGCCCGGGATGCGGCACACGGCACGCATATGAAAGAGGTGTGAGTCTCTCCATAATGGCCATGCTCCCAGTGTGAGGAGGTGGCATTTCCCACATGAGATGTGAGATACGTGTACATCCCCGGCTATCAGCCTGCACCATCCCTCCATCAATGCCCCGTACATTGCAACTAATGAAATAGGCACAACTTATGCAAAACATAGCAGGGAAATATTTACGTTAAAGGTCAATAAGCAGTATTCTATGCAAATAATCTTCGGAGGCCCTGGGTTTCTTAATGAAAATGAGCTTTACTTCTCTTATCTAAATGTATTTGTTCTAAGTCAATATATTACTTTATACTGTGTATAGTTTATACCATTTAATAATAATAATAATAATAATAATAATAATAATAATAATAATAGACTTTATTTATACAGGATAAATACACATTAAGCAGTTTTAGATATCTGGTAGATTTCACATGCTCTCTCTGCATGCAGCTGTTCATATCTGCTTGATATTGAACTTGTCTGCTATTTAATAAATGTCTGCACAGTTTCCTATTACCATCAGTCGAATAATGTCATATTTTCCATGTCAAGTTCCAAACTTAATCAAAGCTAATGATATAAATCATTCAATATTAAGAGCATGTGGGTCAGATCATGCTTGTTTCAAATCCTGCTTATTTTTCATTGCATCTTAAAATTAAATTATGAATTCCTGTGTCCTCGCACTCCAGGTAATTATACATTACAGACTTCATTTAACGGAAAAAATTTACATGTGTGGAATTACTAAATTCTTTGATTCTACTCACTTTGATTAACTTGAAAGCTTGTATCATAGACCCTGTGGGAAATTTCTTTTGAGCTGATCAAGATAATATTCATTGAAAATTAACGGATGTGTTTTCATTCTTATTTATCTTCTATGCCACACTTTGCAGAGTTAATCACAACAAGGTACTGGTGAAATTATGTGTGATGATTCGTTAATGGACAATTGTGTATTCTGAACAGATCAGAACTTGTCTCAATGCTTGTATCCCCTCAGGGAATGTGTATATAATGAATGTCTCCCAAATTTATATTGCCTTCATCTTTGCAATAGAACACTGAATCTGTTTCATTTAATCAATAATGTGAACTTTTGAAAGATACAAATTAGCATAAAAAATAAACATCATGATAACACTTTACAGTTACAGGACAGCTTTTTGTGTGGGAAAATTGTGTGGGTAGGTCTGTCTGCGATATCAAATTCAAACATTTGAAACAAATTGACAAGTCTAGCATTCACACAGATGGCATCTCCAATATTTTAGATCAATTTTCTTTCATTATATATTGTTACTGTGTCAGGTACCAAATGAATTACAAATTTGCAGCTTGTGATTTTCATTCAGATACATCATATAAGTTTGCATAAGAATTCTGACAAAACTTGACAATCTTTAAAATAACTTTCCCTGCAGTTGCTTAGATATTTCATAAAATTATTTTATGCCTGAAGCATATGAGCTGAAAAAAATCCAATTTAAACACAGGCAACTACATGAAATATTCATAGCGCTATTCCCTGTCACACGGCATGCTGACAACATTTATATACCCTAGTATTACACTCCATAATTGAAACTATAATGCACATTCAATTTACACAACACCTAGGGGGCCACGGACATAATCACCAAGGGCAACAATATTCGAACCCTACATCAATAATAAATGTCTATTATACTTATTTTGCTCTCCTTAAACCACCCGACCCAGCCCGTGTTTTTAAAATGCCAGTGGCATAATGAAAATATTTTTCAGGCTTTTCCTATAATTTTCATTTTAGACAGACCAGTGCAGTTATTATAAAATATATACTATAAGGTAATATTTCCAATGAAAATTATATGTCAGCAACTTCCATTGTCCCTCAGAGTAAAATATTCAAAAAGTGGTTGTTTTATTAGGTCTAGAGAGACATGTTTAATGGTTATTATTTATAGAACATTTCCATTCATGGGGAAAGCAGTCCCACAACACTTGTCACATTCCGGTTTTGCGTGCGACTAGATGCCATTGACCTTCTGATCAATGACTATGAATCACAAACTGCCATATTTCCTTGCGCTAATTTAATCTTGTTTTTGCATGTACCCATTATGCTTAAATAAGGTGTGCTGCATATCCTATTTGTAGAAAAATGTGTAGTAAGGAAATACAGGATTTATAGCTTTATACGTTGTCACCAACTCTTGCCTAAATACTTGTTTATTTGAAAATGAATGTGGAACACAAATTATTTTGCATCATAATAACCAAAATCTTCTTAGCTATGAGAATTTATTAAATGATTAAACAATTCAAAAACATATCATTGCTTGATAATATTGTCTAGATTAAATTGTGAATGACAAGAAAAAATTGATTATTCCTGTGCCAAAGTGCCAAAGCATCTGAATACCCACAAATCCTACATCTCTGCTTTTCATCCCTGTCTAACACCCCAGGTTGGCAAATTGAAGTCAAATAAGACTCTTTCTTACTCACTCGTAAGACTCTTGGGATTACAAGGAAATTCGTTTAGCCACACATCACTTTAATTAAAGTTTGTGAGGTTGCAACCTGTCACAAGAATCTCCCCATCCCACAATGAAAAATTAGGTATATTCAACATTGCTTCATTTGTCCCAAGAATCTCCAAGTCCCACAATGCCAGTTATGCCTCAGTGACATTTGCACCGGGCTCCGGCTGGGAAGTAAGAATCTGTCGACTTCACAGGGTCCCGGGCGCTGGGGAGTTTATCAGGGAAATTTAAGATATGTTTCTGCTGTGATCACATCATACAAAGGCACCACACAATACCTGCAAGATTAAATGACGCAAACGTCTATAGTATATCCTACAGATGTCTGCACCATTAAAAAGACATCTGTAGTACACCCTAAAGAGTCTGATAGATGAAACTAACATCTGTATGATATCGTAGGGACTCCCTAGTATTATCCCTAGGATATCACAAAGCTGTTTGACGATGATCTGGGAATACATATAAAAAAATCCATATGTTGACCATACGATGCCACTAGCAGCCCTGAGATAATCATAGGTTATACCTTTATAGCTTTTATGTTGCCCAATTGTTGCTGATAATCTTCTGGTGTCCTCACAACTCACTGGCTTGCCGGAAAGCTTAGTCAAAATAACCCTTCACATGGGTGCCTTTACTGAAATCGACGCAAATGTGACTGGAGTGTAGGGTATACTCAAAATTACTTCATATGTCCCAAGAAACTAGCAAGTTAGGTATACTCAAGGACCTTCATTGTTCCACCCAAACTTCCTACCTTAGGAAGCTCTAACAAATCTATAAAACTTTAAAACTTCAAAATGAAGTCATCGCCCAAAGACATAAGATATATGAATAAATAATTGGCTTGTAGCTTTCACTGTAGGCATAAATGCTGACTCTACCCCCTCCTCATTCCATCCTATCTTCCTACTCTCTAAATTTCTTAACGGCATGTGTGGGAATTCATTTTGAAGAATTGGATTTCTTTTACATCCTTGTATTGATTTCTGGCAAAAGTTCTTGTCTTTTCAAATAATTCATTACTTATTATACTTGCAAGATATTCATATTACAAAATAATGTTTCCTATTTCCTTATCTGCACCGAGATCTTCTTGAACACCCCTTTCATATTTATGACATATGAAACTGTTGCAGCATGAATTACTGAGAGTGGGGGGCAGCAGTGTTAGCAGGATGTGAATGACACAAGGAGAGTGGGGAGCAGGTTTAGCAGGAGGTGAATGACACAGTGAGAGTGGGAAGCAGGTTTAGCAGGAGGTGAATGACACAGTGAGAGTGGGGAGCAGCAGTGTTAGCAGGAGGTGAATGACACAAGGAGAGTGGGGAGCAGGTTTAGCAGGAGGTGAATGACACAGTGAGAGTGGGAAGCAGGTTTAGCAGGAGGTGAATGACACAAGGAGAGTGGGAAGCAGTGTTAGCAGGAGGTGAATGACACAGTGAGAGGGGGAAGCAGTATTAGCAGGATGTGAATGACACAGTGAGAGTGGGGAGCAGCAGTGTTAGCAGGAGGTGAATGACACAAGGAGAGTGGGAAGCAGGTTTAGCAGGAGGTGAATGACACAGTGAGAGTGGGGAGCAGCAGTGTTAGCAGGAGGTGAATGACACAAGGAGAGTGGGAAGCAGGTTTAGCAGGAGGTGAATGACACAGTGAGAGTGGGAAGCAGGTTTAGCAGGAGGTGAATGACACAAGGAGAGTGGGAAGCAGTGTTAGCAGGAGGTGAATGACACAAGGAGTGTGGGGAGCAGTGTTAGCAGGAGGTGAATGACACAAGGAGAGTGGGGAGCAGGTTTAGCAGGATGTGAATGACACAAGGAGAGTGGGGGGCAGGTTTAGCAGGAGATGAATGACACAAGGAGAGTGGGAAGCAGTGTTAGCAGGAGGTGAATGACACAGTGAGAGGGGGAAGCAGTGTTAGCAGGATGTGAATGACACAAGGAGAGTGGGGAGCAGTGTTAGCAGGAGGTGAATGACACAGTGAGAGTGGGGAGCAGGTTTAGCAGGAGGTGAATGACACAGTGAGAGTGGGAAGCAGGTTTAGCAGGTGTGATGGTGAGGATGCTCTGCAGCAGGGCAGAGATCCCTCCCCTGTTGCTGATAAGCCTCTCATTTCTGTAGATAATCATGCTCCGCATTCACAATAAAGGCTAATAAGTAAGGGATATATTTAGTGGATTTGCCTTAGACAATGAAAAATCTAGCAAGCACTTTAGGCTATCATTGTTTTTGGCAGCACATCTATCAATGCCTTGCAATGTCCCATCATTTTATCTTCCAGATTCTTGTGCTTTATCTTTGCCATTCCTCATGCATTTTTTATTTTGTCTGCAGGCTGTAGTGTTCGAGTTTTTTTTCCCATCAACCCCGTCACCTAAGGCTTTGATAGTGTGAAGCACTGCAGGTGTCATGAGGAATATCTGCCTTTGCCAAAATATTCCTGAATTCTCATTCTATAGGTCCTGTTTTATTTCATATAAACTGATACTTTAGCTTTAAATAACTTTGGCTAACCTTAAAATAATATGACTGTGATATAAAAGTATTTGAGAAGAAAATCTCAATCTCATATTACCAAGGATACAACACATATATGTTGTGGAAATTAAAATTTTGAAATAAAGATCATGCAATTGAGTTGAAATTAAAGAGAGTGTTAAGATTAATATTTGAACATTTCTGATATGTAAGCTGGTAATTACTCTATGAGGCTATCACCATAGAGACATTTATGACTCTCACTGCATAGACATGTTTATCAGTCAGCTTAGAAGAATGATTTTCATCTTATATCATCCATGGATTTCAGACTCCTGTTTCTTCTCTTTTATTGTGTACTTTTCAGGAGATACAATGTTCTAAAAATGTCTCCCATTACCAGTCAGCCTATCTTTATTCTGAACATCAATAAAATCTCCATATTTGTATACTTTGCTGTGTCAATCTGATCACATCTATGTCTCATAAATGAAAATAAAGTCCAATATTCCATATTAAAATATTAATAATGGGCCTAGCCATATGCTTGAACTCATTAAAATGCCTTGGTTTTTGACATGTAAAATGTACATAGTGAGAAAAAGAATAAGAATATGAATTTGACTGGGTTTTACAGCACAGTTATTAGTTATTTTCAGGCTTCATTCCACATGAGCTCTATACATTTTTAATTCACACTGAATTCATTACCGGGACAGCATGGAAGTATGCCCCATTCATGGCTACAATCTCTTGGGAGAAATAGTATGTTAAACCTCAATGAAAGAATTGGCCGAAAATTAATCAAGGCACATCAAATGAATGGCTTTTATGGTTGTTCTTTGCAGAAAGGTAGGCTTAGTGATTTGGAACAGTCAGGATAGAGGAAATAATTTCCTGTGTAGCTATCATATGTTTACAAGAATCAAGCATCTTTGAACTCATTTTTCACCGAGAGAAAACCTTCTGAATTCTAAAGGCAAGTACTTGTCCTTGTATCTATTCATGCTCTGTGGTACTGTTTCCCAGCCTTCTCTATTTAATGAAAATAAAATGTGGTTTTCATCTTGCTTTCTTTGCAAATGCTTTTAAATTCCGACCTGCCCAATATACTCAAAGTATTTTTTTGTTTTTAGTTTTTTTCAAACTAAGCGAAAAAGTTCTGTGACTATTTTGAGCATCTTTGCACATAAAGCAATTGATTTGCTTTGCAAACAGCTGATTTACTTTGCTAACAGAGGTGTGCCTATATTTCTATTATTAATGTAGCAATTTCAGATATTCCTATCCCAGCATGCCACAGCCCCATTCTGTGTCTAAAGCTTACATCTAGCAGGATGGCAATCACAAAAATGTAGCACATTAGGTCATGCGATGGGATTATTATTTAATCTTCATGTTCTATATCTCTGCTGTGCTCTATCATAGACTTGTTAATAATGCATGCTCAGTTCCTCTTGGTACAAGCTTTAAGGTATATCATTTTCTCAGTGGACCAAAGTAATGCATCTACTTCCTTAATTTTTCAAACACCTCTGGCTAAATATGTTAATAAACATACCGCAGTATTGGTTTAATCTTTGTTGAGAACATTTCTCTTTTATGATTTGAACATTAAGACTGAAACGATTTTATGGTGTTTAAACTTCCTGAGTTTAAGCCTAGTCTCAATATTTCCTATTAATGCAGACAAAAACTGAGAATCACAGAAATTTAAAATTTGAGATAATGTGCACTGCAAATTGGATCTATATAAAAGGAAAGGAATTACTCATCAGTCCATCTGTTGGTTTCAACAATTTCCCATCTTTATTTTGAGGTAGCACCTGACTAATAATTAAAAGGTCCCAGCTGTTAAAGATACATACATATATATAAATTCTCATATATTTCTTTGTAACATTCATATTATATGTGTAAGATATATTTCAGTCTAGCAGGATGCCATCTGTTGGTTTAAACATTTTCCCATATCTTTATTTTGGAGGAGCACTGGATTAATGATTAAGAGAGCCCAGCTGTTAAAGATACAAACATATATATATAAATTCTCATATATTTCTTTGGAACATTCATATCATATATGTAAGATATATTTTGGAATGTTGACCGGTTTAAAACTTAATATTCCCATAGAATAAATGTATATATTTTTCTGACATCAATATATCTTACACTCTTAAATAAATTGCCACACAAAATGGAGCTATTTTTGGTCTGGTCTTATCTAGAAAGCTTCCTATTGAGCATCATGTCTAATACAGTTCATTATGTCTCAGAATAGATGTGTTCATAGTTCACTCTTCAGAATGTTTTTTGTGAGGAACAGCAATATTTGCAGGCTTAACATTGAAACATTTACAAGGGACTTAAGGGCCCAACCATCTCTGTACATTTCATACATCTTTCATCTATAAACAGAACCCTTAGACAAAATATACAGATTAGTGCTCCATCAAGAGATAACTCTAAATTTTGTTATATTTTAAGGAGAATAGCTATGACATTTTCATTAAGTTCTGCAACTTAAACATTACAATGCTAAATAAGCAAGCTTTTAAAATAATGGAAAAAAACACAAACCAAACAAAGATTGGTGTAAATAATGTACAATTTGTAATTAGCAAACATTTTAACACACAAGATATTCTATTTGTACAATCTATATCACTTCTCCTGAGAATATCTTATATGTAAACATCCTCTGATTGAACATATCGCCATTTCACTGAGATTATTATCAGGACTAATGACTGCTCATCGCCAGTGGAATGTGATGAAGATGTCTGAAGGAGAAACATCGCCTCCTATTACACGCTCACTACACCAAGTAATTTTGTGGGGATGACAGCTGGGGAGAAATAAATGGCCATCTTACTGATCATTTGAAAGGATGTGAAAACATTAGCAAACACAGAAGACCTCATTTATGCAAATTTGATGTTGAAATGAAAATAACAATGTCATTTCCTTTTGAATTGTTACACAGCATAGCTGAGAAATTCCCTATTTATGCAAGTGAGTGATTAATCCTATTAAAATGAGAATAATATCGGCTGATGAAGATAAGAACTTTGCCACACACAAATTACTGTTGCCTCACAAACAGATGCTTAAAGAATCACATCACTGGTGTACATAAGAAAATAATATCTTAATTAGAAATGGAAAGTTGAGCAAAATATTCATCATTTATATATGTTGCTAATTCAATTAAAGTATTTTAAAGATGTTTTAAGAATATATGATTTGAGTAAATGAATCTTGAATTTCAAGATCCAATTTTACTGATGATAATGACTTAAAATTTGATTCTTTGGTCGGATTCCATTTTCAAGATGTCTAGACTTCTGGCTTTCAAAGCAATATTTTATACAGATGCTCATGTTCTCAAGACATTATAATAATTTTGAAATGATACATATATTATCTCACATATCAATAATTACAAATCTGATTTGCATATTACTCTTAACCTCTATTCAATGTCAAATGGTACAGATAAATTCACCCATTGTAATCAACGGTTGTTGATGTCTAGTATTGCACTATTCTCACCATAGTCAGACCATAGTCAGATATGGATATGATAATTCATTACGGCCATGTTTTGGTAGATTGTAATTGCTTTATTGTATGGGCGCAGCCGGAGGACCGCTCCATAGCAACCTCCCCCTGTGTTGATATGGTGTCATGCTTGAGCTGTCCTTCATGACAGAGCTTTTAGAACTCTCTCCCACTAAGTCACAATATCGCTTATTGCACGCTATTATATGGCCTAGCCTTCCCCACGTACATTACCTCGCTTCCACATTTCTGCATTATACTCCACTCCTACAGGCATTTCTATGCAACAAATTATGATGGTTCTAAATTTGGACCACCCATAAAGATGCGTTAGTGAAATAATAATCATTATAGTAAGGTTTCAAATAATTTTATACTCAGATTATAAATATTTTATAAATATTTGTCATCTCAAAGAAATTATGTCTCCATTCTCGACCACCTTTGCCCTAAATTCTTTTATGGTCATGGAGAACATCTGACCTTAATTACACAAAGTCTGATTTATAACAATAATCATCTTATAAATGTTCCTTAAGATGCAATGTTCTAGGAATGGTAGCACTTAGATAACTGCAATATCTACTTTACCCTTTCAGTGCAATTTTGATAGGCCTAAAAAATCAGTCAATGATGGATATTGCTTGAAATCACAAACTGAATAATGGACAACTCTTATGTTGTTGCTAATGCAGTTTCACTATTGTCTCCCACCATTTGCGACAAATGCAACCTGCATCTGAGTTCCATGACGACACAACCACAAAACGATAAACAATTACTGAAAATGACAAAAACCTTCACAAGACACAGAGACCAGAGCAGGACTAAGTAACACATAAAATATCATATAAGTGTCTATATATAGGAGATGCCTATCTATTATTTAGAAGCCGACTTGTTGTGGCTCTAGGTACATATCTCTTCACTTGCCTCCTGTTTCATTGATGGTAACTGTATTTGGCGCTGGGCAGAATATTTGATTCGAGAGTCTGACATAGACCTCATCTATATATACTCACATCTTTTTCATATGTGGGCGCTTACTGAGTTCTTTTGAAGATGTCAATATTTCTTTTCAAATTTTGGACAATATAGCACTAGAATATTCACATACCTTTGGTTTCTACACGCGTTCATATCACAAAATCCTGAAGAAAAAATGTTTCAGAAAGAAAGTTCATGACTGTAAAAGATCTGTCTAGTTTCCTGAGCATGTACACTAATTTGTATAAAGGGACCAAATATATTGAATATAATCTTTATACTATTCTGCCTCTCATAGATTTCAGCTCATTATCTTTAATTCTATCTATTTAATTATATCTATCTAACTTATATTGGGTCTTGTATTATTATTATAATCAATGTTTTTTTTATGTGAATTTTTGTTAAACAAGTTATTTAATATGCAATGATGTGAGTATATTTTGTGTGAGTCTTTTAACAAAGGGATTGGTTAGTTTACCCTTCCCTACTCTCCAACCATCAATTAGCCTGACTTTCTCTTCACACAATTACTATACGATAAGGATGGCTTTATTTTGACTTGGTCACATTGAGGTCTTAGAGACAACCATTCCCGCACACATTGCCCTCAAACAATCCTCTGTAATCCCTGTCCTATTGCCTCTAATTTTCTCTACGATCCTTTTGATCCATAACCGTGTGCCTGCCTGCCCCTGATGACCACACCTGTCCCTCGTTCTCCACTAACTACTCCGCCTGCGAAATAAATCCTCATTTACCAGAGTTGATACTGAAGTCAAAATTACAACTGATGTTGAGAAATAAAAACTGAGACAACAGTCCTTTGAAAAATATATTTTTATTCACTCATTTTAATGTTGATAGTAATTTTATATAAGGTCACCAATGGCTGTGGCAAGACATGTAGATAGAGTCATTGTCTGATGCACAGAGTGTGCAAAGGTTTTCTTGGGACCATCCTGGGCCATGACACTCATGCTAATCATCATTTTATTCAATAATTTAACCAGCATACCTGCCGCAACATTGTAGCATTCCTTTGAAAACCAAACACATGAGAAAGCGTGTAAATCTCGATGATGTTGGAATTTATCTGTGCGACCCCCATGTCGAGTGCACAATGAATCATGATCCGTGGTGGCGGTGCTGAATGCGGCAATCTTGCGGCAATATGACACCCACAATGCCTGCCACGCTCCTGTCAGTCAGCAACAGGTTGCCACTGTGGACTGTGGTGCACCGCCCTGATAATAGAATGCCTCCAAATACAATGAGGTGTCTTCCAGGAATAAATAAACATATATTTAAAAATAAAATGACAGAATCTAGTTTTATTTGTGGTTTAAATTCCAGCAGATCTTATTTTCTCTCATAATTTGAATGTGGAAAGTTTTTTATGATTTTTATATCTGAAACAGTTTTTGTCACTTAAAAATGAAAACATTATGTAGCTGTCTAAATTATTCCGATTTTGAAAGAAAGAAAGATGTTATTTGATATAATATGAAAATATTTTCCAATCTGATGTAATACAATTGATGCTGCCTTTCCTAAACTGCACCAGATTCTTCAAGAGAATAGTGTCAAATTTGGAGTGCCTGAGAAATGGGGAAATATGACCTGTGACAGAACCCTGCACCTTGCAGCCAACAAAATATAGGAGGGAGATATAAAATAGAACGGTCAGACCATTTAAGTGTCCAGGGGATGAAAGTGCCTTCCATTGAAAAATATATATCAGGGGATGATGATATAAATCAATATCAAAAATCATTTTCTCTTCCATTTCTGTCCTTGTCAGAGAAAATATTCATCATTTGAAGCAAAATTCTATTCTCCATTAATACGGCCATAAATTTTGCTTAAGAAGGAATTGATGATGAGATTAAATTTCATCGTTTTTGATATTCAGTCATCAGATTTCTTGATGGATGAGATTCACAATTCGTTTTTACTCCTCTCAGGAATTCATTTTGCTCAGCTTCATTCCTTTTTAGTATTCACAAAATATACAAAATTCTCAGTGGCAGTATGCTAATTTTTATATTTAAAAAGAGGGTAAAAGAGAAGGGAACTCTAGACACGTTTCAAATTTTATGGCAAAAATAAGATCATTCATAGAGTTTGCTAAAAGATTAGATAAAAATTTCATGGAGTAATATTTCACTTCTCACCAGAAATATCGGAATTTTTGGGGGATTCTCTGGAAAAAAAAGCGCTTTTCTGACTGGGACAAACAGGAAGGCAAGACACTATGAGATGTGCTTCTGGCAAGAATGACCAAACCACTTTGTGATGCCTGAAAGCATAGTTTGTCTATAGAGGTAATTAGAATCTGTGTCTGCCAAAGGAACTGGTCACTTGCACAAAGAGGCAAGTTACTGATAGTTGCTGTACCCAAATTAACCCACCTAAATCCCTCTTTATTGAGGCAATTAACTCCTTCACTTTACCTTGAGGCATTTCCCAAGATAACACATAACAGCGATTGACTTTCTTACCTTAGCAGGTTAATCACCTGTCAGTCATTTGCATTTTCTTTGAGATACACCATTTACAATACAGGTATTATTTGTAGGAAGAAAGGAGGTGGTTAAGTATGAAGAATAGATGAAGACATGGACACAACTAATGCTTCTTTGTCCAGCCAACAGCATAACCAACATCAAAAGCCTTCTTGTACATTTTTATGTGACCGTTGATCTCTGGACCATAACACTTAGCTGCATAGCAATTTCCAACTAAAATCACTTGATTCGGTATATCCCTCCAATAATTACCTACAGGGATAATCGTTGGCTATAATTTGTCATTCAGGTAATGCAGTAAAGGCCTGCTGGGCTCCTGATTGGTTGAAAAATCAATAGTCCGGAAATAAGCAAATGATGCGAGCTCTGGCTACATTAACATGGCAAATGACTTGGCAGGGTTTCTGCAGTTGGGTACAAATTGCCTAATAGCTTAATGCTCCACACACAAAACAAAGCCATCTAAATGTTCACAAATCAGAAGATGTAATTCAGAAAGGAGGCAATTATCAGAAAATATGTCACAGTCCAGAGTAATAATCAGAATATATGATAACTGGAATGTGATTTTAGCATTTACATCTAATATGACACACAATTAAGTATTATGTTTGCAATAATACTCACACCAACAAACAAAATAAAGAAATTGATGGACACTTTCAAAATATATTCAAAGTGATAACGATTATAGCTTACAACATAGACATGGTTCATAGAAATGAATAAAGCACAAACTACAGACGCCTTTTTATGAATACAATTTAAATATGTCAAAGAATAAAATGTTATACTAGTTAACTCAATAGTCTAATATTTATTTCCCAAAGATATTAGGAAAGACAAAAGACTTGTAACGATTTTACTCACCAATCTTTTTTTCTTATTCAAGAACATGGAAAATGTACATACCTGCAAAATACAAGAAAATACACACATTACTTTAAATGAAACAACAGATATCAATGCTAAAAGAAATCACAAGGAAATTCACAATCATGTTTGCGCTTCTCCAATGCATTATATTTGTACGAGTCATAAAACTTTGGAATTCATGGAAAGATGTTTATCCAAGGATTCTGTGGGAACTGCAATGTGAAAATCTTCAAAGGATAATCCTGCGTAATATTGGACATAATTTTGAATTTGTGTCTCCTGAGACTCGTGTCTCTTGTTATTGTTCCGAGATGAAAATGAATCAGCACAATATCACTTCAACTAATTGTGTACACTGTGACAGAAAGTGCTGGGGACTACAGGTGGCTTCACAACATTTCCCACCAGATATAAGACTTTGTATGTCAGACGTGAAATTACATGAAAATCTGACAATCAGAATATGATTATCTTCTTTCGTTGCAATTTTTGCGGAGGATAAATAAGATAAATGTGCAGTGTAATCAGAGACGAAGGGGAATCATTCTGATCCATAGCCCATTCAAGACTCTCTGGCAGTTTTCATCGCCACTCTTGTGAAGATGCTTCATGCTAGAATGAAGCAAATTGAGCTTTTCTATCTGGGAGGAGGGGAAACTACCACAGCAATATTCTATGAGACCATGTGCTGTCACACTGATTCAAAGTCAAATGCCTACAGCTGCGGTCATTCAATTTTCTTTTAAATCAGAATATTTGATAATATCCTCCTCTCTATCTGAGCACAAACCATATAAGATCAAATTCATGTTCAGAAATGAATTAGACGTCTTTTGCATTATAAGTGCACAACTGTCCAAAATCTTTCCACCCACTTGGGAAAGTTACATTTTACTTTCTCCACATAGAGTGCATATCATATTTTCAAGCCATGAAATATGATGCAATCAGGCAAAAATTACACACTATTGTTCCATTGTAAATCTCTGCAAGAGCATTCTTTCCACAAATTTATTATTTGACATATGACACTCTTTTATACAACAAATTGTCCATGGCCTTGCAGCTACATTTCATAATCAAACCTTGAGGCAAATCATGATTCCTGATTTATTAGCTATTGTTCTTTACTCATTCTACTCAACACCATATAACGACAGCCCTAAAACCATACAAAAAGGGCAAGTTTAATATCACACAATAAAGACAATCCTGAATCCCAATGAATAGGGCAACTCCTATACCATTCAATAGTCTACCTAATTATAAAATCACATGAAAGAATGACATGAACAATATGAGCGTATCATCCTAATACATTGCAGGGCTCAGTACAAACTGCCTGCCACAAACCAGACAACCCAAATAAGCAAGCATATACATAACAGCATTTTAATTTGCTAATGAATATGGCCTAGTCAATGTCATGCCTAAACAAACAGGATAACATGGCAGATCAATTTAGCAGAGAACTATGACCACTCTCTGGTACCCCTCAGAGCATATGTGCCACTCCTACCATCACGTACCCACGTCTACACTTATATTTGATACAATCATTAATTAACGAATTGGGATGACCAGATTCTATTAATTCAATGCAACACATCCAATAATTCAATATCGTAATGCTGTTTACTTTTCCAACACAGGATATGTGTTAAATATATTATTTTACTCATTTTATTAGCAGTGGTCAATGGCCAAGAATGAATGTTATGATAATACATATTTCTCCAATAATTTACTTCCTCTTATAATGTGAAACCATTTGATGTATATATACTATTCTTGACAACAGATGTTAACTGGTGGACAGATCAAAATTCTTGATGAGTCACTAAAATATTTGAATATACTGGATTAGTAGTAATACAAGTGCATAAATACACTTAATTGCATAAGGGTAATGGCTGGTCAATAGCTCTGGGGGCAATTCTACTATATATAGAATATTCTACCCCCTCCCTGTTCAGCAGCAAGCACTACTAAATTCAATAAGTCAACATAATGGCATGTGCATTTTGGCAATTAGGCATGACATCTGACCCATGGATGAAGGTACACATATTAAATTACAAGACCTTTTAAAAACTTTTGCATCCCTTCCACCCACCATCTTTTCACCAATAGATGGCGTATTCATTTGTCCAAACAAAGTCTATTTTAGAACAGAGCAGACATATCATATTTCTAATGCCTTCCGAAAGATGAAATCTCTCTCAACTGTTCTTTTCCAGAAATAAAGTGATATCCACTGCAAATCATATACATCTTATATATAACTGATGAATTCTGCAATAGTATATGTAGTTACTACTATGCCTCTCATTAAGGATGGGTTAGGAGGCCACACATATCAAATGCTCATATCAAATAGTCGGAGAATGTTTGAAAGGATGTGACAGATAACATGTACAACGTCCCTTGATGGGAGAGTATAAATGCTACTTATACAGGTATGAATAAGTCTGTTAACTATTCCCTGATCATGTTTAGCATCCTTCATAATCTAATTGGGGAGGCTTGATATGTGAACCCTTTTGAGCAATGTATTAATTCTTGCCGTGGCTCTACATCTCATAGAAAATAAAGAACCTCGCGTAAACAATTTATGCAAGAACTGTATTGCATGCTGTGCAATTATTCCACTTATATTCATAGTTCTAATGCTCCATGAAATCCATCTGTAATCTCATTTCAGATCTGCATCTTTTAATTGATTTATAAGCAGATATTGCATATGATAATCACCACTTGTCATCATTTAAAGTAAAATCTATCTCACAAATTATGCTTGCTTATTGAATTCAGATATTAGATACTAGCTGCAGGAAATATATATATATATATATATATATATAGGTGCACCATATACAGCACAATCTCAATCAAATTGTTGTGTATTTGGCCTTGGAGAATATATGGACTGATGAAAACATTGATGAGAAGAATAATATATGCATCAGTGTGTATATATTGTATACAGTGAGGTATATTTATGCACTTAATATTGAAGCAATCAGTGAGGCATAGCCATATTGCTGCCTAGTTGTGGTCATGGTTGACCTGGGATGAGAGTGTTTGGAAAGGCTGCAGCAGTATGTGAACTTTATATTGAAAATTGATCAGTGTTCACATCTACTTGCCATTATATGCTATGTGAATTTCACTGCTAAGCAACCTAAACCTTTCACATCTACATCTTGAACATACACAAGCCTTTTACTTTACTTCCGCTCGATGTTAAAAGCCTTTTAAACTTCACTGAATCTTCCTTCTGTCTAACCATACAAAAAGTTACCCTCAAAACAGCTTGTTACACAAAGAAATCTTTTTTTTATCATAAATAAATAGCTCTAGCTATTGAAAGTTTTGGTTAAGATTTCTTTTGGTTTATATTTCCCTAATGATTTCTAATAAAAGGAGCAAGTTCTATCCATCTATCATCTATCTATCTATGTGTGTGTATGTGTGCAAACCATACATCGTGACAAATCCTGCAGTTTTCCAAAAACAATTTTGTTTTTGTGATTCATGTTCTACATCTCAGCAATTCTTTACTGTATAGTAGGAATACATAATTAATGGATTCTTCTGAAGCTTGATTATATTCAATTTGGTCAATTTGCAGTGGATGAACTCAAGGTTGAAACAGAAATAATAAATCAAATCTAGACTGAGTGAAATTCAATTTGCAATGCTTGCTTCCACCTCCCAGATATATGCATGTTTTATTTCATAACTGAGTCCTGTGGAGGAATGAAACCAGAACACATGTTGAGACTGGGTACCACTATTAGAGAAGGACCAGTGGTAGAACACCACAAAATCTATCACTCCATTGGCAGCAAACTTAAGATTGCATGATATGATTAAAGTCACTACTGAATTATCAGATTTTTTCTTTAGATGGTAAATTGTTTCTATAGATGGTAAAATTGTTTTCCTTGATGGTAAATTGTTTTCCCTGATGATAAATTGTTTCTAGAGTACAAATCCTGAGAAACAAGATTCTATGTGCTATGCTATGCTCTGCTTCACTTGCAACTTTGTGCCTTCTTACAATATCAGTAAGTCTTCTTAAATGTCATTTTTTTTCATTGCAGTCATATCTCAGATTTCTGCACATCAGCATATATCTATTCTGCATAGAATGTCTTAGAAGAGTCTCACAATACAACTCTCATAAACCTGGAGTTTCTAATTACTAAACAGTGCACAAAAGCATTGTTTTCTCCATTGCTAATGTCTTCCTTTTACATCTCTTCACAATTCTCATTTAAAATAATGTAATTACACACATGTTTACACATATCTCACATATTTAATATCTTTACATTGAAATATGAGCTTCTATATTTCTTTCAGATCTTTGTTTGGAGTGTGAAATACTTTCTGGTTTACTGTGCCTTAATTCTCTGTTACAATAACCAACTTGATGAAATTGAATTCATTAGTGGGAGAGTCTCGTGTTCTGAGGAAATCTACATCACTATAAGATCACCTCCCTGTCTAATGAAGGAAATCCTATGAGGGGGACTGTCTGATTGAGTCACGCTGATTTCCTGCTTAATCCCGTCAATGTCGGAATCCATAGTCACTTGGCCTCTGTAATTCTTTGTTACTAGCCTACGCTCAATTCAGTCTGCATATTCATCACAGAATGTTTCTTCATACTATTTGTATGGTTACTTTCCCTCAATTACAATTAATTCTACAGCAAGCACAGAAATGACTGTTTAATTCCATAATTATCTTAATGCAAATAATTGCCTATCTTAATCCTGGTAGTCCATTTCAACCATAGATGCTAATTCTATGCTTTGATTTAATCTGTTTGTCCACAGCAGTGAACAAATTTGTCTTTATCTGATAAATGTATCACTTTGTTTTTAAAACACAGTGGCTTAAGGATCTAATCAGGAAAATGAACTAAAAAGACATTATTTCTTCTAGCAGGAATACATTTCAATTATTAAAGGGAATATATAGATTGTGCTAACAACATGTGATTGGCGATTTGTCTGTACAAAGTCATTACTGACATTTGCTTTAATGACATGTAGAATTTTGTCCAAAAAATCTGTAACTTTAGTTAATGCCTCAGTCACATTTGCACCGGGGAGCTTATCAGCAACAATCTGAGACATGCCGTAGCTGTGGTCACATTATTGAAGGGCACCGCACGGCATGTGCAATGGCAAAGACGTCTCCAGGATATCCTTAAGACATCTGTCTCATTGAGAGACGTCTGTGAGATATCCTAAAGACGTCTGTCTCATTTGACAGACGTCTGTAGGACATCCTTAAGACGTCTATATCATATCGTAGGGAGCCCGTTGGATCATCTGATGATGGCCTGTGAACAGATAAAATTTTAAAAATCCTATTTTCACTGCTGGTTACATCAGGGGCTGAGGGTAAAAAACATGGTGAAAACACTTTTGACATGATATCTTTTTCTTTGTAATATTAATTTATCATTCAACCCTTTAATAGCAATCAGGATAATTTAACTTTTCCCACATAGAAATTGAAAATAAAGACCAAAAACTGTCGTCCTTGAGGACAAGTCTAAGTAAAATATAAATCTGGTTTGCACAGAATTCTGATGCAATTTCCCTGTTAATGTATATTTATGATGATTAGATCAAATTCACTGCTTGAAGCATAGCAGTTTAGTATTCACCTCATGGCCTGGCTATGTATCCTGTAGGAACACATTTGAGTCGGAGTTGTGACGCTGCATGTTTACAAGGTGACCTGAGACGGATACAGGATGCTGTTTTGTCAGGCCTTTCGTCAGCATTTAGATGAACACTACAGTGTAAAACCATGCTCCTGCAAAGTGCAGGTTTGACACTTCTCAGGGCTTCTAAGGTCCTGTCACTGCCTACGACACTGCCCTTTCTCTGCATCAATATGATGGATGAGATGTTTTCTGCCTCCCTCAATAGGCCCATTACCATATTGTTAATACACAAATTTAAGAGTTTAAAGCGTTTTAGCTGATTGCTCTTCAAAACATCTGGTGCTAAATCTGCACTTCTGGGTTTGCCTACCCAAGTTTGCCTGATCATGAGAACTAACCAAAAGTGTGAACTCTTTATTTATGCTAAACTACATAAGTTAAGCAATGTGCCCGAAATGACCTTAGTCCCTAACACTGTCACGCCTATCAGCACTAAGTGCGTCATGTAACAATGTCACAATGACCTCCTGTATCACACCAATTGCAAAGAACTTGAATATAAAAGGGAAGCCACATAAATATAATTCAATGAGGAAAACATGGACAATAGGGGAAAAAGAAAACCCAATATCATAAAAAAACGGTCAAATTTCTAGAGTAGGGGGTAGAGACAGTATCAATACCCTTCAACAATAGGGACTAACAGTAAACAATATTAAAAAAGGCCAATTTGATAATAAATTAAATCCTATTTCAAATTAATCATATTTTATAAGCTTCTAATTGGCCCATGGTACTCTATAGAACAAATGGAGAAATGCAGAGTAGCTAACCCTAATCAAAATAGAATTAAGCTCCCAATTCCCCTGTCCTATATACCATGGCATGTCAGGTACCCGATAAATGTATTTTGGGCACCAGGCCACCCATAACACAGCAGGCTCCTGTGGAAATAGGAGCCGCAAATGCA
Source organism: Amphiduros pacificus (assembly GCA_949316495.1). Lineage (NCBI taxonomy): Eukaryota > Metazoa > Annelida > Polychaeta > Phyllodocida > Hesionidae > Amphiduros > Amphiduros pacificus. The sequence goes on along the minus strand of OX439004.1, from coordinate 19,793,633 downwards.
AGCCAAAATATAATCTATGTAACATAAGCCGACCTTACAACCTGCCAAACACTGAACACGAATACAAACTGAAAATGATAGCTTCTTATGGCAAATTCAGCAGATGAGGTGATGTCCGTTCAACATTGCTGCATATTTGCTCATAAGTGGCAAAAAACTCTTTTCTCACTTGTAAATGTCAACCCCATCTCTCTGCAGAAAACAACTTAAATTATGACGTTCGTGTCTTGAAGAAATCCAGCAAAATGTCAGGCACGAATAAAAGGATGTTATTGAAACACTCTTTCAATGTTACATATGGGTGCATTACAGCATATGAAAATATCTTTGAAAGCAAATGCTTTTAAAGATCGTAAAAAAACTGATTGTCATCATTACAGATCTAATCTCTTTTTATTATTTTGCTGTCTTTCCTAGTTTTGCCAGTTACACCAGATGCTACGTTATATTTACACCAAATGCACCCTATTAGTTGTCTGCCTTCAGAGATTATAAAGTTTGGAACATGCAACTTGCCTAGCACTTGTTTGTACTTGGCACACTGGAGGTATTGTATATGCACTTATAAATGCTGACACATGATGCTACGCCATGACCAACTATAGGAATGGACTATCATCCTCATCCCTAGGTATCTCAGCTACTTTACTTATTTCATGAACATGCAAAGATATTTATTTCGGAGGGGAATTAAAACTATGATGAATGATAAATCAAGCATACAATTATTAAAATATGGTCTAGCATAGTCAATTATTGAAACTGGAGAAAATGCTAGGCCACAAATTGATATGTATATATGAGAATAACTAAAAATAGCAAATCATTATAACTGCACAGCTTTGACAAAGAGTAAAATATGTAGCACAAACTACAAACACACTGCAACATTAATTAGTGAATGAATCACTATATACCACACAAGTAAATCATATAAGTGAATACACATCACATATATTTAAATGATACACACACAAATCATAAGTACATGAAATCTTTGAGTACATTTGTCCTTCAACCTCTAGAAAGTCACCTTGCGTATCTAAATGTTATATGTATATATTATATAGATATATACACATTTATTGATAGGAAACAAGTCTTTTTTATCGATGCCACATCAAGGTAAATTATATGGCTGACAAAGTGGAAGTTATTGATGGTTGTTTTGTAGTTGTCAGTGCCACCTGCGACTTACACATAAGAAAACATAAGCAACTTACATATAGGCAATTTGTATAGAAAGGAACATTTTACATTTTAGATAAAAAGGACTCCATCTTAAATATCAGACAATATAGGCAACTTGTGTATCAGACAAAAAAGCAAACTTGAATCTCAGACCAAAAAGGCAATATCTACGTGTCAGACAAAAAAGCCTATTTAATTACCACACAATAAAGGCAACTCACACAACAAATGATAAATGCAACAAGAATATCACAAAATATGGGCATCTGATATTTCAGAAAATAAATCTAACCTGGACATTAGCAGTATTCATCACTCTATGCAATAAGAACTTTGCTTTGATTTTAATTAAAATATTGATATCATATAACGTTTACCGGTATCTCCTGATAATTGCTGAATGACAAAATTATCAATAAAACTAATGTTGAGAATCAATGCCAATATTTTGGAAAACAATAAACATCGGCTTAATTCTCAAGCAAATAAACATCAAAGGAAGCTGTAATTAGCCTATGTTTCCTCAGTAAGCAAATCAATATTCATAAACAAATAAATGCCACCGCTCTGACTACTGATATATAATATATACTTGTGGTTGTGTGGATAAATGTTATTCTCTAATATACATAAGAAATGTTTCACGCATATTAAATATCAAATAAATGCTTATTCACTTATGGTTTGCAAATGACATGGTGTTAAAAATTGAGTATGTTGAGTATGTTCATAACTGCAAAACAAATGCTGAAAACCAGTCGGATTTAGGAAAACTGTTAATGAATAGATATTGTTTATCACTAAGGATCTCAATAAAATTCAATGGGTCTTCCCTGTATTATATATTATGATTATAATTCTTAATACATTGTATTAATGTTGGGATATTATTGTCATGATATTCATCTGTATGGATATTTTTTTAGGTAATAACAAGACAACCATTAAATGGCAGCCAGTAAATGAATGACTCATATTTGTTGACAATAGCAATGACACATGATATCATGGTAAAAGTAAAACATGTCACCACATCTAGTGCAGCAATTTGTGGTGAGGAGTTACAAAATTGATTCATGGTTACAAAACTGATTCATGTTGATTCATGGTTACAAAACTGATTCATGTTTCATCAGACAAGGTATTCTGTCTGTTGACGTCATATCTTAACAAGTCTTGCACTATCACGCAGTTTCCTTTGAAGTAGTGAGAGGTAAGTGCAAAATGTGAGAGGTGTTAGCAATGCACTGCACTAGGTACATGCATAAAAGCTGGTGCCACAGTAGGGATGTGGTCATGACATGAAAGCATCTACTTTATTATGATTATAACCAACAGCTTATATTCCAAATGGAAACTAATCCATAACTGCAACCCATTTCCCAGAATTCTGACATCCCAATCACTCAAAAACAATTATGTTATCGTATCACATACATTAATCACATTACATTGCCAAATAAACAAGAAAAAATGTAGTCCAAAAACTGTCACTGTTGCAATATATCTTGTGTAAATCATCACCATTTAGCAATTCCATGGGAGATACAAATGAAAAGAATCTAATTTACAAGCTCTGGATTAATTCACATAAATGATAGAGTTGGAAATGTATCTGAGAAACCTGTCTTTTAATATATTCAAAATCATGAGCAAAAATTGTCGATGTTTTACACGATGCGATATATATTTCACAAGAAATACTAGACAAAGTTTGCCAATCCAAAAAAACGTGACAGCGCTATATCATTTTTCTTCTATTTCATGCAATATTTATTGATATACATATATATATATAAGCTTATAAAAGGCTGCAGCACGCCCGACCAGGTTATGTTCTGAAATATTCATCTGTGTATGGGTACCAGCCAGTCTGTGTCCCAGCGACCAACTGGTCACCTTTCAGAACCCACTCACAATAAACTGGTTCTGTTGAATCATTTTTATGCAAAAAGAAAATGTCTTATATATTATACAAAAGTATGCTCTCTGAAATAAAATGATAAATTATGAAAATTTACCACTCCCAAATGAATAAAAATCCAAAATTAATGAGGATTTTGATAATCAGCTAAGTGCAAACTATTGTAGTTTCTTATCCTGCTGTGTAATTAGGATGAAATGTGCGAGGTTTATTCATTATATTCCGATCTTGTTATCATTTATTCATAATGATAACAACGAAAAAGCTGCAGCCATGCCTTTGCCCTCCTCTTCCTTGTTTTTCTTCTCTTCACTGCAAACAAATTGGCGCATTGGGACGGCAAGGGAAGAATGAGCTACAGACTTTTTCTCCACACCAAATCAAGTCAGGGTGTTTTGATACGAGCATACACCTGATATGGGTTCCCGAACATGTCCTGCCAAGCTGCCTATCACAAACAACAGTAGAGCCCCAAATGATGCAAAACTCAATGTCTATTGACCCTGCCAACATGAGCAGCATAGACATACATTGTAAAAAACAGAAATGTCTGTTTGTCTCCAAATGTTTGACATTTGTGTGAATATATCTCCTTTACAAAGCCCATATTTTTCTCATATTAAAGAAGATGCATGTCTTTTTTCCTGCTGTTGTTCTGTATAATTTAATACACAACTATTGAAATTTGTGATTTCACCCCCAACATTTCTATAAAGATGCCTACTGTAACAATTTGTGAATTCAAAGCCAAAATTTCTATAAAATTGCCTCATAAATCAGAATGTGAGACTGCCTCAATAAGACACACTTCCTTCCAATCTTAAAAGCATCGAAATCCCATTTCAGTATGAATCAATGTTGAAGTTGCCTGGAAGTTCTATGTTCACTGAATATGACAAAGATACACATTATCATGTAATTCCCATTTTAAATGGCATCTCTAATGTTTTGTCAATGCACTAACTTGGCATTTCAAAATCTGAAATTTGATGTCAATGACAATCCTCAGATAAACACGAAAAGATTCAAACCAATGTGTAATTTCTGTTGCAAAATAATTGCATTTTGTTTCAAGATAAAATGTTGAGAACATGATAAGGGTGGACTTGATACTCTTGTTTTGTGTTTACATTAACACTGAGTGTCTTCTTCTGTTATGTAACTTTAGGGGACATAACTTGCCCGAAACACTGATTCAAAGACAACAACTTAAATACCCAGCTTTAAACATTTTCCTATTAATGCTGAAAAAGTTAATTCTCAAAATGTTCTCATACCTTCAATACTAGAATAATATTTTCAAGGTTGATGATAAATAGCTGATGATAAACACAAAATATACACTTCACTAATACCATGGTGTAAAATATTCAAAGCATGTAAATCAATTAAATGCTAAAGAGCTTTTCTTGAAAACGATTTATCGCAAGAACTATTCTCCCTTTGATGGGCAAGATATACTGAGAATAATTATGTAGTACATAATAACAAATGTCTCCTGCTCATTACCATGAAACTTAGAAAGAATAAAACACAGCTAAAATATAGATGAAAACTATATAAACAAAGCACACATTATAGGCTTGGAAGGTTTTCATAAAAGAAATTAATAGAATGTTATCCATTTCAATTAAACTGCATGCAAGTCTCTGTGGATGAAAATTATACCTTCTATCCTTCCTGATGGAAGGCAGACACATGGACAAAATCAATTAAAATAATGAATGTCATTCTTGTAATGTATGTCATACTTATTAATATTTTGTTCCCAGGGTTGTAATTTCTAGTCAAATGCAGAACAAATGATGCTTCTTCTATAATTTCTCTCAAGGATTAAGGCAAAAAAAATGATATAGAAATAAACATGTTTAAACAACAAAAAGACAGGTGAGTAGAACTAATATATAACAACAGGAATTCATCTACTGTATTTTTGATATTAGCAAGATGTAAATGTTTTAAGGAAAATATTTCTTTCCAAAGTTTCAAAAATAAAAATTACATATATTTGAAAGAAAAATAAATATGTAAAGTCTCTTTATGTAGATCAGAAGAAGAAAACTGCACATCTCAGCAGAAATTATGCCTATTTGATCATTATCTTTATATCCTTGTAATAGAGGTCAGTGTTTTGCTATTATTACCATCAAGCTTCATAAAATATTAAATGCTAACAAACTATGCCATCATATTCCCAAGTGTTTAACAATGCCATCACACAACTTAATACTGATGGTCGACCATAATAATTTGAAGACCAGGATGTACTTATTCAATGTTATGTAGATCTGCTTATGATCAGTATACATATTATATAAGACATCTAACCAGATTTACTCTGGATACTACTATATTCTCCTGTAACTACCCAGATCTATTCAGGATATCAAAATATAACTTGCAAGATCTACTCAGGATACCATACATGTCAAAATATAACTCACCAGATCTACTCAGGATACCATACATGTCAATATATAACTCACCAGATCTACTCAGGATACAATACATGTCAAAATATAACTCGCCAGATCTACTCAGGATACCATACATGTCAATATATAACTCACCAGATCTACTCAGGATACCATACATGTCAATATATAACTCACCAGATCTACTCAGGATACCATACATGTCAAAATATAACTCACCAGATCTACTCAGGATACCATACATGTCAATATATAACTCACCAGATCTACTCAGGATACCATACATGTCAAAATATAACTCGCCAGATCTACTCAGGATACCATACATGTCAATATATAACTCACCAGATCTACTCAGGATACCATACATGTCAAAATATAACTCGCCAGATCTACTCAGGATACCATACATGTCAAAATATAACTCGCCAGATCTACTCGGGATACCATACATGTCAATATATAGCTCGCCAGATCTACTCGGGATACCATACATTTCAAAATATAACTCGCCAGATCTACTCAGGATACCATACATGTCAATATATACCTCGCCAGATCTACTCAGGATACCATACGTTGTCAATATATAACTCACCAGATCTACTCAGGATACCATACATGTCAAAATATAACTTGCCAGATCTACCCAGGATACCATACATGTCAAAATATAACTCACCAGATCTACTCAGGATACCATACATGTCAAAATATAACTCGCCAGATCTACTCAGGATACCATACATGTCAATATATAGCTCGCCAGATCTACTCAGGATACCATACATGTCAAAATATAACTTGCCAGATCTACTCAGGATACCATACATGTCAAAATATAACTCGCCAGATCTACTCAGGATACCATACATGTCAAAATATAACTCGCCAGATCTACTCAGGATACCATACAGCTGGATCTAATCAGAAAATCAAACAAACAAATCTGGTGTCGATGCAAATAAAATTTACTACCAATTCACTGGCACAGAATAAAAGTAATGTAATTCTCATAATAATGGATAATAAATTTATTCATTATCCAGGCAATATTGCTAATCATTTTTTTAAGAGAGAAAAATGCCATGATTCCTTAAATCCTTTTCTGAAAGGTAATTAAAGTAAGCTCATTTATTTTCTCCTGTCAAAAATGTGGGTGTTAAAATTAATTGCTAATTACAAAGGGATCAAATAACTGAAAATTGGGGCCTGTCATTTTCACCAAAATTCCTCTGAGAACTGATTTTTGGATTTTCATCAAATTGTCTTTAATGAGGCTCATCAATTTAGCCAATTGTACTCTGAAATATTTACAAGGCCAACTACGATATTTTGTCCATGTTATTTATATTTAAATTGTTTCATATCCCATCATGAATGTTAATTATCACCAAACAATGAATGGTGTTCGGCCTTAATAGATCCTGTGGAACCACAATCAACATTTCCTGAAAATATGATTTTGGCATTTTCAAATCACTACACACCCAATTGGCTGTGTATGTCTAACTTGTTTACAAAGTAAATCATAACACTGGCCATGAATCATTTTTCAGCAAAGTCATTTATCACTGAATGTAAAATCAAACATCCTATATGAGAATCTGATGTTTGTTCCCTGTCAATATACATGGAAGATGTTGATTCATACTCGTACATCATGTTCTGTATAGTTCTTAGACTGATAAAAAATACGATCTCATATTTTTTACATTTGGGCTGATACTTTAATTTTATTCTTATCTTGTTTTAACAGTATATAAATATAGATATATATTAATATGTATATAATTTTTTTTTAATGCCATTTAATATGCAATTACTTATAATACGATGGCCTGATTGAAGGGTTAGGGTTTATTAGAATACCAAGAAGAAAAAAAACCAGAATAGTGAAACTGCTGATGTCATCACATAAAACAGTGATGTCATTAACCTCTGTTTTAGACAAACAGGCCATACATATGAGATAAACTGAATTCTACAAGACACCTCTTAGGTTGCCAACTCAATTACGAGCCATATATCCACCCATACACATTCTATCCCACAAAGCCTATCTTGGCTTTCAGGCCCTTTTTGTCTGGCCACCACTCTCAATAATCTAATTTCTACAGAGTTTACCTGTGGTGTACACAGAAAGTGGACAAAAGCCGTGGGTCATGCCCCCTGCTGGGATCCCATACAGCAGCAGTGCGACAAGAATAATGTGCGCATCAGGCTTTGTCTATTATACACGTTTCCAGATGCAGTAAAGCAAAAGCAATTTATTTCTAATCAATTATACATCGCATGAAAATCTTATCACATTTTTACAAAGTAATGTTTCCAGTAGTAAAACAACCCTACCAAATATAACAAGAATCATTTCTGCTTCGGCACTATCAATGTTCTGACCCTGCAATATTGACTGTAGGTGCGGACAACATTTGCGATCATACAGATGCACTGTGGTTTATACTTATGAAATATAAATATGTATCCTGCTAAATTACAAGAACCTATGAACAAAAAACAGTACTAAATAAATTAATATCTGATGATAAATAGCATAACTTATTCTTCACTAAGATTCTAATAAACTTCCACAGTAAAAAATCGAAAAATGGATTGTGCATCATTTGAAAATAATATTGATCAACTCTCAAACATGACGGCACTGTTTGCTCTTAGCCATGAAGTATAGCCATTTATAATTTACATGGAATATGAAGATACACTATATTGAGCCATCACAGACAAACAATGCATGGAATTCATCACTTATACTAAATGACCTTCAGTAATCTGACAAACAAGTCTCTTTTATTTTATAGAAATTTTCGCACCTGTACTTTCAGATATCTCATATCAGTGCCCGATATGGAAGTTTTATACTCTAAAAATACAGGATATATAAACTGGGGTGTCATTGATCATTTTTGTTTAATGGAGCAGAAGTTATGGTACAGGTGTAGGACAAAAAGCCATCAATTCTCACACCTGAGTCCTCCATCCACACTTCCAACAGGAAAAGCTTGTCATCAAAACAACTTCCAATACTTCTGCCCCCAATATCAGAATAAATGACATGTTTCATACATACACCCCTGCATTGGATGTTACCCAAATTATGTCTAAAAAAAACACAAAAATGTATCAGTGAGATTAAAGTAATACATACAAAAGGTTATCAATAAGCTTGATGAAGGTTTTTTCGGGGCTTCATGTTTTAGAAGTGATATGATATCAATGGAAATCTGCTGTCTTTCTCTATAGTTTTTATCTTAGCTTTAGTAATGGGAAAGTTGCATGCTGGGACACAGTTGTCTTGACATACCTGTGTATCATACCAGATTGTCCCTCAGACATTAAACGTGTAGGGAGATGTTAAAAATATATCCACATCCAAGTGACATAAGACAGAAATAAGATTCCTGTTTAAGCTATCTTTTCAATTGTATAATATATATCCACAATTTTCCTCCCTCAAACAAGTAGAATAAAATATTGTCCTCTGAACTAATTACCGGTACTCCTTATACTTAAATATACAAAAGCTTATACGAGAGACTGGGAGAAAACAGAGTAAGAACAAGAAGTTGTCTAAAACCAAGGTAAGGTAGATTCTTTTAAAATAGCAGCATGTCCAACAAGTTTCTCAAAGTTTAAATTCTAGGCTTAAAGCCATATTTTCTTCACCTGGTTGGGTCTACTTAGGAGTGGAAACCTCCTTGAGTTAACCTATTGGGGATTTGAACTCAGGCTGGACCACCGTGATGAGAAACCGAACAGTGAGGTAAGTGGGACCATGGATTACAGGCTAATCTCAGGAGCCTCAATTTAGATTCTTGCAAGAAAAAAAATATATATCTATATATAAAATAGCGTAACACTCATCCCTTCAGGTGCAGTTCAGCATGCTTAATCCAAACTAGGAAAGCCTTCAACACTAAATCTATGTTCCAAAAATATTCGCAAATATTATATATTGCAGTAAATATGTAATTTGCAAATGTTTAAGTGATTCCCTTCATCAGTGTAATACTATTTTTCTGATAAAAAGATTGTAAGAGAACCCGTTAAGTTGGACTGTTTCACGATACAAAATTCCCAGCTTACTTACAACAAAGGTATTCTACACAGGCAAGACTGAGCACTGCCAGAGGACAAATTGTTTGCTGTGTTTTTGGCATAGTAATGTCATTAGTTGGTGAGAAGAATCAGACTCAGGTCATGGAAACTCGCCCACTTTCCCACAAACAACCGATAAAAACACATCCAACGCACTGATTAGTTCTGTGGTCCTCCTTCAGAAACTTATATTTCATTCATCACTATTAGAACTTAAGCAAGTGAAACAGTGTGTGGAAAAGTTTACCAATATCTGTAATATTTTTGACTTAAATTTCTTTGATTTAAAAATCTGTCATACATATATAAATACATAAAAACCGCACATATAGATTTTGGCAATTAGGGACTGATTAACAAACATAAGTATAAGAAAAAAATCTAATTACAAAAGTATGGGGTAACCACAAGTGCCTTAGTTTGCTGCCGGCTGCTAAGCAGGAAGTATCGCATGCTGAAGCAGTGCATTGCATGACTCCAGTGATCCTCTGTGGAACAGAGCGGAAGCGTTCCAAATTATGCTGAAAGCTTGCAGGCTTACCCTCAGAATTATGCCATTTCTACACAATGGCATTGTCCTGCATAGAGTTGGACAGGTCATAATATTTTTGCCTGTCTTATTGAAGTTTTATTTAAAAGAAGTAATTTTTGAATCCATGATGGCTACTAATTCCCATACTCTTCATTCACATCTGTGTGATTTACATGTTCTGTCATGAATTTATATTTTCACGAAATATTGAAAAAAAATTCCCTGAAGAAAAAAAAGGAAAATAGCTAATTTGAGGAATGTAGAAATGACAATCAATAAATATACCTGCAAAGTGCAGCTCTTGGAAAAGGCTGCCTATAAGATATAATGGCTGTGACAGTTCACCTTGGCAAAGCGGCAAGCACCAGCCGCTTAAGGCTGCCAGCCTGACCACCAAGGAAGCACACTGTAATTGTATATGTGAAACGAGAGTTTCCTTTTAAGCTTCTTCTCCATATTTACATTTCATTTGACCTTGTTGGTTTAAAGCAGAATGCACCATAACCTTTAGAAAGATGGGAGATACATCAGTAAGGCTTTAGGATGTTGACAAGGCCCTTGCATGTTCAGACACATCTAATCTTACTAAATCTGATCTCTGTAGTTCTAGTTTCCATCAGTGTATATATCTGCCGGGTTAATTTGGCCTTCCTTTCAACAAATCTTTTAAACTACCAATATAGGTCTAGTCCTTTGGCAGCAATAAACGGACAAGATGTGAGTTTGTGTACAATAAGGAAACGTCTGATTTGCTCTGCTTTGGTTCTTGCATGCTCACAGCAAATGACGCTGATCAAATATTTGCGTTCAGTGGCGTTGCAAGGAGGAAAAGCGGCAGAAAGGTCGATAAACACCCCGCATTTCTTTGTTTGCAACATGGAGCGACGATTGTCTTTGCAATGTTGACACAAGCGATTATGCTGAGATCGATTAGCTTTTTGATCTCCTTCCTGTATGAGGCAAGGTGCATGATGGGTAGGAGAGCACAGGTAGGATACAGCCGGCGCCAAAGCTGCCTCTGAAGGTGTCCTGTATCAAACACAACACAGATAGAGCTCGCACAATCACTACCCATTATCCTACAACACTATAGCACAGATATACACACACAACATCATCCCCACATATATTATATCATAAATATGCAGCCATTCTTTCATATGTGTATGTATATATATATATGTATGTATATATATATGTGTGTGTATATATATATGTGTGTATATATATATATATATATATATATACCGGTATATATATATATATATATATATATATATATATATATATACACACACACGTCTCCTCCGTCATGATTAATATTTTCATTAGCATTCAAATGCTTGATGTTTTCGGAGAACATTGTCTGTATACTCAGATTTAATACAATCTATTAATCTCTGTTTCTCTGTATCATAGAAAGGTCAACTTGTACCAAATAATTAATTAACAGCAATATGCTGGTAAACATATAAAGTTGCATATGAACCAGATTCAAGAATAATAAACCAGATAAGAATTACCCAGATTCAAGAATAATGGATCTGGTAAGTTTCATGGGGCCATGCTCAGATTACTTGTTAAGTGACAAGTGTCATAGGGCTCACTGGATGAAATACAGATGACGATTGCCATCCCTGACTCATGCGATTAGTCATGATCCCACAAGGTATCCCACGGGTGGACACAACCTTATTCAATAAACCACCACAACTAGGAGAATATCTACATCCACGTCAATAAAGAGTAAAAAGCCACAAATTCTCCCAATTCCCATTTCTTTCAAAAATGATTTTATGGAGCAAGAACTTCTGAGCTTTTTCCCCTATCTCCCAGAGAGCATTTCTGGAGTTGACCTTGTAAAAGATAATTGGTACGGAGTCTCTGCCTAAGCATATCAGCATGCTTCTGTACCTTGTACATGGCACGGAGGCCCTGATGTGACATGGTTGCTGACAAAAAGACATTATCCCAAATCTCAGACAAGATACCTTATGACAGGGTGTGAGGACCAGCACGGCTTCCTCCTACACATATTAATGAAAAATGTTTTCTACTTTTATCCATTATCAATGTGTAATCTCATAAATTAATCAAGAGATATTAGATTTCTTATAGCTTCCAAAAATCCATGTCTTTAATCTCTTAAATAAGATAAAAAAGGAGAATTATGATGTGTTTAAAAGAATATAAAACTTGTACAAGAGGCTTCTTTAACATAATGTACATAGATAGGCAAACAAAACAAAATGGCTTACTCATTTCCTGAAATTCGTAATTCTTGAGGATTCAAACATTTCTAAATGATCTTAACAATGTTCTAACAAAGTACAAACAATTTTTACAACAACTTTGAGATGTTTTCTCAATACCGGACAATGATAAAGTTTTCTGTTTATCTTTAGATTTGTCGAGGTAGACTTAACCTGAGGCACATACAATGACTACATATCCTTCCAGTACAAAACAAAACAAAAAAGAAATCAAGTCAATGCGAGTCACATGCCAAAAACGGAGTGACCTGATGACATGTGGTTGTTTGCATGGGATGAACAGGCTCTTGGCAGTTCATTCACACACATTCTGGGAACATTCAAGTACATATGTACAGTCTAACCAATCTTATTCTACCGCAAAGCTAAATACTGAAAGCCACAGAAGTCTAAATGGATTACGGACATTGATCATGCTGCCCCAAACAAGGAAATTTGTGAGGCAGCAGTGCGTGTTTGTGCAGCTGGATTGGTTCACATGGCTCGCAAAAGCTGAGACTGTCATCACCGCACAACAATGGCAAGAATAAACATGGCATAACATACTTCCCTGGTCTTATGTCTGAGTTTTTATTGTTCACACATGTACCTGTATGTGCCAATAGGCTCACCATTAACACTTGCCTAACTTTATGCAAACTTGCCCGGAAGTCCTTTATATCCCTTAGACCACCCTGTTTATTGATATGAATGAGCAGCGGACTGAGTGAGGCCCCAGGATAACTGACTAATATCTGCCAAGACATTCTTCACAATATATCCACTATGAAGAGTCTTCAGCACAGGGGATGGGGGCAAGCTCTGCTATAGGTTTGTCCATAGGTGATGATAATTAAGATCTTCTGATTGCATTCATTTCCCGAGACAAACTCAGCAAGAAACTGAGAACTAAAACAAAACGCACACATGTGCCAAATTACATTGTGCATCACAAAGGTCAGTCTCTGAGAGCTGATCACAAACGGCACTTGCAATGGCCCATGCCTTCTGCTATCTACATAATTTCATGATTTACAATGCTTATTTAATCACATGATTTAATTTTGTGTCGGAGAGCCAAACAATGCATCAGCCTCGCTATACGTAGATCAGTTCAGCTTCTGTGTATTTTTAGGTGGGTCTTCGGTCAGTGCGGCTCGGACCTTTAATTGCCAACCTTTTTGTCTGTGGCTCCCAAATGTACCCACCACCTGCGCCAAACAAAATGTATTGCTTCTAACCCTGACACTGCCCTAGAATGTATGCATTGCCAAAATGTAAATTGCACCACAAAATGCTGGCACAGAGCTTATGGAAATACAAAAAAAAAGCTTTCTTCGAATGTGTTCTGTGAAATGTTCACCAAACTGCTCTGAATTAAAGTACAAACTTATTGACAGTTTCTGTTGAATTAGTTTCATACTTGTTAATAAAATGAAACCAAAATATCTGGGAAAATACCTGTCAATTGCAGGCAAAATAATTCTCTGTGATCTAATATTGAGAGAGTTTGAGGTTGCAGGTTCAATATAGAGATTTGTGCCTGAAAATGACCAAACCTCAGGTGAGTGTCAGACATTGGATTTCCCATACTTAAGTGTGGTTTCTCCTTCTGCCAGAACTAAAGCAATGATGAACAGCACAAAATTGGCTCACAGATTAAGATGGCACTGCACTGGTCTCAGAATAAAAGGGCTTCTGTCAGTAAAGAAGGTTTCCATTTTAGATATTTCTCTTTTTGGCAAATGTTATGTCCACACAGTCAAAATACCATGTATGTTACCATTTCTTGTTATTTCTGGGAGCATGCCATCAATTATTGGTATTATTTATAAGATAATAGCATTACTTTTTCCTAATAGAAACAGATCGACTGCACTTGTACGAATCCTATCTGCCTTGGGGAAATTTTTAAAATCTATCATTGTATTTGTTTGGCCCATGGATTTGGAAAGGTCACAAAATCGGCATGGGGATTTCTGGCTCTGAGCTAAGTGCGAGGGCATGACGAAAGCATATTTATATAAGAGGCTCAGTAGATTATCTACGAGCATTAATTTCAGGATGATTCTCACGAGCATCATTATTATATTTGCCATTCATTTATCATGAAATAGTACAGTACATTTTCATTTTAACTCCCAATTTCAAACTTACATGAAAACCGATTCATTGATTTGAAAAAAATCACTTTTATGGAAATATTTAGGTGTTCCTGACATACTCTGTTGTACTCCATACATACTAAAATGTCCAGACAAGTCAATTCATTATGTTAATATCCTTCACGTTGTCCAAGCAACCTTACTTAAATTCCTAGTGCACATGCAAACAGGAGTGAGATTTCCATTGCAATATTTTTTCCCTTGGAAAAGTCCAGTAAATAAATTGAGGATTCAGCGTGTGTGGGCGTATTAAATGAAGAAGTGAAATATGCATGCTGTGAATACAAAACAGCCCAAGTGTTTTGTGGGACTCTTGCACCAATATCTGCTTTATTTCACAGCTCTGTCAGGCAAGTATTGAAACTGACAAAGCCGTTCATCCCAACTCGCAGATAAACAACTTTGTATGTGGGACCTGTTTGCAGCCCGTTGATCTTGGAGGCAGCACTCACAAGTAATTTTTGGTGACGCTTAAAAAGACCAGTGACTATGAGGAGGAAAGCTTCGTATTAGCGAAGGCAAATGCGATTTGTCGTACCTCAGGCTTTGATGAGGATATAAATAATTGAATGATGTCCATTGCAGGATTTTGAAAACACATTCCACCTGTGGGAAGCCTCCCTCTTCATTTTCATCGCTAGATGAAGCCCACTGGCGGAGGGATCACTAATATTCATGCAAACTAATAGAATTGAATCTTCATCTATTTCAGCGAATGGCAATCCCACGTTTATTCTGTAAGCTTTGTTCAAAGTGTTCCAGATTTCTGGTGGGACCTTTGTCTGCAGGGGACAGGTCCCAGACGTGTGCAGTATTCAAATTGTTTCCTTTATGTTATTTGGCTTTATTTTATTCTAGGCTTGCGTGGATAATCTGGATCTGAAATTTGATTGTCTATGGAAGTAATGGAAGTAGGAGGTGGAATAAAAGGAAAGATTTTTGGCCAAATACAAATGAAATTTGCTGTTGAATATGAGCCACATTACCCACAAACAAATAAATGTCTTCAAAAGCAAAGAACTACAATCCTCACAAGAAGATATCTTGATACTATCTTCTATCCAAAAAACCTTGGCATTTTTAAAATGTAGGAATAAAACATTATGAGCCACTCAATTACACTAATTGGCTATGTGACACTTATCCATGTATTGTTCATTGTTATAACAATTAAAAAGCTAGGTGTATGTTTGTTGGCTTCCATTAAGTTCTAGATTTGAGACACAATAATTCTATTTTTCTATTTAATGCATCTCAACATTATTCTCAAGACTTTATGACAGAATGTGATATAAACCTATTACATATTTGAAATCCCAATCAAGTAGGAGATTAAGCCAGAACTCTGAAAGAAATCAATCTGTCCAACTGGTTGTGGGTATCTCATAATCTTACTTAATCTCACCTCATATCTTTCAAATGTGCATCTTCTTTTTATCTTATCTCAAAGTATTAGATTTGTGCCTCCCATCAACTTACTGTGTGATTTGTGTAAAGTTTTATTTCTTTTTAGTGAACATGTAATTTGATACATTGTTTAAGATTTTATTGTGTTGTTGATTTGAGAATTCCAATTACATTTTCCTTTAACATTTTAATGTTTATTCTAACAGTAACTTTTCACGCCTTTTACCATGAAATAATCATGGTCTTTCCATTCTACTCACACAGCCTTCCTCTTCCTCACAAATTTAAATACTTGCCAAGGGGCATCAAATTTTAACATTAATTAAAAAGTTGCATGTTTCCATTACATTTTGTTTAAATTTTTGCGTAAATTAAATTTGTATCTTTTTTAATCTTAATGTTCCTTTTTTCTGATATGATATTTCAGTCATGTTTAAATTTCCTTTTTTAAGCTTAAAATTGTAAATTTAAGTCTTGTCAGTTTGAAAAATAATAAAACAGTTCTAATGCAAACTATAATGATATTTAATTCATGTATCTGCCCTCTTTTTAGTGGTATTTCTCTTCATGCAAACTTTGATTTTAAGCTAAATGAAAACATCATTTATTTATACTAGATCCAAACGGTATTTGATCTGTATCGATGGTAGTAAATCAGAGGACCATTTTCCATAGCAATCGTTCATCTAGACACATCTAAGAGACTTGCTAATGCAGCCAAATATAAATATATCAATTTGAGTTATGGATTTATATATTTTGTTGTCAAGGGGACGGAGGTTGTCCGGGTGACCTGAGGGGATTTATACAGAGGTTTCAGGTTTTGTTAGGTTTAACCTGCGGTGTCAGATTCCCCATTTATGACCTGTTTCAATTAGCTTATTTGGCGACATTCCATCGCAAGGTGTAGAAGCACCTTGCACCTTGTACTGATGAGGAAGTGTCCCACAATGCACCTCTCTGCATACATTAAGCAGGGAGGGCTAAAATAAATCAATGGATGAAAATTATCATTATTATACAAAGAGAACTTGATAGTTAATAGTTCATTTTTTGAAAAAGATAATAATTAATTTTTTTTAAAGAGAGTCATAGAATTTAGCCAAGATTGACCTCATGTGCCTTCCTCTATTAAATTATAATTAAAAGGTTAAATGTTGAGGAGTAGATATTTTACCAGGAACCATCCCTATTACATATTATATCCTATTTTTTATTCCCTCAGGTGTTCTTGCATTTATGGCAGGCATGCACCACAACTGCTCTACACTTTGCCCATTTCTAATATCTCAAGTGAATATATCTGCTGAACTACCTCAAATGACATTCTTCATGACTAAAATATCCTTACTCTTGCGTTATGTCATTGGATCAATTCAGCAAAACTTAACTAACATACATATTCACTTGCAATATTCTCCAAATCATTAAAAGTGTCTTCCTGACGCAAAATTCTAGGGCAGCAATATTTGCTGAAAATGATTTCTGAAATGTGCAGTATTATAATTATAATTATAACATGGAAATGACTAAAATGTAAGCAAATTTAATCTATTATTTGGATTTGTTCAAGATTGCTTGATGTAAAAAATAAAGTAATCTTAACTTTATAATTGATGGGACAGGAAAATGAAGCTCAGATTATGTCCGTCTCATGTGATGTCTGGTAAAATGTAACAATTGTTATAGGAACAGAAACAGTAGGATGAAAAACAAAACCCAGACAACACAAAGCTACATCCATGATAATAATAAATATGAAAATACTGGTTTCTGACATTGCTCTGTATTTATGCATGAAGTATGAATTAAATCAAACTAAATCAATCTTTGAGAATAACAGTGACAATTTTTTTACATTTTTTAGTTACAGGTTCTTTGACACTCAAAGCTCCTACTGGTAAATTATTTTCATATTGTACTTGAATGCATTATATTATTTGAAAAAATTATCAATCATGGAACTTATTCTAAACATAATCATTCCTGGCCATAAAATTAAACGGACATACAGGTATATCAGTATTCTGTGTATCAGGAGTCCAAATAATGTGGTGAGAGACTCATTCTGGCGATTCCCTCTTGTGGAATTCCGAGTGTTTGACGGACTACACCAGAGTGCCTGAAAGGAGCCTCCACTTGAGTGGTGCGAGCTACATAAGCACACCATCAGCTACACAAATACCCAGCCGAAATCTCTTAATAAGCTATCTGCCTCTGCAATCTGATTTAATAACTCAGCCATGAAATTACCTCCCACGTTTGATTTATGCATCTGCTCAAGACTTGACTTTGTGTGCATGATATATATATAGCTTGTGTACAAAATATTTATATTGTTTATAAGTTTACTGAGATTTCAGATAAAAGTTTTGTATTCTAGAACAACTCTAGTACCTTGAAACTGGGAAGTATTTTCACTTTAAAGTCTAAATTACTTGACACAAAAGATTTCCTTGCACTATATGAAATTCAGGGAATAAAAAATGTTTATATTGATAAAAAATACTTCAATATTGAAGAATCAATCATATGGTTTTTCTTGACATCAGTTGATATTGCATGATGTACAAGAGCTATTTCTAGAGCCCCTCGGGTCTTAGAATATACCAATTAGAGAAGATGCCTGATATGGTTCTGCTGCATGAATAAGAAAAGTGCTGCAGGAGCAAGTCTTAATTAACCAAAGAAAAAGACATCAAGGTCTGCCAAAGTGATATCCTGTTTATGTTTAATTCAGTTCAAATAATATTTATAAAATTGAAAAATCTGATTTTTTTGTTCAGATTAATAGCAATCTAAATTTAGAAGTAAATATCAATTTAATTACAGAAGTCAAATTGAGTTTCAATCTGAATAGTCACAACATTTAAAAATATATATATATATGATTTTGGGCAAGTTGAGAAATAATTGTTCTCTTGCTGTTTCTCAACATCTGTTTTGTGGTATATAACAGGAGAAAAAAAAACATACTTCTGACAGAATGTTGACTCACAGAAGGTTAAAAGGTTATGAATTGTTGGGGTAAAAAGATACTTGGTGTATCTAAATATAGTGTAAGAGGATGGCATGGGGGTAGTTGGTTTTGTGATTAGAAAGAGGTCCAAGTTAAAAAGATCTAATTACATATGTCCCAAAAGCATCATAAATTGCAACAATAGGTTTAACCTTTGTATCTATTCTGTAAGAAGATAGAGCCTCCAAGCTTAAGCTGTCCAGCCTAGTGTGTTGGTATTTAAACCAAAATGTCAGGTAGTCTCATGAGAGATGCTATATAAGGTAGATATGGACCTTGGCCCGGCTTCCTCTCACAATCAGATTGCTTCTATGGTCTTCCATTTTCTATGAGTACACATTAATATACTGCACAACCCCCCCTACATCCTTGTCTATGACGGGGTAGTGTGGACCAGGATTTCTATCATGACAACCCGGTACTATTACTATGCATAGTTTTTCTTCATTATTGTCAAGGACTTGCTAATGCATTTTATAGCTTCATACTTTCCAAAAAACATTTATCTTTTAAAATGGATGCTAAAGTAACGATGATTTACATTTGGGGTTAAGCCCCTCTTGTGCCTGATAATATGTCAAGCATGCTTGACCTCTGACCTGTGTCGTATCCAGATCGTCCTATCTTTATTGCACCTTGTCAGCAGCAATTAGTTCTTGATGGGCTATGGGAGAAACATGACAGATTATGTTCCGTCAGTACAAACTCCCTCGATGAAAATCTGCAAGTAATTGCCACAATACTGCCCCTGAAGATGGTCAAATCTACAGTACTTTTTATATGAGGCAGGTTTACTTTCTCACCCGATGACCTCCCCATCCCCCAGTCCCAAGGTCACATCCACAGTGTAAAGACAACTTTGGGAACTACTGCAAACCTGTAAAATGAAGCTGCCTTGCTGCCAATATACTTTTATAATTGAAATAAATTTTCTGTGCAAGTTATCTTTTCAAAATACACAACATTTATGTTTTCCTTCATGAATTGGAAGTTTTTGATGAATGCTAATATATCATTGTGTCTAATTTCTGGGCTAAATTCTAATGTATCTAGGGATGCTAATTATTTTTTCCACTGCCACTCGATGTGCAGCACAGCCCCTCATGGCTTGGAAAATGAATTAAAAGATAAAAGACATAACTACCAATTTTATATCATATTATCTTTTACTCATCTTAAGTTACTTCCATTATTCTCTAACTTAAATCTCCAGAGAAATTAAAAATAAGACAACAAAATATTACCATTTTTTCTCATAATTTAAAATGTGTTTCAGTAAGGACAAAACATAGTCTCATTTTAAAACATGAACATAATCAATAGATACATCCTCACAATATGTATCTTAGTATCTTAGCAAAAAATACTATTTGTCTGTGAATGACATTTCTCAATTACTCAGTGAAAATAACAGGAACAAGTTAATCTTTCATGTTACTTTTTACAGGTAAAATGCACTCAAGTTGACATTAATAAGCTCTGTATAATAAAATATCAAAGAATGAAATGCCAGAATTTTGTAATTAGATAAGATTGTGATGTGACAATCAGATGTAAAGAAAAAAATGGTTACACAGACAAATATCCCCAGAAAGAACAGGTATTTAGCCCGAATGTACATCTGGTTACTAATTAACAACAAAAAACTTGCTTTTCCAGCATTTGCTAACCCAAGCAGTAAATCTGCAAATGTGTTCTTTGTGACTGGAATCAATGGCAGTACCAGTAGTATAATACCAGTTGCAAACTAGACAATGCATCCTTGAGATGTTCTGTGGTATGACAAATGACTAGCATGCAATAAGACTATAAACATGGTTCACAAACACACATTTATGAATTTTCCGATGTTAAATGTTTTAATGGCTTTGTTTACCAAAACTGTGTTTCCTTAAGCGTGATCTGTTGTTTCCATGGAAACAGGACCCTATTCATCACAAAATTGATAAATACTAAAGAATGATACATTTATAAGCATAATGAAGCTGGAGTGTAAGTGTAAGCCCTGATTGAAACCAAATTGATATCATATTCTGAGGAAGCAAGCATCCAGAATAATATAAACTACACATGAATTCATTTCCTTACAAACTGAACTTGTATTTGGAGAAGACAACACAAAATCCATTTTCTGTCTGTTGGTAGGTAAGGTTACCTGTAAATTGGATAAATAAATTCATTCATCAAGTCAAAGTTGGCCGTGTATTGACAGACAAGGTTCAACTTCACCTGTGCCTCACATGTGCTTGTCTGCCTTGTGCAACAATGCCATACTGTTGCTTCTCTGCATTGCTGTATCATATTGTGTTTTTCAATCAGACCATCGAAGCTGCAGTGAAGGGTAATACCCGCAGTGCAGTGTTTTGTCGTGAAGAATGTCAACTTGATCCTAATTCCTTTATGTGCTCCGAATCTAATCATCCTGGGACTTTTGTAGCGTGGCCAACATTTTTCTCCCAAGGGTGGCCATTGTTAAGTCTTCATTTCCGGTGCCAAGCAAATTATGCTGACAAGAATTTTGATGTCCTTCACAAAAAAATTCCTTGACATTTGGATATAAAAGCTACGTAGAGCACTATTCCCTTCAAGAACATTTCAGTACAAACAATCATACCTGTCTTAAATTATTTTAATGCTATTTTGTATAAATTAGAAGTGGCCTTGTGAATTCTAATATATGAATATATTCAAACCTATTTAGAATAGATTATTTGATGAACCATTGAAGTATCTTATAGTGCCCTCAGGAGTTCTAAATCGGCAATGTTGTCTGCAAGTCCTGCTGACAATCAGATATTCTATGACTTTGGCAGCCTTGAGGTTATTGCTTCCATTATAAGGCTAAAGAAATCAGTCGTCACAAAGCGCTACTGCCCAAGGTACAGTTTCGCCCTTCACCAATGCATAAGTCTCTATTAAATGTAGTTGGGGGCCTCAAATTACAAACTCAAATAACAGAGATTGCATTTTTTCCCTTTATCTACTGTTTCACTTCATAAAGATGGCAAGTCTATACAAAATTCATACTGTGCTGAATTTCTTGCCTTAATTTATGTCGTTGGAATCATCCCAAATCTGTTTTTATTCTCTTGACAAAGGTGGAAATGTGGAAAGAGTTGGAATTTTACACCTAAAATCAGTTTTGGATTAATAATGTTCACTTATTCATTTCTAAAGGCCTTAGGTATGGAGATAAGCTTTAAACCTTACTCCTATTTTACATCCTGTGGCACTTTTTATCACAAAGCATGTTTTAACACAACACATTACTTGTCAAAAAAAAATTTAAGTAAATTTTTACAAGGAGTCATTAAAGAGTATGACTCCTCATAAAGATATTGGGGACTAAATCTTTGTGTTTGTGTTAGAGACTATGATAGCTTAAGGCAAATTAAATCAAGCGCTTTGTTCCACTTGCTATTGGTCCAGTCTTCTTACATATTCACCCCAAAATATTGTCCTGCTATTGGTCCTATTCTCTTATTCATATTTTGTCCTGCTATTGGTCCTGTCCTCTTATTAACAGGCTGTCCTGCTATTGGTCCTGACCTACTACTAACAGGCTGTCATGGTATAAGTCCTCCTTCTATTAACAGGCTGTCCTGCTATTGGTCCTCCTTCTATAAACAGGCTGTCATGGTATAAGTCCTCCTTCTATTAACAGGCTGTCCTGCTATTGGTCCTCCTTCTATAAACAGGCTGTCATGGTATTGGCTTTGTCTGACTACTAATCTTTTTACTGATATTGGTCCTATCTTTATACACTTTCCTGTTAATGGTCCTGTTCTACTTCTAATACATTGTCCTGCTATTGGTCTGCTTTTGCTGGCTGTATATTGTCCTGTACTGATCTTGTCCTCCTACATTTATGTTTTCCTGTCTATGGTCCTGTTCTACTATTATATATAATACATTGCCCTGATCCATATCTACTATTTATAGAGTGTCCTGCTATCAGTCCTGTTCAGTCATTAATGCAAGTCTTGCTACACGTCCAGTCCTGTTACTGGTATCATGTCTACAGACACTCTCTTGTGAAAGAACCACCTAACAATTTTATCTTGCAAATTCAGCAACATAACATGAATTTGTAGGATACATTCAGCCTCACATGAACACAGTCTGGCAAATAAGGTTTTCCTCTCAATAATATGGTAGTGTATATGAAGCATGTGCTCAGCATATGCATTGCTGGGGCCTATTCTGCTCATGCAGACTTATATTTAATTTAGGCCTCATTCTGTGGAATGGACCAAGCCAGGCCAGGACCGCCATCACTGTCACACCAATCAGTAGTCTGGGAGCTCCGGTGCCCTACTTTGGAATATTTCCTGGAAGCATTGAAAAGACCAACTTGTTCTCTGAGTGTTAGCTGGCTGAATAATATGAAGGGAATGAGGATGGCAAGATATTTACTCTGAAAACACCAAAACTGGAAACATTTGTTTATTTTTGTTGTTAAATCAGAGAGATATTAATGTTGAGCTCCCCCTGGTGTAAAAATAATATGCAGGATCCCCGAAAGCATTTGGTGGTACCTAAGACTGTTATCTAGTTATTCCATAAACAATGTTCAGATGCAATTATTTAGTTATTTCCTATGCATATTATGATCCACATTATGTTTCACTTGTTCTTTATGTTGTCATGCATACTGAATAAACTTCGTGTAGATAGTTTTGTAAAACAGAGAGGTTCTACTGAATAACAATTTAATTGAAAATTTTAAACCACAGTCTTGAAAGAAATGATTTATAGTGATACCAAAAAAAGACAAAACAATTTTTTTCTTTTATTGAGCTCTTTGTAAAGCCACCTTCCATTGCATTCATGTCACCGCCTGCTCTGGAGGAGGCCACTCTCTGCTGCATTCATGTCACCACCCACTCTGGACAAGGCCACTCTCTGCTGCATTCATGTCACCACCCACTCTGGACCAGGCCACTCTCTGCTGCATTCATGTCACCACCCACTCTGGACCAGGCCACTCTCTGCTGCATTCATGTCACCACCCACTCTGGACAAGGCCACTCTCTGCTGCATTCATGTCACCACCCACTCTGGACAAGGCCACTCCCAGCTGCATTCATGTCACCACCCACTCTGGACAAGGCCACTCTCTGCTGCATTCATGTCACCACCCACTCTGGACAAGGCCACTCTCTGCTGCATTCATGTCACCACCCACTCTGGACCAGGCCACTCTCTGCTGCATTCATGTCACCACCCACTCTGGACCAGGCCACTCTCTGCTGCATTCATGTCACCACCCACTCTGGACAATGCCACTCCCAGCTGCATTTTCCTTGCCATCATATTTCAACAACAATTTATTCACTTATTTTATGGCCTGGTCTAGTCTTTCAGTCTTGTTGCTTCCATGTATCTTTCTTATAACAATACCTCTACTGTTCACAGACAAACAAGTAATAGTTTTCCCACCCTTCGGTGAGCAAAAATGATACTGATTTGTGAATTCATATTTGATCATGTCACAACAATGTCTATTTATTTCACAGCCACAAAGACAGCAGGGTCAATTGCTTTGGAAGCACCACATTACAATAGAGAATATAATAAATGAGACAGAGGCAGAGAGACATATTATGCACATTCTACAAGGTAAGCAGTGATCACAGATATGATAGGAAGCCAGCTACAATTCTCTCAAATCATCTGCTGTATGGAATTCTATTAGATGGGAGTCAATCTCAGTGATAGTCATTTGATTAGCCCCTACAGTAGACTTGGGCCCATTGTCGCAGTACTCAGCTGGTCATGGGATTGCTTGAAGGAAGTGGTCGGCTCAAGGTGCAATATTGTTAATGTGGAAAATAATCTGTTAAATGTGGCTGGATTACAGCGAGGAGAGAGGTGCGCAGAGTGAGCGGATAAAACTACAGCCAGCAAATTCTTACAACGCACTTAAAATCTGCCATCACCTCTGTAATGTTGGTGTTTTCCCTTTGTTACGGCGATTATTTTCTCCAAAGGAAGTGATAATGGATCTCGCTTTGAGATACAGCAATGCTTTTAAAGATGCAAACTCAGTTTGAAATTGGAGGTGTAGTAAATCTATTAAAAATAGTGGAAAAATGGCTGAAATATTGATTACATTTTAATAAAAAATCAAGAAAGCAAGATTTACACATTTCAGGCCGACAGTCGCTTACTTTTTCAGATATAAACTAGTGTAAGCTTTTGGCGTTGAGTGTTCTTTTGATGCTGCTACGTTAAAAGAAACACTGGCCGTCCCAGTATAGCAGGTGCAGCCCAAGGTCCCCACGGAATATAAGCCTCACATAGTGCCAACACTGTCTTAGGAGGTCCATCACATACAAACCTAAGCAAGGACCAATCTCCTGTGGAAACTTAACCCCTTCTCTTTACCTTAGCATCTTGCAGTGGATAAAACCCACACAACCTAATGGATATAAGACTGCAACATTTGGGTCACCTTGACCATCTGAAGTTTACATAAAAAATCACGAGGCTTTCATGCAAGTATGACAGGTACTAAAAGCTTTCCAGGAAATTATTCAAATCCAATATTGCATCTGACAATTTATTGGTTTCATATGCTAACATTTAAGGTTTCATCATTTCATAGGCATGCACGTATAATGGACCTATCAGTCATTTCTTTTTTACCTTGGTCACATTGTTGAAGATAATTTATTTCTTCTTGATGAAAAATACCTTTTAGGAGTGGAGAGGAAACTCAACAAAACAAGAATAACGTTGTGATGATAAAAGGTGATGAGAGATTTGGATTTTACAGAATTTAATTTGAGAAATCATTTGGAAAATAAATATTAGAAATGAAATTGCTGCCATTATCATTGTTTTAAAATATACATGTGACAGTATAGGATGAACATTGCCAAAGTACTTCAGTTGTATAAAATCTTGAAATTCAAGGAAACCACCGTCACTGGGTTGAAGGGAAACACTGTTACCAGCACCCAATATCAAATGGAAACAATGTTACCAGCACCCAATATCAAATGGAAACAATGTTACCAGCACCCAATATCGAATGGAAACAATGTTAGCACCACCCAATATCAAATGGAAACAATGTTAGCACCACCCAATATCGAATGGAAACAATGTTAGCACCACCCAATATCAAATGGAAACAATGTTAGCAGCACCCAATATCGAATGGAAACAATGTTACCAGCACCCAATATCGAATGGAAACAATGTTAGCACCACCCAATATCAAATGGAAACAATGTTAGCAGCACCCAATATCGAATGGAAACAATGTTACCAGCACCCAATATCGAATGGAAACAATGTTAGCACCACCCAATATCAAATGGAGACAATGTTAGCACCACCCAATATCAAATGGAAACAATGTTACCAGCACCCAATATCAAATGGAAACAATGTTACCAGCACCCAATATCGAATGGAAACAATGTTACCAGCACCCAATATCGAATGGAAACAATGTTACCAGCACCCAATATCAAATGGAAACAATGTTACCAGCACCCAATATCGAATGGAAACAATGTTACCAGCACCCAATATCGAATGGAAACAATGTTACCAGCACCCAATATCAAATGGAAACAATGTTAGCACCACCCAATATCGAATGGAAACAATGTTAGCACCACCCAATATCAAATGGAAACAATGTTAGCACCACCCAATATCGAATGGAAACAATGTTAGCACCACCCAATATCAAATGGAAACAATGTTAGCACCACCCAATATCGAATGGAAACAATGTTAGCACCACCCAATATCAAATGGAAACAATGTTAGCACCACCCAATATCAAATGGAAACAATGTTAGCACCACCCAATATCAAATGGAAACAATGTTAGCACCACCCAATATCAAATGGAAACAATGTTAGCACCAGAGCCTTTTGAGGTATAATGGAAACAATGTCAACAGCATCCCCTCGGACAAAGGGAAACAGTGTCGCCAGCACATTGCCTCCTGGGAAGAAGGGAAACAATGTCACAGCACAGCGCCCCCTAGGTAGAAGGGAAAAAATGTCACCAACACAATGCCCCCTGGGTGGAAGGGAACAATTTCATCACCTTCAAAGACAAAGTCAGATGACAAAAGGGCCACAGTTAATAATACATGCAATTTACATTGAAACCTCTCTCTTGTTTTACCCAAAACTGAATGCTCAAAGATCTTGTGCCCGCAAAAAAATGCCACAAAGGTACCAGTCCCATCACCTGATTTTTTTCACACTAGGCATGGAATAAGCCGCAAGTCTTCTCTCAAAATTGCGGACCTTAGTAATCAATTAAACATCAAATGTTTCAAGTATATGGAAATTCTATGTTTATTTTTAAATTTTGTATGATGCAGAGGATATGTATGTGATTGAGTGCATGGATCGATCCCTCATATCATGGCATTCTGTTCTTCCACTTGCATAAACATTACACATATATCATTGACATGCACTTTGAATCCTGTGCAGCCTGCTGCTATTTCCATTGCCAATGACGTGCTTAATATTGGTCATTCAGTACTCTCATTTCACATTAAAGCAGAAAGAATGGCAATATGATCTTCCATACTTTCTTCATTGCCTGTGCCATGGTAAAAGACACTTTAAACACAATGCATATCTCACATGTCAAGTGGTTTTTAGAATCCTATTTCATGTAGAGGCCCTGGGGGGATTTCAATTGCCTCCTCTACAAAAATAACACAAAGCTTTAACTGCACATAAAATTTGCAAATTTTCTCTGACTTTCATCAAGCATCAATATGTGGATCATTTTGATATTTCATCAAAATATGTACCTGCCAATCAAAGCACAGCTGATTACTTCCTTCCTCTGTGGTGGTCATGTGTGAAAATTTATTGGCAGAATTTAGTCTTTAAACAGAGAAATGCGACCTTGTGATTTATTTCTGTTTCATCAAAAGGACTTGAATCCACCATAGAAAAGTATGCTGAACATTTATTCACTCGCACCTAAGGGCCGCACTACATAAGGTTGTGTTTCATGACATTCTTCAAAGGGTATCACATATATGATTTTCTTTTCTACAAGTCATGCGACATGTATCCACAGTTGCATGTTGTCTGATACAACTAGACCCGGCGCATGAGGTGAATATCAAAGGGTGCATCTCTTTCCACCGTCATTAATATACATACTGTATTCATATTGATTCATTTCCCAGCAAATAAAACTTCGGAGAGACTTTCATAATCTGCCACACCTTCTCATCTATTATGCATATAGCGATGACGTCAAGCAACATTCTATTTCATCCCTTTATCTTGTGTCTGTGACTGAAATTTTGAAGCCATGATCTAAATAATTGACAATTCTCCAGTGTACACTTCTAAGGAATACTCTGACATTTATATATATATATATATAAATAGATATAGGTTGACTAAAATAACTTCATAAATACTTAATTCTAATATAAATTGTGGATATTTTCACAATTTTGTTTATCACATTCTCAATCTGTGCATATTAAATGTTACAAAAAAACCTATTGATTAATTTTGCTTTTTAGTAAGGCACATTATGGTGACAATTATTGTTTATTTCCAGCTTAGTATTACCAAAGGGAATATCGGTAATATATATTCAAAACTGATTGAGTTATGATATGCGATCCTGCAATATTTGCAGTTACATATGATTAAATAACAGTGATCCCCCCTGTGTTGTTTGTCCTACAAAGGCGGCATTATGACTATGATAAACTGTCCCAAAGGGTGGGTTAGATAGCCTTTCACAACTCACACCTTGGAGGCAATTAGGTGACAGTCAAGTCCCCAAACACCCTGCCTCAGGCCCGTCCCACAGACGCTGAAAGCTTTCACCAGCCTATAGCACTCACTTAATTAAATAGACATGAATGGGCATCACAATCAGCCATTTAATGAAATCGGACGAGTGATGTGTTTATTTCTATAGGATTCTATTGTCTGGGGTTACAAGTAATCTCCAAAATGTGGCATATATTCAATCTGTCTCTGAAAATATCAAGCCGTGCAGACACATTCATGCCAAATCAAAACATCAAAATTCCATACCTGTTCAAAACACTGGGCAGCTTGAAAGGGCCATTGGTTATTTTGTGATTATATGAAAGCAGAGTGGTCTAAAAGTGAGAGCCATTTATTGAGGGCGATAAATCGGTTTGCTTCAGTGATTGGCAGGAGTTGGTAAGCATCTTTTCATCCTTGAACACTGGTACTTTCTAGCTTTGGCTTTAAGTCAAAATATGCTTTTATTTCTTTGAAAAAAATTTAAATGTTAACTAATGATATTGCCATTGATTTCATTGAAGGGCCTTGCTTAATCAGACCTGTTATCTCTCTATTTGAGTGCATTTAATGCACAGATTGTTGACATCATTCCAATGTTTACCGTCCTGTCATCTCCACTCATTACAGTGCCTTCCAAAGGCATACATCTATACAAGATATGAATTTAGAATTCCAACGAATATATATATATATATATGTCATTTTGGACATAGTTATAATCATATCTTAACTATACATACATTAAAGAGATTAAAGTAGGCAATGCTTAATAAAATTGAGTGAAAAATATAAAATGGAAAACCTTAAAATATATCATGAAATAAAGTAAAATATAAGAAATTATAATAAGAGGACAATATACAGGTGTAGGAGAAACTAACATATGGGTAATCCCATTGCTATCGAGTTTGAAGTACTGTTCAACACTGATTTATAATTGTCAATTAAAGAGTGTTCTATTCTGAGGAGTACATGGGGATCCTCTTTTTGTATTTTTAAAAAGGGAAATATTTTAAAGTTCCCCTTGCCACAAATTCGCAAATGTCCTGACACTGGGCAATTTTGATAAGATGGATTTGATATATATATATATCAAATCAACATTTCTCTTTTGATCTTTTTTTTATAAATGCACAACAGTAAAATGCAGACTGGTGACTGCGTATGTTATCAAATTGTTTATTTCTCACAAACAACATATTTGTAAATATCAGAAGAATTAATCTTTAAATAGGATTACATTGGTGAAGATCTTAACGATAGTTTGATTTTGTTTCCCCCCACCAGGACAGACCTAGTTCTCACGGTGGGAGTTTGGGGCCCAGAACATACCATTTGATGTATATATTTCATCATAGAGCTTTGCCCACATACTGTACAGTGTCCATAGGATTATCTTGCCAGAGGAATAAATTCTATGTTCCTGAGCCATTTAATTGCTGAGTTGCTAGTTCTTTACAAAATTAGTTCACTTTTGCTTATTTTATTGCCTCTTATGATGTTAATAGTATGTGTAAACAGTTTGTTCTTGGTCAGATTTAATAGAGACAGTTTGTTTATTTGAATTGCCTGTGTCCAAATGGATAAGATAAACAATGAACTAACGATAAGTTTGAAAAAAAATGCTTTGCTACATAATTTTTTGTTGATATATTTTAGAGTAATAAATGAGAAGTTTGGCAAGACAGAGAAAAAGTATTCCATATGGAACAAGCCAGGACTTTTTCTTGACATAGAAAGTTCGTCTCTCCACATGTTGCCAATTGCTGTTGGTTGAGTCAAGTCCTCTTTCCAGGTAACATAAGATAATGGCATAAAACCATTGCATGCAATGCTTGATTTGTTACCGCGCATCTGT
The DNA here is from genome assembly GCA_949316495.1 of Amphiduros pacificus. NCBI lineage: Eukaryota > Metazoa > Annelida > Polychaeta > Phyllodocida > Hesionidae > Amphiduros > Amphiduros pacificus. The sequence continues at coordinate 19,762,933 of OX439004.1, read as the reverse complement.
CCGGCTTCAGGTTTTCTTTACTGAATCAAAAGTGTCTCTTCCATATAAGGAAATGGGCTAGACATGCTATTTTTAGCTGCATAAATTATTAATTTCTTCCACTGCATCATACATGGTGGAAAACTCCCATTATGTTTCCCGCCCCTCTAGCGGAGCCTACTGGTGACAACGGTCTGAGTGAAATGTATCCTTTGTTCACGAATACAATGAAGAATTCAATCAGTGAGATACATTACCAATATATGTGATATTTACAATGTGAAGTAATCCTACATTTTGCACAATAAAATATGCATTGGAATATGGCACACCTAATAAAAATCAGTGACCATGATCATTTGGGACACCTTCCCACAATCCAACATTACCCAGAAATCTCTTCTCTCTTGATTTCCTAGCCTATCCATTTTGCCAGCTAATATATCTCCTCCATCAATGTTTTACTCGATGACAATATTTCATGGTGAACAAATTCAATTGTATCGTCAGCGAGCTGTCAGTGAGTTTGATGTACTTTATGGAGGGCTAATGGCCTACTGCTTTATGCTGTACTGCTCAAAATCCAGCAATTTTTGCAAGGATTGTATACTCTAAGACAATTTTTTTAGCAATTTGCACAGATTCCAAAAAATTATAGAGGCATATGCTAAAGGGTGTAATTCTTTCCATTCAATTGCCTGTGAAATTTGAAATGTCATTGTGTAACCATGCTTTTTAAGTGTAGCAGATATTTTCACGTTTCCCTACCAGGATTCCATAATAGCTTTTCAGAGAAGCCGCACCTGATATTGTTATGCGCATTCTGTGACATTCACTTTACTGGCAGAAATGTGATTCATGCCAGGCCAATGACGCTTAAATTCTATGCCAATCATCTCTGTTGCAAGTCATAATTTCAAGATGTCATAAAAAATGCAATATTACAAGATGACTTCCATGATTTTTATGCAATTCGTATGTAATCTTAAACACTCCATATGGTAAGCTTCATGACACAAAAAAATCTTTGCTTTTCAACTAATCATTTTATTATTATCTGAGACCAAATTTCTATTAATTCTTCAGGAATTGATAATGATTTTGAAGCCATGTTGAATGAAAGGTCCTCGGGCGTTGTGGAAAGATAGAGCAAGATTTGTACGCAAATGCAACATTTCAGGAACCTTAATTAAGCTTGGATAGAGATGAAGACCTTAGTTTTCTTTGAATATTGTGCCAGGATAAAGGATGTCTCATTTCATCTCATCTTTGAGGTAATCACAATTACTAGGGCGTCACTTCCCCGCAAACATGAAACACAAAGCATATGCCACAGCAGCCAAGTTTAATCTCTCGCAAGGGCTTGTATTACGAGGGACATCTCAAAAGCCATTCACTCCTTTACCCATCCCTAATTAGTATCCTCACTATTGGCCACAAGAGCCTTGTGAGAACATATGCAATTTTAATGAATGCCATATCATGAGGGCAACTGACCAAAATGAACAGCTCAATCCCCGTCACGTAATTTTCAAATAAAAAATGTCCAAAATCTGGTTCATAATTAATTTATTACTGAATGACTAACCTTTACTTACCATTTTGCAATTGTTACAATTGTTAACTACAGGATTGATGAATGAAATTACACTCCAAATTTAACATTCCATCAAGCTTTAAATAGGTAAAATATAGCTCGATCTAATGCATGCAGTCTTTTTTTTCACAAAACAACACAACAAGTATCAATGGACCTAAAAAAAACTTTGCATGCATTAAAATGGCAAGGGGGGAAATTGCTTGAAATGTACTCACCAGAAATAGGACGATCTGACTTAAACCCACCACCGGGGAAACAGGAAAAAGTGTGGGGCGGTTGCGTGAGTAGCTGCCTCTATTCCGGGATTGTCTACGTTGTCCGACTTAGAAGTAACGAAGTGCTGCGCTGTTCCGTAAGTCTCTCCTGTCCCGTTTATCTGCTACCTGCTCTCTCTCTCGTTCTCTCTTCTTTCTGGCTGATGGATCTTGCCGCTCTGCTATAGGCCTGTAAAGGGGAAACGGACGAACATTCAGGCGATATACAATTTAATGTGGCAATGCTGAGTGGGTGGGGCCAATGCATGAATATGTAAGTGTGTAATGCACGCACATCAGCCACTAGGTTGCTATGTTTCTCTGCATCCGCTGATGGCACTTTCAAGTGGATTAATTATTTATGTATGTGTCGTGGGCCACTGGCACAAAATTGTTCAGGTGACAAATTGTTATCTTATCATAACCTGATCAATACACAGCATAAAATTCATTAATCATATCAAATCAACATTTCTCTTTTGATCTTTTTTTTATAAATGCACAACAGTAAAATGCAGACTGGTGACTGAGTATGTAATCAAATTGTTTATTTCTCACAAACAACATATTTGTAAATGTCAATTTGAAGAATTAATCTTTAAATAAGATTACATTGGTGAAGATCTTAACGATAGTTTGATTTTGTTTCCCTCCACCAGGACAGACCTAGTTCTCACGGTGGGAGTTTGGGGCCCAGAACATACCATTTGATGTATATATTTCATCATAGAGCTTTGCCCATTCACAGCGCTTGTGCTAGTCCCACATCACTGGGTCACCATGGCAACCATAATACAGTCATTTTCAAATTTGCGATGAAAATAGTCGGAGGTTTATCATAATTCCTCCCACTCAGTGAGCACCTATACCACTCGTGAACAAACAGGACCTGCTGGGGGACGCACAGACTATTACCCAAGGACTTAACACTTAATGAGGCAACCTTCAATCCTGACTCCATGAAAATGGAGTTCATCGAATTGTGGCATTCTATATACATTGTGTCCTGCAGGCTACAGGCTATATCATTATTTCCATTTTCGTACTCCATAAATTAATCCCTTTTCACATCTTTGACTGCAAGCAGATTAAATTTTCATTAAATGTAATGTCTGTGGAATAGTTCTCTCCTTCATCAACTTATAATATAATGATGTAGTTTCATCACTTTCTGCATCAAAGCAATAAATGACAGATACAATTTAAGCTTATGACAACTTAGTGAAGCCAATTTTCTCAAATTATTATTTCATGAATTCCATGGAAAATCTTTATTAAACTCAGTCCCAAATTTAAAGATTGAATAACAAATATTTTTATTCAATCCATGACATCACAATGACATGTTGGCAATTAAAATAAAATATCCTGAACATTAAAATATCTCACTGCATGACTGAATTTTAAAAAATTATTCAGATAAAAGTGCCCCAGAATCTATGACAACAGAAAACACATTATAAATTAATAGTTTTGTTGAGAATTGTAAGATGTATTTCTAATAGCATAAACTTAACTTAGTGTTCTCAAATCACCACTCCCTGGCAAGTCCAGATAGTCCAGTTCGTGGAACATGCAGAGTTACTTCTGTTTCAACTAATGAAATGTTTGGTTCCTAATGAACTCTCAGTTAATTGGGTTCAACTCAGTCATTCAAACTGGTTTGACTTGGTTTGTGCAGTGGGCTACTGATGTCACTGATTATCTGATTATTGAGGATTGCTCTTATTGGTTCACCAAAATATAGATTTTGTTTGTTTGTTTGTTTGGGGCTTTACATCACTTTCAACATTATTTCGGTCATTCCGTGATGAGACCTTCTTGTAGCAGATATAGTGCTGCCTCAATGAATTGTCAATTCGCAGGTCCTTGACATGACCACCCACCCGGTCACAGATTTACAAGGACAACGGGTTAACCCTTCTCGCACGGGCCTCAGCTCATGTGTGAAATTGTATCATGAATTCAACCTCGCCACAGCCTGGGATCGAACCCACGACCTTTGGATCACCACAGAGGAACTGGTGCTAATCAGCTGGCACTCTAACCAACTGTGCCACGGCCCGTGGCCTCCAAAATATAGAACAGGGAAATGTTTTTATGTCTATGGGTAAAAGGTATATATTTTCTTTATTCCATATCATCCAAAGAACAATCAAGCTTTTTTAGGAGATTAAGATATAATAATGCATGAAAATAAAATATGAATCACCACAAAACACCTATCACAACTTGCTTGATTGGTGCATTGGGACACGAACTAGAGAAAATCATTAACAGACGGAATAACAAAATTTCTTCCCCCTCACTGCAAACGCTATGCTTTAACATAAAACATAATACAACTGTATATATAAACATGAAAACTCCTTATAAAAAATATTTAGCTGACTTGCTGAAAATTCATTGATTTTCTGGTTATATTATCACTTTATCAGTTTCACAAGGTTATTAATAAATCTCAAGTTTTTTCAAAGACTTTCTTCAAACTGCACATTGGAAATCAAGGAGGAAATTCATGACCAGATTTTCTGGCATAAAAGTTTAAACATAAAATTGAACACTTTGCTGAGATAATACATAAACATAAATAGAATTCTTGGAGCTCTGAGTCAATCATCAAAAGTGAGATTTCAATGGCTTCCCATGTTGATAAACCATAATATATATATATCATAAAATGCAGAAACTATTCAATATTCCAGCTTCTGTCTCAGCCTGGGACATGCCATCTTGATATCCCACTTAAATTTAAGGAAATTTGTTATTTTTCTCTTGGTAATTTCATTTTGTTGTATATTTAATTTTGTTGTATATTTAATTGTTTGCATGGTTGGGAAAATGTTAAAATTAGGTTTCCTTCGCAGATGGTACTGCATTGTCAAAATATCATGTTTCTTGGCCAAATAAACTTTTTCAGGTCCAACGACTTTTTATGTTATATATTTTATAACTAACCTACAACCTTCAGTTGAAATAATTGGATATATCTGATCCATATGACATTTAGGTCTGTATTTCCCGTATTTTCATCCACACTTTTTCATCTGACATGAATGTGCACATTTTTTTAGAACGTTTATTAAATTATAACAATCTCAAATTTCTTGTTAATATTAACAACATTTTCATTGACAAAAAAGTTTGAAGAAACTTTCAAGTTAACATCTAAGTTTGTCTGCATATTAGATTGTAACAAGCAGCAGCTTAATTAGATCAGTGTGCAAATATTCAAAAGCTTGTTTAGGGGTTGTGGCAGGTTTACAGAGCCCCTCAGATTCAGAACTGATTGAGGTACCTTCAGGAGATGCAGGAAAAAAGTATGAAAGATATGCAAACAACAGCTTCTTATTGGATTTAATACTGATTTACTACAAAACACTATGATGCTTTTGAAAATTATTAAAATGTCTTAACTGTGTCTGTGTATGTAACAATTGATATCAAGACATATCATAAACCACAATTCAACAGTGAATAATGCCTCAAATACAGGAAATCAGATGTGGCCAGAATTCTGCCAATCTTCTAGATTTTCTAGACAGATTTTATTGGCAAATATTTTTGTTGTTGTCAAAACTGATACAAGGTATTTATGCATGTGTACAACTGATTTTTAAGCTATTTTATGTCTGGTACCATTCAAAGCTCTCCAACCCCTGAGGACAGATGTTTTTTCTTTAAAATATATTCATAAGGGCAGCTTGATAAAACAGAGATATGGAACCTTAAAGTTATGTAAAGGATGCCATTTGGATAACATTATATACATTCCACCTGTACCCAGAAACAGTACATTGATTATGGTTATAATATATGAATTCTCATAACTGCATAACCCACAAAGGTGTCACAGAAATTCTGAATGTGTTCTCTCTTGAGTATTGATTGTGTTGGAAACACTATGGATGCAGCACAACATCAGGTGCTGCATGGCAGTTTCTCCCAATTTTCCATATATTTTTTGGATAGTACTGACGTATTTCTAGCATGCAGTGGAGATGCTGACACGTCTTAAATATGGTTAGCTTAAGATGTCGGCACGTGGCGGTGATGATACTGCCTGAGAACAGCAAAAACAGGCACCGGTCCAAAGCATCCACCAAACAAGGTAATTCAAATCTTAGAAGAATACTTTAGTGATGGGTCTATTATCAGTAAATTGTCATTAATACAAAGCTGAAGATTTCAAGATTTCTTCTTGGATTTTAAACTTAGTCATGTGGCTAATGTTGTGTATGTAGATTTAAGATCATTTGACCTGAGATAATAACATCAAGGTTACTCATTTTCAATACACTTTTCATGATTTATGTTATCAAAATATTATTGTTTGAAAATTATTTTTTGTTCATTCTAAAATACAGAAGAATAGCTTAGAAGAGATTGGATTATATGTGTCTCCATTCAGAAGAAATGAATTAAAGGTTTTACTTCTGATATTCTAGTTAAAGGTATTGAGCATAAAACCTGTAATTTTGTGTATAAAAAGCATATATACATACAAACTTCATGAGATGTTGAAGTTTAACATCAAGTAATATAAAATAAGATGCAACAAGAATAAGTTCCACTCTTAAACAGAGATCTGCCTCAGCCAACAGTTGCACGTGATGGGTAAACAAGGGTGACATAACTTTCTTTGACCTCAGATGAGGCTCAAATTAGGGTTGCACTGTTTGATGTCATTCTGGGACTATTCAAATGACAATAACTTTCATGATATCTTAAGCATATTGCCATACTCTAATGACATTATTTTACCTTTCAGTGCCTCTATGATAACATTCCACATAAAAAATAACTTTGGATGACATTGTTGCCAAATGTTAAAACATGAAAGAATTCATAAGTTCAAGACTTCTCTGCCAGAAATATCTGAAACAAAAATTCCAGTCAAGTCAAATTACAACTGAATACATTTTAGAACAATTTGAACACCAACCCTAATCTATGTCCTTTTCACCTATAAAGTGTAACTTTATCCCTAATGTGTGACTATCGATACTAATCGTTCATCCCTAATGTGTTACCATATCCCTGATTTATGACCATTCCTTATAATGTATATTACATACAGACCATTCTCAGTTATCAATCCATAATCATTCTACTTGACTGTGTTCAACCCTGTGTGATGGCCAGACCAATTATCGAACTCCGTCCTGATTTGTCTCCTGTCATTATTAGGTCAATGAGACAATTGTGATCACTGTAAACCAGCCACTGTGATGTCAGAGATGGATTAACAATCCATGGTGAATCATTTTGTCAATTAAGGCCAGTGTCATACTGGTTTGAAACGATCTGATGCAACTGTTTCATAAACTGAAAATTTGACATCACATAAAAGGCAGTTTAAGTATGCATGATGTTTTTCTTCCATAAGCAAACATACCTGACTTTGGAGGTTAAACATGGCAGTAACTTGAATGGCAAGAGCAGCGAATGCATTCAAACTTACTGGGTTGATGGGAAAATCATTTCTGATTGCTGAAGCCAAATTGTTAAAGCATTTAAACCAAGATGGGTGAAATTTGGTTTAGTATTCCATCTCTTAGGGGCTGGACATGTAATGTAGATTACTGACTTGATCATAGAAAAAGGGAGTTGAAGTGTGTAGAGTAAGGATGTTTTTGTGTAGATTAAGGAAATCTGTCAAAAAAGCAATGTCCTACAGAAACCCAACAAGTTTGGAGCTTGGGGTGGGGGCCATTAGGCCATTAGTTTTGCTGTAAATGATATGTACCGATTTTGTCCTGTATATGTAGTGATTTTGTCCTGTATATGTAGTGATTTTGTCCTGTACATGTAGTGATTTTGTCCTGTACATGTAGTGATTTTGTCCTGTACATGTAGTGATTTTGCCCTGTACATGTAGTGATTTTGTCCTGTACATGTAGTGATTTTGTCCTGTACATGTAGTGATTTTGTCCTGTACATGTAGTGATTTTGTCCTGTACATGTAGTGATTTTGTCCTGTACATGTAGTAATTTTGTCCTGTACATGTAGTGATTTTGTCCTGTACATATGTACATGTTGTTATCTTGTCCTCTATATGTAGTGATTTTGTCCTGTACATGCAGGTTTATGGAGGCATATTGTGATACAGAGCAGGCCTCTAATGGATTAATGTCTTCACAGCTGGGTTCTTACTTTGTCTCTTTTGACAGCTCCCCTAGAACTGCTGCATGACAATGTTCAGTACATTGTCAGATTTTTTGACAAAAACTCTTTAAGAAATGATTAACACATCATTTCATTCTGACTGCAAAAAAGGGTATAACTGCTTGATGCAAATGTCAATAAATATGATTTTGAGCAAGATTTACTGAAAAGTTTGTCCAATCCATTTAAAAGGCGTTAATGCCATTATATATTTACTTATATATATAAACTTTTGTCATGTCTTGGAAATACTTTTAAATATTAACCCCAATGAGTACTATCCAATACATTCTTAAAATGTTCAATTAAATAGGAAGGAATATAAATTTGATGGATGATGTTTTCCTGTGAAATATAGACCTGTTCTATTCAATTTCTTGTGACTTTAACTTACTAATCTTATAATGATTCATATTTTCCATTACTCAGCCGTGTTTTCCTTTTAATTCTGTCATAGCTGCTATTACAAATGCAACAGAGAATCTTGTTTCCATAATGCCTCAGTCACATTTGCACCGGGCGCCGGCCGGGCAGTAACAATCGGCCGACTTCCCAGTCTGCCGGGCGCCGGGGAGTTTATAAGCAAGAATCTGAGAGATGCCGTAGCTGTGGTCACATTATTAAAGGGCACCACACGGCACGTGCAAGACTGAATGGCACAGACGTCTGTAGGATATCTGAAAGACGTCTAGATCATTGACAGACGTCTGTGGGATATCCTAAAGATGTCTGTCACATTTGACAGACGTCTGAAAGACATCCTAAAGACGTCTATGATATATCGCAGGGAGCCCGTGGGATCATCTGACGATGGTTTATGAACACATGAAATTAATATAATCCTATTTTCACCGCACGATGCCACCGGCAGCCCTAAGATAATCTGCCGATGTCCCTGCGGGACACTGCCGGGACCCTGCCGTGCACTTTAAGATGATATTTGCTGATAAGACATCGGGGAAATGCCGGCAACTTTTATGTGGCAGCTTAAAGTTCCCGATGACCCGGCCGACGTCTTAAAGATGCCCAATTGTGGCCGATGATCTCCCGGTGCCCGCACGGCAATCTGAAATGCCTGCCGATTTTGCAAAAAATACCCATCGGCCGGGCATCTTTACTGAAATCGGCGCAAATGTGACTGAGGCATTAACAAGGAAAGCATCATCACATCATTGGATCAATATAAGACCTCCATGTCTGTGGTGGGAAGGAAAGTGGTGAATTTCCGCAAAATTCATTTTTGAACAAACTGGAATTCAATGTGCACCTAGCAGTTTTTTTCTTTCCTTTTTTTAATTTTGTTTTCTTTTCTGTTTTTTTAGTGGTACACCTGGAAGTTTTCAGTTCACTTCACAAAGAGAAGGTTCAGAGGCAATGAGAAACAAGACCTTCTTTTCCAGGCCTTACACTGTGTGCAACATGTACGCCTAAACTTACCTCAAGTTGCGCTGCATTCACTTTGTTTCCACCATAATCAATGCCCAAGAACGAAAACATCCAACATTTCACATAAGCACTGTTTCTGTGACACCTTTGTAGGTTAAATATTTATTGTGTTCCATTGTTTCTTTTCTTTACGCAGGAAGACATTGTCCTGGTATTGGATATACCTTTTCTGAAAGTGTCTGGTTTCAAGACAAAATATGAGTTTTTAATTTGCAACATGTTTAATGCAACAACCTGAATATATAAAAAAAGAAACAGAACATATTCTGGCAAAACTATAGCAAGATACTGAACTTGAAGTAAAATGAAACCCCATCTTGTCATGGGTCTCTGTATTGTAGATTATGTCCAGAAAAGCCTGGAATAAATCAAACTGAATAGACCAAGAATATGAAAATAAATAACCCCTGATACATTAAATGACATCCTTTCTTGGTGGTATCCATTTAAGATGCTAGTTAGCCTTGTGCTCCCACCTCTTCAGGTTTCACATAAGACTTACGAATAAGGTCACCTAGAACTGAGTTATTTTCCACCTAGATTATAAAATATGTTTTTGTTTTTTTAAATAATTTTCTATACAAAGAAATGTGCCACAAAATACAGACTGGTAATATTTTGGACAAAATGCTGCAACACTTAGGTCTAAATATAGGGGAAAAAGTCTTATTGACATTATCAAATGAAACAAACTTTTTTTTCAGCATGATTGATCATGTCAAAATCACTCTTGAATACAGTACTTAATTACATGAGGAACCTTACATTTCCATCTTATTTCTCCATTGTATTTCTTTCAGATGGTGAATATGAACTACACTGGATTAACTAATGTGTTGAAAAATGTGACAAATTCTCATACAATATTTTGCTATGTTATTTGTCTTCTGCTACATTTGTCTCGGGGATATAGAAGTCTGGAAGGATGCCCAGTGATATTTTGATATGTAGGCAAGAAGCCCATCAGAGCAGCTGCACTGAAGATATTGTCGGCACATCAATGACGATAAATGCATGCTTCATAGACAATTACATGTGAATGCGTGGAGAAAGATACATAATTGCCAACGCCTAAAATATGTATTCTTTACGTCATGAGATAAATCAGCCAGAGGGATAAAGAGATGTTTCCATGTCGATGATCGCATCTCCAGTATTTTCCATGCACAAATAATTGTGCAATATGTGCTAATGTCCATAACTAAATTTATCATTAATTTATTTGAAACTGGAACAAATATGTCAGAAAGCAATAAATTATTATCCTACTGCAATTATTCTCATATAAGAAAATGATTGATTAATAGAAAATGAAAGACATTAGAATAATATATAATGATGTGTTGGATACTCCCAGTATCATTCATGACCATTCTGAATGCAAATACATCATCAATGACTGTGTGAGAACTGGTGGCTCAACCCTATAGCATCATCAGCCATGTGAGAAGCCTTACATCCAAATCCCACTGATGAAGACATTAAAAAAATTAAATATTTTTTTTTCTAGTCTTGAACTGCTATTTTATCTTCAAGAAGCAAATTTGCTATAGATTCTCCTTTTTTTGTTGACATTTCTGTCAATATTGTCCTGACCAGTGGCACCAATTTACCATTGGTATTCCAACGTCATTTTCCCATTTGTATTCCAACTCTTTTCCCGACAAGAGATGATAATTCAATCTGACAAGTAGCAGCACTGTCTATATTATGTGACAATTAAGTTTCTTAAAAGCCAGTCAGCAAGGAATGTCTTCGACATCAACCCAACTCAAGGCATAGGAGATAGTAAAAAGCAGAAATTAACACAAATATGAACCAAAATAAAGAAGAAAAAAATCATAAGCATAGTGGAAAGACTATCTTTTAACTTCCATAAGCTATAATCATTGTATGATAAATCAAGGTATAATATGCAAAAAAAATGCATTTGCTGGTTTCATATCACACGCGTTTCATGTTTTATTTTAAACTAGATCTTTTTCTGAAAGAGACATTTATCTATCTTAAGAACAAGGTATATCATTGCTTTATTGTCTAAACAGTGATGCTCTATATCTTAAAGCTTTCCAGATTGGGAGTGTAATAAAAGAGGTGTCTGATGGGGAATACAATGAGGGTGAAAGAACAGAAATGGTTTCTGGGAGAAATTATGTTGATGATGTATATATTTGTATGGACACGAAGAAAATGTATAATATCATTCTTTATGCTTTTAACATTTTGATCCCTCTCTTGCAGTAGAATGAATGCAAGGATAAATGATATGATTCATGCTAATTCATTGTACTCCATGGCTATTATATAAACTCCTCATCAAAGCCATTAAGCATCCCCCATCAGAACCTCCCCCATGCCATGCTATCGAGCCATTCGTATCTTTTCATGATTAAGTTATTCTGTCCCATCTAGATGGCACAGTATTAAAACAAATCGTGATGAACTAATATTAATAATCTTAGGATTTTCATAGAGAATAAACCAACTGATTAACAATACTTATCACAAATGTATGAAATAAAATTAAAATGCGCTCAGATGGCACAGAACAATGCCCTCCTCCTGCATACCCCTGTGGCCAGTGCCGCCTAGTGGCCAGTTTGCCTCGCACCTCAAATTCACAGAATCAGCATCCATTATGTAGAATCAAACCCCAATGTCCTGCAACATTGAAATGAGGGCCATTCTAAATACTAATGGGGATGTCGATTTTCACCTGAAAAGTAGGTCACACTGACCCAATTACATAAAAAAAATTTCTAGAAAATCTTGATTTACCCTAGCCCCTCCTAAAATACACCTATACACTAAGTTGTTTCAAAATTGAAACATGTTTACAGATTTCAGAGTGCTCACAGCCAAAGTTGACCCAATTTTCAATGTGACATTGACCTTTGACCTAGGTTGGAAAAATTCCATGCAATTTTTTGGGGGTCTTAAGTTATACAAACATTATGTAGAATCAAACCCCAATGTTCTGGAGCATTGAAATGAGGGCCACTCTAAATACTAATGGGGATGTCGATTTTCACCTGAAAAGTAGGTCACACTGACCCAATTACATAAATTAACATTTTTGCAGCTTATACCAATTGATAATAAGTAATAATGTTTGATATATGTGTATTGTGCAAAGAATTAACAAAATCGGCATGTCGGCCATTTTGAAAAATGGCTGCTGTGGCTTCAAAATTTGGTCAGTATTATCCATCATCGAACTTAGCCTAGCCCCTCATAAAATACACCTGTACACCAACTTGTGTCAAAATTGAAACATTTCTACAGAAGATAGAGCGCTCACGGCCATAGTTGACCCGATGGTCACTGCAACCTTGACCTTTGACCTTGGTTGGAAAAATTCCATGGAATCTTTTTTTGGGGTCTTTAGTTTTACAAACATTATGTAGAATCAAACCCCAATGTCCTGCAGCATTGAAATGAGGGCCACTCTAAATACTAATGGGGATGTCGATTTTCACCTGAAAAGTAGGTCACACTGACCCAATTACATAAATTAACATTTTTGCAGCTTATACCGATTGATAATAAGTAGTAATGTTTGATATAAGTGTATTCTCAAAAGAATTCACAAAATCGGCATGTCAGCCATTTTGAAAAATGGCCGCCATGACTTCAAAATTTGATCAGTATCGCCCATCATCGAACTTAGCCTAGCCCCTCATAAAATACACCTGTACACCAACTTATGTCAAAATTGAAACATTTTTATAGAAGTTAGAGCGCTCACGGCCAAAGTTGACCCGATGGTCACTGCGACCTTGACCTTTGACCTAGGTCACCAAACTTTCATGGAAAATATTTACTTGGACTATATTGTTGTAGGCATATGTAGTATCATCCCTGTGGTCCAGCCACTTTCGAGTGTTGGCCATTCCAAATATTGTGACGGACGCACGGACACACAGACGCACGGACGGAAAAGTGATTACTATATGCCCTCCCTCGGAGGAGGAGGGCATAATCAAAGCAACACATAAAAACCTATTAAATAACAGCAAAAATCTATGTCAGATGGAAAGCAGAATCTGAGTCAAAGTATCTGCCGTATCTCCTTTGTGCAGGGAATCAAAGGGATAGGTGCATTATATTGTGGGAAATGTGCCAAATGAAAGTTCTGGAATTAATCAATTGTCTACACTATATCCCAATGCATTTTGTCTGGCACCCAGAAATTCCAATAGCTCTGTAAATGGAAGAACTATCTTCAAGTTTAGAACTATGCTATCCACAAAGAGCAGATATATTCTGTCAAATAGACTCACATTTTCTCTATTTCGTCTGAAATTCAACACTTACTTTATAATTAAAATATGGTCTTTTTTGCAAATTGCCATCATATATGTAATAATCTACTCAGAGCTCATGAAATAGGAAGCAAATGGTCTTTTTGTAAATGCAACATAAAAGATGTATCGCATTAGCTGATGTCTTGTTCTAAAACGTTACACAGTGGTATCTATGGGACATATCTTGTATATGTTAGATGTCTGGCTTTTCAATATATCTCTTTGAACTAAATGTACCAAATTGATGTATTTGCATTAGTTGATGTGATTCTCTTTGTTATCTGTGAAGAGCTCAGATATTTTGTCAGATAATATCTGTGGTGACTCGGGACCTTCTTATATCATCCAAAGATCAACCAAAGGACAGTCTAACAATTGCCGAATGACTGTTTTACACAACATTAACAGCAACACATTTCCAAACATAAATAGCAAAACAAAGGCTGAAGGCCTGAGAGCTGTGCTGACCATTGTATCTTAGTAATGTTTGCGAACATTCCCAGCAAATAACGGCAAATTGCTGTATAAAGGATAATTTTCAGTATCTATCCAGATTTGCAGGCCAAGAGCAGCAATATGACAAGCTTAATTTATGCAATATATCAGCTGACTCTATCATCCCACATTGCTTGTTTCCATACTGAGACTTCATTTAGATTACCAGAATAAGACACTGGATTTTTAGGCATCTTGGAATGCAAGACCCATTTCACTTTTCCCAAATGCCTTTTTTTTGCTTGCCCTTGTTTTGCATTTAGGACTGGGTATTTATTAGGTTATAATTAATTAGGCTGTTTGTCTATGGCATGTTACTGTATAATTACCCCCCAATTTGAGGTGTTTATAATTACCCCCCAATTTGAGGTGTTTGCAAGCTTTATACCATGAGATATCATTTTCTTAACATGAACTAAATTAGTGAAAACTGTGTGATCATTTAGCAGAGTTAAGTACTGAAAAATCTCATAGTTGACTCCCAAGACTAAGTTAAAATTAAAAATTAATCAAGGGTTTGGTTTTCAATTCTACACGTTTGAAGGATTGTGCAAGATTGATTTTTTAATCATCACTTCTTAAAATTTGATTAAAAATTAGAATAAATCTGATCCTCATGGGCAATAGATGAAACTCATCTCCTGTAAATACTAAATCACACCTATGAATAGTTAAGGAATCCATCAAGTAGTTTCAGAGGAGAAGATCAAGTTTGCCAGACAGACAGAATAACAGAAAACTTCCCCTTTTCATGCTGATTATGACTTGCTATCAGCATAGCTAAAATTCTTATCCCAAGAAACAGTACAGGATTTATGTGAGGGGAAAATTGGGAATATCTTGAAAATCAGATTCAACAAATATCCCAACAACAATGTAATTTAGGTAGGAGATTTTGATTACCATTTTATCCATATATGTTGCTGTGAGAAGCCTAATTCTCTCAGGAAACACATTGGCAGGTGCATTCATTTGAGAAACAAGGTAAAGGTTGAATCCCTACATATCCCTGGGGATAAAAGATTCCTTTAATAAAAAATGATTCTATCAATTCATCAGGAACAAATATTCTACATTGTAAACAGAAATAACCTCCAAATAGAGAAAAAAGAAATTTTCATGAGGTGATTAGGAGTATATTTGTGGGCAACATCCTGACTCAGCATGATAAATGACCATTAGCACACAATAAGGATACTTATGTGCACCTGAGTATAATAGGCTGGCAATACTTTGCATCAATGTTCGCAGCACCCTGATTTATGCTTGCATTTTAGCATGAGAATGTCACATTGACAACGCCACAATGAGACCTATCTAGCCGCCATGACAATGGCGTACTCAGGGATAGCAACACAAATCGGCTTACAATGGTGATTGGTGCAGGCCACTCATTCCAAGTATCCGTTGTCCCACCTCAACAGTAACAAACACCACTCCTAATGGGGCGGGTCAAAATGGACCCAAATTGTGAGTGAGTTTCATCACATTTAGGTTAGTGATTGAGGCATTGTGATGTGCTGTCATGCAAAAGAGTCCTGTATCTTTCGCATGGCGGGGCAGAGGTGCAATGACAGGGCGAGGAGGCAGAGGTGAATGAAGCAGAGCCATAGGATAGCTGCTGCTGGGGCATACGCACATAGAGGAATAAATCCCTGGGAAAAGACAGATGGCTTGAGACATGGAGTAGAGGCTGGGGTATATAGAGACATGGGAGTAGAGGCTGAGGTATATAGAGACATGGGAGTAGTGGCTGAGGTATATAGAGACATGGGAGTAGAGGCTGAGGTATATAGAGACATGGGAGTAGATGCAGAGGTATATAGAGACATGGGAGTAGAGGCAGAGGAATATAGAGACATGGGAGTAGATGCAGAGGTATATAGAGGCATGGGAGTAGAGGCAGAGGTATATAGAGACATGGGTGTAGAGGCAGAGGTATATAGAGACATGGGATTAGATGCAGAGGTATATAGAGACATGGGAGTAGAAGCAGAGGTATATAGAGACATGGGAGTAGAGGCAGAGGAATATAGAGACATGGGAGTAGAGGCTGAGGTATATAGAGACATGGGAGTAGAGGCTGAGGTATATAGAGACATGGGAGTAGAGGCAGAGGTATATAGAGGCATGGGAGTAGAGGCAGAGGAATATAGAGACATGGGAGTAGATGCAGAGGTGTATAGAGGCATGGGTGTAGAGGCTGAGGTATATAGAGACATGGGAGTAGAGGCAGAGGTATATAGAGACATGGGAGTAGAGGCTGAGGTATATAGAGACATGGGAGTAGAGGCAGAGGTATATAGAGGCATGGGAGTAGAGGCAGAGGAATATAGAGACATGGGAGTAGATGCAGAGGTGTATAGAGGCATGGGTGTAGAGGCAGAGGTTTATAGAGACATGGGTGTAGAGGCAGAGGTATATAGAGACATGGGAGTAGAGGCTGAGGTATATAGAGACATGGGAGTAGAGGCAGAGGTATATAGAGACATGGGAGTAGAGGCAGAGGTAAATAGACATGGGAGTAGAGGCTGAGGTATATAGAGACATGGGAGTAGAGGCTGAGGTAAATAGAGACATGGGAGTAGAGGCAGAGGTATATAGAGGCATGGGAGTAGAGGCAGAGGTATATAGAGGCATGGGATTAGATGCAGAGGTATATAGAGACATGGGAGTAGAGGCAGAGGTATATAGAGACATGGGAGTAGAGGCAGAGGTAAATAGACATGGGAGTAGAGGCTGAGGTATATAGAGACATGGGAGTAGAGGCTGAGGTAAATAGAGACATGGGAGTAGAAGCAGAGGTATATAGAGACATGGGAGTAGAGGCTGAGGTATATAGAGACATGGGAGTAGAGGCAGAGGTATATAGAGACATGGGAGTAGAGGCTGAGGTATATAGAGACATGGGAGTAGATGCAGAGGTATATAGAGGCATGGGAGTAGAGGCAGAGGTATATAGAGGCATGGGATTAGATGCAGAGGTATATAGAGACATGGGAGTAGAGGCAGAGGTATATAGAGGCATGGGAGTAGAGGCAGAGGTATATAGAGGCATGGGATTAGATGCAGAGGTATATAGAGACATGGGATTAGATGCAGAGGAATATAGAGACATGGGAGTAGATGCAGAGGTATATAGAGACATGGGTGTAGAGGCAGAGGTATATAGAGACATGGGTGTAGAGGCAGAGGTATATAGAGACATGGGAGTAGAGGCAGAGGTATATAGAGACATGGGAGTAGAGGCAGAGGTATATAGAGACATGGGTGTAGAGGCAGAGGTATATAGAGACATGGGTGTAGAGGCAGAGGTATATAGAGACATGGGAGTAGAGGCTGAGGTATATAGAGACATGGGTGTAGAGGCAGAGGTATATAGAGACATGGGAGTAGAGGCTGAGGTATATAGAGACATGGGAGTAGAGGCAGAGGTATATAGAGACATGGGAGTAGAGGCAGAGGTATATAGAGACATGGGAGTAGAGGCAGAGGTATATAGAGACATGGGAGTAGAGGCAGAGGTTTATAGAGACATGGGTGTAGAGGCAGAGGTATATAGAGACATGGGTGTAGAGGCAGAGGTATATAGAGACATGGGAGTAGAGGCAGAGGTGTATAGAGGCATGGGTGTAGAGGCAGAGGTTTATAGAGACATGGGTGTAGAGGCAGAGGTATATAGAGACATGGGTGTAGAGGCAGAGGTATATAGAGACATGGGAGTAGAGGCAGAGGTATATAGAGACATGGGAGTAGAGGCAGAGGTATATAGAGACATGGGAGTAGAGGCAGAGGTATATAGAGGCATGGGAGTAGAGGCAGAGGAATATAGAGACATGGGAGTAGATGCAGAGGTGTATAGAGGCATGGGTGTAGAGGCAGAGGTTTATAGAGACATGGGTGTAGAGGCAGAGGTATATAGAGACATGGGAGTAGAGGCTGAGGTTTATAGAGACATGGGTGTAGAGGCAGAGGTATATAGAGACATGGGAGTAGAGGCAGAGGTAAATAGACATGGGAGTAGAGGCTGAGGTATATAGAGACATGGGAGTAGAGGCTGAGGTAAATAGAGACATGGGAGTAGAAGCAGAGGTATATAGAGACATGGGAGTAGAGGCTGAGGTATATAGAGACATGGGAGTAGAGGCAGAGGTATATAGAGACATGGGAGTAGAGGCAGAGGAATATAGAGACATGGGAGTAGATGCAGAGGTGTATAGAGGCATGGGTGTAGAGGCAGAGGTTTATAGAGACATGGGTGTAGAGGCAGAGGTATATAGAGACATGGGTGTAGAGGCAGAGGTATATAGAGACATGGGTGTAGAGGCAGAGGTATATAGAGACATGGGAGTAGAGGCAGAGGTATATAGAGACATGGGAGTAGAGGCAGAGGTATATAGAGACATGGGAGTAGAGGCAGAGGTATATAGAGACATGGGTGTAGAGGCAGAGGTATATAGAGACATGGGAGTAGAGGCTGAGGTATATAGAGACATGGGAGTAGAGGCAGAGGAATATAGAGACATGGGAGTAGATGCAGAGGTGTATAGAGGCATGGGTGTAGAGGCAGAGGTTTATAGAGACATGGGTGTAGAGGCAGAGGTATATAGAGACATGGGAGTAGAGGCAGAGGTATATCGAGACATTGGAGTAGAGGCAGAGGTATATAGAGGCATGGGAGTAGAGGCAGAGGAATATAGAGACATGGGTGTAGAGGCAGAGGTATATAGAGACATGGGAGTAGAGGCTGAGGTATATAGAGACATGAGAGTAGAGGCTGAGGTATATAGAGACATGGGAGTAGAAGCAGAGGTTTATAGAGACATGGGTGTAGAGGCAGAGGTATATAGAGACATGGGTGTAGAGGCAGAGGTATATAGAGACATGGGAGTAGAGGCAGAGGTATATAGAGACATGGGAGTAGAGGCAGAGGTATATAGAGACATGGGAGTAGAGGCAGAGGTATATAGAGACATGGGTGTAGAGGCAGAGGTATATAGAGACATGGGAGTAGAGGCTGAGGTATATAGAGACATGGGAGTAGAGGCAGAGGAATATAGAGGCATGGGAGTAGAGGCAGAGCCTGCTTTATCGAACTAATGGACATCACATGTAGCTCATGGTTTTGTTTACAGCTGTTTATCACTGTGCTCCAAACTGTATTCCTCAAAGGATTGTGAATTTCCCATGAAATTGCAAGACATCAGACCTCTGACAATATAACAAACAAACAAGACATACATTTGCAAAAAGGCTAACATTGAGGACCTTCTCATTGAAAGATTGGGATAAAAGTATTGTTGATACATATAACATTGCACGTTATCCACCATCTCTGTTTATATCTCATTTTTCACCTTAAAGTTTGTGGTCTTTGTGTCCCCAAAGTATCTTTTCCTTGTTTCAGCTTAACTGGTGCAGTGTGAAACATGGGCCAGTGGTCTTAGAGCTATGCTGACCATTGCCTTTTTGTAATGTTTGCAAATATTTTTGGAAATGTCTGCGACTTTCTTCATAAATGATGACTTAAATCTTGTTCCAAAGCAAACTTGAGTAGATGATAATTCTGGCCAATCAAAATCCATGTTACATGTTATTTGTTATTTGCATTCTCATTGGCTGGTATTTAAAATAACAACTTGAAAATTAAGTGACAGCTATTAAATTCCAAAAAGTCATAAAAACTCATTCTAAGCCCAATGGAAAATAGATTGAATTGGTCAACTGTATATACAACATCTTACCTACTCATAGCTGGCCACTGGCCATGGCACAGTTGGTTAGAGTGCAAGCTTATTAGCACCAGTTCCTCTGTGGTGATCCAAAGGTTGTGGGTTGAATCCCTGGCCATGCTGAGATTGGATTCATGCTACAATTTCTCATATGAGCAGAGGCCCGTGCCTAAAGGGTTAACCCGTTGTCCTTGTAAATCTGTGACTGGGTGGGTTGTCATGTCAAGGACCTGCAACAGGACAATTCAGTGAGTCGGCACTATATCTGCACCAAGTAGGTCTCATCATAAAATAACTGAAATAATGTTAAAAGTGATGTAAAACCCCAATTGGTGTCATGGCATTTAACAGTTTGGTACCCACAACCACAATTGGCTTTGTGAGTTTAGCAATGCTCAAATATACATATGCAACAACATATGCAACTTTTTTACTATTAATTAAAAAATCATGATTAGCTACTTTTTGCCAGTCGGGCCAGAATCAGGGGAAGGTGTACTAGCCCACAGTGTTTCTTCTAGTCTGGGACTATGGGCTAGTGCTAAAATCCCAGACTGATTAAGGAAAACAGAAGTGATGAGAAGGCCTTATTTTTGCCGTGAAAATGATTGGAGTGCCACCAGAATGGCTACCATGCTTGAATGGTACTGCTAATGTCAAGGTCTGGCGGCTATCAAGAAGACTGATGTTAATTCCTCACTTTTCCCAACCCCTTTGTCCAAGTCATTACTTTTTCAAGGCCAGGAATAAAATTTCACAATTCCTTACTTCTTCTCCAATGTCCAAGTATATGTCACAGCAAATTCACAATTTCATCAAAGTTGTTTGATCTCATTTAGTTATTGTGTCTTGTGAGTTTAAAATTTAGAATTTAAAATAGTTTTTCATACAAGGCCCTAGAGAGTGACTTCAAGACAGGCAGGTTTCAAACTACACTTGTTCATTTCTTTGTCCTGGGATTTGCAGCAGATCATGTGCAGACAATTCGAAATTGAGCTTTGGGGGAATTGTAAGTAGCAATATGATATATATTTCAGGATTAAAATCCCATGCTAATATTCCAAGGCCATTTTGTAATTATGGTTGCCAATATTGATAATGTATATCTGGTTATTACAAATAATTCTGGAACTAGTGAAAATAGAGCACTAAAATTACCAATTAAATCAAAAGTTGGAAATGAAAGAGCAAGGCACAAATATCAAGTCTCAGTGTTTTTGAAAGATCAACCTGACATGGAAATTCAAGCTTAACCTTGAATGTTATTCTGTTATTCTTCAAACAAATCTGTCTTATTTGCATCGAGTTGCTGAGAAATCTTCTAAAACATCCAAAGTTTAAATAATAACTATTACATTTTACACCTACTCCTCAAGGTCATCAATAGTGTCTAAAATCTCAGTGTTGTTCATTGAATTGGAATAACCCTGAATACAACAAAAAATCTAAATCTATAGAGAACAATGATGATACAATGAGACATCATCTTCTGTATTTTTTGTGGATGTTTTGAGGGAAATAATACATGCTGACTAATCTATTGCTCAGCATTTGGAGGTTATATACAGAACACAATTGTTGCTGCCAGAAAACACAAGTGTCAATATGAAGATTGCACAGCAATCATGGAAAACAATCTTCAATTGTCTTAGGTTTTTTTTATAAATAAATGTGAAAAAATAGCACTGCCATACATTTGGAAACAATTTTTATAGCAGACATTCATGTTCTGTTGTGTTTGCAGATATATAATGAATCCTTTGGTTATAAAATACATGTGACATCGTTAAGGTGGAAAATCAAAAAGATCAGAACTTATATTCACAAAGTAAAGAGGGCTTGTTTTCAAACCTCTCGTTAGGGTTAAAGTAGTCAGAGACTTTACAAATGATTTCAAGTAAATGGGAAAATTACTTAAAGTAGACATGGCTTCAGATAATAGGAATAATCAAGTGAAATACTCATCATATTTGAATAATCATGATCTCCCAAAGGTTCCAACTCAGGCAAACCTATCTATTTCAATAATCAAGTGTGTATTCATTAAAGTTTAATTTTAATTTTGTGTGAATTGACCTGCAATGAAAAGTTTTCCTCTTACTCTTCAGTAACATGCATAGAGTGTTGTGCAATCTCGAGCAAGGTTCCAGCAAACACTTTGATTACAATTAATCATTAAATTTGAATGCTTGTACTCATGAAACATACAGATGCCATTTCTTTTGGTATTAATTTCCAATTTGTCATTTCTGAGCAGATAAATATACTGAAGGCAAAATGTATACAAAGTATATATGCTTACAGAATATAGTCAAATGGCCTTGAAGTTGTGCTAACAATTGCTTTTTTGTAATATTTGGGAACATGTCCTTGAATTGCCTGCAAATTTAAATCATTTAAATTCTTTCCCTGAGCATAATTGAACAGATGATAATTTTGACCAATCAAAATGCACATTACATATTTAATCTGTTTTCTCAATTCTCTGGCTGATATTTGCCATGCTATTCAAAATGGCAGTCTCAATAAAAACTCAGTGATCGCTATCAGATTTTTTCAAAAAGTCATAAAATGATGGAAAGGTTCTGCTGAGCCAAATGGAACATTGATAGAATTGGTCTCCTGAAAATAGAACATCTGACCTATTAATAGCTAATAACTTTCAGAAGAGAAGATGAAAATTGACGGACAGAATGACAGAAGATTTCTCCATCACTGCAGCAGTTAAAAAGCTCCTTTTTTATTTAGAAAACCTTTTGGATGTCTTCTACCGGATTAATGTTATAAAATATAATATATGGATGTAAATCTTTTTCAGTAGATCCTTTTATTGTATTAATGTTGAAATTGATTTTTTACGAGAGCAATCTTGAGAATGATCTTTCAGAAATAATAAATGAAATAAGTGAAACCATATTCTGAAGCCACATGCTCATATTTTGGAAAATTAATCATTGCTAGAAATATCACAATGTTATGTTCTCATATTAAAAAAGATTACCTGCACAATGTACATGTATGACCATCTTACTAATTAGTCTGGTTAAATAATTAATATCTTGAAAAAGAGATCTTCATTAATTCCATAAAACCTTATAAAAACATGGCCCCACCTAATCAAATATACTTCATTTTGTCTTAGGCCCTTAAGAGATTTTGATAGAATGTTCAACCAACTTTTTGACATCTTGGTTTTGGTGCTTTCACATTGATTGGTATATTCTCTTGTGGAAGAAAAAAAGTCCTGTATTGTTGCATATCCAAGAAAAGTATGCTTTCTGTGCATACAGACTGAAGTCAATGCTTCTCCAAGATTAAAATAGGTCACTAACAGTTGATTAAATGGATAAAGAAATTGATGCTTGGGAGCAGCCAGTTGCTGTTACAGTATCTTCTGCCTTGAATAATTAATGATTATATAGGCCACACATAACCTTGCCAACATTAAATAGTTTTATGAAAAAACCTCAATGTAGAGAATCATGCTCAGGTGTCATGCCACTTTGGCACACCTTTATTCCAAGAAATGTGCAGATTGCTTTTTGTAAAGAATGTCATTACCCAATAGGCCCTTTAAGAGATGATACATATGTATTTCTTGACCAACTTACAAGTATTAAGTATTAGTGCTTTCAAAGATGAGCTACCACTAACACAAATGGTTTTGTGGCTAAAACAATATGTGTAAATGCATTTGTGACTGAGCTCTGTTCCACGACTGTTCCCTGATTCTGCGTTCACCTGTAAAGTCAGGTTTTCGCTTATGGGATAAACATGTCATGTATGACAAATGTGCAAGCACCAAATTAAAGTCAACACATCGTTTACCGGGAGCGAAAAAAACCCAGTCAATTGCAATAAGCTTCATCTGTATGGAGATTAAACTTGCTGCATTATATGATGACAACTCTCTCATTAAATGTTTGTCTCAAAAGGTGTTTAAGTATTTCAAGCAATTAAAGTTACTGTCTATTAATTCCTTCTTTAGAGCTAATCTTATTTTTTTGTGATTATTCCCAAATAATTCACTATGTGGTGTTTACCCACCAATAAATAATGAAAAGTTATTTTAATCTGATAATTATTTTCTCAAATAATATGTCTAAATATGGTTTGGTAAGGCCTGTGCATAATATATAATATATACATTTTTACATTCTTTTCAATTTGTAATGGAATAATATATTTCTTTGAAACAAATATTTTATTAATCATTCTTTTAGTGCCAGCTTTCCTGCCCTGCACTTGTAAAAATGGAATTATCTCTGTTATAATTCCTATAATTAATCATTCTTTGTGTTTAATCCCAACTAAATGAATGTAATTTGAAAATATGATCTATGTGACATCTAATATGTTGGTAAGTGCTCAAATCTGTGCAATCATACATTTTAGTAATCATTAAGAGCATACTCATACTCTTGATTACAGCTTTACATGCCTGCTTACCACTAATGACTAAGACATTTTCTATGGATCTGTTCACATGTAAAACTGATGATCAATTATCTTGACTAATTGTTTAAGCAAAATCATTTCCCCTTATTCTTGGGAATTATAATAGACACATTAGCTTATTAACATTTATCAAAAAGATAAATATTGCAGGATATGTACCGGTATCCTGTTTCTCCAAGAGAAATCAACAATCGATCCCTTTGTTCATATTGTGGTTATCAAGTTGATTATCATTGTGGAATCATTATGCTGTTATTGTGGTTATTATTATGACTTTATTGTAACTATTATTGTGGATATCATTGTGATTATCACTTTAGTTATTGTGGTTATCATTGTGATTGTTGCTGTGGTTATTGTGGTTATCATTGTGATTGTTGCTGTGGTTATTGTGGTTCTCATTGTGATTATCACTTTAGTTATTGTGGTTCTCATTGTGATTATCACTTTAGTTATTGTGGTTATTATTGTGATTATCACTTTAGTTATTGTGGTTATTATTGTAATTATCATTGTAGTTATTGTGGTTATCATTGTGATTATCACTTTAGTTATTGTGGTTATCATTGTGATTATTACTGTAGTTATTGTGGTTATCATTGTGATTATTGCTGTAGTTATTGTGGTTATCATTGTGATTATTGCTGTAGTTATTGTGGTTATCATTGTGATTGTTGCTGTGGTTATTGTGGTTATCATTGTAATTATCATTGTAGTTATTGTGGATATCATTGTGATTATCACTTAGTTATTGTGGTTATCATTGTGATTATCACTTTAGTTATTGTGGTTATCATTGTGATTATTGCTGTAGTTATTGTGGTTATCATTGTGATTATTGCTGTGGTTATTGTGGTTATTATTGTAATTATCATTGTGGTTAATGTGGTTATCATTGTGATTATTGCTGTGGTTATTGTGGTTATCATTGTGATTATTGCTGTGGTTATTGTGGTTATTATTGTAATTATCATTGTGGTTAATGTGGTTATCATTGTGATTATTGCTGTGGTTATTGTGGTTATTATTGTAATTATCAATGTGGTTAATGTGGTTATCATTGTGATTATCACTGTGGTTATTGTGGTTATTATTGTAATTATCATTGTGGTTAATGTGGTTATCATTGTGATTATCACTGTGGTTACTTTGGTGATCATTGTGTTTAATGTGATTATTGTGATTATCATTGAAATTATCACTGTGATTATCATTGTGGTCACCAAAATTTTAATACATCCTTCACATATAACATTCTTAGTGGGGAAAATAATCTAGATCATATCTGAATGTCAATTCCACATTCATAAGTTGTTTTGATCAGATATGTGTTAATTTTTCTGATTAAATAAATTCAGTCCCATTTTCAAGACCTGCAACACCTGGGCCAATTACACACTGCAGGATCTTTATAAAACAAAACCATCATTTATTCCATATTCAAAGCAAGTACTTTGTAATAAACATTTAATTTAATATCATTAAATTATATCTCAGTACTTAAAACAACATGATATTGTTGTTGTATACATCTGATAAAAGTATAAAACAAGAATAAATAATTATAGTGAGCATTGTCAGTTCTCACACTGACAACACAAAAGATCACTCGGTGTCCTTTAAATGCCCAGCATGTCTCTGGCTTATTAATCACTTTAACAAGTAAATAACAGAAGTAAACAAAACACAACAGTGTTGCAAAATTTCAGGACTCTTAATACCAATCATCTTGTAACAAATTGTCTTCATTTGCAATATACTTTATTTAAAGTATAACAGTCTATGTGCATTTCTTTCATGTATGAATGATCCAGTTCAGAAGTTTTTATTCAATTTTATCAACTGAGCATCATTACATTTCGGGAGTGAAAAACGTGTGGGATTATGACTAGTAACACTCAAATTACCTTGATACGAAGTTCATTAGTACTGCACGCCTCCCACATAGTGATACTTGAAACCCAGACATTTAAACATATTCATAATTAGAAATGGCAACCAACCACAGGGATTACCTTTCAGAAGTCTAATCATCATGCTCAGCACTATCCAAGTGGGCTGTATTATATTAATTTTGGGATGTTGCATTTATGTGATATGGGTATGAATAATATGATTCGAGTGTGAAAACTTCTCAGACAACAATAGGGAAGTAGCTTATGCTTTGACCAACAGGAACATATGAATAACAGAGTGGTCATCTTAATCATTTTGGTTGTTGTTCATTTTAAGAGATAAGGTTTCTCCAGACACCTGTTTGTCTAAGATTTATAAAGGATATTACCATATGGATGTTATGTATGTTGGTGTAAAGATTGTGGGTGTAGAGGTTATTAAGATGCAAAGATCGTGGGATGAAGGTCACTAAGATGTGAAGATTGTTAGTGAAGGTCATTAAGGCATGAGGATTGTGGTTGTGAAGGTCATTAGGATGTGAAGATTGTGGGTGTAGAGGTCACTATGTTGCAAAAGATTGTGGGTGTGAAGGTCAACAAGATGTGAAGATTGTTGGTGAAGGTCATTAAGATGTGAAGATTGTGGTTGTGAAGGTCATTAAGATGTGAAGATTGTGGTTGTGAAGGTCATTAAGATGTGAAGATTGTGGGTGCGGAGTTCATTAAGATATGAAGATCCTAAAGATATGAGGAGGGTGACTGTGAAGACTGTGCATGTGTAGACTGTGTATGTGTGAAGGTCATTAATTGTGAAGGTCATTAGGATGTGATTGTGGGTGTCTTTTCCAGATTGCAAGTGCATTTAGAGGTATACTCATAAATCTAGATACATTTTTATTGAATAGTAAAATATCCAATTTTGTGATAAATATCCATCTCCAAATAACTGATAAAAATATTATAAATATATCAGGTGGCATGATTATCTGCTGTTATCAAATTTTACTGGTTCCCAAAAGAAAATGTGCCTGATGAGTGATTTCAAAGTTAACACTGTAAAGTATCTATTGCCACGATGGCAAGAATTTCATACTGTCTACTCTTATGCATTTCATAACTTTGTGATAGGGTTCAACTGTCCAGTTCCCATATGCATTAAACAACTGGCTGCTTGAAAAATTATTCTGTTGCAAAGCTGTTGATAGAATAAATTGTTGTTAACCATCATAACATTTTTTAATTGGTCCATTCTTTGAGTAAATTTATTGACACCTTTAATGGAATATTTTGTGTGACATTGCAGAGCAATTAAAGAGTTGTTTGCATAATTCCCTCAATGTATTGATTCCAGGAGATTCATATATGAGAAGATTATCCATTCCACCCACACAGATCCAACCAGTAGCTCCAACACGCACAGGAGAAGGATATTTTAAAAAAATAATGAAGACAACAAGACCACTTACCATGCATTATAACCTGTTACAACTCATTATAAAAAATAATGGTACATATTTTTTTGGTAAAAAAACATAATATACCCTCCTTTTGTCTGAATGACTGTTCTTGTGATTTTGTTAAACTGTAATTGTAAAAATGTTTACTTTCTGCATGAAACAGTCTTTACTGCACACTGCTCCCCTGCTGATGACAGTTAAACAGTCACATTTGTGCCGATTTCAGTAATGGCACCTGGGCAGGGTTTTTGCACAAATCAGCTGACAATTTGGCCATTATCGGCCTCTATTAGCCAATTTTTAGATGTCGTAAAGATTGCTGGGAAGTTTAAACTGCAATAAAAGTTGCCAGCATTTCCATGATATTTTCTGAAGATTCAAGTACAAGGCTGGCTCTCATGGGGAAGCAATCAACCATGTATAGTGTGACCAACGTATAATGTGATCATACTCGCAGTATGTCTTAAATATCACTAAAAAACCTCCTCCGGCACCTGGGATACTGGAAGTCGGCCGATTCTTGCTTACCATCAGGAGCCTGGGGTAAATGTGTCTGAGGAGTAAAAGGAGTAACCTACTCCTGAAAGAGATTATCAAAACACAGAAAAAACAGATGGGCCTTTCAATTTTTCCTTATCACTCTAGATAACCTTAATTTTATATACATATTTTGGTGAAAATTGAGCAGAATACATCAAAAGCAGAAACTGGACATGCATGCTTATCTGAATGTCACCTTACCACACTAAGTGAGGGACACAATACTTAGTGAGATATAGCTTGGCAATGCATGCTTATCTGAATGTCACCTTACCACACTAAGTGGGGGACACAATACTTAGTGAGATATAGCTTGGCAATGCATGCTTAGCTGAAAGTCACCTTACCACACTAAGTGAGGGACACAATACTTAGTGAGATATAGCTTGGCAATGCATGCTTATCTGAATGTCACCTTACCACACTAAGTGGGGGACACAATACTTAGTGAGATATAGGTTGGCAATGCATGCTTATCTGTATGTCACCTTACCACACTAAGTGGGGGACACAATACTTAGTGAGATATAGCTTGGCAATGCATGCTTATCTGAAAGTCACCTTACCACACTAAGTGGGGGACACAATACTTAGTGAGATATAGGTTGGCAATGCATGCTTATCTGTATGTCACCTTACCACACTAAATGGGGGACACAATACTTAGTGAGATATAGCTTGGCAATGCATGCTTATCTGAAAGTCACCTTACCACACTAAGCGGAATATACCTTACCACACTAAGTCACCTTACCACACTAAGTGGGGTACAAATACTTATACCAATATTCATTGTCAAAATAGACTTGAAATCCACTGTTTCTAGAAACACCACACACTGGCCATCATATTGAAGTTTCCCTACTAAATGAACTCTACCTACGGTGATGTACTTACTGTGTCATCATCTTTCCCAGTCATAATGTTTCTAAATACAGAAATGGGTGCTATATGTAGCATCTTTTCCTCATTTCTTTACCTAACATTACGCTTGACAATGTGAATGACATTCAGAAGAGTCCAAGAGATGACGTCATGGAAACACAATGGAAGAAACATCATATGTACCAGAAGCACCACTGCATTGTGGAGTTTCCAGATTGTTGCTGTCACTCCCGTGAATAAACTGACCCTCTTTCACCTTTTTGCACAGACTGACATCTTATGTTGATTTAAAGGATACATAATTGTTTGATTGTTAGTTGCCAGAAGTCGAGTTCTACTGGAGTCATGAGTTAAATTGGATGGGCAGTGCATGTTGTTTCTGGAAACAGTGGATTTCAAGTCTATTTTGCCGCTGAATATGGGTATAGTGAGATACATGTATATCTTGTTGGCATTGTACACTTGTATGTAAGTCACCTTACCATATTAGTTGGGGATACAAATATCCAGTAAGATATAGATTGGTAAAGTACCTTAGTCTGAAAGTCACCTTTCTGTACTATAGAGCTTGGCAATATATTATTGTCTGAAAGTCACCTTTCTGTACTATAGAGCTTGGCAATATACTTTTGTCTGAAAGTCACCTTTCTGAACTATAGAGCTTGGCAATATACCTTTGCCTGAAAGTCACCTTTCTGTACTATAGAGCTTGGTAATGTATTTTTGTCTGAATTTCACCTTTCTGTACTATAAAGCTTGGCAATATACTTTTGTCTGAAAGTCATCTTTCTGTACTATAAAGCTTGGCAATATACTTTTGTCTGAAAGTCATTTTTCTGTACTATAAAGCTTGGCAATGTACTTTTGTCTGAAGGTCACCTTTCTGTAATATAAAGCTTGACAAAGTACTTTTGTCTGAACGTCACCTTTCTGTACTATAAATCTTGGCAATGTATTTTTTTCTGAAAGTCATCTTGCTTTGCTTAGTGGGGGCGGTGTGTTATGCTTTCACATGCTGCTACATGTGATCTGGAGCCAGAACAAATAGGATACAAGCTGCAAATAATGCTATAAACTGCACTCGATTAAAGGTATTAAGCATCAATTCTACAATTCGGTGAAATTGAAAGCTTAGCCACATATGAACATCATGACAAATTACAATTATAATAGAATAATAATATAAGTTACTATAAGACACAAGAGATGCACTCCCAGCACAGGTCTGTCTGAGCCATAAGCTGCACGTGACGGGTAAACACGGGTAGCGTGAACTTTGTTTGACCTCAATTGAGGCTCAAAGCAGGGTAGCACTGTTTGACGTCATTTTGGCACTATTCAAAGGCAATAACTTTGATGACGTCATAAGCATATTGCCATACTCTTATGACGTCATTTATCTTTCAGTGCCTCTATGGTCACACTCCACATAAAAATAACGCCAAGAAAGAAGTGTGCTTTCATAAAGGGGCAATAGATTAGGGTCTTGTTAAAATAGAATTAACAGGCAAACATGGGGATGCATCAATAAAATAAACATAGGCATCAGAGATGCATCAACCCTCAGCCCTGGTAACTCATTGCACAACATTCACTCCACACAATATTTGTGAACAAAACGTCACTGCACCAAGGCAAATTGATGCAGGGGTAAAAAAAACCCCATAAAATCTACTTCCTTTGATAGCTTAGGTGTGTCAAGTATCATGAAACTGTCATCATTTACTCTAGAATTATTGAGATGGGCCGGTGACCTTGAAAAGCAGGTTAAGGTCACCGTCCATCAAACTCATCTGAAGTCTTCCCAGATGCTTATGTGTGTCAATTTTCATGAAGCTGCCATTATTTGTTCTTAAGTTATTGCAATGACTTGGATTTGACATGATTGTCCCTGTGACCTTGAAAAGTAGGTAAAGGTCATGTTCCATCAAGAGAAGTCTGAGGTCTTCACCAGATGCTTATGTGTGTCAAGTCTCATAATGCTGCCATCATTCGTTCTCGAGTTATAGCAATGATAGGGATTTCACATAATTGTACCTGTGACCTTGAAAAGTAAGTGAAGGTCATGTTCCATACAATAATGTCTGAGGTTTTCATCAGATGCTTATGTGTGTCAAGTTTCATGAAGCTGCCATCCTTTGTTCTCGAGTTATCGCGATGACAAGGATGATTTCACATAATTGTCCCTGTGACCTTGAAAAGTAGGTGAAGGTCATGTTCCATCATGAGAAGTCTGAGGTCTTCACCAGATGCTTGTGTGTGTCAAATCTCATAAAGCTGCCATCATTCGTTCTTGAGTTATTGCGATTCTTGGGATTTCATATAATTGTCCCTGTGACCTTGAAAAATAGGTCAAGGTCGCCGTCCACCGAACTAGTCCGAGGTTTTCAACAGATGCTTATGTGTGTCAAGTTTCATGAAGCTGCCATCATTTGTTCTCGAGTTATCGCGATGACAAGGATGATTTCACATAATTGTCCCTGTGACCTTGAAAAGTAGGTGAAGGTCATGTTCCATCATGAGAAGTCTGAGGTCTTCACCAGATGCTTGTGTGTGTCAAATCCCATAAAGCTGCCATCATTCGTTCTTGAGTTATTGCGATTCTTGGGATTTCATATAATTGTCCCTGTGACCTTGAAAAATAGGTCAAGGTCGCCGTCCACCGAACTAGTCCGAGGTTTTCAACAGATGCTTATGCGTGTAAAGTTTCATGAAGCTGCCATCATTTGTTCTTGAGTTATCGCGATGACAAGGATGATTTCACATAATTGTCCCTGTGACCTTGAAAAGTAGATGAAGGTCATGTTCCATCATGAGAAGTCTGAGGTCTTCACCAGATGCTTGTGTGTGTCAAATCTCATAAAGCTGCCATCATTCGTTATTGAGTTATTGAGATTCTTGTGATTTCACATAATTGTCCCCGTGACCTTGAAAAATAGGTCAAGGTCGCCGTCCACCGAACTAGTCCGAGGTTTTCAACAGATGCTTATGCGTGTAAAGTTTCATGAAGCTGCCATCATTTGTTCTTGAGTTATCACGATGACAAGGATGATTTCACATAATTGTTGCTGTGACCTTGAAAAGTAGGTGAAGGTCATGTTCCATCATGAGAAGTCTGAGGTCTTCACCAGATACTTGTGTGTGTCAAATCGCATAAAGCTGCCATCATTCATTCTTGAGTTATTGCGATTCTTGGGATTTCACATAATTGTCCGTGACCTTGAAAAATAGGTCAAGGTTGCCGTCCATCAAACTCATCCGAGGTTTTCACCAGATGCTTTTGTGTGTCAAGTTTCATGAAGCTACCATCATTTGTTCTCGTATTATCGCGATGACAAGGATGATTTCACATAATTGTCCATGTGACCTTGAAAAGTAGTTGAAGGTCATACATACATACATACATACATACATACATACCCACGCCAGGAGTACTGAGTACTGAGTTGGGATTTCACATAATTGTCCCTGTGACCTTGAAAAATAGGTCAATGCGTGTAAAGTTTCATGAAGCTGCCATCATTTGTTCTTGAGTTATCACGATGACAAGGATGATTTCACATAATTGTCGCTGTGACCTTGAAAAGTAGGTGAAGGTCATGTTCCATCATGAGAAGTCTGAGGTCTTCACCAGATACTTGTGTGTGTCAAATCTCATAAAGCTGCCATCATTCGTTATTGAGTTATTGCGATTCTTGTGATTTCACATAATTGTCCCCGTGACCTTGAAAATAGGTCAAGGTCGCCGTCCACCGAACTAGTCCGAGGTTTTCAACAGATGCAGAACAGAAAGTTTCATGAAGCTGCCATCATTACATACATACATACATACATACATACATACATACATACATACATACATACATACATACATACATACATACATACATACATACATACATACATACCCACGCCAGGAGTACTGCAATACCCTCAGCCTGATTACATCAGGGGCTGAGGGTAAAAAATAGACAACAAAATAGACATCATTTATCACCAATATGTGAATTTTAAACGATTTTTTCAAAATCGGTGCTTAATCCCTTTAAGGACACTATCTCTTTTCCAGCTTTTAAATAACTCATTGCAGCCACATTTTGTAATTGACAGTCACTACATAAGTTGATTAATGTTAATAACAAGCTAATGGGGTAGAGTGGTAAAGCAGGTAAAATATATCAAATGGTAATCAAGAGATTTCTAAATGTCCCACTCTGTGTAGTAACCCAAGGTGCAAAGACATTGCCATCATTATGAAACACTATTTGTAGCAATATAATCATTTCTGCAATTTATCAATCTTCTTCAAAAATTTCCCAGATGTTAATAATAGCCCATGATAGGAGATGCATCACACCATTAAGGAAACCGAAACTGGAAGTTGAGGAAAATATATGGTCAGGGATTTTGAAATGGCAATGTATTGTCTATTTTTCGAGTGGAATATTTTCATTGTTCAATATTTTACATTATTGAAATTAGTACTGAACAAAGCTATGGACTGAATAAGATAGAAGGGAGGTGTGAAATAATATTTTTTTTGCATGTGATAAGACAAGTTAAGCTCAAACAAAGTATGAAGAAAAGTGTTAACAAAATCGCATATGCAAGAGCGTCCATGGGATGCCTGTTTTAGGTTGGTGGAAATTAACATGTTCCACCTTCCAATATAATTAATTCATATGAACAATTAGCGATCCATCACCACATCCCTTGCCTTGTTTTGTTTCTCTAACTCCACAAACTTACCAATAACATTTTATAATCAAATAGAGAAGCATCTGTTGAAAGAGGAATCTGTTCTTGCATTTACCAACTGAAGCAATTTACACAAGAAATAGATCACTGTGGTGTATTAAATTTCACACTGATTAATCACTTACCAGGAAACAGCATGTGTGCAGTGCATCTTGGGAAAGAAGCACAATGTATGCTGTGAGGAAGCCACAAAAGACAAATCAATAAAGTGATTTGTTGCATAAGAGATGAGTGATGATGTTGCGAGTGTGAATGGAGCATTCAATACTAAATTGTTTCTATTTTTACCTTGTTTTCTCATTCAACAGGTGCGTCATCAACATGGCAACTAACTTTATTTCGTCAAACTTTTTAACAAATTAGACCAAATTCACCCTATGCTCTATTAAATTCTACTCACATGTTCTATGTGAACATTCTCGAGGTTGACTGAAATAATCCTTATCATGGGTCTTTTGTTTGATATGTGATCTATCAGAACCTATGAATGACACTACAAAAAATCAATTAGTCAACTGGTTTTGAATGATTATTGACCTGATACATTACATGTGGACACCCCATCCTGTTTCTTGACAATCAGACATCAGACTAAAATCTGGACCTAAATAGAGAATTGTTCAGCCCCATTCTATGCATCCCAACAAACATGTGTTACATGATATATCCAATCTTCTATATTTGACACCTGAATTGTAGTTTCATCAGAAAATGTTGATCAATGATTACTCAAATGAACAGATCACAGACTCATATATACATAGATATTTAATTTTCCAAACTTTTCTTTATAAATCAAAATACTAAACATGATAATGGCTCAGTGGATCAGTGGACTGCATGATGTCCAACATGACATCATTAATAACTTCGATGTCTGAAGAGTTCAGTGATACTTCTCTCAAGAGTTCAAAAAAAAATTTCCAAATTACTAAATATACTTAAAATATATTTGTAATGTATAAATTAGCCATGAAAATAAACCACACTCTTCCTCTTGTGTTACTTTGGAGAGAGCTTTTGAAAATGATAAAATAATATTAGAATCCAGACAATTCAAATCAATACAGGACACTTAACTACATGCTGAGTCTGGTTAAAATTATTCTTTAGAATCAAATTTCACATTGAGCATTAAAATCTGCAGATGAATTACATGCTGAGGCTCATTTTGAATATCTTGAAAATCATATATCTCTGTGACGTAAAAACACAATAACGTCTTGAGAAACACCAAGTAGATATATCATATTGTGAGGCTTTCTTAGAGGAATTATTAGAAAAAGATCTGCTTTCATGTTTTGTTATGGAGTGTTTGCATATTCAAAGCAAACTGAAATAATCAGAATTTTTTAAAGGTAGATTTTGGTTAGATTCATCATAAAAGTAATATCCTAATATCTTTATCCCTGATTATGAATCTCTGGTTAAAAGTGTTTTCCATTTACACATGTATAATACTATGAGGGAGGTGGGGGATAAAAGATGGAATATTTGGTTTGTGCCATACAGCATATTAGCACACACATTACACAGTGAGAACCGAGCAAATACACTCATACCCATACTATGTGTGCCGTCGGGTTTTATATTTCAGACAATCGCGACTTGTTTGCACTGTAAATTGCTATAATTGAATACTATTGAATTATGTCAAATACTTGGACAAGTAGGAGGTGTAATCTGGTAGTCTCTGATACAATGACATCTATACACTGATGTATCTGCTCAACTTGATTTATTCCAAACTTCCACAAATTGCCAGTAGCATGCCAACTATAATTGCAATTAAATGTGTGCCTGATTTGTACAAATTGCTTCCCTCTGTGATCCATCAAAATGAAAATATATCTCTGTAAATTCTGATTTTTGGGTTTGGAACAGTGAATTTGCCAATTTGAAATACTTTTTTCAAGAAAGGATAGAACAAAACCAATTTATCTTGAAAAAGGTAAATTTTACCTGTTATAATTTTTCAAACAAAAAATCAAAAATATATTTTAGGCAAATCATTATTGGTTGTTTTTAATCTGAATATGTCTCAAATGCATGTCACATAAATATAACATTTACTTTGTGAATGTGATATTGTATAAACAATATTTCATCAATCTATGTCATAAATGAAATTGTACCTTTTCCTTGCTGATAACATTTGTGATCCTTTACCACAATCCACATATCTGCAGATCTGCACTGAAATATCTGCAATATTTCTAACTATGCCCAAAATATGAAGGAGTTTTTGGTCAAAACTTTTGAATGAAGAAGTGTTTGGTGATTTAAAACTGAATTATTTTAATAAGAATTTTATATTAGGATAGAACTGTGAAAATCTATACCGTGCCATAATTACAAATGAAATTAAAGTTTAAAAAAAAGAAGAAAGTTTAGAAAAAAACAGAAAACAGTCAACTTCCAGCTGCAAATTAGCAGTAAAACATTGGAACATCACATGTATTTGTTTAAATATTTGTGTAAAGAACCATGTTCAACTTTTACACTTTACTTTCAACAGCTTTTGGTTAGTGTTATCTCAAATCAATTTGGGAATAGGTGCAAATTCTTTCACCACTTTGCCCTATTAAATATTTTAATCCCCCTTGCTGGTTCCATACAAAAGACATTCCTCTCAATTTTCAGTAATTTCTCTTCAGGGAATAACACATCAATGAGTCATGGGGGAAACAGTTAAATAAGAAAGAACAGCAAAAACACTTGCACCTATTTCTTTTTACAGGAAAATTATTCGGGATAGCTATAGCCAAGTTGTGAAAGCACTAAAAACATGGTGGCTCAAAGTTGGGCAACCATTACATCAAAATGTCTTTAGGGCAAGATGCATAATGCAAAGCAATTACTGAATATCCTCTAGCATATCAAATTATATTTTTTGTGTGTAACATCATGCCTTTACTTATTATGGTGGCAGTATTAAGTTACTATTCAGGCCAGCCCTGTCATATTGGAACATTCCTCAATGTACACTATGCACTTCTCCTGACATTGGTAGAGGTCACCTAGTGCATCAGCTATGCATCTCTTTTTCAGTGTTTGCAAGTATCAACATACCTAACTTCCAACAATCTCTCCAACTTACTCATTTCTGATAAAACAGTGTTTTTTCACATATTTGGTAAACATTTGCTCAGACATATAATGTTTTGGCTGGGAATGAAACTAAGGCCTAGACAGACTGATGCATTTGAAAGACTCAAATTTAAATGATGTCCAGACTAAACACTGATTGGCAAGTCCTTTAAAAACAAAGGAAAAAAGCCCTAGAGCTATGCTGGTCATTGCTTTTTGGTAATGTTTGTTAATCTTTTCTGAAAATGCCTGCAAATTGCTTTAAAAATGATTAGCCACCTCGACAATTCGGTGATAACAATTAGATTTTTTTTTAAGTCATTTAAAGTTGGAAAAATTCTGAGGTTTATGAAAATTAGATGGAATTGATACCATGAAAATACAAAATCTTACCTACTAATAGCTAAGAACTCTAACCATTAGTTTCAGAGGAGAAGTTTGAAATTGATAGACAGAGAGAACAGAAATTATCTCGCCCTCACTGCAGAACAGAACCATATTACAGCTCATAAATATACAAAAGAAATAAAAAGTTTAGATACTTTAATTAAAAACTACAGGTACCAACATATACAATGATGTATTTGATACTACCCAAACCTGCTTATTCTATCTGAATTAAAAGAAATAATTAAATAAGCATTGAAAAAAACATAACACATTCTGTTATTACATTTTTGCCAAAGTTACTAAAGAATACCAAAAGGAGAATACTGCTGAAGTTGAAATCCTCAGTAAATCTTCATTATATATAAGGTGTTAATCACCAACCTTCCACTGAGTGACATATTCAATATAACCACTAAACCTGGATATAAGTACACATCTCATCTCTTGCCAATACTAATGATAATGGATAATAAAGCTGCATTATTACCAGATATTTCCCTTGATTTCTGCAACACAAATGCCCATTGTCACCATGAAGCAGTGGGTACGCTGTATAGCACTGAAGCAATAGCTTACATGGATATCCACCCTCAATAATCTACATCTAATTGTGCGGTAACTCCACACTTCTAATGCACTGCTTGCATATCAAATCCTCAATATATAATTAAATATATGCCATTCAAAAGAATCCCTGAATAACACATCATATCAATATATTGCAAGTGTGATTTTAGACATGTTATATATTTTTTTTAAATGCATTAAGCTTATCATGCAGAGACATTGTGCTCAAAATATATTGCGATATTTTAAGACAACTTGGCAACATGAGCAGCACTGAAAGCATGGTATTAGACTATCAAACATGAATAATTCATAATAATCATCAAGGTCTTATCAATGTATGTGTCATGAAATAGATAATTGCCCATTTCATTAAATATACATAAGGACAGGTTTATATCCTGAATAATGGTCAGTCCACTGCACAATGGTCAGTTTCTTTGATGTCAAACACTGTACATTTGAGAATTCTGCTCACTCTTTTACCTTAATCAATACAACTATCAAATTTTCAAATTAAATCTTTCATTATCATTTTACTTGTAATTTTGCATTCTTGAGGAAAGTGTATTTGAATTTTAGATTACCAGATTGAATACATAATAAATACTTGGATTTATTTTATCTGAAAAGTTGTTATGGCATTTAGTATCTTCCAAGGTTGAGTCAATGATGTCAAAACAATATGTAAAGAAAAGTGATTAATTATCTTGTCAAAATTCTATTTTATTTCTCATTTAAAATGAATCTCAATGATGTTACATTTGTCAGGAAGAGGCTTGGGGTATATTTGAATATGTTAACAATAAATAAGTTCTAAAGTCATTTTAAGTACATTTTATCTTGAAATTAATTTTGGAATTTTTAATTTTGTCATGCAGGAGAAATTCACAGAAAAAATAACTTAAATCAAGATAATGGGAAAAAAAACACAAGAGTTCCCATTTTTTGTCATATGACCAAGAGTGATGTCATAGAAAGTAATACTAGCCTGTGAAATCAAGGAGATTCAATATAGGGTCTATTTTAGATTGGTAAAACATTGTGTATTTGTCTACCCAAATTTATCATTTAGTGATTCTATTTCACGAAAGTGTCAAAGCCTAATTAATGAGGAAACATTTTGTTGACATGTAGATTGCATTGTTTACATTATTACATTACCCTCGCTACGTGTAAGGACAAAGCAAAATGAAATATAGGCACAATTGATTTACCTTATGTGGTTAGCCACTCTAGTGAAATATCACTCAGAAGTAGGGGCGTTAATATAATATGTAAATAAAATATCTATTGTTGAAAAATAATTTGAGATTTATTATTATTTCCTGTGACCAGTAACCAGAATCTAATTCATCCTAATCTCCCATCCTGGATGGAACCCGTTAGAAGTATTAGTGTAAACCCGGCAGGATGATGTTGTTTGCATGCTATCATTAAGCCTTTACCACTCTATTTCGCCAAATTGGCATCATCCAATATTCACCACTAAAATCTGCTCACCAGTATGTTTACCAAGAAATACCTGACAGTATCCGCTGACATGCTGCTTCATTTTAGATTTATTTCACTTAAAGATGGTCAAATTTCATTCCTATTTTGGAGAAATAATCAATTAAGGTAATATACCTTGACCATGCTTCGTCATACCCTGTTACAGGTAATTTTGCTAAATATGATTTTGTACAACCATTTAGATGTTACACTAGCTGAAACAAAATAAAGATTTGCCATAATACAAAATACAAAACAGGATAATAAGTAAAATACAAGGTAGGATAATAAGCAAATATATAAAAATATATGATACAGGAAATCTGTATGAATGATTTATTTCCATGGCAGTATGTGTACTGCATGCTATCCTTGTGATCTCATTACTTGCCAAAGTTTTTTCTCAATCAAGATAGCAAGAACAACTGTCTCCTTCCAAAACTCCAAGCCTTGACTGAGGCCCTTCACTATAAAATACCAGATAATTTCTTAACCTTCTTTAGCTGAAACTGATATAAGGATTCTTCAGCAAGAGAATACTATGGTTTAGAGAAACAACATCCTATCTGTTCACTTGTTTCATTGCATGATTATGTACAAAAGGAAATAGATGTAAAGT
Source organism: Amphiduros pacificus (assembly GCA_949316495.1). Lineage (NCBI taxonomy): Eukaryota > Metazoa > Annelida > Polychaeta > Phyllodocida > Hesionidae > Amphiduros > Amphiduros pacificus. The sequence continues at coordinate 19,722,798 of OX439004.1, read as the reverse complement.
GTCAATAAAATGAGAAATCCATCTCAATTTAATCATATCTAATTTAATCATAGTATTTAATTTGATTTAATTACGCTATTACTAAGGAGCAAATTGTGTCCTAGTTAGGATATTATGGTGTGTATCCCATTCAATATAAGAAACCTTCACAAAGTAGGCAATTCTAAATCAATGGTATTTTGCAAATGAGAACAGGCTCTTGTGTTCCTGATGTTTACCTGGCCTAAATACAACTCAAAAACATGTCTGAATCAGAATTTTAACTATTTTTTGTTGTTGCGTTCATTCTTATGATCAGAATATCAATTTATCTGCCTTTTTTTTTTGGGGGGGGGGGGGGGGGGGGGCCAGTATTTAAGGACATCAAAATGGACATATACTGCATGCATTCCTAATCTTATTCAAGAAATATGTAAATGTTGATCAGAAATCAATGTAAAAGAGGTTTTTAATACCACATAGACCTGAATAGATAACATCCACAGTGCCATAACCTAGCAGTTGAAAATGCTGAATAACCGGGACGAATATATCTGTGACCTCTGGCATATGCTTGGACATTATACATGAGATGCAAATTTAGGATCTCATTCTGTTTCGATTTAATTCAAAACATGTAATTGTGAGTTATATTAACCTGGAAAATCTTATACAATCTACAGTGAGAGCCATTATTCACAAGACACATGGTCACCTTATTATTTTCGTTCAATGGGTGGATCCCATATTTATATCATTGTCCGTGACGCAATTGTTTTTAATCCTTTCTGTTTCTGATCTTTAGAACCCTGACCTCATATCTGCTTTGTTCTCCTGTATTAACTCATACCCCTTCGCCCTTAACATCAATAAACAAGTCTTTATATAAATGCTATTTCATCTTTTTTTTTCTTTTTGTAGTTGAAAATGCTGGTTTATATCATCGCCTTTTTGCATTCATACAGTTGGGCCATGAGCTTTCCTTTGAAAGGGCTTGCGTCTCTTTTATTCCTCTGGCCTATAGACTACGTCCCTACATGCAATCATTACAGACGTACAAAGCACGGTCGTCATTACCATGCCGGACCACGAGCAATCCGCCAACACAACACACACACAGACGTAATATGGCCTTTAATAATCCCCCAGAATCGGATGTTTCAGTGTAAGGCAATCATTGGTGGCAAGATGTTTGTTGTCAATGTTTGAGCTTGTCTGCGAGCATATCCAGGCCAAGTGACCTTCCTATAGGTTTATGCCACACCCAAGCTCAATTATCAATATGTTACTCTTGTAGAAGGCTGAGTGATTGTGCTTAAATGTATATTACCAATCATAAGTTTGGTAAAAATAGATGCAATATGACATGCCTGTCTTTAATATATTATGTGTTTTATATAAACACACACTCACAAACACACACACATATATATATATATATATACCAATACTAATACTAAGACTGTCATACTCACATCCAGTTCGCTGACCTATCAAGGGAACCGAGACAAAAGTAGGGTTGAAGAGCGAATTTTTCCAATTGTTTTTACCAAACGGTTACAAGAATTGTTCATAGTAACAATGGCTGGAGATGGTGAACAAAATCTATCTGCATTTCAACCTTACAAAACTCTGGAAAGAGCATAATATAATTGAGTTAAGATTTGATTTTTGACAGAAACAAAATCAAAATTCGTTTTAAAGTGACTGGCAATCCATGTTTGATCAAAATAATGCTGAAAATTACATTTTGGTTGGTTAGACCAACCGCACAGAATATTGATCTAGTACATATAAATATTGGAGGAAGTCTAGACAAAGTTGTACTCTCTACTTATATTTCATCGATATTTCATTAATATTCATTCACTATTTGTGAGATGGATCAGGAACATCAAAGAGCTTTCTGTGGCTTGTTTAGCAGTTTCATGTTAAAACAACTTGGCAGTCATTAATAAACCTGTTTTTGTCAAAAATATCATGAAAAAAAAATCAACCTTGTTTCTTTATATTCCTCATGACAAAAAAAATTTTCAAATCATGGTACAGTATAGTCTTGAGCTTTCATTTGCTGAGTGACATTTTAAATGATTGAAGAAAAGTGTCAAAGACAAAGCGAGGCAATGACTTTTACCTCCTGTGTAATAATGGCTTCTGGGTCAATGCCAACTACACTGACCATAACACACAAGGCGTGATCGGATGTCTGAGGCACGGCCTTGTGTTATGGCTGACAGGAAGTGGGAGAAGGAAATTGTGAATCTGGAGGGACTACACATCGGTAGTCTACCACCGACTTGAATAGGCAATACTGCAGGTGTCCCAGCATGGAAGCCTGCATCCAGGATGCCTACATTTGAATATGAGATGTTTTATCTGGCAACATGTCATCACAGCCAGAATAAAGGCAAAGACAAATACTATGAGCAACATGCATCTCACATTGAATAATTTCATAATTTCTTTTTACATTCTCTCAACATGCAATAGCTGCTTAATATTACACATGTGACAATTACAGAAGGTAAATTATGAACATTCATGACATTAAAAAGGCTTAAGATTTCATTCACAAATAACAAATCTCATTCTTTCTTTTACAAAATAGAAATATTTTTCAGATTTCTCAGTGGCTTCATAAACTTCTCCTGTAAAACTGTCATGGATGGTTTTTAATCATCCTATCAATAAAATATATGACACACACATATCTGATATATGAACATTAAATCTCACATTAGATTTCATCCGAATATAGCTCCCATGTTATCCAGTGTTGGATAATCCCTAAGGGATATATGTGTGAATAACTTAAACACATCTGCCCTAAACATTGCGCCCAAAACACCAAAGATGCCCTTGATCTCTAACCTGACCTGACCTGACCTGACCCTTTCATTGGTCGTATTATACTATAATCCCTAAATAGAAACCTCTTATCGGTCACCTTTGTGAGAACACTTGATACTTTTAGACCTAGCCAGATAATCTCTCCAAAATTTCACTTATTTTGTTGATGCTATTGACAAGTTCCGTCATGCAAAGGTAGTGGCGTGACCATTTATTGTGGGATTGCAGGCTATGTTTACGAGCAGTCAAAGACTTAACCTGAGCCAAAGTGGTGGGCGATAACCTTTCTATAGTCATTGAAGAATGCCAGCCACAATTCCTTTGCCACCTTCAAATAAATACATTGTGATTTCCAGGCAGCGTCAGGTCAGCATCCCTTTTGAGCCTAGCTGTTTTCTAATGAACTCTGGTGAGTTATCTTCAATGAGTGCTGAGTTGCGGAAATGAACTGAAGCTGTTTTAGGCTGTAACGTTTCCTCGTTAGATGGTTACTGACAGTATCTTCTATCGCCTTTGTTGGGTGATTTATGGTCTGAAGAATTGTCATATTTTATTCAATACATGTATACAAACACACTTCCATGTTTGTTTCGTCAAAAGCTCAGTACTGACTGGTTGAATAGGAGGAAAGATATGAATAAAATCATATAAAATCATTCTCTGTATCTGATAGAAATATCAAGTGACACTTAAATGAATGTTTATGATCCAAAGACATAAATCATTAACCCATACACAATTTCCATCACATTATGAAAGATATCTATCAAATATTTTTGCAAATATAATTTGATATTAATGATATATTTAAATAGGATAAAACAAATGCATATTAAACAAATGTGTTTGTTAAATCAACAGGATTTGATTAATTTTGCAGTTAATCATTTTAAAATCCAGTTTATCTGACATAGCATGGGGAAACTGAAAAGCTAAGATAGTTCCAAAATTGTGTGATCAATGCAATGTCAATTTGATTTGCTATATATAGAAACATGGATGAGACCAAACCTATTATTATCATTTCGTTTGCAGATAGCTCATGCATCATAGTTGATCAGAAATCTGTGAATAATACAAAGTGGTACATAGACAAGCATATGGATTCAAAATACAGGTACACAAGCTTTATCCTGATAATAATATTATCACTATCATACACATATCAGGTTAAATGTCTGATCACAGGAGCTAAACAATAGTAGGGATGAAGAGCAATCAATTCTTTGACCAATCAGACATTTTTTATTTTCAGAAATTTTTTGCTATTAAACTGCAAATCATATTCCTATAAAGTGTCTTTTTTGTGTGATATGAAAAATGACCCTTTCGCTTGATGTTTATATTTAAATTTTTGCATGATATTTACCATTTGCTTTATGTATAATAAACAAATTTAAATTTTGGTATTTGCTTATAACTTTTTTATCTGAGGGTCTCTATAGCCAAACAAACAATAACAATAACATTGTCAGGCCCCTAAATGCTTTAAAGGTAGATTTCACATCATATAGAAATAATAATATCAACACTTATGTCCATGTGTTATGGAATAAAGTAACAAGTTATCAACATCTGTATTCATACAAACTTAATTAGAAAAATACGATTTTGTCCATGGACACATATTTATTAGAGTCCAATTATCCTGGTGATAAGAAGCTAGATGTTGGGGCACTCTTTTATGCAAGAACATAGGATGAAGTATTTTTTCCTTGTGAATATGCATTTTATAAAATACTTTTTCCATTGTAAGACCATCTTGTCACAATTTGAAGTAAACCAGAAGCAGCCGATTTCAATCACGTGCTGACTTATGACAACCATGTCGGGACACAATTAACTCATTTCTTGTGAACTGTTCATCTATCAAAGTTAAATTTTATATTAAAGAAGGGTACATATATATGATCTTTTTTCCAATTCATTTTTATTCATAATCACACTATCATCATTTTTACTTCAATTAATACTGCAATTTATTTTCCACATAATGTCCCTTTTGTGTGATAAGAAAAAGGACCTTTTTGCATGATATTTATATTTACCTTTTCACATGATATTTATCTCTACCTTTTCACATGATATTCATCTTTTGTTTCATGCATTATAATTATATTAAGCTTTTGGCATGATGTTTGTTTATAACTTTTTATCTTAAATCAAAGTATGTTATTGAAGTATCCTATATTTTCTACTAATATCTGCAACATTAATTCTGAATAGATTTTTTTCTGCCTAATTTCAGCTGTAAATATCAGCACTTAAAACATATTACCACTAAACAAAGCAACTTAACTTGTGCAATTGCTGTACAGCACAGGTTGAAGCGATCGGGAGGATAGCTTAGAGCACAGATTGCTGTACAGCACAGGTTGAAGCGATCAGGAGGCTAGCTTAGAGCACAGATTGCTGTACAGCACAGATTGGAGCAATCGGGAGGCGAGCTTTGAGCACAGATTGCTGTACAGCACAGGTTGAAGCAATCGGGAGGCTAGCTTAGAGCACAGATTGCTGTACAGCACAGGTTGAAGCAATCGGGATGCTAGCTTAGAGCACAGATTGCTGTAGAGCACAGATTGGAGCAATCGGGATGCTAGCTTAGAGCACAGATTGCTGTAGAGCACAGATTGGAGCAATCGAGTGGTTAGCTTAGAGCACAGATTGGAGCCATCGGGTAGCTATTTAAGGATTACTGTACAGCAAGGTTTGGGACAATCTGGTAGCTATCTAAGGATTGCTGTACAGCATAGTTTGAAGCAACCTGGTAGCTGTCTAAGGATTGCTGTACAGCACAGTTTGAAGCCATCGGGTAGCTGTCTAAGGATTGCTGTACAGCACAGTTTGAAGCCATCAGGTAGCTATCTAAGGATTGCTGTACAGCACAGTTTGAAGCCATTGGGTAGCTATCTAAGGATTGCTGTACAGCACAGTTTGAAGCCATCAGGTAGCTATCTAAGGATTGTTGTACAGCACAGTTTGAAGCCATCAGGTAGCTATCTAAGGATTGCTGTACAGCACAGTTTGAAGCCATCAGGTAGCTATCTAAGGATTGCTGTACAGCACAGTTTGAAGCCATCAGGTAGCTATCTAAGGATTGCTGTACAGCACAGTTTGAAGCCATCGGGTAGCTATCTAAGGATTGCTGTACAGCACAGTTTGAAGCCATTGGGTAGCTATCTAAGGATTGCTGTACAGCACAGTTTGAAGCCATCAGGTAGCTATCTAAGGATTGCTGTACAGCACAGTTTGAAGCCATCAGGTAGCTATCTAAGGATTGCTGTACAGCACAGTTTGAAGCCATCAGGTAGCTATCTAAGGATTGCTGTACAGCACAGTTTGAAGCCATCGGGTAGCTATCTAAGGATTGCTGTACAGCACAGTTTGAAGCCATTGGGTAGCTCTCTAAGGATTGCTGTACAGCACAGTTTGAAGCCATCAGGTAGCTATCTAAGGATTGCTGTACAGCACAGTTTGAAGCCATCAGGTAGCTATCTAAGGATTGCTGTACAGAACAGTTTGAAGCAACCGGGTGGCTATCTAAGGATTGCTGTGGAGTACCTGTCTGGACATCGGCTGCTCTATATATTTTCACCACGCAATACCACCAGCAGCCCTAAGATAATTTAATGATATGCCTGCAGGGCACTTGCAAGACCCTGCCGTGTTCTTCACAATGAATTTGGTCGAAAACTATAGAAGAAATGCACACAACATTTATGTTATCTAAAAGTTCTGGGCCAATTGTGGTCAATAATCCCCCTATGTCCTCACAGCCAATTTTATCAAAATATCCCATCACCCTGGCACCTTTACTGATAGATTTGAGAAAAGGGAACCAGTCTGGACAAGACATTTTATTTCCTTTAACAATATCAGCCACATTTCAACCTTCATCCTACCATAAGGCAAACTCATTCAAATCGAGGTCACCATTAGAATATAGATAAAAAAAATCTTTTAATCGCCAAGACTGGCTGGTGAACTAGTCTTGCGAGTTTGGTCATTGCTAAATGTACAAAAAGCATGACTAAAACACCCCAACACTAATATAAATGCCACTCTCCACACTTACATAATGCTGTTTTTATGAACAACTCTCAGACAAACTCAGTGCCTATCTCGGAGCCTGGCTCTGTTGCAGATCACAAAGCTTTTTAAACACACATCAATAACAGCTCTTTTCTGTATCAAACAGATTTTGAAATTATTATCTCTATATAAGGTGTTTGATATATGATAAATAAACAATAGACTAATTTGAAATTTCAGCTGGTAAACAAGGAGAATTGTGCTGTAAAGGTCTGCAACCAATGGTTGGAACTTAACATAAAATATACAGCATAGTCAGCACAATGTAAATATTTTTTCTTATGGATTTCCCCAGTGGATGACCTTGGCCATGGCATCCACTCCCCAAATAATCACCCCTTCCACCCTCTCCATGGTATTTTTCTGCTACCATTCAAGTAATTTGCATTTTACACATTTTTGAGCAGTTAGGGACAGTTTTGAAATGGCTGCCCAAAAATAAACAAAAGGCAAATTTACTGTTCAAGATATTTGAGCTGTATTTGAATGTTCACTGTTTGCTGGTTTCAATTGCCAGATTTTTACTGTGTGAATGCACCAGGAAAACCATACTTTCATCACTCCTCAGACTTTGTTTTCGTCTGCTTCCACAAAAATATAATATATACCAAAGCGTCTGTCTCTCTTCACATGCCTAAAAAATGGTGTATGTATCAAATGTGGGAGGCTGAAAAGTAGAAGTGTGGGTTATATACATTATGACAATGCACTTTTCTCGACAATGGGCACCACGAGCTGAAAATACTCTATACCTGTCAGTCTGGCGTGCAACTGAATACAAAGCAGGAATAATTTCACTTTCTGGCGATATTATGTGTCAAAAACACCCAAGCCAGTTTGAAATTTAATATCTGTAGATTGAACATGACTGCATGCAGTTAGTGCAGGGATATGAAGAGCTTCACATTTTATTTCCTTTCTTTTTTCATTCTTTTTTTCAGGCCACTCACCTTTTCATGTGATCGATGTGGAAGGCGGGATGGAAAAGAATAAGTCCGATGCCCAAGGTCCGAAAAGGTCCACGTTCTGCCGACACTTTCATCCCGCTAGGTGCCGCCAAAACTAGTCACGTGACTCGTCCACAGAGATCAAAGGTGCCATGAACGACTAAATAGCAATCTTGTGAAACAGCATACTGGACTAAGTTTGTGCACTTTATCGCAATTTTAATTGAACAGAAATAAAGTTTTTTTTAAAGTATTGTTCGCGGATATTGTTCTAACCTTGGAGTAATTTTATCTGTTTTTCAACTTCACTGCATATTGAAAGCGGTTATGTTCGTTGAATCAAAGTTCTTGTCCAATATGCAAGCCTTTATCGCCATCTGTACGAGGTAATTTAAAAAAAATTGAAATCCCCGAATGATAGGTCAGTCAGATATCATGGCCACAATTTATATTCAAATATATTCATGGCCACAATTTATATTCAAATTTTCACTTTAGCTCTGCACTATGTATCCCAAGCTGGATATGATAAAATACAGGTTGACATAGTTTACCTTATTTTGCCTTAACATCTTGCCTGAAGCTTCATGAAGCACAGTCACTGGAAAAGATTTTCTGATCAGTTGGACCATCTTTGATACAGCCAAAGCCAATATATGAAAGCAAACAAATATATTTCACACAAAATAACACTTAACCACTTTAAATAAGATAAGAAAAATCTCTTGTTTCTGGAAAGAATTTTTCAGAAAAAAAATGTTTTGGTATCATTTTAAACTTGTTTTGGGATGCATCTCAGAAAATTAATTAAACCAGGCATGTTATTCCATCTATGACCTAGTCGGTGGTTTTGCATATTAATATTGGTTGGGAAACAGAAGCAAACCATTTTATCTTTTCTTTTTTTCTTGTTTAATATCGAAAGTAACATTATTGGGAATGAAGGTCATTGAAAACGCATGTTGATGTTTTGTTTTTAAATGAATGTCATTGGAGAATAACAAGGATCTTGATATCTTCAGTCTCCAGAGTCTATCAAAACGGCCAAAGCTGTTGCTTAGTTTGGATGCATCTTAAAACAATCAATTGTCTCTCCAGTGTCTTGGTTGTGGGCGTGTTTGACGTTTAACTCCTCCCAGACCTTTCACGCGATTTGAGTATTTACCATCTCTGCTCAGTACTTGGCAGGCAGGTGCAACTTTGCAAATCCAATAAAATGTAAATTCTCTGTCATGACCTCTTACATCTTTCATTTATTTTTCATTGGCGAAACTAGAGTTCATGGGTTGTTTTTACTTGCCACAGAGAAATCAAGATGATTGCTCACGTCATGGTCTGAAGGTAAAGGTTTGAAGCAGTCTAGCTGGGTCTTGCAGTTTATTTATGATAATGGGTGGGGTTGGTAAATATCTATCATTTATAGCTATTCTGATCATTTTGCTTTGGAAATGCCAGCAAATTGCTACATAAATGATTATTTATACCCTTTCCCTGAGTAGACCAGAGGAGAAGATAATTTCGGACAATCAAAGGGCATGTTACAAATTGAATTTGGTCCAAACTTTCATATCTTAATTGTCATTGGCTGATACCAAAAACTAAGAACTCAGGCTTGCAGTTTCAGAACACCTAATTTATATGATCATAATTGATGGTGTACTTATGAAAGATCCCAATGAAAATTTCATTATTTTTTATCATTCATACCAGCTGTGCACATGGTGATCAGTAGTAAGTATATTAAGTGGTAATGATTTGTGTTTTGAATGGAATACGTCAATGAACTAAGACTTAGCTGGTTGTCTGTATTATATCAATCACAATGCAGCTTTGAACAAGAAATCACTTTTAAAATAAATCTTCTCACTTGAAATTTTAAACCTTTTGTAAATGAGTAATATTCAATAATTTCTAAATTGCAATGTCATGTTATATTTGGTAAACATTTACATATTTATAAAATGTATCTGTAATCAGGTAATATTGCATCATTTTATCTCGACTCAGCCAATAACTGAATATTTAACTGATCTACGTGTCTTTCATTTCTCACGGTCTATTTGCCTTTTTCCTTTCTTTAAGCATTCATGAAACCAGAGGTTACAGGCAATTATACAGAGGTTTGGGGTATGCTTAAATGTTGTGGCCTCAATACTGTGATAAAAGCAAGCAATGTCACTAAAATCAACAAATATTCACCAATCATGGTTAATGTGTTTTACTGAAAGTGCCAAGTACTTGCTGTACTCTTTTGACCACCAGGTGGTCACATGTATACAAGCATGTGACCCCTATTGTGTCAGGGTGTTTGGCCTGCATCAATGGACAAACATTAATGGACAAACAGGGCTCTGTCATTCCATTGCCCCCAATCTGAAGGTGCCCCATTGTTAATAAAGCTTACTAAGCAGGTGGTTCAAAGAGCAATACCTTTCACAACATCATAAGTATATTGCAATACCCTGATGACGTAAATGTACTTTTCAATGCCTCTATAATAACACTCCAGATAATAAAGACACTAAGAAGGAAGTCTGCTTTCAGAAAGGGGCTAGAAATAATGTCCTATTTTCAACATATTTTCAACACTTATTGGAGCTCAAGTACTTCTTCCCAAAAAGGCAATAGACTTGCAAGGCAAATACATTTGTCACAAATTCTTGATTTTCCTCGAAATCAGTGCACAATTCCTTTAACAAGGACCAATCAAGATCTCTAAAATCCAATGCTTCCAAATATCTATCACTCAATGGTCAGGTAACTTAGATCTGTTGCCATGACCTCACACACCATAACATCCTATGTTTAATTTCCTAAAGCACTTTGGGTGTCTGTTGCCCATGGCGAAGGCTTCCCTTGGGAGTCTGAACATCACGAAACAAGCAGGTCAGCACCACTGCAGCCATCTCCACAGGACCCACCTCCCCACTATGGCCATGCTCATACAATCTTTATTCCTCTACCACACAAAAACATGAAAAATCAATTTGTTTTTTCTTAACTTTAAAACTGTCTATGTAATTAATCATTTTAAAAAGTCAGTAAAGCTTTCTTTATGAATATTAATTGGTTCTCATGGCAAATGTTTTGATTTCAGGTTTAATATCTGGGGTGGCCGAGATCTTGAATTGTTTACCATTCCTTAATTGCCAGCAAATAGGTGGTCTCTATTCCTGTGATGATTAACACACCATCATTAGAATGTCAGGGCTCCCTTTAAATGCATTAAACAGTGTCAGGACTCCCTGAAATGCATTGAAGACTGCAGGGAGATTAGGATATGAAATCATATTTCAGAAAATGAAATCTGAATGTATGTGATCTAAATATATCTTTGAAGTTTTGCTGCCAAAATCTGAGACACACAGGATTTGGCTTGGATAAAACATTCCACTTTCATCCTATTTACGTCACATTTGATCACATACAGGTAAAAGGTCAATATATAGTATATTATTTATAACAAAAATATGGAACTTATTAAAACATAACCCCCTGGGTTGATAGCTCTGCTGACATAACATGCTTAAATTAAATCACATGAACTGAGTTTAAGCGCAACATGCAAACGGGTTATGATTTTCCATACATGATCCCAATTCAGTTTTCATGTGATATTCATTGATATCTTGTTCATTATAACTGTTCAAAAATCATATAAAAAACTGATATCAACAAAGTCACTCAAAATGTTTTAAGTTGAGTTATGGGTCGTGTTAATTGTTTGGCTCATTTTGATACATCCTCTGCTTGTCCCTCACCAATGCAATATTTCTATGGTATCATTGTGCAATCTATGAGGGATACTCATACCAAAGGTCAAGGTCATTGCACCAATTCCTTTCCCAGAGCAGACAATAATTGAGGCCAATCAAAACGCATATTACATATTGAATTTGGTCCCAACATTTGTTGTTTTCTCGATTCTCATTGGCTGATATGTCATGTTTATTTAAAATGGCAGCTTCCTTGACAACTGAAACAGATTTTTCCCAAGAATCATAATAGAATGATAAAAAGAGCATTGACTCTAAGTCCCCCGCACTTTGGACTGTCACCATGGCAACAAAAACTGTATTATCTCATACTTGGTGCTGCAAGAGGGAGTTTTGCACCTATGAGATATTCTTTTGCAGATCACCCCTCTGCCGAACTACTTTCACAGATCACCCTTCTGCCAAACTACTTTCGCAGATCACCCATGTGCCGAACTACTTTTGCAGATCATCCCTGTGCCAAACTATTTTCCTTCAGACTCTTGAGATACTTCCACCAGTGTTAACATAGCAAGAAGTATGGATCTATGTTGTTATGTGGCTTCACAACATAGAGTGGTGCTATGCCCACCTCTCAATGACGTCATTATATAATATATTGTAATGACGTCATCAAGCATGATGTCATTAAAAAGGGGGTGTGCATTATCTTGTTTGACACACACAAAATAGATCCGCACTTGCTGCATGAGATAAAGTATGAGATAAAGCATAAGATAAAGCATGAGATATAAAGCATGAGATAAAATATGAGATAAAGTCAAGAACATAGGTTCGTGCAGTGTTCAGGCTGACAGATCTCTCTCGTTGGTTCTGGTGGAAGGCCGGACTCTTGAGATCCTTCCACCAGATCCAACGAGAGAGATCTGTCAGCCTGAACACTGCACGAACCTATGTTCTTGCCTTATCGTGCACACAAGCCAAGTTGGCAACATGGTTGCCATGGCAACAAAAATTAGCCAATCACAGCCATCATCTAATCAAATCAGAGGAAGGTCCCCAGGAGTGCATGTGTGCAATATCTAAGGTAAATGTCAAACTGATGTGGCTGTATCGTGCACACAAGTATTTTACCACGGACGCATGCATGGACACAGCTCAATTCCCTCACTTTTCGCGTTGCGAAGAATGCGGGGGACAAATATTGTAAGCCTCATGGAAAACAGATAGAATTGGTCCCTGGAAATGCAATATCTTGCCGACTAATATACAACAACTCCAAATAATAGTTTCAGAGAAGAACAAAGTTGACAGTCAGACAGAATTACAAGATTGTATATCTGTGGCGCCTCTGTTGAATTGATTTGTTCTCATAAAGAGACCCAGATTTTGTTCAGTTACTGTGAACTCTACAGTAAATGTTCATTTATTTCACTTCCAAAGTACTTTCAACATAATCAAATGAAAATCCACCTTTAGCATTTCTGAACCGCAACAATTAAATATATTTTAAGTTGCCTTGTATATTGCATTTTTGTGAAATACCAGCCTTCTTCTTGCACTCATAATGCAATGTATAAGCATTGAAAGCAAATAATACAAACCGTGTAATAAAAACATTCACGAAGAAAAAATTAGCAAAAATAATTCTTGCACTTATATTGCAAGTATGTTTGCGTAAGTAAATAAGATATGAAATGTAATAAATGTCGAGAAAAAATATACATGAAACTATTTCTCCTCAATAACCTGGAAAAATATACATTATGAAAAATCTGAAAAAAAAAGAAATAAAAGGATCAAATGTGCATGCAGCACTATGTTGATTTATATATATATATATAAATTGAGTTTAAATGTTATTTACTTTCAATGACCTTAGATCTATGTTGATCATTGCTTTGTTTAATGTTTTAGAGCATTTTCTCGAAATTGCTTCATAATAAATCATTTACATCCTTTCCCAGAGCAAGCTTAAGGAAATAATTTTGACAAATCAAAATGCATGTTACATATTAAATTTGGCCCTATGACCTTGAAAAATAGGTCAAGGTCGCCATCTATCGCTCTCGTCCGAGGTTTTCATCAGATGCTTATGTGTGTCAAGTTTCATGAAGCAGCCATCATTTGTTCTTGAGTTATCGCAATGACAAGGATGATTTCACATAATTGTCCCTGTGACCTTGAAAAGTTGGTGAAGGTCATGTTTCATAGAAACAATTTTGATGTCTTTACCAGATGCTTATGTGTGTGAAATCTCATAAAGCTTCCATCATTCGTTCTTGAGTTATTGAGATTCTTGGGATTTCGCATAATTGTACCTGTGACCTTGAAAAATAGGTCAAGGTCGCTGTCCATCGAACTTGTCCGAGGTTTTCACCGGATGCTTATGTGTGCCAAATTTATGAAGCTGCCATCATTTGTTCTTTAGTTATTGCGATGACAAGGATTTCACATAATTGTCCCTGTGACCTTGAAAAGTAGGTGAAGGTCATGTTTCATAGGAAATATTCTTGGGATTTCACATAATTGTACCTGTGACCTTGAAAAATAGGTCAAGGTCGCAGTTCATCAAACTCTTCCGAGGTTTTCACCAGATGCTTATGTGTGTCAAGTGTCAGGAAGCTGCCATCATTTGTTTTCGAGTTATCGTGATGACAAGGATGTTTGCTACAGACATACATACATACATACCCACGCCAGGAGTACTGCAATACCCTCAGCCTGACAGAAAATCCCCCACCCGATCAATGCATTTCACATATCCATAATATCAAGTTCTTTCCCATATTTTTGGTAATAGTGACCTATTAGCCCTTCAAATAAGTCAATTTGACCTAGGTACATAAATTATTCACAAAAATGTGAACAAACATGTGGTGGTAATGTTATTTGTAGTGCTTTGCCAAATATCACATTTAGATAATTTTGAATATTGTTTTCTGCGACCTTGAAAATAACGCAAGTTCACCCAAAACTTGTCCAAGCCTCTCAAAAGTGGATCTGCCCAGTCATATTAATATTGCTAAAATATTTCAGAAAGCAGAGCAACACAAGCAAATTTCCTCCTTTGCTGGTCATGACCCTGGCCCAAGGTCACAAAAAGTGCAGTCCCAAAAATCCTCAGGCCTCCATTATTTCATAGAATAGCACCGAGCTCTTATGTCCAAGCATAGATGAATGGGGAAGAATGCAAAGTGCGGTGGACAAGATGGAAACAGAGCAAGAACATAAACATTGTGCCGACTGAATAACAGTCATGTATATTTGATACACCCAAAGACCAAAACCAATTTATTAAGAGTGTTGTAAATCTGAGATATTTCACAGTAATGAATAATTGGAATACTCATAAAGAGTCCAAATATTGGAATTTCCATTTGGATATGATGCGCTTTTTTTATTTATTTGCCCTTTCAAAACCAATAATAATCACTGTAATCAAGTATATATAGAAATTTATTTGTCATATAAATACACTTACGGTAGTTCTATTGGCAGGTTGAACTCAAAATTTAGGTCAGGGGAAAAAAACTGTTTCTAATTGTGGCAAAATGAATATTTTGGTTATTTAATTGTCCTTCTTATTTACAAATCAGGAACAGGATTTTTCCCTGGCCTCATTTGTTGACATTCGGGTGAAATGCAAATATCCTTGAATATTTTATAACATATGAAAATCACATGGACAATGACCTTGTCAATATATCTGACAAAAGAAATCTTAGACCCTGGTGAAAACAATTCTCCCTTGGTATGAATGACATGGCTTTTGTTTGGCATTTATCAGGATATTCATATCTTCAATATTGGTTGTTTCAATTATGCTATATCATTTTGATGAACAATGAATATTATTTTCTTGCAAAGATCCAGAAAAAGAGAGAAAACTGTAAAAACATTTTCCAATAGTCGAAAAACAGATAAAATTTATTGCAAAGGGAAAACTAACACCATGCAGATATAAAATTTCAATTTGTAATAACTAATGTGTCAACAATGTTTTCATTTCAACATTTCTATGCTGAATATTGATTTCCGAGGTCACTGACATCCAACTTACTGTGAAATACCAAAATCAGAACCAAAGAATCCAATTCTCATTTTCAATTACAATATTTTCCATTTGACCTGGCATCAAGTTTTACATAATTGTATGATTCATATTCAGTACAAAATAATCTGTACATACAACATGTACATTTCTCAAAGAATGTGACTTAATCTAGTGCTCAGCATGATATAAAAAGAAAAACTACACAATGTCCCTACAAGCTTTGAAGTTATATATTACATCAAATATGGGATTGTTAAAAGTAAGATTGTGTATTGATGACAGGTTTGGCAGTCTTTACCCATCCTGTGTGGCTCCAATATTACCTAAGGACATCACGTTGCCATGGCAAAAGTGGCTTGGGTACAAGCGCTTTATCTTATCTGTGAAAACCTAACAATGCCTCGGCAGCTGCATGCATTATCTAGCTCAATGCCATCATCTCTGCCTGCACGCATCATGTTGTTATTAATCAAGTGGAATTGTTCCTCAACTTGATCCTCTGTTCATTCTATTTGGTTGGTGTCATGTAGTGTGTATCAATTCATTAGGGTTAGGTTGGTAAACAAGCTTCTTACTGGAGACTTTCTTTTGTTGTCCCCTCTACCGGTGACTCTACCCTTGCCAGACTTTGCACCTGAGGTTGACGGCGGCATCATCTGGATTCCATACCATGTTGAGTATTGTCTGGATGTTACTAGTCTCCCTCTTATCTCCTGTATCAGTAAACGGGAGCAGCTATTCTTGTAACATTGCCACATTTCCATATGCTTCATTCTGGTTGTGTTGTGTATTAATGTTATGTTCATTCTATAATGGTGGAGCATACTGTATATAGGATGGTCACTCGAGGTCCAGTTCCTGCAGCAGAAGCTTTCTCTTCCTCTCCAGTTCTCCTTCACTGAGATCGCTCTCTGACCCATAGCCACCCTATAAGACAGCAGTCAGTATTTATCACACAGAAAACATTTCATTTGTTAAAAGACAAGTATAAAAATATTCCCATCATGCAATTTACTTTTGTTTACCTTTAAGTTAATAACAGTGATGATTGATTACAAATATAGTTATTAAATCCATTACAAAATCGTATATAGAAATAGAGAGAATTGATTAAGAGGTTGAAAACCACAAAACAATCCAAGACTTAAAAACATCTAACTTTAATGAATGCGACACAATTGTTGATATGTTTTGATATTCCTTAATTAATCTACCATGAAAAGAATTAGATCTATAGATGATTGGTACCACAAAAGAATGATTCTATGTCAAGAAGCTTGTGTAAATGGATTACTTTTGAACTTTATATTGTGTGCTTTCCATTTAGTTTCTCTTCATTTAGTTTCTCCTCAATAATTATTTCAAAACACTGATTGGCTCATTTGTTTGTCCTGTTTTCCTGCCTCCTGAATATCTCATTCCCAATTTATTTGCTCTTTCAGATCAAATTAGCCAAAATTTCTATACTGTTGAAATCTGATAAAAAAAACATTTATCTACATGAATGTAAAGAGGTATTCAATGCTCATCTGACCTTTAAAAATAAGCATTATTACTTATCAATAAAATCAGGGATTAAAACATTTTTTTCTGGTCATGGAAAAATAATATTTGACCCTAAAGGTACCGGTAGATATTTTTCATCAATCTTAACTGTTAAAAACACTCACATGTTTATTTATCTGTACATTAACTTTTTTTCCTTCCGAGACAAGGAAATAATTACTGGAAAAGAGTATCTGTGAGGCAACCACAAAGAGAACAATAAATATTTGACAGTTATCCTAGACACCTCCTCGACAAAGCCCCCATCCCATATCTATTACCGGTACTCTGAGGTATCTGGCTTTGCTAACTGATACACACACACACATCTATTGTGGTATTCTGCAGTGGTATGAGTTTCCTAAAAATGAGAAAAGTAATCCTTGACCAGTGGTGTCTGTATCACAATAGAGAAAGCATAATTTAATTCCTTGATGGTGTTACCCATCTCCATCTCTCAAGAAGACAATTGTTGATGTACTAAGCTGCAATTTTTCATTTTGGAGCTCACCCCCACAAAAAAACAGTCATAAATCTCACATAAATACATGTTTTAAATTGCCATCCTTAATCACTGCTCTGAAAAATGGCCATGCCTATGAAAGTAAAATACCAAATTAATTAAGAAAGAGGTTTTCTAATTGCTACTTTATTTTCATTTAGAAATGAAATCTCCACTGAGATTTTGTTTTGTAGTTCTGGAGAATGAAGTTGCGATGAATGTTATTTGCAATCTGCCTCCTATTCTTTTGTATTGTGATAATGATTAGCTAATTAGTATACTGGAGTATAGATACTGAAACATAACAATCTACGCCAAGTTCACAGGAATGAATTGCTGCCAAAATGAAAACAATGCAAATGGAAGGACTCATCGTTATTTGGGATTAGCTATTACAATGCAATGGTGTGTAATGGATGTTTTAGTGATCCCCATGAGACAATCTGTACAGCACTTAATTCTGGAACTCAAGACAAACTATTCTGAATAATTCATCTTTCTGGGTATGGTAGCTTTATCACACTTAACACTTCTCTCTCATTATCTCTATTTTCTGAAATTCTTCTCATATTCAGACAGACCTTAACATTTTCACCAATAATATGTTATTATTAAGTAAACCCTTGATATAACAATTTTTCATGATAGCAAGTTTTAAATTTGTTATCCCTTATCATAGCCTTTTACATATATTTTATGGAATGGTCCCTTTGTTGGAGCCATTATGTGTTTGTAATCAGATGGCAGCACTGAGCAGAACCCTTTACTCCCCCCAGGGGGCAGCATCTTGTTCCCTCAAACTTTACATGCAATTTTACCATCAAAGATTAACCACATTGTCTTTATTTCTTGATTATATATTTAACTACTGTGTATTCCCATTAAGAAGCTTTCTGATTGTCAAACCTGAGAGAAAAGTGTATTGCATAATTAAGTGCCATAAATCATGCAATAATCACAAAACCTATACCCTATCTCTGTCTTTTTTGTCAGGCGATTCTTTTGATGGTGAACGTTTTGACTTCTTTCGTGACTTCTCTTTGATTTCCCCATCTGCTTCTGAATCACTTGACTTAGAAGGCTAAGAAAAAAAATCAATATGATTTCAACATATATTCCTTCAGGTTTTTCAAGTTTTGTTGCCGATAATGACATAATGAGGGTTCTAGGATAAACGTGTGGAACAGATCTTTTTATGAAACGTTTTTCAAATTATTCTCTTTGAATATAAATATGCCTTATTGCCTTTATAAGCAGAGAAAAATGAATGCTTCTCGATAATGTTGAAAGACAGTTAAGATAATAATAATTCCAAACTAAATAGTTTCCACTTACAGATCTTGAAATGTGCTTCTTCTTTTTCTTGGACTTTTTGTGCTTCTTAGATTTTTCATAGTCATATTCTGAATAAAATCAATGTATCTCAATGTCAGGGCAGTTGTGAGTACATTGTGTGTAATTCTTAAGTATGTTACTATGTTAACAGTTTGCAAACTTTAAAAATTCAACAAAATTATGGTCTCACCCCAGTAATTATGTATACCTACAAGTAGAAGCAGAGAAGTAGTACATCGTAAAAAATTCATTTCTATCTTTGTTTGATCGTTTTTCAGTGTTAAATTGATGGAAATTCTTTAGGTTTGGCTTAGTTGGACAGTTTATGATGAGGGTTTTCTAAAATTATGTAAAAAAGAATGAAGTTTGAAAGAATCTTTGCTTTTATGGAGAAAAATAGTGCCGTGCAATGATTTGTCAGCAGGTGTTTTGGTGAGAAACAATAAAACGTTTTTTTTTCCTTTAAATGTCTTATTAATGCATTTAACTTGAGATTTCCGTGCTTGACATGCCTTTTTTATGGTTTTATATGAAAATTGGCGAATTTTACAATATTGTAGAGCCTTAGATTTAGCTCTTGACATTTTTATTAAAGAAGTTATGATAATTTGAAATCAGCAAGTCTAATCCTCCCTGCAATAGGGGGGCTCAATTACTGGGGTGAGACCTTATACAATTATCATGAATAATTAGAGGAATCTGATGAGAATACAACAGCTTTGATACAATTGTGTTACAAATAGAAATTTTCAACATATCTCTTTTTTTGTAAAATACCTTACCTGTGTCAGATGAGACTGGCGATTTGGATTGTGACCTTGACCTTTTCTTCTTCTTTGACCTGTGTTTATGAGTTCCCTCGCCATCTGAATCACTCTGAATACACAAAAATAAAAAGAAATTTTAGATAAATCGATTTGAAAAGAATAGTTCTTTAACAAATTATTAAGATTGATTTAAAACTTCTAGACATCTTAACACAACTCACGGAGGGTGATTTTGACCTTGTCCGTGACCGGGACCTCTTTTTCTGTTTTTTGGCTTTCTTAGAGTTGCGTTTGCGTGAGTGATGATGACTGCAGGCTTCTTCCATTGTGGTAGAGAACTCTGCATACAATCTGGCACGGTCAGACTCTAGCAACACCATCTCAAACCCTTGCTCTGACGAAAACCTCTCCCTCACCTGGCAAACATATCAAAAACTGCCATATAAAACGACATTAAGAAAATTCCAAAGAATAAATATAATGATGTCAACATACTCTCCCTCTCCTTTCAAAACCTATCAAAAACTGCCATATAAAACTACATTTAGAAAATACCCAAGAATAAATATAATGATCTTAACATGCTCTATAATATATAATCACATTTTTGCATTCTATCTAGCTTTAATAAAATATAAAAAGATAGCGCTATAGAATTACATGAAATTAAAAATCTATCATTACTTGGATCAGATGCTATACATTGTTTAGAGAGACTAGTATCTCTTAATGACTGTCGTAACTAAGCAGGCTGTATAATAAGGATATTGTGTTCCTTTCAGTGCTACTGCCCCCACAGGAACTCCTGTCTAGACATTAATTTTTTTTTGAAAACATCTGAACAAACTTTTAACTTCAACCTTTTCATCTAATACATCATCATCTCAAGTTATTACATGTAAGAAAACTTTCACAAAGTCTCATAATATATTGTACATATTTCTATTCAAATCCTTATATTCTCTGATTGTAAAAATTATTGTATTTCAAAATTGTTATTAAAAATCAAATAGATACTTTGCTTCCTGTAAGTTCATGTGGAGGTGAGGAGCAAGTGCAGGTCATCAGACGTTGCAGTAATGGGCGTAAGTGGTCTCATCCCAGTAATCAATACCCTCCACGTCACAAAGCATGAAACTTTTAGATTTCAAATCTTAAATGATGATGAAAAGTAAAATTTTTGCCATGGGCCTACAAATGTTGTAACTCTGCATTCCTAGCCTACATTTCATAAGCATGATATTTCTAATGAGTATATGTATTCTGTTATCCTGTAGTTCAGAATGATACCTGCATTGAAGCAAGTATGACATCAATATCCCAGTATTACCTCTCATGCCATGTATAAACTTACCTCTTCCCACGGTACATTTATCTCCAAGGGAGGGTTGGCCTGCTTCAACATGTTCTTGAAAGCAGCTTCTATTTTCCTTTGCTGTAAATAGAAAATGATATTTCTTGCAAAACATTATTTCCCACTCAGTTATGTAAATGTGAAGTGAACCATCAAACTTCAATTTGATGCTAATTCAATTGGTTTTAAACAATAATTTAAACTATTAAAGATTGAAATTTTTCAAAGAAAGTTATCCACAAAAATTTCATGACATTTTATTTGAAATATATTTGATATCTTGACTTTATGATAAACTCATGAAATGTGGAACAGTATAAACTGAAAATTAATAAGAATATAAGAATATATTAAAGTTATTCTATTGGGTTTTTTAAAATATAAAATTGATGATTTCCCACCTTTCTAGCTTCTTCTTTTATTCTTTCCTTTTCTCGTGATTCTGCTTTTTCCATCAACTGTAACATATTCTACATGGTCAACAATTGTCCAAAAACTTACATCTTTCATAGACACAAAAGCTGTAATACACATTTTCATAAACTTTGCTATGAATGGAGTTTTTACTTATGTTTATTCATCTAAAATATATCAGATACATTATTCTTATACTTTTATTAAAATATTATCTACTTACACTGTTGAATGTGAGTTTGATGTTACCAGCATCCAGACTACCTGTTCTTTTATCTCCAACCAAAAGCTTTGAAAATTCCTCAAATGACGTGTTCATGTCGACCATAAAACCCTGGTCCTACAAACATTCAGATGATTTCTTTGTTGGACAAAACCACATTTTTGTTTCACTAAATACATGGAAAATACTTTATAATCTATGTTTATGTTCTTTGTGATTTTAATTTTTGAATTCAATTTTTATCAATTATAACACAGCGACAAATATGATTAGTACCTTGAGAACTTCCTTAATGACTTTCTTCTCATCATGAAATCTTGCCTTGAGGTCCTCCACATAAAACTTGAATAAATCTAGAGGTGTGGAACCTAAAAATATTTAAAACTCTACTCAAATAAAAAATTTAATGTATAAAAAATCTGTGCATATCAAAATCCATTAAAACAGAGTTATATTGATCTTATTTATTATATATCATAATGAGATATTTCAAGGAACAAAATGATAAAATTTGTAATAATTACAAAAAACATTTTTTCAGGAGTAAGTTGAATGTACAAAATAAAAATCAATAAAGAGAGGAAGAGAAAGTTAAAGACCTGGTTGACCAAGCATATTGTTGAAGCGCACATCCTGACTGACGACATGGTATAGGTCCATCCACAGGGACATGGAGTGAAGTTTGCCCTGCTCATGTAGCTCATCCAGTAACACCTGAAAGCAAGCAGGCAACCAATTAACATGCCAACATGCAACATTTTAACACTAGTTTTATCTGTCTTATCCTATTTTATTTATTTATTTATTTATTTGTGTGTTTGTTTGTTTGTTTGTTTATTTATTTATTTTTTTTATTAATTTTTTAACAAATTTATTTATTTATTTATTCATTTTTTTGGGGTGGTGGGGGGTGGGGGATTCTGCATATTTTCTTTTTTATTTGTAAACTGAGAACCTTTACTTGAATTTGCCTCCCCAAATACTTACCAGGAATCCCTCCCTGGATTTGCGCTGTTGTCGCTTGATCCGTCTGCGCTCTCTCTCCTTTTCGTCATCAAACTCCTGTTCCAACATACGAATATGATCCTCAAAGCACACCAGTGCATCCTCCTTGTCCATATCTGCCAAATAAAGACAGGAAATATCATAATTTCTATAAAAGCATTAAAGGGGAACTTTCACTTCTCTTACACACTTTTGTAGAATGAAGGATAATTATAACGCACATTGATCTGTGGGCTCTATTAGTATGAGGACACAAGGGAAACATATTTTGGGGGAGAAAAGTAGCCCTTTCAAATGTACATGGTGGAAAAAAAGAATGGTGTCATCAAGGGGCGATAGCCTACTTACATAACTAATTTGCAAACACAGAAAAATGTAGCCGAAATAGCAATGTTAAGATTTTTGGTCTTAGTTTAGATGAAGGGCTATGTGCTTAAGAAAGAATATGAATGTTATTTTTTTTAAATTGTCTGTGAATTTCAATGTATTTATGCACCTATGATCATCTAATCATATAATTAATAAAATTTATTTTACAAGAAAGTATCACTTTAAATCCTCATATATTGATTCAAACTCCAGCTCCAAAAGGCACATAATTCACTACTTCAAGAGAATGAAAATGTGATCTCTCTTCATATAACTTTCACTGCCTTCAATGTTAAGTAAGGGTGTTTTGTATCTTCCAACGGCTGCTATTTATATGTATGTCTGGATTATTCTCATATTTATTAATAATAACCTTAGATCAAGACCATTTACTTGGAATTATGTGATGTCTATTTGTTTTTTTAAATATGCCGAGCATTGACCTCAACGATGGAGCAAATACAGCATTTGTGAGGTGTTGTTGAGTTAGATCTCAGCAGTTCACTTCTAATCAGAGCAAATCAAACACACACACAAAAAAAATCACTTTTTCCCTCTTGTAATATAATAATTTTTTTATGACAAGGAATGCGGCAATATATACTATCTAAAGCATTCACACAAAATTACTTGATATGGTCTGAATATTCACCGGTGCTAACATAAATAAATCTCCTTTTCAAAAAATTATCTGTGCATGCTCAGGTTCAAATCTTGCACTAAACGAAAGAGTGTCCCATGTTTGTTTGTTCTCATGTTCACTGACATGATGATCAAGGGGACAGATCTATTAAGTATGGTCAAGAGTTGACTAGCCCACTTGACTGAACATGGGGTCACTTGGGGGTCATGTGAAATATCATGGGCATACAAAGGCATGAAATCCTGTTTAAGTTAAAAATATCCTCTGCTTTTTAATTGTGCTCCAACCTTTTCATTGCAAGTCTTGTGTGTCAAGCAGTAATGCAAACATGGTGCTGTTTACAGCTGATTTTGATCAGCTAATTTTTGACATCAGTAGATGAACAGGTTAGGGCAGTCAGAAAACAGCAAGCTTATATACCAGTTCCCTGGGAACAATCACAACAAATATGCTCTACCCTCAGGTGCTATGCTCCAAACAACAGCAACAAGACCCTATTTATAAACACATACATCTGCAATATATCAATGTAAAAAACTGTTCGGCAGCAAGATTGTTCACCCTCATTTATCATTTAATGTTGAGGTGTATATTTCCTCAACATTTCTGGATCCTTGTCATACTGCAGGTCATACAGCACTCGACCATGACAAATGCTTGTCAACCTTTCACCTTTACCTGTCTCTGGCATGCATATTGATATACTCTTTGTTGAATGCTGTCACTTTCAATCCTCAATATGATGACTTCTTTTTCACTTATTAAAGCTAATTATTGAAAATGGTCGTTTTTCACATTTTGCTGAATAATAAATTTGTTTTTGATTATTCACATGGCATATAAAGTAGTAGCAACTCAGCCCACTCTAGGTCAAAGATTTATATTTCTTTTGGTGACTAATCATATGTACTTGATTCAACCTTAGTGTCTACCGTATTTACTCGTATATAAGACTAGGTTTTTTTCCAAAAACTCTTAGTTAATGTTTAGGGGGTCGTCTTATACACGAGAGCAGTCTTATACTCGAGTATTTACGGTAAAACGTAAATACGGTAAAACGTAAATACGATGTTCATATTTTCGAAATAACGAATATCAGACGTAGCAGATTGATTTTAATTGCGTTTTAAATGATAAATAAAGGTATTATCCCAATATTATTGGTCTATTATTTCAAAACGCTTTGTTTTGACTTTGTTCTCACTGATTCCAATTATCAGCGTTCAGTTTTGCGTTTCGTCATTGTCTCCACTGCTTTGAGTCGTGTCTTCCCAATATTATCACAAATTGTTCGAGAACAGAACAAAAACATCAATCCATTTAAAACGCAATTATAATCGATCCACGTGTGAAAGCATTTCTGTCAAAAAGGGAAGACACGACTCAAAGCAGTGGAAACAAAGACGAAATGCAAAACTGTGAACGCTGATAATTGAAATCAGTGAGAACATGGAGTAATTAAGATGGATTAATTACTCCATGGTGAGAACAAAGTCAAAACAAAGCATTTCGAAATAATATGTTTTAAATGATATATAAAGGTATTTACCCAATATTACCACAAATTATGCTTCGCAGGTCGAGAATTTATCCATGAAGTAAAACGTAAATATCATGTACGTGACGTCACGTTAATTCACGTCCGCAACACGAGGAGAAGCCAGGGATCCATCATTGCACAATATATTAATATTTCAATGCGTGTTAAGTAGGCTCTGATCGTTTTCGCGCCAAAAATAAGAGCTTGTCCCCGTCACTCCCGCTTTTTAAAATGACGACCTCGTATTGCGTAATGCATGTTAAATGGATGAATGGTTTTGTTCTGTTCTCGACCTGCAAAGCGTATTTTGTGTTTATATTGGGTATATACTTTTATTTATCATTTAAAACGCAATTAAAATCAATCTGCTACGTCTGATGTCTATTATTTCGAAACACTTTGTTTTGACTTTGTAATCGCTGATTCCAATTATCAGCGTTCACAGTTTTGCATCTCGTCATTGTTTGATTGTTTGATAAATAAAGGTATATACATAATATTATCACGAATTACGCTTTGCAGGTTGAGAACAGAAGAAAACCATCCATTATTGCGCAATATATTAACAATCGTTTTCGCGCTAAAAACAAGAGCCTCTTCCCGTCACTTCCGCCTTTCAAAATTGCGACCACGTGTTGCGTCGAGTCGTGTCTTCCTTGTTGACAGAAATGCTTTCACACGCCGATCGATTTTAATTGCATTTCAAATGATAAATAATGAAAACGCTTTGTTTTGAGGCTAAAATCAATGATGTGGAGAAATTCTCGACGTAATTGTGATAATATTAAGTACATACCTTTATTTATCATTTAAAACGCAATTAAAATCGATCAGCTACGGATATGAAAGTTCAATTTGACATGTTGGCCGCTCCACTTTTGTCTCGTGGGCACCCAGACGCTAAGATCAAGGACGTCACGTACATCGTATTACATTCTACATCGTGGAGAAATTCTTGCGAAAAATAATTTGTGATAATATTGGGTAAATACCTTTATATATCATTTAAAACATATTATTTCAAAATGCTTTGTTTTAACTTTGTTTTCACTGATTTCAATTATCAGCGTTCACAGTTTTGCATCTCGTCATTGTTTCCACTGCTTTGAGCCGTGTCTTCCCTTGTTGACAGAAATGCTTTCACACGTGGATCGATTTTAATTGCGTTTTAAATGGATTGATGGTTTTGTTCTGTTCTCGAACAATTTGTGATAATATTGGGTAAATACCTTTATTTATCATTTAAAACGCAATTAAAATCAATCTGCTACCTCCGATATTCGTTATTTCGAAAATATGAACATCGTATTTACGTTTTACCGTATTTACTCGTGTATAAGACCGTTAAGATCTTGTTTTGTAAGCATATTTACATTTCACTTTTAATATGACCGCCATGTGTCAGCTGAAGCTTGAATGGTAGCAGAGCCGATATCTCAAGAAAAACCAACTCGTCTTATATTCGGAAATTGTTTTTTTTCAAGCAAAATAAGCTCAATTTTGGGGGGTCGTCTTATACACGAGTCGTCTTATACACGAGTAAATACGGTAATCATTTCCATGTTTGACCGAAAAAGGTCATGCATGGTTACCTGGTGAGTGCATTTGGTCACACTTACCCCAGGTGTGGGTAAGTATGGGTGATGGATACAATTATGCGTGGCCAAGTCGGTGAGCTGACTTCACAGCCACATTTATCACTGTAAGGTATTATATTTTTTACTAGTATGTTCACGAGGAGACTGTGCATCCCCCATTCACCGGTAAAACCACCCATCTTTATTCTTCTCTCCACTTTGCTTAAATCTCCATCTAAAAGTTTCCCTGAGCTGCAAAACAATATCACAATAAGGCCTCGGACCACTATTACAATGTCCCATTGAAAACCATAGTAAATGCCTCACCTTCAAAAATTCATAGAAAATATTCGTATCGACCTAGGGTATTTTGAAAAATACTTATAAGATGGCAAAAATATTTATCTTCCTAAAAGCAGAGTATGAAGTTAGGTTGACCATTGAAATTTTTTGCTAGGATCTGTTAAAGCGCCACCTATCTTGAAAACAAAGAACAGAACATGGCAATATAGAAATGAGCCCCTGATAGCAAAGATCAATATATAGTCCCTTCAATTATTCTCATTATTTTTCTAATAACTTTGACAAAACAAGCCATTATTGTGCTATTAAATATCACGATTCATTTTATGTCTAATGTGATCTGCATCTCGTGATTATCATGTATAATAAGGGGGAGTAGGAAATTATCAAGCACTACTTTCGTATGCCCTGGTCCCACATATCAAATAGTAGACTCAGGTCTAATGGAAACAACATTACTAGATCTTTAAAAAAGTGAAACGAGCTTGTCATTTTTATTTTCAAAGTTGTATCAAAAGTTTCTGGCAAAGTGACATTGGTGTATTCAAATATGTTTGATATTTGTTGTGCACTGTAGTTCCCCTTGGTATCTTTGACAACATTCCAGCCTTGAAACCCCAAGGAAACCCCAGGAGGGCCATGCAACCTCAACAAACATGTGCAGAAGGTTGCCCTCTCTCTTGTATTTACGCTGGCTGACACTCTTGTCCATTCTGAGCACAATATCATACAGTTAAAGTACTTAGGTTGTATTTGATCAGCCAACATATGCAAGACCCATCATTTGTCATCACTCAAGATGGGAATGTTTTAAATCTGTGAGCCCTATCTTTTATGGATATGGCATGATGCCTTTTAATGCATGAATAAGAAACCATGTTGCATGTTTGCTGTTTTTGTTTTGTTTTTGTTTTTCCCCTTGTCCATTTGGTGCGCTTGTTGCTTTCTTTGAAAGAAAAGTGTGATAATGGCAAAATATTTGTCCATGTATATAGTGTCACCATACAGATGAATACAGACATTCACATTCCTCGTCACATGTATCTACAAACTTCAATATTGTCTGTCCTTTTCTTCCACAAATATTAAAATATTGACCAATTTCTTGGCCAATCAACATCAAAATCTTCCCCTCCTTTTTCAGTGTGTAAAATATTGCCCATTATTAAATATTGACATTCCATCCCCGTGTTTACACGGTACCCCCGATGTCTGCTATTTGCATCATGTTGCACCCTCCGCCTATTTCATTTCAACACAGGGACTGTCCTATTTTACTTATGACTTGAATATCAAAGCAGGAACCTTTTGTTATCCAGGCCAGGATTACTCACTAACTATAAGCTCTCACATATCACACATTGTGCAGGTAGAGAGAATATTATACCAAGTGTTACAACACTTCCTATTTAGGGAATTATGATTTGCACTCATTCTAAAATGGACATCACAATTATCATGGGTAGTCACTAAATATAATCTAATCTATTCAATTACAGGGAATTATATTAAATCATGATCCACCTTATGCAGATATTGGAATCACAACCTAACAAAATGTGGCCTGTAAGGCTTGGATCTTCCTGGAATTCTCGGGATCATTTAATTTGAAGTCAAATCTGGAGAAATCTCAAACATATTGTGCAATGAAGTTCTTTATGAAAGGTGGCCTATCAACAAATACTGTGTTACAACTCATAGCCCTGCTTGCTACACTGAAAAAATCAGGTATGTATACTGAAGTAACTTGTCTTTCTAATAAATATAGATATGTTTAACCTGTAACCAGATTGTTAAGGAGTAATCGCATGGCTTGTCAAAACTATAAAAGCATGGGCAAAGATTCAAGCAGAGACTTCAAGTCACAATAATTGTAGGTTTTCTCAATCAGTCATGATATGATTAATGCAGTGAGCATGTACTTTTACACAATGTGACCTTCTTTACTTAAAAGTTTAATGCCAAGCTCTGACATTTACCAGAATCATGGGGAAAACCCGGACATGCATTTGGGGACATAATGCTGTATGATAAAAAAAAGATTATTTCACATATTTTCTTCATCATACATTAAATTGTAATACTCAAACAAGTGTAATCCACATGCACCATTGTCGATTTGTTCTAAAATCATCATATATGTCACAAGGACTCTCAAAACCTACAAATATCATATTTTTCTCCTTTAAATTTTGCTGCTTTTGCAAGTATTATAATTGTTGCCAGTTTTCAAGGTATTCAAAATGTTTTGTTACAATCAATAACATTTTGAATGAATGGGAAATTTTAACGGGGGAGTGTTTTTCAAACTTTTATATAAAATGGATGTGTTCAAATCATAATTTAAAATGATGTGTATTCCTCCAAACACAGCAAAGTATTTTTTTTAAACATCTCATTTCAATCCCCAGTCCCATTTCATGAGAACTTCTAACTCTAATTATAAAAAAATATAATAATATTACATGAATTAAAAATAATTCTTAACATTTTAAGGGGGTGAGGATACAACAAAATGTCTCCATCAGGATCCTGGATATTTGGACACTTGGCTAAAGTGTCCTGTCAACAAGCAGATCCGAATCCATGACATCCTGTTGATGCATCCAGCAGGGGGCGACACTAGCTGGTCATGTGAGACCATCACAAACAATCAGGTCTATAGCATAGATAAATGCCATATCCCTCTCAGCGATCAGAGAATGATAATTGACAAAAGCAGAGAGCAGTGTAATACAAAGGAGATTTGTTCTATCAGATTTACTCATCGGCTGCTCACCAGTATGTGTGACCCACAAATATACAGAGATGATGTGGTTATCATATCAGTCCTCTTCCAATGTCTCCAAAGTAAGTTCTAGAATATCTATAACATTTCTGTATCAAGTATTTATAAGACTGTCATTAAAAGATCACCAAATGCCATGTTTTTTGCTGGGGGTCTAGACATTTAATTATCTTCTACATTACACAAATTCACAAAAAATAATTTAAACATTCTACATCTTTTTAAAACCTTCTCAAGACAAAACGCTGTCATATTGTTCTTGTATCATAGGTCTGACAAAAATGGAATTCATATATTATTCTCTCAAAGTTTTTCACTTGCTAGGATAAAAATTAATGTCAAAACCTTCAATTTCTACCTGTAAGAAGACACAACCCACTCTGTCTTTCTTCCACCTACTATTATGAATTTATTCTCTATTTGAATGGGGTGACATTTACCAAATGTAAAAAAATACTGGATGACTTTGTTTTCCATTTCCATGTGTATTTGACTTATTTGGCTTTTTCAACTTCCATAAGCACATTTCATATCTGTGGTCATGCATAAGATTATTATTATATGTTGATCTTTATAAAAATTAATCTTGTTCATGAAATTGCTAAATAATTTTGACATGTGAAATCTTGCCTGCTGTTTTTTTCTGAGCAGAGAGCAGCATTCCCATCTTATACCCCCTGGACCCAGCGCCCCCTGTGGCCACGGAGTATGCTGTGATTGACCTCCAAAGCCAAAACTACCCAGAGTCAGGCACAGATGCGCAGCTGACCAACGTCACATTTACCGTGACCATGCCCACACCCCACACTTCATTTACTCTCCAGGTGGAATACCTTGACCTCTCGTTTGAGCAAATAATCCCATCATCCTCCGACAACAGTCCTGCATACTGCATAAATGTCATATCTGGGGAGAAGGTTATGCCAACCTGTGCTGAAAAAGGTAGAGCTTACTCCCCTGCCCAACCTAGAGGGTACGAGTCTGTGGACATCAACATCAGAGTCAGCAATAATATAAGGGCGAGATTCTGGCTGAGACTCACAGGTATCTTGCATGCATTAATTCTTTATAAAGACAAGAAACTCATCCCGGTGACAACCAAAAACAAAGATTTCCTCAAACATGATCTTTGAAAAAATTTCAATCGTTTTTTCAATTCTTTTTCCAAAATAATTATTCTTGAATCATGTTCAAGGCAAACTGAAGTTTGACAGGGAAATGAGACATAATTTTATGCATACCTCCAGCTGACACTGGACAAAATGTTCCGGAAAACAATTATTTGTCATGAATTAGTCTTAATTCAATATGATTAAATCTTATTATCCAATCAGTGAATGACAGGGATAATTATTGTGTTATGTTTTCTGTTATAGTTCTTGAAGACACCCGGTATTCATCAGAGCTCTTAAGATTATCTTGGCCATCTTATGTGGGATCAATAACAACTATATCCCAAGTCATTTACACAAGTGAAAAGACACCAGCCATTATGACCCAATCACAGACCATGATACCACCAACGTCAGATCCAGTCGACCCATCTAATTCTAAAAGTATGTCAACGAACAAGCAGAGCATGCTAGAATCAACCACTACTAAAATAAGTAATGACCATTTTTTTGTAACTTCAATACCACCCGATACGATGGTTACAAAAAGGAAGGTGACAGGCTCTGTGGATATTATCAAATACTTCACTTTCCAGAATGAGCATGATATTCGTAACACTACTTGGCATGTAGATGGCGCTACTAGTGCTACAACAAGTTCAACCAAATCTGCTGTGCTTCCCCCATCAGTGAAGCATCAGCAATATTCACCTATTTTAGATCGAGGTGAGAAGCTTTGCTTAAACCCAGCATAATTAATTTTGTGGAAATATATTTATCTATAAGCACCAGTCAGTGCCAAAATCACCATCCATTGCGCTGTTTTAGGCTTTTTTTTCAAAGGATTGGCCCATTTTTCTGCAATGCTTGCATACACAACAAGACTTATTTTGTTACATGGTAGAGTTTATATATTCCTTTTTTGGCTAAAGGTTTGTGTGTTATGGACTATTGCACAATGCTATATGCATGAATGTTCGCATCTCTGTGGATGCATGCAATTCTCAACTTTATTTCCTGAGAGCATGAGTCCTTGTTGCCCAATTATGCAAGCTTCTTTATCAGGAAAATTTACTCTAACCTCGGAGTATAATTAATGGAGTTGTGATGTCAAAGATTATGCACATGATGCCATGGCAACCAATTGTTTGAAACAACAGAATAATTTCCATTTGATATGATGTGTTACCACCAACTGCAACTACTGCCGGGAGCCCTTTTGAGATGTGCAGGATATAAAAAAATCTAGATCTTATCGTAATGAACAAGTCTTTCTAATGGTGTAATTCAGATATCTTTAATTGCATAGGTAATGCTTTGCAATCTCTTGAAATTGATATGTACATAGAAGAGTTTCAAAACTACAAAGTCTAAAAAATTGGCACAAGTAGATATGAAAGATTGAGGTTTTCAAAATGTAAAAAGTATATATTCAAAAATTATCCATAACTGTTCACAAATATATTCTGAGCGTAACATTTATTTTTTTCTAAAATTCAAGCTTCTTTGTCAGAATATTTAGATTTTTTTTCTAATGTTGCATCAAAGTTAAATTACTTAGCTGGGCAAATGCTATGTAACTGAAATGGACACATACATGTACAGATTTGTAATCAACATTGCTAGAAGGGATTTTTTGAATGAAAAGAATGATGTATAATAAAGGCCTGCCAATTAATGTATTGACAGAATTGGCAAATATTTTAGGGAAATCAATGCATTTGTACTGAGCTCTTTATAAGTTGGGCATATGGTGGGAAATCACTGATATAGACTCTAAAATACTCTACTCAGACCCCTCTAAGTCTAAACTTTGGAGTTAGATTATTAAAATCTATGTCCCCACAATCAGTGGAAAAAGAATATTTCAGTTCTGATGTGTCTTGGTCTCAATACTGTCTATAGTGAGTCAAAATTGCCATTAAGTTGAATAATGTCACATTCTTCTGAGTTTTTTTTATTGATATGGCATCTAAGACATGCTGGATTGGCATCACAACCACATTCATCATACTCCGAGCGTTAACTAACAACGTTGAAAGTGAGTTAGTATAGCCAGTGCATGCACATTTTTTCTGATAAAAAGCTGTGCTTTCTCTATTCTTTTTGTGGTGGCTGAGTAGTCATTGGTAAAAAACATGTAATTCAGTCTTTGCGTGGGAGCATTTCATTGATATAGTTTCAGAACAACAAAAATGTCTATGTTCACAAAAAAAAATGCTTGCATCAACACTTCTACTGTACTAAATACTGACATGGAGAGAAATACTTAGAATTAAATTATGATCCATTAAACTTTGACAAACATGAATATATATGGCAAATATATTTTGAACAGGAGGGTATCCCTTTCAAAATTTCTCACATATATCTTTGACAAGTATCCCGGTATTACTGTTAAAACAAGATACAGAGGAGGATGAAAATAACCATAAATATCACCATTATCTTCATTGTGAGCACCCAATGTGAAGTTCCAATTTGTGACATTTTGTCTAAGATAAGACCTGACTGTGCCTATTTCAGTGTTGATAATCGGTGGATCTGTGGGATGTTTCATTGTCATTCTGCTTCTCATCGCCATAATTGCCATCTTCTGTCACAGAGCAGGGTAAGTCAGTCCCAGGACTTAATATGACCCACTTCTTTTGACTAGTATATACATCTCATAATTTCTGTTTTATTCTCCTATATTTTATATACATTACATTTTGTTAACAGCTCTGTGTATACAAAGCAGTCTGAGAGAATCACGATTTAAAATTTTGAATTGACTTTCATCAAAATAGCAGTGTTGTTTAATTTTGGTGTCATTATTTGATTCTTTATCAAACATACTTGAGAACTAATATGATTTCCTCTTGAGTTTGGAATTCAAGATTTCTTTTCTGTGTTTCAGTGTGAAGAATCCGGAGATGGGCTACTATTATGATGACACCCTGGTGGTGGATCCTGGAAACAAGCCTGATCAGGCCATCTCCCTTGACATAGAATCCTACAATTATGAGGACTTCCGCATTCCTCGCTCTCCTCCCAGACCACAGAAGGGAGGCATCCAAACCAAGACTACCCCCAAATCTGCCAACATGCAATCTATTCATCATGATATGGATAATCATGCCAATAATATCAAGATGACCCAGATGGGAAATCGAACAGGCTTTGATGAACCTTTCTCATCAATACCGAATAATAAAACTAACGGTGGAGTGAACACTGGTTCTCTTCCCACAGTGACCTCTGCTGGTCAAAGTTTAAATGATGTGACAAAAATGTATCAGAGCATGGCATCAAACTTGCAGGATCTGTATGCCATGCCTACAAAACCACCTGTCCAGAGATTTTCTGACACAGAAATTGTGGAAAATGAGCTATATCAAAACTGAATTGAGCTTTCCCTTAAACAGTAAGCAGGGTGCTATAGACGTGTTTAAGAATTATGTGTTTAAGAATCGAATTCCAGTGAATAATAACTCCATGACATTTAAACATATATGAGCATTGATCTGACTGTGTGATTGCAGGGTACCCTCATGTGTATTTTTAATGATTGGATTTTTAATGAATGATTTTTTTTTCTTTTACACTTCTGGTGTTTGGTTTTCGATGGGCCAAAAGAGTAATCCGTAATTGGCCTATGATGTTTAATTTTTTTTGTAAATCCACCTTAAGTAGTAGATTTAGACTGAACTTGATCCGACCAACCCTTGCTTGAATCCCTATTACAAAGCCATGTAAAATGTAAATAATTTTAAATACCTGGATGTGAACCTAGAGTATGTGCTGTACTTGTCAAGTTTAAATCAGATTGAAACATAGGCATCAGAGATGCATCAACCCTCAGCCCTGGTAACTCATTGCACAACATTCGCTCCACACAATATCTTTGAACAAAAACGTCACTGCACCCAGGCAAATTGATGCAGGGGTAAAAAAAACCCATAAAATCTACTTACTTTGATAGCTTAGGTGTGTCAAGTATCATGAAACTGTCATCATTTACTCTAAAATTATTGAGATGGGCCGGTGACCTTGAAAAGCAGGTTAAGGTCACCGTCCATCAAACTCATCTGGGGTCTTCACCTGATGCTTATGTGTGTCAATTCTCATGAAGCTGCCATTATTTGTTCCTGAGTTATTGCAATGTCGTGGATTTGAAATAATTGTCCCTGTGACCTTGAAAAGTAGGTGAAGGTCACCATTCATCAAACTCTTTTGGGGTCTTTACTAGATAACTTATGTCTGTCAAATCTCATAAAATGATGGGGATTTCATGGTACAATTGCCCCTGTGACCTTGAAAAGTAGGTGAAGGTCATGTTCCATCTTGGGAAGTCTGAGGTCTTCACCAGATGCTTATGTGTGTCAAGTCTCATAAAGCTGCCATAATTTGTCCTTGAGTTATTGCGATTCTTGGGATTTCACATAATTGTCCCTGTGACCTTGAAAAATAGGTCAAGGTCGCCGTCCATCGGTCTCGTCCAAGGTTTTCACCAGATGCTTATGTGTGGTAAGTTTCATGAAGCTGCCATCATTTGTTCTCGCGTTATCACGAAAACAAGGATGATTTCACATAATTGTCCCTGTGACCTTGAAAATTAGGTGAAGGTCATGTTCCATCAGAGGAAGTCTGAGGTCTTCACCAGATGCTTATGTGTGTCGAGTCTCATAAAGCTGCCATCATTTGTCCTTGAGTTATTTCCATTCTTGGGATTTCACATAATTGTTCCTGTGACCATGAAAAATAGGTCAAGGTCGCCGTCCATCACACTCGTCCGAGGTTTTCACCAGATGCTTATGTGTGTCAGGTTTCATGAAGCTGCCATCATTTGTTCTTGAGTTATCCTCCATATGACAAGGATGATTTCACACAATTGTCCCTGTGACCTTGAAAAGTAGGTGAAGGTCATGTTTCATAGAATAAATTCTGAGGTCTTCACCAGATGCTCATGTGTGTCAAATCTCATAAAGCTGTCATCATTCGTTCTTGAGTTATTGCGATTCTTGGGATTTCACATAATCCCTGTGACCTTGACCTTGAAAAATAGGTCAAGGTCGCTGTCCATCGAACTCATCCGAGGTTTTCACCAGATGCTTATGTGTTTCAAGTTTCATGACGCTGCCATCATTTGTTCTCGAGTTATCGCGATGACAAGGATGTTCGCTACAGACAGACAGACAGACAGACAGACATACAGACATACAGACATACCCACGCCAGGAGTACTGCAATACCCTCAGCCTGATTACATCAGGGGCTAAGGGTAACAATATACTCAGCCTGATTACATCAGGGGCTGAGGGTAATAATCAAGGCAGATAGAAACACATTTTCACTTGATGCATCTCTGACTATTATTATCTTGCTCTAGTCCTCTGGATCACAAACTCTGCTGTCATAATAATAACAAGAGTATAAACTTAATGAGGTCGAAATGTGTAAATATTGACTCCACAAATAAGTTCTAAAACTTTCTATGTGCAAAAACTTTAGGCAGTGAAAAAATCTCTGTATGTGCTATAAAATAATTTTGTATTTTTAGCTAGGATATAAAGCTTCTCTAGTCTTTTTTGCTTGGTTAATAAGTATTCTCAGACTGCTCTTTGTGAACACGAGTAACATCGAAAGTAATGATTAAAATAGAAATATATATTATTCAATGAAGTGTCTTGGTTATCATTATTCATAATTCTTTTTAAGAAAAAAAATCAAACACGAATATTCAGTTCCCTGTTAAAGAATCGTCTAAACTGTGAGAGCAATACATTTTCAAAAGAACCAATTGCTGAAATGTTTGACCCAAAATATCACTGCTGCAAGTAAAATAAATATCCTGCCATAGATTATGCAGTACTGCTTTGGGCATTAAAGACAGGTCTCATTAAGTAAAAACATCCTCATTTTGTCTGAAATAAAACCACATACAGTTGGAAGAGGGTTTCCAAGATTTCTCTATTTTCTCCATGAAAATGAATCAACTTCAACCACTTGGAATTTTCTCGCAAGCAAACTCACCTATTTCCTAATATCTAATCAAACATAGGAAGAAAATTATACTGAGAGGATAATTTGTTAGTGTACTCACTCTGCAGCTCTGGATCTTCAGTGAAGCGTGGATTATCTAGCAGCATTTGCTGGGCATCAGACCATGTTGTCTTGTAGGTCAGGCTGGGCATGCTGTCCAGGATCTCATTGAATACCTTGATATTACGTTTCCTCAAGTGTTTTGTCTCTTCCTGTGAACAAGGAATGAATCAATATTGTAATAATAATATAAGTGCTGACATGAGTTATCATGATATAATATTATTGAAAAAAAAATCATTTGATAATGAAATTCTTATTAAGGAAAGCAAAAGGTCTGATCAGATATATTATCTATAATAATTTTTTGAATTATAATTGACAAAATCAAAGGTTTTATTTTGTTTATTTTTTTGATCAATTAATAATATGACAAACCTTTCACTATGGAAATAAATTTTCAATAGAACAGTACTGAATTGAATATATTAGGAACTGATTATTCTTATAAATTCATATCTCATGTATACAGACACAGCGGAATAACTAACTTTTTCTCTCTTTGCCAGCTGGTGCAATACATCTTCAAAGAGCTCACGTCTGTCTCTTTCATGTACATTCTGCCAGATAGGCAAGTCAGCAAACATCTGCTCAGCTTTTCGGAACTTGACTGTGGAGTTCATTTTGTCCACATCCATGAGATATTTTTCCAGATCCTCGCGAGCCTGTTTGGCGCGTTGACGCTGCTCCTCCTACAACACAAAGCTTGCTATTACAACATGCCCCAAACAGATGAATCTTTTAACAAAATCATTAACTCCTGTCATTCAAATCCGAAATGGAACTATTCAAAGCACGCTCAACAGTATGCCATGGTTGGCTATAAATCAGTGTTGATATCTACTGAACCAGTGAAACCTTCAATTGCTATCAGTTTTATTTGATTAAGGCATTCATGAAATGAGGTTTTCAAGTATTTTTTCCTTGCATAATATAAATGTTTATACCCCAAACTTTGCAATCAAAAGTTATTACCCATTTTGTTTCCCCTAATTAAATTTCTGTGCCATTTGAAAGTGGATGAGTCTTCTGCACAGCAAAAAAAGCATACAGCAAGTACTTGGTACTTTCAGCAAAACACAAAAACTATGGTCAGTGTATTTTGGTTGATTATCGTCAGATAGCTTGTCAGTTTCGTGGCCACATATCATTTAAGTATACCTCTGTAAAATTACCTCTGTGATTTCATGAATTTGTTAAACATAAACCAAGCTTAAGAAAAAAAGTATGATTGATAAATATCAGATGTCAAAATCTTTCTCTCTTCTTTGCTATTTAGGAAAAATTACCACCTAGAAATAAAGACTATTACCTTTTCCTCCTTTGCCCTCTGTGTCTTATACTCATTAAAGGCTTGTTTTTTCTCATTAAGATGTCTGAGAGCCCCGTATCTCGGGTCATTGATGATTTGTTTCATCGCCTGCTCCCAGCTTGAGTTGGAAGGCACCTCCTGAAATAACACCCAAATATCAAACTACTGTTAAAAATATATCATGTTTATCAAACTAAAAATATCCAAATGCTTTTTGACATTTTATGGAAGTTTTACATCATGATATATCATAAATTCTTTTTCATAATTTTGCATGCTTGAGTTGGAAATCTTTGTTGATCTGGCTGAATTTGATTTCAAACTTCAATTACAATTTTTCTCTTTTAATTGAGTTAATTTCTTGGGTATGAATAAGTTCATCCTGCATACCTTATCCCGCAACAACATTTTGAATGCTTCGATTGCTTCCTTCTTTGTTTTAAATGTAATCGGCTCCGGTTTTTTTACCTCTGTGGTTTCAACTGCTTCTCTGAAAAGGTTTAAAGAAAAGCCAGATATATCCCATGGAAAAGATGCTGTACATGCTTATCTTTTCTCACTTAAAAGGTATAAGCTTCATAATCATAAGAATTTTAAACATGTATGTTCTTAATTTATCATAATATATGAATGAAAAAATAATTTTCTACAACATGTTCTTTTCCATTTAATGATGTTTTACTCTTAACAAATAGGTGAAAATCTTGTTTCACCATTTCCAGTAAGCACAATAAATTGGAAAATTTTTATAAAGTATTTTAGCTCACTTTCTATACTTGGTTTAAAGGGATTAAGCACCAATTTTGAAAAAAAAAAACTTTTAAAATTCACCTATTGGTGATAAACATATTTGTCTTTCATGTCTATAAACTTTTTGAAAAATGCATCCCCATCATTGTCTGTAAAACCTATTTGAACAAGACCCTAATATATAGGCCCCTAATAAAAGCACATTCCTTTCTTGGTGTAACTGAAAGGTAAAATGACATCATAAGAGTATGGTAATATGCTTATGACGTCATGAAATGTATTGTCCTTTGAATAGTACCAAAATGACGTCAAACAGTGCTACCCCACTTTGAGCCTCAATTGAGGTCAAACAAAGTTCACGCTACCCATGTTTACCCGTCACGTGCAGCTTATGGCTGAGACAGATCTTTCCTGGGAGTGCAACTTTTATGGCTTATAGCAACTTATCTTTTTAATCTATCATAATTTCAATTCGTCATAATGTTCATATGTGGCCAAGCTTTCAACACACCAAATTTTAGAATTGATGCTTAATACCTTTATGATTGGCACGATATAATATCCCCTAGACATGTCAATATTATACTTACACAACCTGAGGTGATTGTGTTTTCACTGGAGGTGGTGGCAGTTCAATGGAGGCCAGGGTAGCCTCCATAGCCTTCAGCAGGGCAGATGAGGCTGCTGAGGAGGATGGTGTGGAGGCGGAGGATGTGGAGGATGAGGAGGAAGTAGCTGCTGTGGTAGTGACCGGTGAAGGAGAAGACTGAGCCGGGCTGGAAGTCTGTGCAGCCGGAGTTACTGCTCTGTAACATTAGGAAATCATCAACTAAACTCATAAGACACAGGGCAAAATACCACATTATGAGGATCTGCACTGACACAGGGCAAAATACCACATTATGAGGATCTGCACTGACACAGGGCAAAATACCACATTATGAGGATCTGCACTGACACAGGGCAAAATGCCACATTATGAGGATCTGCACTGACACAGGGCAAAATACCACACTATGAGGATCTGCACTGACACAGGGCAAAATACCACATTATGAGGATCTGCACTGACACAGGGCAAAATACCACAGTATGAGGATCTGCACTGACACAGGGCAAAATACCACACTATGAGGATCTGCACTGACACAGGGCAAAATACCACATTATGAGGATCTGCACTGACACAGGGCAAAATACCACACTATGAGGATCTGCACTGACACGGGGCAAAATACCACATTATGAGGATCTGCACTGACACAGGGCAAAATACCACATTATGAGGATCTGCACTGACACAGGGCAAAATACCACACTATGAGGATCTGCACTGACACAGGGCAAAATACCACACTATGAGGATCTGCACTGACACAGGTCAAAATATCACATTATGAGGATCTGCACTGACACAGGGCAAAATACCACATTATGAGGATCTGCACTGACACAGGGCAAAATACCACACTATGAGGATCTGCACTGACACAGGGCAAAATACCACACTATGAGGATCTGCGCAGACACAGGGCAAAATACCACATTATGAGGATCTGCACTGACACAGGGCAAAATACCACACTATGAGGATCTGCACTGACACAGGGCAAAATACCACACTATGAGGATCTGCGCAGACACAGCGCAAAATACCACATTATGAGGATCTGCACTGACACAGGGCAAAATACCACATTATGAGGATCTGGATCTGCGCAGACACAGGTCAAAATACCACATTATGAGGATCTACACTGATACCTCATTAAGTTTTTTTATTAAGAAACATCAGGTGGAAGGAAATTCAGTGGACAGAAACAAACTTATGATAATCACCAAATGCAAATATATCGGTTATATGCTAAAAACAAGATTTTATTGAAGATTACGAAAATGTATTCTGATGGAATAAATGTTTTTATCATCTTTGTGTTTATAAATTTGCATAACAATAGGGTGTTCCATTTTCGGGACTTTTTTTCCGATCAAGCTGCTCATTAGAAGAAATGTTCTCTAATATGTAGTAAACTAATAACCCACAGAAAAAAATTATGACCAATCGATCAACTTTTAGACCCCCCCCCCCCCCCCCCCCCATCACCTTGTATGTATGACCTCGGAAATCAGTGCTCGGTGGCCATTTTCTGGTTAAAATTCAAGTCTCATTGCCTCATAATTTCATTTTATTCAACTCAGATAGTGCCTGTGTCATGCAAATATTATTTTTAAAGGCTAATTACATTTGAGTGTTCACAGATTTGTCTCCATCTCATTTTTGAGGAATTATGGGATTTTAAGTCTGTGTGAAGAAGAGACATGAACAATGAGACCTCGGTGAGCTCCCTTCCTTGCAGAGTGAGCTTAATCCTGGATGTCCTTCACTCCCATTTCTGCTGCATCTTTGACAAATGCCACTACTTTTACAATAGCTGTCATTTGTCTGTACTCCTCATCATCCTGCTGGTGCACTGTTGGTAAATGGAGCCATCTTCCATCCATTCCTTGGAGTTCAAACAGGAGTCATGACTGTGACCCAATCGGAGAGTAGTGAGACATGAGACTGGAATTTAACAGCTTGATTGGAAAAAAAGTCCCGAAAATGAAACACCCTAGCATAACAAGAAACCATGTGAACTAGGCACTGTTGTAAAGTGGTTTGGTAGCTTCATGTGGCTTAAATACAGATTGCAATTGAGCAAATTTGTTTAAAACACTGCTATTCAACACAGTTTTAACGCATAAACATGTATTCTGGAACATTGTTGGAACTTGCAGATTTTTCCAAAGTGGACCAGAGGTCATATAAACAGATGGATTGGAGTGATTACTTGGAGGGAATGAAAGGTAACTTTTTATAATTGTTAACTATGTTAAACTTACTTGGGCTTTGCTGGAGCATCCTGTGCTGCAATCATATCTGAGGAAACACAAATATTTTATATTATAAATAATTTCTTGAAATCTTAATGTAAAAATTATTTCTTCTCTTTTGCCATAATATTGATAGCAAAATAGTTGGAATTTATCTTTCTCACTTCTTTCTTAATCTAGCTGACATTTACATTACAATTTTCAGATAAAAATGGCATTCATATGTTTGTGGTTGTATAACAATAAGATGTACAGTAGTCATTAATTTTGAAAAAAGTTCATCAACAAACTTTCTATTTCTTCTAACTCTTTTGGCTTTGTCCATCGAGATTCTTTTGTCTGGGAGTTATGAAAGTAGATTTTCCCTGTGTCAGACTTGTGTTCCTTCCAAGGACACTTGGACAATAATAACTACAAGTCATAAATAAAAACAATATTTGATCAATTTCAAAATCATAAGACAATGTATATATCATACTTTATATATGTTCTATCTTATAAAAGATTTGGAGTAATATGTCCTTTTTTTTATTTATTATTATTATTATTATTATTATTATTATTATTATTATTATTATTATTATTATTATTATTATTATTATTATTATTATTATTATTATTATTATTATTATTTTTTAGAGAACACTCAGACTGGTTAAATGACCAAAAAAGATTGCCTTATCTCAAGATTTGTGTCATAGCATAGTCACAATTAATGTTAAAAACCTGGACCAAAGGCCTATGAGCTGTACTGACTACTCCTTTTTTGTGATGTTTGTGGCATATCCTGCAAATTGCTTTATAAATAATAATTTCAAGTATCAACTCAGCTTTACTGGTTGGGAATAGTTAATGTAGACTCCATCACCCACACATCGCATTTCTACAGAAGTCTGAAACAGAGGCTATACTTTGATCAGCAGAATGAGGCACTAAGTACTTTAGGTCTACGCATATAAACAATTCAGTGTTTGCCAATCTATCTTTCAAATCATAAAAAAAGAAAACATCTGAGCCTCATGGAAAATAGATAGGATTCATCTCCTGGAAATGCTACATCTTACATACAAATATGTGTGGACGATGATGTGTTTGTTAAGCTGATCAGAAAGTGTCTTAAATTATTGTAAGTTGTCATTTTAAATCCAGTATGGCGCTCACTTAGTCACCTCTGTATTCCCTTTTCCTGACATTCTCAAACTGAGGCCAAAATAAGATCACAAGAATGGGGCCCTGGATATTACAGTTGTCTGATATATTCTCAATGCCCAGATGGAGTCACAGAATTGCATACTTGACAACTTAATGATAGCTGTTTAAACAATAAAACATAGGCATCAGAGATGCATCAACCCTCAGCCCTGGTAACTCATTGCACAACATTCGCTCCACACAATATTTGTGAACAAAACGTCACTGCACCAAGGCAAATTGATGCAGGGGTAAAAAACCCATAAAATCTACTTTCTTTGATAGCTTAGGTGTGTCAAGTATCATGAAACTGTCATCATTTACTCTAGAACTATTGATATGGGCCTGTGACCTTGAAAAGCAGGTTAAGGTCACCGTC
This sequence comes from Amphiduros pacificus, assembly GCA_949316495.1. NCBI lineage: Eukaryota > Metazoa > Annelida > Polychaeta > Phyllodocida > Hesionidae > Amphiduros > Amphiduros pacificus. Next base: position 19,679,090 of record OX439004.1, on the reverse strand, counting down.
CATCAAACTCATCTGGAGTCTTCCCAGATTCTTATGTGTGTCAATTTTCATGAAGCTGCCATCATTTGTTCTTAAGTTATCATGATGACAAGGATGATTTCACATAATTGTCCCTGTGACCTTGAAATCAGGTGAAGGTCATGTTCCATCAAGAGAAGTCTGAGGTCTTCACCAGATGCTTGTGTGTGTCAAATCTCATAAAGCTGCCATCATTCGTTCTTGAGTTATTGCGATTCTTGGGATTTCACATAATTGTCCCTGTGACCTTGAAAAATAGGTCAAGGTCGCCGTCCACCTAACTAGTCCGAGGTTTTCACCAGATGCTTATGCGTGTAAAGTTTCATGAAGCTGCCATCATTTGTTCTTGAGTTATCACGATGACAAGTATGATTTCACATAATTATCCCTGTGACCTTGAAAAGTAGGTGAAGGTCATGTTTAAAAGAAAAAATTCTGAGGTCTTCACCAGATGCTTGTGTGTGTCAAATCTCATAAAGCTGCCATCATTCGTTCTTGAGTTATTGCGATTCTTGGGATTTCACGTAATTGTCCCTGTGACCTTGAAAAATAGGTCAAGGTCGCTGTCCACCGAACTAGTCCGAGGTTTTCACCAGATGCTTATGCGTGTAAAGTTTCATGAAGCTGCCATCATTTGTTCTTAAGTTATCACGATGACAAGGATGATTTCACATAATTGTCCCTGTGACCTTGAAATCAGGTGAAGGTCATGTTCCATCAAGAGAAGTCTGAGGTCTTCACCAGATGCTTGTGTGTGTCAAATCTCATAAAGCTGCCATCATTCGTTCTTGAGTTATTGCGATTCTTGGGATTTCACATAATTGTCCCTGTGACCTTGAAAAATAGGTCAAGGTCGCCGTCCACCGAACTAGTCCGAGGTTTGCACCAGATGCTTATGCGTGTAAAGTTTCATGAAGCTGCCATCATTTGTTCTTGAGTTATCACGATGACAAGGATGATTTCACATAATTATCCCTGTGACCTTGAAAAGTAGGTAAAGGTCATGTTTCAAAGAAAAAATTCTGAGGTCTTCACCAGATGCTTGTGTGTGTCAAATCTCATAAAGCTGCCATCATTCGTTCTTGAGTTATTGCGATTCTTGGGATTTCACATAATTGTCTGTGACCTTGAAAAATAGGTCAAGGTCGCCATCCATCGAACTCATTCGAGGTTTTCACCAGATGCTTTTGTGTGTCAAGTTTCATGAAGCTGCCATCATTTGTTCTCGAGTTATCGCGATGACAAGATGATTTCACATAATTGTCCCTGTGACCTTGAAAAGTAGGTGAAGGTCATGTTTCATAGAAAAAATTATGAGGTCTTCACCAGATACTTATGTGTGTCAAATCTAATAAAGCTACCATTATTCGTTCTTGAGTTATTGTGATTCTTGGGATTTCACATAATTGTCCCTGTGACCTTGAAAAATAGGTCAAGGTCGCCGTCCATCGAACTCGTCTGAGGTTTTTACCAGATGCATATGTGTGTCAAGTTTCATGAAGCTGCCATCATTTGTTCTCGAGTTATCGCGATGACAAGATGATTTCACATAATTGTCCCTGTGACCTTGAAAAGTAGGTGAAGGTCATGCTTCATAGAAAAAATTCTGAGGTCTTCACCAGATACTTATGTGTGTCAAATCTCATAAAGCTACCATTATTCGTTCTTGAGTTATTGTGATTCTTGGGATTTCACATAATTGTTCCTGTGACCTTGAAAAATAGGTCAAGGTCGCCGTCCATCGAACTCGTCCGAGGTTTTCACCAGATGCATATGTGTGTCAAGTTTCATGAAGCTGCCATCATTTGTTCTTGAGTTATCGCGATGACAAGGATGTTCGCTACAGACATACATACAGACATACAGACATACATACATACATACATACCCACGCCAGGAGTACTGCAATACCCTCAGCCTGATTACATCAGGGGCTGAGGGTAAAAATGGGATAAAATCTGAGCTTCATGGGCAAAAGACAGAAATCATCACCAGCTATTACAACATGTTACCTACAAATAGCTAAGAAATCCAAATAGTAGTTTCATGGAAAGATCAGAATGACAGAAAATCCCCCTCCCTAACTGCACATGCAAAGCTAACCATATAAATAGGCTAACCATACAAATAGGCTAACCATACAAATAGGCTAACCATACAAATAGGCAAATGAAGCTAATTCTTATATCTTATGCAGCAAAGAAGCCTACCTCAGCTGGTGTTTTGAGTTCCGGTGGTTTCTCCCAGATAGATTGGTTGGTTTCCTTGTTGTGGAAATATGTCCTGCCATCCGGTGCTTTGTGCTCCGTCCAACCAGACTTCTATAAAAAATACAATATTTACTGCTTCACAGAAATATATATATATATTCCAATTATATCAAAGCAGGACCCCACCCCATCCCAGATCACATAATATCAGCAAATAAATAGTAATTGTTCAATTTTTAACATAATTTTAACACAATTTGGAACATAATCAAGAACAAGTTTTATCCTTTGCTAACTTATTGGTGTCTTTCAAACACAAAATGAAAAATAACATAAAATCATACAGGTGGCACATACCTTTTTGGGTGGATCAAGTGTTGGGGAATTAGATGCAGATCTGGACTGCTGCACTGCTGACACCTGTGGGTTTGTAGGTTGACTGGAGCTATTGGTGGTGGGTGGTGCAGAAATCACTGCTGGATCTATATTGATGCCAGGAATAAAAAATGTTTTGTAATTATATATTTATTAGTTAAACAAACTCACAATTGGTTTTTCCTTATCCTGGGAACTTACTTTGAGCAGGTGGTTGTCCCATGGGTGGCATGCCCATGCCTGGAGGGGGCATTCCTGGATACCCTGGCGGACCCATTCCTGGACCAAAACCTGCAGTACAAAAAATAGGCTATTCAAACTCCTTGCTTGTTTGTGTATTTGAGATGGAAATGTTCTTCTTTGACCAAGTTATGCAGGAAATATTCTTAAAGTGCCCAAAACATATCTTGGTAATGATATATACATATAGACATATATTTATTTGTGTGGTGATGGTGAGGAGTAATGTTTCACCTGGTGGAGGCATTCCAGGAGGTGGCATCATTGGGGGACGATTCATATCAGATTGAGGTCCGCCTGGAGGACCCATGGGAGGCATGAATCCTGGTGGACCCCCTGGTGGCATCTGAAATAATATATACAAATGGTCCATGTAATAAACAAATTAAGATGCATATTGATCAAGTTTAAAGAAAAGAAATATTGAAAAACCATAACAAAAATATTGCACATTATGAAAGGCCAAAAAAAAAAGAACAGTATTATACAGTAAGGCAGAAATGATATATATATGGGCTCGGCCAAGCGGTAACGGAGGGACAGCATCACTGAACAGCATAACATAAATGCATTTATTCCAGAAATACCAAATTATTAGAAATACTTAATTATTGTTTTTGACAAAGCCCACTGAACATTACAATATGCCAAAGTATTGAGGATCATACTGTAACAGTTTATGTATGGTATCAAAATATGTTTTCTGTAACGGAGGGACACTTTTGAACAGCAGCTTTGGAGTCATGTAGCAAAATGGGCTTAACATAAAGTTCTTATGAATATTCTTAAAAATCAATATATCATATATCATCTACACATACCTAAGTAGTAAATACCAAAATATCAAGTTTATAACCTTAACACTAATTTATTTATTAAAGAAATATTGTCGTCACGGAGGGACAACAGAAAATAGTAACGGAGGGACACAAATGTTCAGCTGTAATCTTGTCAACAAGTAACTTCTGTAACAAACTATACATGTACTATTTAGGTGCTAAATCTTTATGAACGTGACAGAATAAATTTACAGAATAAATTGAATGAAATAACATAAGTAACAAAGACCAAATACACACCACAAATGACAACTGGGTACTAAGGATGGATTATGATCAAAATAACCATGTGACAAAGGTGACTGTGGTACTGAATTGCCACATTAGACAGAATTTGGACATTTTATGAATCTAAATTATCCACAAGTGTAAATTATCTACAAGTTGGAGAAAATATGAGTTTAACAATGCTTAGAAATGCATACTATTTACATTTTTGGACGCCAAGCTTTAAAGGTTATGCTAATGTCCAGGCCTGAGTGAAAAGTGAAAATATTAACAGAAAGATATGACGGACATGAGGTATAATGACGGCAGAAAGTAGCTGAATAAGATTAAGATTGGCAGCTATGTTCAGGTTTTAGATAAGAGGAGGGAATATATAGCTATCAAATGAAATGCACTTGCACTTGGTCCAGCGGTCCACTTCGTATCATGGTCATTTGACCATGGTCATTTTGGTCATCATAAGGATGACACACACAACTCATTCCATTACATCATCATGTTCTTAGCCTTGTGTTATCCTAACTGTAAGCCAGGAACACTGCATTATCCCTAAGAATGGATTTGCCAGGTAAATTAGACACTTTGACAAGATCAAACGGTTACATAGTGTCACAAGGAATCACACCTATCAAACAGCAATTCTGTTGTCTCTGATGGGACAGCTTGTGTACCCAGTGCAGGTCAGCTGGTGGCCTTCTTCCTCTGACTAAAGTACCAATGCAAACAAATATGATTTTTTTTGCCATAAACTCAGACAGTATTGAAAACCAGTGTTTATAATACATGAGTATGTAGACAGGGAAATAGAATTATGTATCACTGACCATGTTGATTGATGCATGAGTATAAACATGAAGTGTCTATTGTCTCTCAGGTGACAGACCACATATTAGCCAAATACATGTTTAATCAAATAAATTGTTTGTGTCCATTTCCACTTGACATAAACTACTTTAAGAAATAAAAATTTCTGGCAAATAACTGAAATAATAACAACTTGCATGAACCTGAACATTTGTCCCTCCGTTACTAGTAACGGAGGGACAGGTTTTCTTCACATAAAATCAACCAAAAATTAAATGAGTTTCATAAAGCATACAGAAGGTTATGATACTTCACTATAAGCACCTTACTTCTAGAAAGTTTCACATTCCTTGTAATATGCATTATAGCATGAGGTAAAAATTTCAATATTTTTTGTAACGGAGGGACATGTAACGGAGGGACAAATTCATATTTTAAAGTTTTTCCCCCAAAACATCTTTAGACTTGTGTGCCAAGAATTTGAATTTAAATCATGATAACATAGCATCTCAACTTTATTAAAGTCCCATTTCCACTACTTTGCATGTGATTTCTAATAAAATATACCATATTTTCAAAATTGATAGAAAAACGACGACAGACAGCAAAAAGAACCAACAAAATAGGGTCTTAAACAAATTGTGATTATTTCACAACCAATAAGGGTAGAGAAAAAAATAAAACAGTTTCAGAAACTACAAATTTTAGTTTATAAGGTACAATGTAAAAGAAGCACATATTTTGAGTTTCAATTTTTCATGTTAATGTTCACTTCCCCTTGGCTGAGCCCATATGATTATATGACAGAAATTAACACAGTGTGCCATGCAGAATTTTGGTATTGCTCTGTGAAATTGCACAGAAAGATAAATAAGAATTCAGATTAAGTACTGAATCAAAAGATACTTACCCCATAGGGTGGGCGCATCATTGGAGGCTGTCCGGGTGGACCACCAGGTGGTGGATTGTTTTGCGACTATAATCAGAAAGTATGAAAATACATTTAATTAATAATATTTAGTAAGAACACAATAGAAACTGGGCCAAAGTAACCAGCTGCTGTGTACAAATGGTCAGATATTTTAATTTGTTATTTCTCACAAGGAGTTAAACAATATCATGTAGCATCCACCATTAGCTGGCAAAACTCTAACTGAATGTTTACATGATGACAGGGTTATTCAGTGATATCTATGCACTAAATACACTTTAAATAAATTATGTCAACAGTTCTTGGATTTTAAAAATAATTTGCAGATAATGGGCTATAATATTGGGCATAACAATGAATCATTATTGCTTAAAAACATGAATGATCTCCCTCTTCACAACACTTCCAAGATAATTTTTTGCTGCCGTCAATAATGCATATTTTCACTTTTAACTACCATATTTACTTGTGTATCAGACGACTCGTGTATCAGACGACTCGTGTATCAGACAACCCCCCCAAAATTGAGGTTATTTTGCTTGAAAAGACCAATTTCCGAACATAAGACGAGTGGTTTTTTTCTCGAGACATTGGCACTGCTACCATTCAAGTTTGGCGGCCATTTTAACAGTGAAATGTAAATATTCTTATATAACAAAATCTTACTCGTGTATATTTGTTTGTTTGTTTGGGGCTTTACATCACTTTCAATATTATTTCGGTCATTTCGTGATGAGACCTACTAGTGCTGCCTCACTGAATTGTCATGTCGCAGGTCCTTGACATGACAACCCACCCGGTCACAGATTTACAAGGACAACGGGTTAACCCTTCGCCCACGGGCCTCAGCTCATGTGTGAAATTGTATCATGAACTCAACCTCGCCACGGCCAGGGATCGAACCCACGACCTTTGGATCACCACAGATCGAAATAATAGACATCGGACGGAGCGGATCGATTTTAATTGCATTTTAAATGATAAATAAAGGTATTTACCCAATATTAGAACAAAACCTTCCATCCATCTAACATGCATACGCAATACGAGTTTGTCATTTTGAAGTGACGTGGAGAAGCTCTTATTTTTGGGACGAAAACAATTGGAGCGTATTCAAAGCATATTAATTCTTATTGATATATTAATATATTGTGCGATGACGGTAAAAGCAGTGTATGAAATTTGAGTAAAAAAGTGTGTAGCCATAAGGGCTATGAAAGCTGTAAGTTCATAGCCCTGAGTTAAAGTCCATAGCCATCATGTGAAGATGTAAAAGATGTGTCGACTAATTTCATTGGTCAAAGGCATCCGAAACTGACCAATCAGAATTGTCCATACGGAACGCCTTCAGCTCAGTCCATGCTGAAGTCTGGGGCATCGAGGCTCTCTTTTCATACTACGCATTGACCACATTCGTGAGAGGAGACTGGTGTGCGATGTGACAGGGTGGTAGACACAAAATGGCGCCGGCCGGGAACAGAAGAAGATGGGATGATTTCTCTCATTGTTTTTGCCCAAATTTGCTAAGAATTGGGGCTACAAATGTATAGAAACAATCTCAAAAACTCCATCGCCAACCAGACTTTTAATTCTGATTTCTACATCGCCCGAAGGTAAAGTATATCGCCAATGGGGACCGGGCGATCATGAATTTCGAACACTTTTCTGTCAAAAAGGGAAGACACGACTCTGTCAAAAAGGGAAGACACGACTCAAAGCAGTGGAAACGATGACGAAATGCAAAACTGCGAACACTGATAATTGGAATCAGTGAAAACAAAGTCAAAACAAAGTGTTTCAAAATAATAGATAGCAACACTATCTTATGCGACAGTGATTGCATAAGGCAGTGTTGCTTTAAGCAATGGAGTGTTTAGGCACGGAACTATTTTGGCAGTAGTCAATGGGAGCTGTATAGGCATCAATGGATCTATGTGGTCAAGATGCTAACTGTAATAAAAGTATCAGTGCCACCTTTATGTCAGTCAGCTGAACAACGTTGTAAAACAAACTGTCCGTCAACTCCATTTTGACTGTAACTGACTATCCCCTAACAAGTCCATGGAAAAGTGTTATCGTGAGATGGAATGACTGAAAAATATCATGATGCTGTTTTTGACTAATTCAATAACAGATTCACAAAAACTAGACAACATATAAACACCACCATCCAACCCCAACAACTGTCTTAACTACAGCCAAATGTAGACCTATCACTGCCAAAACAACTCCCTGCCTAACAGGAGTCCTGTTAACGCGATCACTGCCTAAACGTTCCCTGGATGATATGAGCATATACCAATGACCATGAATATGACCATGTTTTAGTAGGCCGATTGTGGGTCGCCAAACTGCCCCATTGAAAACCACAAGCCGGAACTGCACAATTACTATCAGAAGTGCACAAAAACTCTCTAAAATCCAATCATTAAACAAGAAAAAGTGGTAATCCACATGTAACACGGATGAGAAAAAAATTAACAAACTAACCAAAACTGTCAACAAACAGAACAAAAATTAAAATAAACAGTACAAAAATTACAACAAACAAATCAAAAATTAAATCAAACAAAAAAAAACATACAAAATGAAATATTATCTTTTTTATTCTTTTAGAAACATTTAATTTGGTATATGAAAGATCTTTTTAGCACAACTTTATGCAAAGATGTGCCTTTTCACGTTCGATTACGTAAGTTGCCCTTATATCGCTCAGGCGCTATCAGAAATCAGCGATCAGACTTTTGCATGTCATTTCTGTTCTAATTGTCCGATTTACACCAAATTTGAAATAAACTTACTGAAAATTCCTTGTTCTAGCGATTGGGAAGCATTTCCAAGTAATTTAAAGAGATAATTTTATGAAACGATGGGCGAAAACGATGACATAGTTTTGAATGTTCTGCTTTTACATCACGCACTTCTTTTCTTTTGTTTACTTCTTTTATTTAAGTATTCATATGCCCAGGCGCATGCGCAAATTGGAATCTTGCATGCGTACGGACGAACACTCCCCAGTGGCGTCAGTTGCTTGAACAATATTGACCACAGAAAAAACCGAATCACAAACCACAGGAAATGAATATGCATTTCCCATGATCGTACCGATCACAGAATAACACAGATGGTTCCTTTTTTTGACAGGTATTGCCGATAGCTTGTCTAAAAAGGAACCATCCGTGTTACAAAAAAACAAGATGGTAACCCGCCATCGCACTATACCAATTTCTTTACCTAAATATTCATCTTCAAATTGCTGTATTTCGTCTTCAATACAGTTCACAACCCTTCTGCTGATCTTTGAACTGAGCATGTGCAGAACATGAACTTCCTGCTTACTGGCCGCCATATTGAATTTAAGTTGTTGAACAAAACAGAGAATATTTCAGATGCACATTTAATAGGGAAATACTTAACATTAAAACATTTTTGTGTGTCCCGTTGAGAAAACAAACTATTATTCACAGTTTGCATGTATTATTAATATCTCTTGATGATTATATTCCTTGAAAAAACAGTTAAAAGGCTTTGTTTACATGGGCGAAAATATGTTTAATTGACTGCCCAAACATTACTCCCGGAAGTGGTGAAAAGAGGGCGCTCTCTTGTGTTTGAGCGATAATAGGTGCAAGATCAGTGAACTGTATAGCCATTTAATTGAACATAAATTGCTTCAGATCATTTCTGTCACTCCTGTGATTAGACTGACCCACTTTTCTCCTCACTCGTAAACAATGGTGAAATGATGCTGAGATCAAGAACTTGAAGCAACAAATATTAAATCTGAGAAGTCATGCAGATGATCAATAGTACACTACTGAAGGGAACATGGCTTCCTGTTGCCGGAAAAAGAGTTCTACTTATGTCATGAGTTAAATACCATGGGTAGTGCAAGGTATTTCTGGAAACAGTGGATTTCAAGTCCATTTTCACGTTGAATATGGGATTAGAAATCAAGCCTGAAATGCCGGTGAGCGATATATCAAGGTTTACCATCAAATGTCTCTATTTCTGCCATTTCGAGGATTAATTTATAACACTTAACACACGGAGTTGTTCCAATTGAATTAGTTATAGTCTCGTCATATAATTATTACAATCACGATCACAAACAAGGATTAATGTACAAAATTATCTAAAAACTCACCATGTTGTTTTTTGTTGGCTGAGAAATTGTACTCCCAAGTTTATTTTGTAAGACAACTTTTGATTCGTCCAGTAGCGCCTAAATAGAAATTGGCTATAAATATGACCAATCATAGAAAGTATCTCAAAACACTAATCTCAAACCAAGTAGCGTCAAGGTGGGAAATGACAAAATCAATAACAATAAGCGGAATGTACAAATAAAAACTTAGACTAAAATCTATCTGTTGACCAAAATATAAATATTTGATTATTTTATACAACAGAATGGTATTAAATAGAAAATAAATTTGTAATTTTGGTTTGTAAGCATATTATTATACCTAAGTTCGTTTCGTAAAAACCCATCGTCAGGAGTTTACTTTTGTTTCACCCAAGACAATTTTAAATAAAATTAAAACAACAAATTTAGAAAAAGCAGTGCCTTGAACATTTGCTACCACAGAGATTACAGCTTCAAGCTTGTAACAGGTTTGGTTGCCAAAATTAAAAATCACATACCATATTTTGAATGATTTCAACATCCTGTGGTCACTGAAGAATCCTAAAAATATGATCTGTCAATTTCAGTAACTTTCACTTTCTGATGACAGTGATGTGATGAGCTGTGACAGCATGTCATGAATTTTGACATCTGAACATTTAAACTGTCACTTCAAAACCAGTGCAATGAATCTGCAAAAAGAACTGACAAGGGACTCGGTTCGCAGAGATCTTTTCTCCGAAGATGAGGGAAACTATGAAACACCAGAAGCGAATGGGCACCACATGAAAAATGGCAACAGAAGTTTTCTGCAAAAGTCTGGTGCTGGAGAAGAATGTCACTTTGTTATAATTCTGATCATGGCATTGTCTCTCATTTTCATCCTTCTAAGTTTTGGTAGGTTGATTTATAATTCCCAATTAATTATTATACTGCCACACACATACTTTTAACAAAAGTATTAAAATTATCACTGACAAACTGAGATAAAGCAATTGCTTTTTAACAACATTTTTGATGGGACAGACTTCCCACAAAATAATAGATTGAATGGATATCACAGTTGGTCAGCTTTCAGTAAAATATCTCTCACATACTGTTAACTCTTATCAAAATCTTATTAAAGTACATGTAGTTGTCACATGTTGGAAGACAAATGCTTTAATCACTAATAGAGAAAGGCGAGTTCATATGTTTGTTTCCTTGTAAGCCGATTTTTTAACATATTAATAAGCATATTTTGATCAAGAAGAAAAGTGGGGTGCAGATACTTAGATCCATGCATGGATAGAGCCAGTTAGAATTCAGGTGCCCCTAGCTTGCTGCTCGTTGTTAGGCCTCCCAAACAGCTCAATTTCCTTTTGATTGCTTGGGAAGTATTGTCTTTAAATGAATACTGCCATAGTACTAACTATACATTCTGATATCGCCATCGGCTATTTCACAATCAGGTGTACACTTGGGCAGCCACTTTGGGTGAAAAGTGAACATATTTGTATCAGCTCACCAACTTGATTAATTGATTGCCACATGCCTTGGGCATATGCAGCAAAATATTGGAGCACAAACTGTCTTATTTGTCTCAATAATGTCAAATTTGTATTTACACGATAATGGGGGGTACGGACACTACAGTTTTAACTGTCCAAAATTTGTATAACAAATTCCTCAAGACATATGCTAATTTGACAGACTCATTTGCACACTTACATGTAACCAAGCCCCCACTGATATAAAATATATCACTCAGAAATATTGATATTCATTCTTATATCTTTTGTGTATCCTCATTCCAAAACAAATAAGTCACAAACAATAAGACAAATTTAATTCAAATGCAAACATTGAATTTATTTTTAAATTCAAGACATCAAGTGAACATAACAGAATGTATTTTGTCATAAGTGAGGTGTCCACTAACAATACACCTCGAAACTCTGATCATTTAGTAGTATTTTCCCATGAAATATTACAGAACAAATACCATCCTTTAGGGGGTACGGACACTACACAATCCAACCAAAAGTACCATTTTATTAACTATGTGTATTTTGCTCTATATTCATATCCAATGTTTGGAATCAGGTACAACATTATGCTTGCATGTATATTGAACCTATCTGAAAAAAATGTTCTGTGAAATGCACAATTATTTTGGGTCTTAATCACATGGCACCTATGAAAATTGGACAATATAAATGAAATTATTTATTCCAATGTTTCTATGAATAAAAAGTACTTAGAATATCAACAAAGTAGTCTACATTGGGAATAAAACTGATATTCTGACATATGTTTGCTTGAATATCACCCATATAATATTTGAATGATTAGTAATTTGTTACTCTTTACAGACACACCTTGGGGTACGGACACTACAAATTTCAGCTCAAATACAAATTTTGTCATTCATGTGTACTCTGATGCAAATATATATAAAAACTGAACTACAATCAGATGGAACATTTGTATATCGTACCCATCTAATATTTAAATGCTTTCCTATTACCACTTAATGAATCCATTATATTTGAGGCCATCTGTAGCTTCCTATTTGTTCTCTCAGATGGAACAACTCCTTGTGTCTCCAAGATTGGTCTTGTTGTTGGGGAGTCAACAAGTTTCTGGAGAACCTTGGCTCATTTTTGTGGTGTTTTTGGCAACTGTTCCTTAGCTTTTCTCACGGCACGTCTTTCACAAGAGGGAGAGGAAAATGGTGGGGTCTCTTCTGATTCATTTTCAGTGTCACTTTCATTCTCATTCAACTTTATTCTCATCCTCCACCTCTGAACACGGAGCACTTCTTTCTCCTTTTCTGTTTTCTTCACCTTTTCCTTCAGTGCTTCATCATATTTTCTCTTCCTATCCTTTTTTTTCGATTCACAACTCTTTGCAGCTGTTTCTCTCCTTGATTCAAAAGAGTCTCCATTCTGATTTTCACTTTTCTTCTTTGCTCGGAATTTTCTCATTTCTAGTTTCTTTTTTTCTCTGTGTGTTTTCATCTTCCTGGGATGGGTTTGCAGGTACCTTTTCGTGGCATTTCTACTTTCCTTCTTCCTTTCTCTGTCTTTTCTCCTAACCTCAGCCAGTCTTTCAGGATTTTGACGCTGGTTTGCTCTCTGTCTTCTTTTCTTCAGGGTATTTTTACTGACTTGTGGACACTCCATCTTTAGGCCCAATCACTGCAATAGAATAACATTAATTAAGTTGGTAAAGAAATCAAAAGAGGCCTCCCTGTCTGCTTGTAATTTCTAAAAAAACTACATCTTGGTTGGTGCAAGCTGCTTGTGCTCGGGATGCTGGCCAATATGAAATCTTGAGATTGTAATGTTTCTTCCAGTTCCTTCATCTCCCATGTTTATATGATGATTACTCTGTTAAAATGCTACCACAGGACCATCCATGGGTTCACCTACAACAGAAAACAGGTCATTTAGCAATACAGTTCCCCATATCTTGCAGATAATGTCATATGATAATAACCTGTAGTGTCCGTACCCCCCCATGTAGGGTCTGTACCCCTACATTTCAGAAGCATCTTTTTTCCAATATAGTCTTCATAATACATCTGTTGTTATTTGTTAATTGTAGTATGCATTTTTTATGTCTATTCATTCTCATAATAGACAGGTAATAATCGTAGTGGAGAATATATATTGTTCAGTCAATCAAAATATGGACATCTAGATCAATTTTGTTATCAGATTTCGGAAGTGTGAGAAAACAAATCTATCTGAAAGTTATTGTTTTTCATTTAAATTTGAATGTAATTAATATTACATGATGCCAGATAGATTTCATCTGCATATTACATGTAAAAGTTTGATACTAGTATAAGATAATATATTCCTACTGACAGGGGTACGGACACTACAAGGGGGTACGGACACTACATTTGATGGTGAATTGTGATATATTTTTTTATAGCTTTACAATATAACCTGAGTTAGTATCATATTAATGTATGACAAATGCCCCCATAAATATCTGAGTTTGATGAATTTATATGTTTGTAAACAAGAGAAATATCAGGGGGGGTACGGACACTACAGATTTTTCTGGAAAATTAAAGCTTCATTTCTAGCAGAAAATTGTCATATACAGATTATTGATAAGAATGTATAACTTCCTATTTTTTCAAAACTTGGGTATATAATTACATAATGAGATAAATTATTATTATTTTATTAGGTTAACACAACATTAAGGCTGCAAGAATATTCAACTTAAATTTTTAACAAAATCCGTAACGATGGAGTAATTTCAGAAAAAAATGTTGATATTTTTACGGATCTTGCAGAATCTCTTGAAGTGACCTACAAAAGTTACAAAACAAGTTTGTTTACCTTTATAGACTATAAAACAGCAGTTGTTCTTGTTTCTTCCTTAAATTTTTTCTGGGGTTGATTGTTTGAAAAATCAAGTGGCTGCTCGTAACGACAAAAAAACACCATTTTGATGCACGTCAAACCCTTGTATTTCGCGAATAATTCACCGATTTCCACAATTTTTTTTTTATTTTCTTCAGAAACTTGTACTTCTTCACATGCCCCAATACAAGCAGCTATAAACCCTTTCATTGTAATGCAAATTGCTCGTAACGAATGAAACGTTCAAAGTGTACACTTGATTGTGAAATAGCCGCATGTGAGTGATACAAGTTTTTACAATTGATTTAGAATAATAATAGGATAAAATTTGTTATTTTAGTGAATCCAGAGTTCTTTTGCACATCTCCCCTTAGTCATTTTCACTTTGAACAAGAGGATGGTGATTTTATTCTTTATTTCAAGAACTATAGACAAATATACATACTTGGTAAGTTGCCATACATTTCCAAAACATAATTATTGTGATTGATATTTATTTATTGTTATCATTTTAACCCAGAATTTATATTTTACAATCAAAATAAATTACTAGATTATCCTTTCTTTATTAAACGCCAGGATTTGTGTGCAGTATTGTGGTAGCATTGCTTCTGGGTATAAGCTGCTGCGCATTCTCTTGGATGGTTACTTTCTTTGACAGTGAGGAACCAGGCTTAATGCCACCAACGCCTATGTCTCCTTCCAAGTACAGGTCAGTCCCCAAATCTTTAAGGACTTTACTTTTTGAACTGATATTTTCCGTAATATATTATCAAATTTTGTTGTCTTTTCTAATAACTTTTAAATAATTGTGGTAAAGATCAGTAGTGTTTGAAGCCATTGATGTTAGATAAATAGTTGAAATTTAGGTCAAATAAAGCATGAATCTTACATTAATATCATTGCTCTTCAACTTTTGCAAGAGTCAACTTAAAGGTAAATTTATTAACGATTTAATTTGTTTGAACCTTGTCTAACTGTGGTCACTTTATCAATTTGTTTCCTTGCATTGATTTTTTTTATCATTTTAATTTCAGACACCAGTCTGGTCATACTTTCCACAGTAGTTACATCATGTCCTTAATCAATGGTTTTGCCATGTTTTTGTATGCTATCTGGTGGTCGAAATATAACTACTTCATAATGTAGTCGCCTTATGTCATTGGCAGCATATTACAAGATTTGGATATATCAGGATACATTATGAGATTTATGTTTGACTGCTGACTTTGGAGGAAGATCTTAATAATTTTATATACAAAGTGAGGTCCATATAGTTTTTTTATTTCACATTATTATTTGGTGTTATGTGTTCATGTATTGACAATTTTGTTTCAACACAAATCTTTCTATAAAATGGCAACTAAAATGAAGTAAACTTCAATCATTGTAATGAATTGAAAACTCAGAAGAAAGTCAAAGAACAGTCATTTTACTGAAATTTGACAAAAGTGTTTCTGCGTTTTTGGGTGATATTCCTTCCAAAATCTCCATTTTGAAATTGTCCTGTTGAATCATTCTGACATTGATCAGCTGTGACTTTCATATTTAAAAAAAACAAATATCTTGTTGCAAACAAAACAAGATATTTAAAGTAAAATGTTTACCCATAGGTAATGAATCTTGTAATCTTGAATTATTCTCTGCTCTGATCTGCTTTCCCTGGTTTCTGGCTTAATTGGGAAAAAAATAGGATGTAATGCATGTATAGTGTTGGAGGGATGCCTTTTGGATTTGCCAAACAAATGTATAATATATTCTTGAATTCCTGGCAAATTTTCACAAAAATAATTTGGAGGGCTGTTGGTTTAAGCCAGGAGAAAAAAGTTCAGCATCCTAAACAAACATGTTAAAAAAATTCTTTCCTCGATTGAAGATCGTCCCATTTTCTCCCAATTTCTTTCAGGGAATGTTAGATTAAATTGAAGGTATAATGAATAAATCAAAATATTTATTATATTCAGCAGTACACCTGGTCCACACTATTTTGATCTCATTTAGAGAATGACTTCCTGAATAGGATATAATGACCTGGTCATTAAAAGTAAAGTATACATTATAAGAGGACATAGTCACAAAGAATAACAGTTGACTATGACCAAAATAAAATGTAGAGGGGTTGAGAAGTATTATTATTATAAAATCGTGTTGCATGTTTAAATGTATTATTATATATTGAAAATTGTGCATTTGTTCACAAGGTACTTGTATGTAGATTATTTACACATTTATTTTCATTGTACACTAATACCATAAAGAAATATGCACATGTATGTTTTTTTTTTACATATTTTTTTATTTTACATTTTAGTGCATTGAATTCCAGTTCACGCCAATCAAATCATCTTGTTTTGTACTTTGTGTACTGAATCTCAGCTGTGAATGGAAATGATTAATTTCACCCAGGATAGAAATTGTACTGTTTATAGTCTAAACTGATGCACAGGGAAACAATGACCAAGCTTTGTGAAGAGTGAAATTTAAACACTTTATTAATTATTGAGGTCTTAAATTTAAACCGGAGATTTAAGCATATCCAATTGTCATGAAGAATTAAAACAATTCTCACAGTATTTCTGGGATTTTGAATAATCAGTATCAGTCTGAAACATTTCATTTGATTTGCAATGCTCTATCAAGACAATAAAAAAAATATTATGCATGCAAATCCAACTTCTGATCTTGCCATAACCACTGTATAAAAAAAAAAACATTTTTAATCACATCTAAAGCACGATTCTCTGGCATGTACCGGTAAGTATTGATAGACCATGCATATGTGAATGGTAGATTTAGATATTTTTTTCTGTACATGAAAGCATATTAGTAATTGCACAAGATTAGAATGAGCACAAATATAATTATATTAAGATAAAAAAGTCTTGTTTCTCATAAATATTTTTTAATTGGAAGGAAGAAGATGCATATTTTGTTGTTTTATTATTTTTTTCGTGCTTTAATTAATTTGGCTTAATGCTAACTTTTCTGAATAACTTTGCAAATTTTGTGGTGGTGTTGTATTTTTTTCTTATTTTTTTCTAAAGTGTTATGTGACAAGAGCATGATGAGAAACAAGACTCAAGTTCCATAGCATTTTCCAATTTTTCCTACCTACTTTATTACCAATATACATGTAAACCTGTATCTAGGATATCATGATTTTTTCCTACTTTTCATTTATGTGATACATTGATAAGTCAGTGGCACAGAAGAATTTAAAGGGTGGCAGCATTTAAGTATTGGGTGATCAAAAAATTGCAAAGCAATGAACAAAACACATTGAGAATCCATTGTGAAGAAATTATAAATTTTGTATATATATTTATATATATATATATTCTAGGTGTTATTGTTTGATTGATTATGTACATTTCCTGCACAAATTTATTATGTTACACTTATCATTCCATCTTGATTCCACATTCCACATGTATCTTTTATGGACCAATATACTTGTGGTAAAGAATAATTATTTGACAAGGGTGCAGAAAATGTCAAGAAACATCTCCTCAAAACTTTGAGCAAATTTTCTTTGTACATAATGTAAATCTTGCCAACTTCAATTATTTTAGATTACTCTATTTGTATTCTCCTGCACAGGTGATCATCAACATTTGTGAGAGAGGTTTGTATTAAAAAAAATAAACAACATATCATTTGCTACTTGTGTGTCTCCATTTTGCATCACAATTTTGGTCCACAATTTAATAATTGTCTTACATTTAGCAAAAATATTCATAAAAGTAAATAATATCACATGATTGTGTTCAGATGAAATTTTACAAAAGGAGAACAACATAATTGTAAGCATGTTTCAGAATTTATTGTTGGTGCAAATAGTTTCATCTTTTTTCTCAGACATATAACTTAATATGCACGTAGTCATAAATTATATTTGTCAGAAATATTGTATTTTTAACAATTTGGATTTTTTTTATTGTCATATATATATATATCATACAATTTTTATAGGATCATGTCTCCATCCAATGAAAGTTAAGTGATAGAATGGTTTACAGAATCAATTATTAAGTATAAAATAATTAATTCAAAACCATGTCAACAGAATGCCTACTTAAGTTTTGATCATATTTTCAAAATATAAATATGCCATAAAACATCATGGGTGTTTGTGTCATGTAATGGATTTGTTTAGTCTAGTGAATGTTATAAAATCTCTGCTAGAATTTACAGCATTAAGTACAAAAATAACTTGACCAATGTGTGTTCAAAATTTCTAACATGTTCAAATATCTATGTTATGGGTTTACATTATTGCTTTTTTTTACAAAAACATGTGGATATAATAATTTACCAGTTTATATTTGTTATACAATATTGTGAAAATAAATCTGATTCACCAGAATAAAACATTGTTGTGTAATCTGTAAGAAATTCAGTGCCTTTAGTTTAATATCTAGTTTATTGTCTTGACAATTTCAATATAGATCTATTTTGTGAAGATAATTATAATATTTGATCATATTTAGATACAAGAATATTACACTATGACATTTTGTTGGAAAAATGACCAGAAAAGAAAGAAATAATACAAAACAAGGATAATTTGACGATGGCCTATATTTTCACCGTACAATGCCACTGGCAACCTTAATATAATCTTAAGATATACTTGTGGGACATGCACAGGAGCCTGCCGCATACTTCAAGATATTTGGTGATAAGACATCATGGAAATGCCAGCTAAAAGTTCCTGGTGACCTGTATGACATCTTAGAATTGTACAATTATGGCCAATGATCTACCGGTGCCCTCACGGCACCCTGGCTTGTCTGCCTATTTTGTTAAAAAAACACCGGCCGGGCATCTCCAAAAATTGACAAAATTGGCACAAATGTGACTGGGGTATAACATGAGAGACAGCCACACAGGAAATATGTCCAGGTGACTTGTCCCCTGCAAAGATGGGGGGAGGGGGATATATGGATGGGCAGAGACATATTTAAATATCTCTTTGATGGGAGACTGATGCACCAGACATGACAGACATCCACACAGGGAATACTCGCATTCAAATGTGTGGTAGACAGCTAAATGGGTGAATAAATCTCTAAGATTCAGACTGTATCTCAGACCGACATGGTTCGAAAACTTATCTAATTTATATAAAGAAGCATGAAACCTCTTATCACAGCTATCCTCTTGACTTTACTCGTGTCATAAGTTTTTTTAAGGTTTTGAATATTTGCCAGTGGCATGTCTAAGAATAAAGTGAATTGAAGACAAAATGTGGGGGTCCCATTTCCAGTAGACATGACAAATTTAACAGTTTACATTTGAGAGAAGTACACATTTCATTTACTGGTCTATAATTTTATTACAAATAATTTACATGTCATATTACTATTGGAAGCACTATTAATTAATAAAGTGTTGTTCTAATTATAATCTTCACATATTTTATAAAATTATTCCATTATATTATTTCAACAGAATAAACATGTATTCAATTACCTCTTGGAAATATAACATTTAGCTTTGTATTGCATCAATATAATGACCATCCTGTAACTTTATGTCTGAGTAAGAAAATGCATGGCATATTGAATTGGCACACAGTATTTTTTTTTTTTAAATAATTGTAAATTTATAAATTCTCACATTTATCTCGCATTTTAAGGTCCTCTTTTAAAGAATTCCATGAGATATACATGTAGCAGTCACAAAGACACCAAATCACTTTGTACAAATTGTTCAATCTAAATGACAAACCTTTTAAAGAAACCAATCACACAAAGTACATAGCATTCTTTTGTTACAGCAAAAGAATTTTAATTGATGTCAAAGCAGTGAAAACCTTTGATTTACATTTTGTCAGGTGGTTGAACAAGTATGCACATTGTCCTTTTTATCCATTAATATTTAGGCAAAGAAAAAATTGTTTCCCATTAGTTTAAGGATTCAGATTTAATAAAATTAAGGTTAAAAAGTCTGCTTAATTTGTAATAATCAAACAATGTCCTTGATCATTAAGAGATTTTTTTTCAACTTTGAAACAGTTAAGTGGCAATAAGATACAAAACTTGTTCCTGGCTCCTCTGTTTACATTTCATTCAATAATGGAGATAAATAAAATTATATTAAATAAGTTAAAAAGATACTGTTTGATTATCTGAGCATACAATATATATAACTTCAAAGAAAATCATTACTTATATTAATATTTTCTATACTTTTTAGAATTACTATTGAATTAAAACACTTTTAAAGCATGTTGACAGTTCACACATAAATATACTTGTATTAACAAATCAACCATGATGACTGCAAATAATAAACCCTGTAAGTTATTCTCAAATAACTATTTAATCATTTTATAAGAAATAACAATAAAATCATCAGCACATAAACTTAATTGTACTATTTCCACATACAAACTCATTACAACATTACATCTGACTGTGCCATAGCAATCTAACTATTTGCACGGTAGGCAGGCAACAGCAAAAAAGATTTTCTGTTTGACAGAATTTTACATAAGAAAAAAGGACGATTATTTAATATTGTATGTCCTTGGAAGTTTATGGATAATATTACCATTTAATCTTAATAGAGCAATACAATAGCCTTCCCTTTTTATTGCCCATACAATTTATATGTTTTAACAATTCAAGTGTTTAAAGTACAGTCCACAAAGCCAAAAGTGCATGATTGGGACCATGCCTTTGGCAAAGCTTAAAAATTACATTGTAACAGAAATCTTATTTACCTCTGCATAAATGTTCAAGCACTATGTGCTATCCATGATCAGATCATTATATAAACATATTTTGTCATCATCAGAAGTGCAATTAGAAAGCACTGAGATGTGCAACAGTATGCTTATTTTGTTTACTTGATCATAGCTACCCTGCAGCAAATGAAATTTTATCACAAATATATATGTAAAACATCATCATCAATATTTGTTGGCATTATATCCCTAAAAAGCTTGAAACATACTTTTAAATGGAGAGATATAAATAAAAAAAGTTTGACTTTAAAAAGAAGGGTTATTTTACCTTATTTTAAAAGGAAAAACTTGTAGCAGGGGTGATACCAAGTTAGTGATAATTGATTTTTATTCCAAACTGTGTTGTTTTTATGGTAGCCATCCCTATCATTAATAGAACATATGTCACTTTAATAGAACATATGTCACTTAACTTCTGATGTTCTCAGTCATGAATATTTAACATTTCTTTCTGTGATATGTTGAAATGTCAACAAAATGGCACTGAAATGTATTAACATAACAATTATATGTTTCATTTTAAAAGAATATTTGCTTGCTACACATTTCCTCTCATTCTCAACCTATGATGGCCTGATGACTAGCTCAGCTGCCTTTCTGAGGGAAACAAATATTATATCTACCATCAATATTGGTGTCATAGTGGCTTATCAAAATTGTAATCGAAATTAAATTTGTAAGTCCAACGCCAGTGTTGAAAAGGATTGTTAAAGTCACAAGGAGCCATCTGTGGCATTTGCTCCCTGTGGTGAACCTTATTAATGTTTGTTACCTGCATGGCACACAGTTCTTTCATTTCACCATGATGTTCCATTCTCACTCGCGTGAGGCCATTATTCACCTCAGTGTGCATAACATCCCAGATCTCGGTGATTTTCTTCTGGCATGGGCCTTCCTTCAGAAGCCATGTACTTGGTTCTACTCGGATGCAGGTCTTTCGATACATGAGTCGACCCTTGTCAGTAATGTGGAAGATATTCTGGGGTACTACTCTATGAAAGAAGCAGAATGAGGTAAGGTCGACGTAGCCATCCTCCGTCAGATGCCAGCACGCCTCCGACTTCTCATTGGCTGGCTCACCATAGTAATGGGCATTCCGTGGTGGCATGGGGATCTCTGGCACAATAACTTTTTGATACCAATCAAAACTTTTACAGTTGAATTTCTTTTTGATTTCCCTTCTTTTTTCCAGGCTAATCAAATCTTTCTCTGTGAAAAAAGTATGTTTGAAGTCCCAGGAGTAGGTCGCTGCATAAAAGTACTGCTTCCACGGGTCCCCCATCCAGAGCTCTGCTATCCTCATGAGGTTTTTCTGAACGATTTTTTCCCGGTCTCCGTCAAACTTGTAGGAGAAAGGTTTAAATACATGGGCCACCCTTGAGCAGGGATTCGTCAATACCCGTCCTCCACACATCCAGTTCCTGAAAGCCAGCTCTAAGTTCTCCCCACCCCATACATTCATGCCATCGTCAAAGCCACCTATGCTGAGGAAATACTCCTTGTGCACCATGAGGGCACACCCCACCAGGGTGGCAGTGCGGAATGGTACCGAGTCATCATAGTTGATGCGGTTCAATTCATGCTCAGGGATCTCCATCCATGTGTACCTGAAGTGCAGGACAAAGAATATTGAGGGAAATATTTTTTGATAAACAGAATTTGTCCCAAAAACTGGAACATCTTGGGCATCAAATCAAATTCAAATATTTAGATATTCATCATTGACAATTCATTTCTGTGCTTTGATGGAAAATAGGGTTGAACTACATGTAAGAGGCAATAATGGTCAGGAGATTAAATCTAGGATGATAATTAATTTGTTATTCTAACTTGGCCAAATAGTTTTCACTCCAAATGTCCTTCTTAATGGTCAAAGAATTTGTTCCTCTATAAAAGGACTTGTGCGTGATTTCTTACTTTTATATGACAGAAAAAAAATCTAGATCTTATTTCTAATTATTGAATTTCAAAGTGATCAAGAGCAGATACCTGAGATCCCAGCTGAATCCTCCCCGTGGCACGACCCCCGAGGCAGGGTTATATCGGATGGTCCAGGCCTCCACCTGCTCTACAAAGGGCTGGATGATGGTGCTCCTGTCCTTCCTGATCTCATCAAGCAGTGGCTCCGCCCAGCCCACATTGTTCTCTGTGTGCGCATCCTGGTATACAAACATTCATTTAACACTGATTACATTTCAGGCCCAACATGAATGCTTATTTGACAAAATTATTTTTTATATCAAGTATTTCAATTGACATTTGATTTCCAGATTACAAATATAATGATGTAACAATTTGTTTATGCTATAAGTTTATCTGATTTTATTGTGCTATCAACAAACATTATACTTCTTTCACAAAGTTGCCCCTCATACCCACTATATGAGAATTCCCTAAGAAGAATATACACATGCCAATATTTGGCAGGTATGGGTATTTCTGTTTATTTATTTAGAACATATTTGGTCAGGTCAGTTTGAAGACCAGCATAAAAAAACATGTTTCTATTAAAAACTAGTTCGGGGAAAAATGTGCCCTGTAGGCTTTGCTTGACTCAGTATTGGTACATGTCCTATTTTTTAGGCCAGGTGGCAAGGTCAAATGAAGATCACAAAGAGATCACATTTGCTTCAAAATATTGACACTGGACCAAATATATGTTGAATAATGTAGAATTTAATAATTTTATAACATTAAGTATACTTGACAAGAAGCAAAAGCATAAAGTGGATTTGAACATTTTTATATCTGGTGATCAAATAATGCCTGAACCTTTGACTCATTATCTTTTAAAAGTAATTAAATTATAATTTCAATTATCAAATTCAATTTCCAATCAGGAACTTAAAATAACTTAAAGGAAAAAATACCAAAAGAATACATATCCGTGATCACCTTATTTATACTCATACCCTGCAAACACTGTAATCTCTTGTGATTCTTTAATTTAGCTTCAAGCCTTGAGATTGATTATTAGAAAAAATACAACTGACCAATTAATTAACATGATTTAAAGATTTAAAATTTGTATTAGATAGCTTAGACGGCTAACAAGATAGTGAAACCATTGTGGTCTACCTGGAACATGATGCATTCTCCCGTGGCCAGCCTAGCCCCTATCATTCGTGCTCGGATCAAACCTTCTCTAAACTTTGTTCTCAGTAGTATCACCTTATCTGGCAGTAGCTGTTTAACACAAAGATACATAAATAAGGCAATGGAAAATCATTACATCATCAGAATTAAAAGTTATTAGTTATGGTGTTTATAAAAATTGTGGTTTATGACCAATAAAAATTGTTTATTATACAAGCATTTTTTCAGCAAACTTAAGCAATACATAAACATGGGTGCTGAGAAATTTTTCTCAGAAGACTGAGAATTGTGAGAGTCACAATTTTGGAGACTGAGGATACGCACCAACGGTGCGTACCATTGCGCCGAAGGCGCAATTAAACTAGGGGGGTACGGGGGCATGCCCCCCCGAAAATTTTTGTCATTTTCTTGTATTTTGGTGCATTTTGGTGCATTCTGAGCAAAAAAATGCATAGCTGATGAAAGTTGCTTTCCTGTTGTACTTTGACTTGTTCATAGTTGATAAAAAAAATGCTTACCTGCTGTACTTGTTCATGTTGAATGTTCATTGTGGATAAAAAAAAATGCTTACCTGGCTGGGTCAGTTTTACCACAGCAATGTCATTAAGGGTGTGCCTTACCTGATTGATTTTGCATTGTGAGCATTAAATCATTACTACCTTGCTGCTAGGGAAGTCTGGAGTGCTGGTGGGGACAGTTTTACCACAGCTGCCAAGGGACAGTTTAACCAGCACTGTCAAACTCACTTTTGACTTGACTTAAAATATTTCATGATGTTACCAATTTTTTTCATGTGTGGTTTGAACTGTTCAATGATATGAGTGCAAAAACAGATTTGGCGAAGCTAATTCCCCAGTTCCTGAAATTAATTTTCTATGGCTATTATTTTTGGAAAAAGAATCAAACCAAGCAGGAGTAGATGCACATTACAAAACAATGGTTGAACAATGGTGTACATTCATTTTTATTGTTTCTGGACTTGCCAAGGGTGCACAGGCTCAGAAACTAAGAAGCATATCTGATTTTCTTCTCCAAAAATGTCATGCTTCGTTAACACCGCTGGGTATCAACATGACAGATCAGAGAAGATATTGATTTAAAAAAATCAAAGATGCTCCTAGTGGCCTCCTTGGAACATGACATAGCATGAACATAAACAAGTCAAGTTTTTACCAATGCTCATCCAGTGGTGTGCAACATGGTCAATAAATAATAATACTGTTTTTTAAAACTTTGGAGTGTGTGATTATTTTGTGTTTATTTTGCATTCAAATTGTTAATGGCATGCATGGCTGTGCCACATAATATTTAATTTTAACAAAATAATTTATCTTTAAGTCCTTCTTTTGTAAAATATAGCGATCAATTTAATTGAATGACAGATTATGGGCAGCAGAGCAAGCATTGCTACCCATGCACATGATTTGTATCCATGGCCATGTGCTTTAAGATCATGTAACAAAAGAATGTATGATCAATGCCTAAATCAAGTACATTAAAAAAAAAAATTCATTTTTTTTCTTGGAGAATATCATTTAAGAACAAATAAAGGGTTCAATTCAATTGAAATAAATTTATTATGGGCAGCTGATGAAGCATGGCCATGTGCTATGCGGTTATCTAACAGATCTAACATGGCCATGTGCTTTGAGAGAATCCATGGATTATCTACCAAAAGAATGTATCATCATAGATTAACCTTAAACCAATTCAAAACAAATAAGTTTTTCAGTAGTTCAAGTCTTCAGTACAAACCTGTGTTTAACTTACCAAATGTGTAATCTATTCAATTTGGCTTGAAAATTCTTGATTCCAATCTGATAACTGCAGAACATTGACAATTTTCACAGAGATGCATAAGGGGCGATCCATTTGATTTTTGTGGGGTGGGGTGGGAGATTTTGGAAAAAAAATTTATTCACCCACCCCATCCCAGAAAAAAAAATTATTCATTCACCCTACCAAAGAAAAATAATTTATTCATCCACCCTACCAAAGAAAAAAAATGTATTCATCCACCTCCTTCCAGTGTTTCTATCTTCTATATGGATTGCTTGAAATGAAGGATCAGAGTCTGGGGAAGCAACAAGAAAAAAAATTTATTCACCCACCCCACACCAGAAAAAAAATTTATTCACCCACCCCACACCAGAAAAAAAATTTATTCACCCACCCCACACCAGAAAAAAAAATTATTCACCCACCCCACACCAGAAAAAAAAATTATTCACCCACCCCACACCAGAAAAAAAATTTATTCACCCACCCCACACCAGAAAAAAAATTTATTCACCCACCCCACACCAGAAAAAAAATTTATTCACCCACCCCACACCAGAAAAAAAATTTATTCACCCACCCCACACCAGAAAAAAAAATTATTCACCCACCCCACACCAGAAAAAAAAATTATTCACCCACCCCACACCAGAAAAAAAAATTATTCACCCACCCCACACCAGAAAAAAAATTTATTCACCCACCCCACACCAGAAAAAAAATTTATTCACCCACCCCACACCAGAAAAAAAATTTATTCACCCACCCCACACCAGAAAAAAAAATTATTCACCCACCCCACACCAGAAAAAAAAATTATTCACCCACCCCACACCAGAAAAAAAAATTATTCACCCACCCCACACCAGAAAAAAAATTTATTCACCCACCCCACACCAGAAAAAAAATTTATTCACCCACCCCACACCAGAAAAAAAAATTATTCACCCACCCCACACCAGAAAAAAAAATTATTCACCCACCCCACACCAGAAAAAAAATTTATTCACCCACCCCACACCAGAAAAAAAAATTATTCACCCACCCCACACCAGAAAAAAAAATTATTCACCCACCCCACACCAGAAAAAAAAATTATTCACCCACCCCACACCAGAAAAAAAATTTATTCACCCACCCCACACCAGAAAAAAAATTTATTCACCCACCCCACACCAGAAAAAAAATTTATTCACCCACCCCACACCAGAAAAAAAAATTATTCACCCACCCCACACCAGAAAAAAAAATTATTCACCCACCCCACACCAGAAAAAAAAATTATTCACCCACCCCACACCAGAAAAAAAATTTATTCACCCACCCCACACCAGAAAAAAAATTTATTCACCCACCCCACACCAGAAAAAAAAATTATTCACCCACCCCACACCAGAAAAAAAAATTATTCACCCACCCCACACCAGAAAAAAAATTATTCACCCACCCCACACCAGAAAAAAAAATTATTCACCCACCCCACACCAGAAAAAAAATTTATTCACCCACCCCACACCAGAAAAAAAATTTATTCACCCACCCCACACCAGAAAAAAAATTTATTCACCCACCCCACACCAGAAAAAAAATTTATTCACCCACCCCACACCAGAAAAAAAAATTATTCACCCACCCCACACCAGAAAAAAAAATTATTCACCCACCCCACACCAGAAAAAAAAATTATTCACCCACCCCACACCAGAAAAAAAATTTATTCACCCACCCCACACCAGAAAAAAAATTTATTCACCCACCCCACACCAGAAAAAAAATTTATTCACCCACCCCACACCAGAAAAAAAAATTATTCACCCACCCCACACCAGAAAAAAAAATTATTCACCCACCCCACACCAGAAAAAAAAATTATTCACCCACCCCACACCAGAAAAAAAATTTATTCACCCACCCCACACCAGAAAAAAAATTTATTCACCCACCCCACACCAGAAAAAAAAATTATTCACCCACCCCACACCAGAAAAAAAAATTATTCACCCACCCCACACCAGAAAAAAAATTTATTCACCCACCCCACACCAGAAAAAAAATTATTCATCCACCCTACCAAAGAAAAAAAAATTATTCATCCAGTACTGCTGTCCCACCCCACCCCACAAAAATCAAATGGATCGCCCCTAATGTTGAAGAAGGATGCTGTAGTGTTCTCCAATCACCCATCGGCAAAGCCCAGATAGGTGATCTGGAGAGGTCTGAGATTTTTGCTTTTTGGTTTTAATCTCGTTTAGATGTGATTTTTTAAATACCCAACTGTTTAAGTGATAATTCATATTTTATGTATGATTATGTCTAAAATCTCACAAAAAGGCTTGATTATTTTTTGGATAACATTAAATAAAGAAAATATAAATACTTGATAATAATCGCCAGCTGCAAAAATTGAATCAAACCCGTTTTAACGGCAGTTGAAACGGGTTCAATTTTGACGTTTAAACGGGTTTACCACAGTTTTTATAGCTGGCGATTTTTTACTTCACTAGAGCTCAATCAACTCCACCAAACTTTTCTTTGGTTGGAGTTGGTAGAGATCATGGACGTTCGACAAACCCCTCCAGATCACCTATCTGGGCTTTGCCGATGGGTGATTGGAGAACACTAAGGATGCTGAGATGTCTCGAACATCCAGTGTTTAAAATTCACGCTAAATGTTATTTCATTATTTGTGGTATCCATTAAAAAGCGAAAGATAGAAATGTAGAGTCGCAATATTTTTCGACCAATAAGAATTCTCGTATTATACCGTGTTCGTCTTCATTTGTCTCGGCCAATCAGATTCCGTCTTATACGCTTTGGAATTTCAAGATGGCGTTCCTCTTGTTATCAATCGCTACGATGTTTTAGCGATGGCCTGCAAAGGTAAAATTTGTTCTGTGCATTAGATTTTGGCTTTAAATAAATGTTTTAGCGTTACGTCGCGATGGACGCTTTGGAAATCCAAGATGGCGCGCGTTCTTCGCTACGTGTTTTGTTGATAATTTGCGTAATAAATTTTGGCTTTAAAAATACGTCAAAAGACGGAAGATTTTTGTCCAAACTCAAAAGACGGAAGATTTTTGCCCAAAGACGGAATTCCGTCTCAAGACGGAGCCTCAGCACCCATGCATAAAGTGAGAAGTGACTTCAATACCTTGACATATTCCTCCAAGGGTTCCTTGAGGTCTGCATTGGGACTGTTATCATTCACCAGGATGATCTCCCGAAGCAGTTTATCCGGAGTCCGATTGAGGATGCTGTGCACAGTTCTCAAAAGCATGGAGAGTGCCTCATTGTAGAAAGGAATCACAACAGAAAGTGTAGGCAGAGAATCGATGTCATATTGCCGAGTTCGGCATTTCTCTGGTCTGGATTCTGGTATCTCTCTCTCCAGAGGGGTCTGCTCGCTCAGGGATACGTTGATATTGTACGTATAGTGGAGAGGTCGTTTGGGATTCTTGAAGATAGTTTTCTGAAGGGCGTGGAGTTTTTTGAGGCGTATCTGTTCCTTGGCCTGTTCCTTGTGTTTGGATATGAGCTGCTGGTAGTCATCGTGCTGGACTCTGGACATAAACACCATGAGGAGCAAAGTGACAAACATGAACACCAGCACTGCCTGCAAGGCCCACCGGCCCATCAAACGACTCATCTTCAACACCATCATACAGGGCGAGAGCACTGGAGTCTGATCTTCACGGTCTCTTGTGATTATATTATAATAATTTCTGATACCTTCTTGATGCCAGTGCGGAGTATTTCCTGTTATCCAGAGTCACGACTAGATTCAGCTAACAGGAAGAGCCACCCCCTCAGTAATTAATCACCTCAGATCACCTTTAAGGTGAAAACAAACTATTATTCTCCCCCGCATAATGTCTCAAGTATAAAAAACACAAACCAGGAATGTTACTTGTAATTAAATTTTGTTCATTAAAGTAATTCAGTTTCTTCCTTCCCCTGATGCATTGATTCAGACCTGTTCTTGCTGTCCTGGAATATGTCCATGCCGGCATATAATTCAACTAAGAACAGGCTCTCAGTCATGATTAATTGCAGGTTACACGTTTACCCAGATTTGCTGGAGCATGGAAAGTGGATCATCTTCAGTGGAGCAGAACACTTTTTCTTTTGCCACACATGAGTGGCCACAGCTTTGATACAGGTAAAATATGTCAGTGCCACCTGGTGTTGTCTGAATCAGATGATAGCAGGCCTCCTTGGAATGGTAAGTGAATGGATGAAAGTAATGGGTGCATTGTGAATTTTAATGACACATGAGCAGAAAATGAAAAGGAAATATCATTTACTGGCCCTCTTCACTGTTTATGGAGATCTGAATTGTATTTTTGTACTTCTAGAATAACCACACGTTATAATCTTTATCAAACACTTGTAGCCAATTTTTAGACTTACATTATCAGAATGGCAGGCCTGCATAATTTTCTTGTTTACATTATATCAAATTCTTGCTTCAACGATCATCCACAATCATTCATACTTTTAAGTGGATACAGTTTTATCTACATATACAAAATCAGTTGATCCAAAATCAGTTGATCCAAAATTTTATCTAAATTTTCCCAAACAATTATCTTAAAGTCAGAGTTCATTGTTCCAAACATAAAGGCTCCTTTGGCATCACATGCCTAAACTATGATGTCACATAATACTCCAAGTTTACAAACATCTTTGACTACCATTGAGAATGGTCCCGGCATATTTGTCCTCATCACAGAATATGTTCAATTTAATACCTGCATAATTTAAATACACTGCTCAGCTTGATGTTATCTTGTGGGGGGGGGGGCATAGGCTGACGGGGGGGGAACAGGCCGACAGCCTTAAATCTATGCTGATCATTGCTTTTTTGTAAATTTTGTGAACTTTTTTTGGAAATGCCTACAAATTGCTTCATAAACGCTTCTCAAAATCCTTTCCCAAAAGAAGAATTGAACAGATGATTTCAGTTGATCAAAATGCACATTACTTGTTGATTTGTCATGTTATTCAAAATGTGTAGCCTATTTGAAAACTCCATGATAAGTCATAAAAAGATGAAAAAAAGTCTGAGCTAAATAGAAAATAGATGGAACTTGTCCCTGAAAATACAACATCTTACCCACCAATAGCTCATAATTCTGACCAGTAGTTTCAGAGATCAAAAACGGAAAGACAGAAAATTTCCCCCTTTTCACTGCAGAAGCTATCCTGTGCATGACTGTACATACATGCATACTATAATGAGATATTTCCTTTTATATTGAAGATTTTGGGACTAAAAATATTAGTTATCTTCTTCCAAACTTTGTTATCTTTGTTATCTTGACTAGAATCACAGATTGTTTGCAGAAAACTTAGGCAATAATTGTCTGAATTGTAACCCAAAACAGGCATTTGCATGAAAATATTTATTTAGTACCTTAAATGCGCACCTCTTTGACAACCATTGTATAGAAGATCCAGTGTGTTAATGTGGATATAGGAGAGAAGATGGACTCCATTATTTCTTTATATGTCCATTATATGCTATTCAGATAATACAACTTCATCAGTCAGTTTCAAAGTTGGCGATCTTTAATCTACATACACTCCTATATTGGCATAGCAACCTTTCGAATGACATTAATCATAAAATACTGGATGCATTTCTTTTATTTCATCATATCTTCCAAGCAGTTTGACATATAGGTACTGAGTATGCACAGTGATATGTATATAATATATATTTTACCCAATGAATCTGTTCATTATGTATGTCCATCATTTTGAAATATATTGCTTACATTGTACCTCCCCAAAGAACACCTTATTTTATTGTATAAGTCATCTATGCCCATATTGTATTTGGCTATATTGAACAGCATGTTCCCCAATTATGGCAAATAAATATGTTTAACCTAAAAATTTTATTTGTATCTGTGAGAGTATAAATACCAGTGTACATATGTAACCTGTTTATGACATTTTAAAATGCGTCGCTATAGAATTGCCGTAAAATATAAAGATATACCATAAATTGTTAAAATAATTAAAATTATGTGTCATATAACCATATACTTGATAAAATACACTTTACAGTTTAAAATCATTCCTCTAAAAGGAGGGATGCCCTGAGGTAAGTTAATTGTCTCTTGCATATTTCAAATATCACAATTTTTATGTTAAAAGGCAATTTTGATATCTCCAATTTCCACAATTTTTAAATTTAGAAATGGTGTTCCCTTTTATTTGGCTGCCCCAGTACTTTGGGCCTTTTGGTTTTCAATGAATTCAATCCTTCTTTCTACCCACTGTGCCTCATCAATTAATTTATGTTTCTCATAAAAATCTTTGAGTCCTCTGTATCGTTCGATAACATCAAATCCTGTCAATCTTTGTAATTTTCTCAGATCCAATGGGCACAGGTGCATAGGTTGTGTAAAATCTTCCTGTAGATGGCCTGAGCCATTCATACAACATGTAAAATAGATGCAGTGACCCACACTTAACAAATGGGCAAGCTCGTGAACAAGGAGACGGCAACTTCTCCGCATTATTTCCTTCTTCCGCTCAGACTTGTTACATTTCTTTTTCAACTGCATATCATACCAGAACTCCATAGAAAATTCAAGGTTGGGATCATATCTGTACAAGCTGAATATAGCAACCCTGTGGTTCCCAGCTGCCATGCCTGCCACGAATAAATCTGGTTTGTCTGCAAACAAGTCACTCATCGTGAGAGCAATCATGCAGAGTCCATCCTCAGGCATGTACTGTCGAAGAGTGGCTAACTGCAAATCAACCTGAAGCTGGCGATGTCCGCTCTCAGCATTGAACCTTGAATTCAATTTGATATGATTTTCAACTCCATCCACTGATTGTACCCAGTAGGTGTGTTTACCAGAAAACTCAAGTTTAACGTTTGGATGCTTTTTAACTGGTAGCTTGAAGAACAACTGTGCATATTCAACAAGATCATCAAAATTTGGACTGTTGCTGCAATCAAAATCTCCCAGTGGTAATACATATATAGCACCATTCGGATATTTCTCTGGTAGATTTCTTCCTTCTTTGCGAAACTCCTGACTCATATACTTCAATTTTCTGTTTGATAACCATGTTGACTGTTGCAGGTAGTCTTCAAAGGTCTGCCCCTCTTCATCATATTGAGCCAACCAATCATCTATTGAGGTACATTTTGGGATGGAATTCCAGAATCCTTCTCCTGGTTGAAACTCAGATGGGATGTTCTCTTTGCCATGACTTATGGCTGATAATTTTTGCCTCTGTGTTGGAGGTTTGAAACCTTTCACATAAGGCACAGTATTGGCCCTTGGTTTCTTTGCTGTCACTTTGGGCATTTTTCTAAAACAAAAAGACATTTAATTTCATATCTTTAAACTATTTCATGACAATTTATGATAAATATATTTTCAATAATTTGTTATAGATTTTCAGTTGTCAGGAATCTATTTGAACTGAACAGGTTTAGAATAAAATGGGCAACGGAAGAAAAGCAACTGACAAAAAAAAAGAATGGTAAGAATGGCCTTGTGAGACAAAAATATTGGGATTTTTCTTCTCCATAATAGACAATTCAATGTTGCATGAGGAAATGAAAATAGTAAAAAACAACAAAGGTAAAATACTTACATTTGTGGATGATGTGAGCTTGATGAATTTATTCATATTAGTGGTTTATTTGACAAATATGGCAAGCTTTATATACATGTAATCATGAATTGCGCAATCATGGAATCCCCCACCAAAAGATTTCGACCAATCAGCTTTAAAAGTTGGATGAAGAGGTAAACCACAGCAACCTAAATAATGTTTTCATAATATTAGCCCCTCCCCTTGTATGTGAATGACTCATCCATAAAAAAACATCTGAGTCATCACTTTTTTCCAGTTTAGGTGTAACAGTAGTTAGAACTGGTCTGAATCATCATGTTCATTCCAGATTAGGTGTCTAGACAGAACTGGTCTGAATCATCGTGTTCATTCCAGTTTAAGCTGGAATAGAACTGGTCTGATCCAGTAATATCCAGTTTATGAAACAGAGCTATTTAAAGCATAGTGTTTGATTCAAGTTGAAAACAAATTCTATATTCAATATTATTAGCTATAAAATGTTTGTCAAAGAAGTTTTTTATCAGATTGGGTAGGAACCGAATGGCAAGGAAAAGCAGAAATGAGAGCATGGTTTGGAAAGCTTGGCTTTCACCGGCCAGAAATTTATGGATATGAGAGGAAAGTAACAGAAAACTATGATTTTCTGCTCAGAAAAGACAGGAGGTTGGGAAAGTCTGACTACACATTCATTTTGTACTGTGTACAAATTTGGAAAGACATCACATCAACCTTGCAATCAGGTGCAAAATTTGAGCAAGTCATACTTTGAACAGTCAAGTTAATCAACATGCCAAGAATTATTATTCATTTGGTAAGGTCTTAATTAGGAGCTTTCAATGTTCAATATATTGACATCTGGTCAGGAGAATTCTAAAGACAGTGAAACTGCTTTAATCAGTAAAAATGTGTAAAATTGTGAATGTAGGTCTATAACTCACTATTTCTTGGATTGTGATGGCACTGATGCAGTGATGGATGCTGTTTCTATGACTATGGTACTAGTAGTCTTGAAAGACGAGTTGTGCAGAGCTAGGCTGGCTGTGCTTGGTTGGACACCTGAGCCTGAGGTTATTTCTGTGGATGACTGGTTCAACGTCTCATCCATTCATTCATTCATTCATTCATTCATTCATGAGATTGCTTGAAATGTCTTCAGTGCACCATACTACTACTCGAGTATAGTTGTGGAACCCCGACTCTGGTGGTCATATTGCTCCGACCAGCCTAGCCAGAAGAAAACAAGGAGGACCAAATACTTGAATGAAATGGTGGTAAACCTTGATCTGGCATGTTCAAAAATGTGTTATTGCTCAACAACACTCAACAAATAACAGCAAAGTTTGTTTATTGTTATGTTAGTGTTCTCCAATCACCAATCGCCTCTTCAGAGATTCGCGCATGCTCAAGCATGGTGTGGTTAGCCCACTTCCGGAAATGAGCTGAGCGATGGTGGATATCTGTCAACTTTGTTATCGTTGCTCATATCTACAGGAATGGTTGTCATACTAGTAAATATTAATAAATCATCACTTAATCATTTATTAAACATAACTTAAATGCTTTTGGAGATGAAATGTGCATATTTATTGTGAAAGCAAAGATGTAAATAATGCCCACTATCGAGTGCATGATGGTACTGTCAGAAGACTCATTGGCATTGCATCACACACAAGCTGCAAAAAACTAGTAATATAGTAATTGTAACTGTTTTCGCTTTGACTAATAAGACATTTTGGTTTCACATCAATGATAAACATTGGTCAAGAAATGACTGAGCATTGCCATTTTTTTATATTTTTGGTACTTACGGTATGCAAAAACACAAAAAATCATAACAAGTTTTGAGAACCAGTTAACCGCAGACCTCGGCGCTCGGCGAGACTTCCTCCGTGCTCCGTCGTCTGCCACGGAGGAGAATTTATACCTCAGTGATGCGCGTATTTATGCGATTTCGAATGAATACGCGCATGCCGATTATTTGTAAAATATTGATTAGTTTGCGTCGGCCATCTTTAGACTGGTCCCCCATCGAGTGTCAAGAACATCGTGTTTATACACAGATGGCGGCAACCAGTCTATGGCTGTACGCGCCATTTTCGGGTCACGTGACGGGGTCAAATGAGGTGCGCTTTGTTTACAAATGTTTGTAACGATAAATATCTTGTTTCATGTTTCATTTTTTAAAAATACAGTAGTTGTCTGAGGTATAAAAACAAAACATACACTCGTCGGTCAGCTGTGACCGCGGATTCAGTTCGTTGGTGATGGCGGACGGATACCCTTCGCCTTCGGCTCAGGGTATCCGTCCGCAATCACCAACTCACTGAATCCGCTCACCCAGCTTCCCGACTCGGTATGTTTTGTTATAGTAGCTCCTCGGCCGAGTAAGTTTCTCCTCCGCCGCATTAATTGGCCGCTAGGTGTCACCACCTTACTATAGTGTCTTCCTCTGTGCTCCGTGAGCTGCCACAGAGGAGCAGAAAACTGCTCCTCCGTCGAGGAGAATGCATTGATTGGCCGCTTGGTGTCACCACCTTATATTATATTTGTATTATTAGCTGAGAATCAATTTTGAACTGATGTGAAAAATATCAGGGCTAATGGCCGCCCGTTTCATGCATTTTGGTTTTATGTGAAAAATTTTGGAGAATATATTTTACTTATATGAAAAATATCTTACTTATCGGGAAAATATCTAACTTATATGAAAAATAACTTGTGCACTGCACGTGAAAGCATTTCTGACAAAAAGGGAAGACATGACTCAAAAGCTGCATGGAATCCCCCTCAAAGGCCGACCTTCTAAAAAAATGGCATTAAACCAAAATGGCATTAAACCCTTTGATCACAGGTTTGACCTTACATCACAAGGGCTTTGAATGGCGATACTGTGAATGCTGATAATTGGTATCAGTGAAATTTACTATTTGGCCCTATTTGTTGAAACACCACTGAATGGGAAGACATCAAAGGCTGCATAGAATCCGCCTTAAAGTGTGGGCTGTATAGGAATAAATTGTTTTTGTTTTTTTGTTTTATAATTTAAAAGAATATTAAGAGTAATGACTTTATACAGAAAACAAAGACAAAATCTTCATATTGGGCTTCTATTTGAGCGATATGCACATCAGAATATATCGAATCGAATTATTATCGAAAGCTCGGACAAATGCAGGTTCACTGAATGTGTGAATTTCCTTATAAGACTACCGCCAGATGTCACTACCTCTCAATGCAGTTTCAAAGTAGTTGACCACTAAGCCCTCTAGTGGACTTTGTATGCGATGTATTAAATTTCCAGGGTGACATCTGGCGGTTGAATTGTCTGTCCAAGCGAGGAGTTTATCAAATTTTATCAAAAAGTTGTCAAAATTGTCTTTTTAAGGGCCTCTTTCCTTCTAAATCGATGCCACAGCCAGGTAAGATGTCCATATTAACTATATTAGGACACATAATTGCTGAGGAATAAAATAAAACAAGCCACGGAGCAAGATTTGGAAGTTTGCTCGGCCGAGGAGCTCCTCCGTGCTACCACGGAGCGAGGAGTTGCTCGGCCGAGGAGCTGCATAAACTCCACGGAGGAGCACTCCACGGAGCGCGGAGGAAGATTCGCCGAGCGCCGAGGTCTGCAGTTAACTATTGTTGCAAGTTTTAGGTCACTGAGCACTGAGACCATATCAATATTAGTTCTGAAATATCATACCTCAGCAATACAGGGGCCCACCACTATATGATATGCAAAAAGAGCCAATATGCACATTTTCCTGGCTGGCAGCTTGTAACTAATGCATTTCATTTCCAGCTGGTATGTTTACCAGCTGGGAACTTTTTTTTGTTTGAATCAGCTGGCTCAAAATACATTTGACATTTCAAAATGGCCTAGTTGGCAGACTGATGAATTTAATTGGCTGGCTGGTAAAGTATTGAGATTTCAACACCAACTGTCAATTTCACCATTGAAAACCGCAAAATAAAAAATTGAA
The DNA here is from genome assembly GCA_949316495.1 of Amphiduros pacificus. Taxonomy (NCBI): domain Eukaryota; kingdom Metazoa; phylum Annelida; class Polychaeta; order Phyllodocida; family Hesionidae; genus Amphiduros; species Amphiduros pacificus. The sequence goes on along the minus strand of OX439004.1, from coordinate 19,641,723 downwards.
TATATGGACATTTGATTGAATTTTGTAATGAGAATAACCTCAAGATATCGTCATGTATGATGTTACCTAGGGATAGTTATACATTTGTTAGTGCTAGCTGGGGTTCACATTCTTGGCTGGACCACATTATTACTAGCTCTGATTTTCATGATATTATAAATGATGTATGTATTGATTATGATGTAACTGATGATGACCATATCCCAATGAATATGGATATCAATATTCAGAATGCACCTGATGTATCTGGCGTATCAAATAATGTATGTAATGTCAAATTAAAATGGGATAACTTATCTCACGATGATGTAAATAGATATTGCCTAGAAACTGACAAATTACTCAGAAATGTTAAGGTCCCTGTAGAGGCCCTCAACTGCAAAGACTTGAATTGTAAAGAAACTTCCCATGCTCATGATATTAATGTTTTTTATACAGATATTATTGACTCTTTGAAATGTGCAAGTGATAATGTATTTTCCACACAGAAGGTCAAACAGTATGTTAACAAGCCTGGATGGGCTGATTATATAGCAGAGATTTACAAGGCTTCACGTGAGACAAGAAGTGTCTGGCTCAGTGCTGGTCAACCCAGACAAGGTCCTTTACATTCATTACATGTTAAAACAAAAGCAAGATTCAAATATGCTTTGAGATATATACGTAGTAACGAGTCAGCCCTCAGGAAGGAATCTCTAGCGAAAAAGCTATCTGCACTCAGTACTAATGACTTTTGGAAGGAAATCAAATTGATCAATAATTCTCGCACACCCCTCCCCACTAATATAGAGGGAGTGTCTGGTGAAAAAGACATTGCAGAATTGTGGAAAAGGCATTTCTCTGAATTGTTTAATTGTATAAGGAATGTCAATCCAACATATGATCTTGATCTCAATACTGAGTATAGTTATGTCGCAGTAAGCTATGAAGAGCTTACACAAGCAATCAAAGAATTAGCTTTAAATAAAAGCTGTGGGATGGATGGCATTTATGCGGAGCATTTAAAATATGCCTCTGATTACCTTGTAATTGTATTAAGTCAATGTTTAACTAGTCTATTTGTACATGGTTTTCTACCCGAATCAATGCTATCTGTTGTACTGGTGCCTGTTATCAAGGATAAGACTGGCAAAATTACGGCAAAAGACAATTATAGACCAATTGCACTGGCTAGCATAGTTAGCAAAGCTGTCGAAAATGTTATATTTGATCGTATTGAATTATACCTTGTTACAAATCCTAATCAATTTGGATTTAAGAAAAAACATGGCACTGACCAAGGGATCTATGTTCTCAAGGAAATAATTGATTCGTATCGTGTGTTAAATGGAAATGTATTTGTATGTTTTCTAGATGCTAGCAAGGCTTTTGACAGAGTGAATCATTCTGTATTATTTAATAAGCTCATAAAGAGAGGTGTGCCTGGATATATTGTACGTATACTTGTATTCTGGTATGAAAAACAGAAAATGTGTATTAGATGGGGAAACACCTTCTCTGGTTGTTTCAATGTATCAAATGGTGTCAGACAAGGAGGAATATTGTCTCCATATTTGTTTAATATATATGTTGATGATTTGAGTAGCAATCTCAATGCACATAATGTTGGATGTAGTGTTAATAGCCGAATTGTTAATCATATTATGTATGCTGATGATCTCGTTATATTTGCACCTTCTGTATCTGGCTTTAATAAGCTTCTGAGAACATGTGAATGTTATGCAATCAAACATGATATGTTGTTTAATGCCAAAAAAAGTGCCATTATGAAATATCTTACCAGGGGTTTACAAAATAGTGTCTTGCCAATATTTCTACTGAATGGTGAAGTAATTAATGTAGTAGATCGATATAAATATCTTGGTCATTTCATCACAAATGACCTGTGTGATAATATTGATATTGAACGGCGGTGTCGTAAACTATATGCACAGGGCAATATGATACTCCGAAAATTTCATATGTGTACCGTTGAGGTTAAACTTACACTGTTTAGAGCATATTGCATGCCAATGTATACAGCACATTTGTGGTGGAGTTATAAAAAGACCACAATCAACAAATTATATGTTTCTTACCATAATGTCTTCAAACTTTTTTTGGGAATGTCCAAATATGATAGTACTAGTCTATTGTGTACACTTTGTGATGTGCAATGTTGTGCAGCAGTAATCAGAAATCTTGTGTATAAATTTATATGTAGGTTAGAAAAATCAGTCAATGCCATAATTATAGACTTACTTTGCACTTGTTTACCTTACACGTCGAGGATTAGAAGACATTGGATAAACCTTTTATATTTAAATACTGTTTTGCATGACCACCCATTGTATGGGTAGGGTAGTCTCTGTAGTGAACTAGCAACCAAAAATATGGACCTCATGTATTTTTATGTATATGTAGAGTCTGGAATAAAGAGTTTGAATTGAATTGAATTGAAAATTATATGAACACTATTTGACAAAGATTGCTCAAGCCTAATGATATTTCTACTGTAATTTTAAGTTTCTAACATTTAATTATTTATTAAAGAAATTGGCTCATTACCAGCTGTTAAAAGAAATTTGGCATTGACCAACATCCACGAACAAAGTTAACAGCTGTTAATTCCATCCAAATTCTGAGCTGGTAAGTTTAACAGCTGGTAAAAAATAACAGCTGACAGCTAAAATCACAAGGTGTAGCTGGCTGGTATTTTAAAAAATATTTCCTTCTAGAAAATACTAAAAATGCATATTGGAAAAAATTTTTTTAGCTGAGTGATATGTTGTTCACAACATTCTATAACATACTCTGCCCAAGTTTCACATCTCTATCTCAATTTTTAACGAAGTTGGTAGTGGTGGGCCCCTGGCAATAACTGGTCTGTTATAAAATTAAGATTGATTTTTTTTCCTCCATTTTTTAGAGATATAATGTTTGTAGACAGTAAGAAGTCTATTAAACATACATATACATTTATATTATGAGAAGGACTGGGTATGAACCCAAATATAGGACATTTAAAATCCTCGACCTCCGGCGATTGACTGTTGCAGTTCTGACCCATGTCACTATCTTTCCCTGTCATAATGTCTAAAAATGCAAATCCGTGAGCATTCTGTAGTGTTTTTTCTCCAGTTTTTTACCCGATATTAAACCTGACGACGTGAAATGACATTTAGAAGAGTCCAAGTGATGACGTCATGGAAACGCAAAGGGAGAATCTTCATATGACGTCAGAAGGACCACAACGTTGTGGAGTTTCCAGATTGTTGCTGTCACTCCCGTGAATAAACTGACCCACTTTCACCTGATTGCGCAAACTCGTAAACAATGGCGAAACGATGCTGAGATCATGAAAAAACAAAAAAATATTTTCAAACAGGGCTGACATCTTAAGTTGATTTAAAAAGTACATAATTCTTTGATTGTTAGTTGCCGGAAGTCAAGTTCTTACATAGTCGGGACTCAAATTGGATGGGCAGTGCGTGATGTTTCTGGAAACAGTGGATTTCAAGTCTTTTTTGACGATGTCTTTGGGTATAGCTGGTGACGATGAGTGATGCACAGTGTCCATCTGTCCATACTAGCTGGTTACAGCGAGTGATGCATGGTGATCATCTGTCCATACTAGCTGGTGACGATGAGTGATGCACAGTGACCATCTGTCCATACTAGCTGATTACAGTGAGTGATGCATGGTGATCATCTGCCCATACTAGCTGGTGACGATGAGTGATGCACAGTGACCATCTGTCCATACTAGCTGATTACAGTGAGTGATGCATGGTGATCATCTGTCCATACTAGCTGGTTACAGTGAGTGATGTATGGTGACCATCTGCCCATACTAGCTGGTGACGATGAGTGATGCATGGTGATCATCCGCCCATACTAGCTGGTGACGATGAGTGATGCATGGTGACCATCTGTCCATACTAGTTTGTTACAGTGAGTGATGCATGGTGACCATCTGTCCATACTAGCTGGTTACAATGAGTGATGTATGGTGACCATCTGTCCATACTAGTTTGTTACAGTGAGTGATGCATGGTGACCATCTGTCCATACTAGCTGGTTACAATGAGTGATGCATGGTGACCATCTGCTCATACTAGCTGGTGACGATGAGTGATGCATGGTGACCAATCTGCCATGGGGGTCAAAACTGAAAATATTTGTAGATTTTAATAGATTAGATTACATTTAACACATGCTCAATTTTTTTCAACATTTTTTTAAACAGTGTCTTTATGGCAGAAAAAAATATCCAATGTCTCAGTATTTAATGAATATAATTATTTTTAGGTCATGTTTCATTTACACATATTGCAATAAGTTATGATTTTATAAAGTGACCATCTGACAGGTGTGATAATAATGATACTGGCTTTGCACTGGACAGCTGATTCCACGGAGTTCATTTAAATGTACATCAATGCCACCCATTCATTTAAATGTACATCAATGCCACCCATTCATTTAAATGTACATCAAAGCCACCCAAAATTAGCGAAGTAGAAGGACTAAAATAGCGAAGGCGAAGTCCGAACTTTAGGGTTCAGTGCGAAGCACGAACGATTATTTAATTTTTATAAAAAGTGACACCTGATAGTAAGTCTAACGAAAACCAATGTCATCATCTTTGGAAAAAAGAAAAATGATTTTGTCTTTAAATACAATAACCAAACAATCAAAATTGTAGATGAATATAAATATTTGGGTGCTATTTTCTCATCTAAGACCATAGATCCACTCAGAAAAACACATGATCACCTCACTGAAAAATCACAAAATGCTATTTACGCACTTAACTCACATGTTAAAAATAGTATAGGACAACTTTCACCAATATTAGCCTTCAAAACATTTGATACTCAAATAAGCCCAATCATGGAATATGCTGCTGATGTTTGGTTTACAGGAAAAGAAGTCAAATCTCTAGAAAAAATACATTTATCTTATCTAAAAAGCAATCTCCGTGTTAAAATATCTTCCAGTAATTATGCAATATATGCCGAGTCTGGAAGATTTCCCCTTATCCTCAAACAAAAATTTGAGGCAATTAAATACTGGAAAAGAATCCTCTTACTAAAAAATAACCATATAGTGAAAAAAGCATATAACTCACTTCTTGAATTGCATGAACTAGGACAAATAAACTGGTGCAGCCACATAAAAAATATTCTGTGTGATGTAAATCAACAACACCACTGGGAGGAGCAATGTCTAAATACCAGCACAGATTTAACGATAATAGAAGCAGAACTTTATAACAAATTTAGAACTGAATGCATAGAAAAGATTGGAAATAACTTATTATATCCAAAACTGAGGACATACTGTCTTTTCAAGTCTGAATTCATGATGGAAAAATACTTGTCATGTGTAAAAAATCTGAATCATGCATTACCCTATTTAGATTCAGAATAAGTTCCCATAACTTAAGAATAGAAAGCAGCAGATATGACAGACCAAATAAAACACCGCCAGAATTTAGAACTTGTTTATATTGCTCCTCTGGTAGTGTTGAAGATGAAAATCACTTTATCATGACATGCACTTTATATCAAAAAGAACGTAGAGAACTTATGTCTGTAGTCATAGATGAATTACCATGGGATCACTTGGCAAATGTAAATAATTTGGAATATTTCACTGTCATTATGAAATGTGAAAATAAGAGAGTGATTAGATCTCTAGCAAAATATATATATTTATGTCTAAAAAAGAGATCTGAAACAGTGCTAAACAATACGTCCAATTAAGATTCTAGTCCAGTATAAGTAATTGTAATGCTTAAAATCAAAATATGTAGGATGCTTAGATTTATAATAATTCTCTGGTGCTATAGACCAAGTATTTCATTATGTTTATTACAAATAGCATGATTATTGATAACAATGCCAACTTTGACAAACATAGACCACTCATACGAGTTTATTCATTAATCATTAATCACAGTCCAGAACCAATCTTTCAGTTAAGACTGATCTAAATTCCCATCATTCTGAAAGCTATCAAAATTAACACCCATCCATTTCTTGAATCACAAAATTATGAATAAACAATCTCGTCTGATTTGTATATGATTCTGCCAAAGCACTTTAAAAAATGTACGTATATTGAATTGAATGCCATCAAGTGGTGCTCTATTGTCTATTTTCTTTTTTGTATTTAAATTTGTTCGTGTTAATTGAATTAGAAATAATCTGTGAGTATCAAAAGTATATATTTAGAAGATACTCCTAAGTAGTATTGGTATAATTTTAATTAGCATGACATATAGGTTTTATGTGACCTTCTATTGTCAATAAAATTCAATAAAATGATAAATAATACTTCCAGAGCTTCATAAACCATACTTTTTTGGTGGACTGTACATTTACACTATGAACACTTTCTGTCACGAGAGGTCACTGAGCATTGCCGCCTTGTGCCCTATCGTTTTCTTCTCTGGCAGGAGATTATGTTTGTTGATAGGGAGCACGAAGAAGGGACACGCCGGCTGCAGTTTGCAAATCTGGTTCGTGAAATCTCCAAGACCTTGTATGATTGGCATTGGTCATCTGTAATATTTATCCAAAGCAATGGAAGATGAAAACGTCGGCGTTAGGGAAGTACAAAATGGTGAGTGCGTTGAAATATTTCCTACTTGGATGGGAGGTATATTGATGGTAAGAAAATGACTTGGATCACACTGTTCACCAGACTCCAGAGGCACACGCAAACTATTGATAGGTTCACCACGTCGCCCTCTGGTGGAGTTTGGACTTGAATGACTTGTTGTATTATTCTCCTTCCCGAAAATCCCCAATTATCACTCGCACATAGGTGGCGCTACGAATTTCGTGTGGGTCTGTAACTGACCGCTGATAGCAATAAATGACTATTTTGAAGATATCTTAAAAACTACACCATTTATCAGAAAACCGAAAACAGTTTTGAAATAAGTGAGATAATACAAAGATGGTAGACAACTTTTGGAAGAAATGACGTCGAGATAAACAAAACTTAAGTGTCTTTGATGCATAGTGAGGCAGTCACACCAGGCCAATGCGACGAGTTGTTCATGTCACTTCTGTCAGATACGTTCACACCATTGTCTCCCAAAAGCATTTGAAGCTGGGACCAATTTTGTGATTAAACGGTTTTTCTGTCATTGTTTTCCAGCTCAGGCTTCGAAGTGGGATTCTAAGTTTCGTCCGAAAGCAATCACAAATTGCTATATCGCACTCATGTGTCATGTCTTCCTATCTGACAACAACATGTTAGAGAGCAGTCTCTCCCGATTAATGATCATTTCTGATATCAAGTTTTATGCAGAGCAATACAAGACCAACGTATTTATATTCCTCATGAAATTTTAATACAATTAAAAAAAAAGTTTGTTCAATTTCGAGGATTCTTGTCGAAATACATAGGAAATCAGTGAGAGCTCCACAGTACTGTTAATATTTGACTCACCGGAACGTGTGGCGCCACCTAGCGGGCAATGGCGTGTGACGTATGAGATTGGAATGGCAATTGCTTGTTTTGACTCTTTGAGTTTGACAGGTATTCGCAAGGGACCAGTTTTCCGTCGCTACCAATAACCGCCGATTACAGCTGCTAAGCTGGAGAGGACCCTTGTAGCCGCTGCCAGTCACGGTCTACTTCATCGGTGGTAACAGGTCCAGCACGAGTACAGGCATCGGAGCAGTTTCTGACAAGCAGTAGTTTCTGACAAAGGCTTCTCCACAGATTTTAAATTGTTTCGTGAAATACTTCAATGACTTGATTTGTTGTATTCAATTTAAATTTGTTAAGGTAGGGCTAACAACCGCCCATTTCGCGCATTTTGGTCTTTGTCAATAAATAAATAAACTGACATAACATGAATAGTTATCAATATGTGTGCTATAGTGGGGTATATCCATCAGTAAGACTTGTCATTACTTTAACTTATAAAGCGATGTGCGGATGCTAAATTCTAACAAGATTGACAAGTCAGAGTCACGTCTTTGCGCAAACAAATAATACAATCATAGCCTTCGCGCACTGACCTTTTTTCTATGCCAAAAGATGAAAATTAATATATCGATCATATGACTTACATATTTGAAGAGAAGAGCTCAGTAGCTCAAATTTGAGCTGTCAATGATGTAAATCGGCCAAGAACTGACAGAGCAGTGCCCATTTGTGTGTTTTGTAATAAAATGCTTCTTCAGCACTTGCGTATTGTCACATTGGCAAGGTCACTGGGTGCAATTTTCATAACAATTGATTTAAACGAATCATATCAATTATTCTTTGACAAAAATTACAATGTTTCATTTGTTGTGTGTTTACAAAACAATTTCATAATTATCAGCCAATCCTATGTCTATGATTGTGCGAATCCTATGGTTGTTAGCTCTAGTTTGTAGGGCTAACAACTGCCCATTTCGTGCATTTTGGTCTTTGTCAATAAATAAAAAATCAATAAATAAATGAACAGTTATCTATATGTGTGCTGTAGTGGGGTATATCCATCAGTAAAACTTGACATTACTTTATCTTATAAAACGATGTGTGTATGTTATATTTTGACAAGATTGACAAGTCAGTCACGTCTTTGCGCAAACAGCATGAACAACCATAGCCTTCGCGCACTGAACTCTCTTCAATGCCGAAAGACGAAAATTAATATATCAAGCTTTTAAACTTACATAATTGAAGAGAAGAGCCCAAAAGGTGAATTTTGAGTTGTCAATGATGTAAAGAACTCGCAGAGTAAGGCCAAATTGTAGTATTTTTGTAACAAACTGGTACTTGCGCACGTGCCCATTGTGACGAAATCAGGGTCAGTGGGTGCAATTTTCATAGCAATTTATTCATACCATTCAAATCAACTTTTCTATGCAAAAAAATGCAATGTTCTATTTCTTTTATGTATACAAGACATTTCTCTAATTATGAGCCAATCCTATGGTTGCGCGAATCCTATGGTTGTTAGCTATAATAGAAATGCCGAACAGGATTAAAATCTTCAAGAAATAGAAAGTCGATGTGTAATTCTAATAATGTAATATACCAGAAATTTTAATTTATTTTTTAACCAGGGTGTGATAAGACTGTCGGAAACTACTTCTCACACATAATTAACATCACTGGTGAAAAGCCTCCTGTCTCTGTCAGTTTATTATGAATATTTACATATTCTTACAATATGATAAACAAGCTACTGAAATATTCTTTCTTATATTTTCAAGGAAAAAGCATAATGCTTTCTCAAGATAACACAGAAAATGGTACATTTTGTGTTGGAAACTACTCTTATACCAGTACAGGTTGCCAAGCACTTTGCGCTTAAAATAATGACCTAATGAACAATATATCTACGACAATGCCAAATAAAACATTCAAATTTGTACCATTCAGCCTGGTACCATTTCATCTTAGGTTCAAGCTGCAAAAGTCGGCCATAGGCCGATTGCTGATCTCCATGTTGTACATTGAAAAGTACACACCGGAACTGTACAACTTTGCCGGAACCAGAATTGTAAGAATATGTAAATATGTCATCACTTGGGCTTTCCTGAATGTCATTTTACATTGTCAAGCATAATGTTGGGTAAAAAAGTGAGGAAAAGACCATACAGATAGCACCTGTTTCTGTATTTAGAAACATAATGAGTGGGAAAGATGATGACACAGTAAGTAATTACAACAGATAATCACTGGAGGTCGAGTTCATTTACCGGTAGTTGGCGAATTTCAATATGATGGGCAGTGTGTGGTGTTTCCAGAAACAATGGATTTCAAGTCTATTTTGACAATGTATATGGGTATAATCTTTAGGCGCTTGTATGTTTACTTGCAAGCTCTTGTTTTGCCTTCAGGGCTGGATGTTCAACTTCAAGGTTTCAACTGATGAGGCAGCAAATTCATCATATATGGCATTTTTTCTTTCAAGGTGTCCATTTCTACTTATGCACACATTTTTTTATGAAATTATGGTGATATTTGTTTTGATGAGGACATTTTAATATCTTTGTTATACATGAATGGAAAAAAAAACGTTTTTAAAGTGAAATATTATTCAAAATAGTGAGAAAATGCCAGAATCTGGTGTAAAAAAGTACTGCTTTTGATAGACTCGTTAATGATAAAAAGAAGTTTAGCTTCTGAATCTGGCATAATTATTGTTGAAAAAATTATGTATTCTCCGTAGCCCCAGTTGTATATTCAAGGAATCAGCAGCCCTTTGATTAGTAATACCATGATAGGTTTGGCACTGATAGGCCATCAAGGATTACTGCTACAGAAATACTGCAGTGTATTTAACTATTTGATAGAGCACCAAAAAGACAAATGTATTCTCCATAGCCCCTGTATTTTCCACAGCCCCAGTTGTATTCAAGGAATCAGCAGCCCTTTGATTAGAAATACCATGATAGGTTTGGCATTAATAGGCCATCAAGGTTTACTGCTCCAGAAATACTGCAGCTTATTTAACTATTTGATAGAGCACCAAAAAGACAAATATATTCTCCGCAGCCCCATGTATTCTCTGTAGCCCCGAATAGACATTGTCATCAAATAAATTTTACCACAGGTTCTGGTATACAAATCTTTGGCCTAACCACACCATATAGGTGTGTATAATTGGTTTGATAGTTTTTTTACCAGAAATCATATGTACTGGTACATAATATGATACTTAATATGAGTAATACATAATATGAGTAAAATATGAAACAAAATACACTGAAGAGCAAATTTTGATATCACAATCAGTTGAGGTAAACCGAGAGATTATTTTGATGCCACAACAAGAGCTATAAGTGTATTATGTTGTAGAACCTGTCTAAACTGTGAAATGGTGTGGTATAATTTGTTCATGGTAAAACATGGTAAAGTTTAATTAATAGAAGAGGGCTACGGAGAATACAATATCTATCTGAATATTTTCTATTGAGTCAGTGGAGCATTTTCGCAAACTCAACAATGTTATGAAGATTTCAAGGTTTTCCAGGTTGTAATCATGTGAATGAAAATCAAGATGCTTTGACAAAAGACACTGAGTGAGGAGGAGAAGAGAGAAAAGAAGAGGTTGAAGATAAGAAGATACAGATTTTATTTTTAACTCGAAAACTAGATGAGGATACTTCATGAAATTTTCACATCTGATTTTGAATACACTGAATTTTCCAGGTCAAACTTATTTAACGTTCTACAGAAGATTAAATTTTTACCTACTCTCCATAGCAGAGCCAGGATTTATACCTAGCTCTTCAATAATTGACCATAATCAGTGAGTACTGAGAGGTCACGCCCATTACAAGCTTCTTTTAATAGCTAATCGACACCAAGCAAAATAAATATTGTCACAGCCAATCAGTGTCCTTGTTTTGGTAGGAAAGTGACTACAACAACAAATACATGTTCAAGTATAACTCAGTCAAGTGGTGTCAGTGTTTTGGATGTGTGTGAAGTTTGTTACTTATTCACTTTTCACAGTTCATTATTCAGACTTTTTTCAAAATCAATAGATGAGGTTGTCAACGTGTTATATTTGCAATATTGTCTTCAAACTTATCAGCACATATGTGAAACAAGTGGATAAAACTATAACAGGTCAATTCCAAGGTCACCAAATTTTGTTGAGGGTTGGAGGGTGTCCAAATAAGCTAGCCATAAAATATTTTCCTGGCAAAATGAACAGTTACAAGATGGCGCTACATACCACGGGCCGTGGCGCAGTTGGTTAGGGCGCCAGCTTATTAGCACCAGTTCCTCTGTGGTGATCCAAAGGTCATTGGTTCGAACCCCGGCCGTGCGGGGATTGAACTCATGATACAATTTCCCACATGAGCAGAGGCCTGTGCCAAAGGGTTAACCCGTTGTCCTTGTAAATCTGTGACCGGGTGGGTTGTCATGTCAAGGACCTGCGACATGACAATTCAGTGAGGCACCACTATATCTGCTACAAGTAGGTCTCATCATGAAATAACTGAAATAATGTTGAAAGTGATGTAAAACCCCAAACAAACAAACAAACAAACAAACAACTTTTAAAGTATCGTAGTAAAAAACCCCTTAAATTCTAATATTCAAAGCTAGATAAAACTAGCGCAGGTAAATTCAAATTCACCTTTGAACTGATCTGCGCTTTTTTTTTGTTTTTTGTTTTTTGAATATTATAAGCTAAGTTTGATTTATAATGATAATTTAAAAATTGTATGTGGCACCATCTTGTAACTATCCATTGTGCTGGGAAAATATTTTATGGCTAGTATTTTTGGACAACCCCTCAACTATCATACAAAATTTGGTGACCTTTGAATTGACTTGTTCTGGTTTTTCCGCTTGTTTCATATAATGTGTTGATAATTGTATTCTTTATGATTTTCATCAATATAGTGCCACAAAATACATCCCAACAGTCTTCCCGATAACCACCGGACCGCCGGTCCAGACCGATATTTTTTGCCACGGTCCGGTATATTTTCTGACTAAATTCTAACTTTTCTCAAAATTTATCCCTCGAGAAGTTCCGGCAGTCATTTTAAAAGTAAAACGTAAATACGAAGTGTCAGGGATCCATCATTGCGCAATACAGTAATGATTTCAATGCGAATGAATAGCGTCCGATCATTTTCGCACCAAAAATACGAGCCTGTCCCCGTCACTTCCGGTTTTCATAATGACGACCTCGTGTCTTATATGCGTATTTCAGCATTGTTAAACTCGCATTTTCTCTGACTTGTGCATACTTTAAACTTATTAAATGAAGGCGGACTATTGGCGACACGTGTCAGAATATTTCTATGTGCATAATAAAACAAAGATTTTAATTATATCGCCGTTTGGGAAGCTTGTACCTGGCTTGTTTACTTTTCACGCTGATATTCTTTTTTTTTTTTTTTACGGTCCGGTAAAAATGCTTTCGGTCCGGCGAAAATGTCAACATTGTTGGACCGAATGTCCATTGAAGGTCTGGTGACTATCGGGAAGACTGTCCCAATGACATTTTGAAAACAATATTGCAAATATGACATGTTTACAACTTCATCTATCGATTTTGAAAAAAATCTGAAAAATGAACTGTGAAAAGTGAATAAGTAGCAAACTTCACAAATGTTTGTTTGGGCAGAAAGTGAGTGCACCTGAGGGGTATGTGTGAGTATAAGCCAATTGGACGGGCATTGTGAGTGCACATGTGCGAAGCCCACCAATTGCCCACTTATCTGTGGACTATGCAATCAACCTTGCGGAATAGATTGAAACAGTGTCATGCCTATTACGGCAGAGGTAGTATATGACTCTACCTCGCCATGCAGAGTAATTTTTACCCTCAGCCCCTGTAATCAGGCTGAGGGTATTGCAGTACTCCTGGCATGGGTATGTATGTATGTGTGTGTTTGTGTATGTATGTATGTGAGTGAAATCCTAAGAATCACAACACAATAACTCAAGAACGAATGATGGCAGCTTTATAAGAAGCACATTTTATAAGCATCTGGTGAAGACCCCAGATGAGTCTGATGGATGGTGACCTTAACCTGCTTTTCAAGGTCATTGGCCCATCTCAATAAATCTAGAGTAAATGATGACAGTTTCATGATACTTGACACACCTAAGCTATCAAAGTAAGTAGATTTTATGGGTTTTTTTTTACCCCTGCATCAATTTGCCTTGGTGCAGTGACGTTTTGTTCACAAATATTGTGTGGAGCGAATGTTGTGCAATAAGTTACTAGGGCTGAGGGTTGATGCTTCTCTGATGCCTATGTTTTACCATATTGAAATGCAAATTGACACCTTGAAAGTAAAAATGCTGATAGTGACTTTCCCTCTGATTTCTTTGAGAAATTGTCAATAATAGACCTGGTTCTAGTGATGACTATATTTCAGACACACAGCCTGCAGATGCTGAGTCAAAGAAAGATGACAGTGTTGCCAATAATGTGGAGAAGAATTTAAAGGATGGGTTAGGCTTGGAAGAGAGTGAGGAATCAACAGAATCAGAAACATCCTCTTCAGAAGAGGAGAATGGAGGAGGAGATGCAACAAAGAAAAACCCTGTGCCCACCAAACAAGGAGAGGCATCAGGAGATGATGAGGAAAATATATCTGATGCAGATAAAGACCCCAAAAATACCATAAAAGATGAAAATAAGAAAACAATGGATAAAAAGGATTCTGATTTATGTAAATTCAATTGTAAAGTAAGTCTCCGACATTGACTCCATTGTTTATATTTTAAATATTTTGTATAGATGACCATAAAGCTGTATACAAATTTACTAACCCAGTAATAGCAAAATACCATTTACTTTTCCATACATTATTGAGTTACTGGAAAATAACTTACCGTATTTACTCGTGTATAAGACGAGGTTTTTTTCCAAAAAGTCTTAGTTGATGTTTAGGGGGTCGTCTTATACACGAGAGCAACCTGTGGACGAGGATTTACGCCAAAAAATTACGACACTATGAGTTTTCATTACGAACATTCTTATTTTCGAAATAACGAATATCGGACATAGCGGGTCGGTTTAACAGTCTTATACTCGAGTAATTACGGTAAAACGTAAATACGATGTTCATATTTTCGAAATAACGAATATCAGACGCAGCAGATTGATTTTAATTGCATTTTAAATGATAAAGAAAGGTATTTACCCAATATTATTGGTCTATTATTTCGAAACGCTTTGTTTTGACTTTGTTCTCACTGATTCCAATTATCAGCGTTCACAGTTTTGCAATACGTCTTTGTTTCCACTGCTTTGAGTCTTGTGTTCCCTTTTTGCCAGAAATGCTTTCACATGCAGATCGATTTTAATTACGTTTTTAAATGATAAATAAAGGTATTTACCCAATATTATTTCGAAACACTTTGTTTTGACTTTGTTCTCACTGCTTCCAATTATCAGTGTTCAGTTTTGCGTTTCGTCATTGTCTCCACTGCTTTCAGTCGTGTCTTCCCTGTTGACAGAAATGCCTTCACACGTGGATCGTTTTTAATTGCGTTTTAAATGATAAATAAAGGTATTTACTTAATATTATCACAATTACGCTTCTCAGGTCAAGAATAACAAAGCGTTTTTTTATTTATCATTTAAAACGCAATTAAAATCGATCCACGTGTGAAAGCATTTCTGTCATAAAGGGAAGACACGACTCAAAGCAAAACTGTGAACGCTGATAATAGGAATCAGTGAAAACAAAGTCAGGACGTAGCGGATAGATTTTAATTGCGTTTTAAATGATAAATAAAGGTATTTACCCAATATTAAAATTATGTCTGTTATTTCATCATTTTAAAGTAAAATGTAAATTCGATGTGCGGAACACAGTAAATTCGATGTGCAGAACATGAAGAGAAGCCAGGGATCCATCATTGCGCAATATATTAATATTTCAATGCGTGTTAAGTAGGCTCTGATCGTTTTCGCTCCAAAAATAAGAGCTTGTCCCCGTCACTCCCGCTTTTTAAAATGACGACCTCATATTGCGTAATGCATGTTAAATGGATGAATGGTTTTGTTCTGTTCTCGACCTGCAAAGCGTATTTTGTGTTTATATTGGGTATATGATTTTATTTATCATTTAAAACGCAATTCTCCTGCAAATCTGCAAAGTCAATGATCACATGATTTGTGAGTCACGTGGCCAATCGATCCGCTACGTCACGGACATCGTATTTACGTTTTACTTTTACTTCTATGTCTATTAAAATTATTATTTAATTTTATCACACAATTCAATTCTGCCTTTGATGTCTTCCCATTCAGTGGTGTGAAAATTAGTAAAATTTCACTGATACCAATTATCAGCGTTCACAGTTTTGTGGCATTTGTTTCCACTGCTTTGAGTCGTGTCTTCCCTTGTTGACAGAAATGCTTTCACACGTGGATCGATTTTAATTGCGTTTTAAATGAATTGATGGTTTTGTTCTGTTCTCGAACAATTTGTGATAATATTGGGTAAATACCTTTATTTATCATTTAAAACGCAATTAAAATCGACCCGCTACGTCTGATATCCGTTATTTCAAAAACACGAACATCGTATTTACGTTTTACGATCAATGATGTGGAGAAATTCTCGAAGTAATTGTGATAATACTAAGTACATACCTTTATTTATCATTTAAAACGCAATTAAAATCGATATGAAATCAATATGAAAGTTCAATTTGAAATGTTGGCCGCTCCACTTTTGTCTCGTGGGCACCCAGACGCTAAGACGTTTTACCGTATATACTCGTGTATAAGACCGCTAAGATCTTATATCGTAAGCTTATTTATGCTTCACTTTTAAAATGACCACCAAGCTTCAGCTGAAGCTTGAATGGTAGCAGAGCCGATATGTCAAGAAAAACCAACTCGTCTTATATTTGGAAATTGTTTTTTTTCAAGCAAAATAACCTCAATTTTGGGGGTTCGTCTTATACACGAGTCGTCTTGTACACGAGTAAATACGGTAGTAATCACTTTGTCCTTTACCAGGTGTCTGTGCATCCATCCTTCTGTCTACTGTGATGCTACTATGATGCTTCTATATGATTATGGGTTTTTTTTTTTATAAATGTTAGCATCCCTGAGATTATAGGTTATAGTTGACAGCATATAAGTTATTTAGACCATATGCATTTTAGCAACAGCAATTTATTTGTCCACACATTTTATATTTTTATCCCTGGTGGGAAAATGTGTCTGCCTCCATGTAAATTTGATTTACAATTACGCCAATAACGATCTGTAAAGAAATGACAATACATTTGGTGTTATGACTGCAGCACAGAGAAAAGGACTTCATCAACCAAAGCAATGTGTATCTACTATCAAAAAATCTGGCTGTAGCCATGTATACTATTATCGTTAACACAACATATTATTACAATACCGACTATGATATTTGTCACAAGGCATCTTGTATTACATTTCATCACAATGAATTTCTCCAATTGTATCAATACACACTATTAATATGTTTGCAACAACAATATATATATGTATGTATGTATGTATGTATGTATGTATGTATGTATGTATGTATGTATGTATGTATGTATATATATATATATATATATATATATATATATATAATATATATATATATATATATATATATATATATATATAATATATATATATATATATATATATATATATATATATATATATATATATATATATAATATATATATATATATATAATATATATATATATATATATATATATATATATATATATATATATATATATATATATATATATATATATACATACATATTCATATACATATACATATACATATACACATACACATACATACACACACACACACATACATATATATATATATATATATACAATTTACCAATTTAACTTCCATATTGAAAATAGCATACATTTTGATTATGAACATGGATATATATTATTCTCCTTCCCAAAAGTGCCCAGCTGACATGTGATTGAAGTAAAACACTCTTTTGCCAATATCTTCATAACTACACCACTTATCAACAAACTGAATCTGTAACTTTTTTTACAAGATACATGTCATAATACAAATGAGTTAAGACACTTGATTACAAAATTTAATGCACTAAAATCCACAATTTTCAAAATAATATTGAGTTTGTCTGCAAAATCAAAACATGTAATTTACCAAAAATATACTTATATAATTATTTTTTTATTTCTTTCGTCTAAAAAAAAATTCTGAAAATATGGCATACCAATAGTACTCATCCACAGAAAATGATAAACTTTTGTATGTAAAAGTGTCCTTGATTTGTGTTGGTCACACTATGGTGACAAGTGAGCATCACATCAACTTTTCCAAACATACTAAAATATATATTACATTTACTTCCCCTGGGATATTAATATCTACATTTTCTTCCGTCCAGATTCTAATATACACATTCACATCGCCAGATATACTATTATACATATTTAATTCCCAAGATATACCAATATGCACATTAACTTCCTCATTGATATTGTCCAGTATACAGGTTTCCTTCCTTGGATTATACAATTTGACAAATGTCAAATGGGATTATATGTGGCAGGTACTAAATGTGACACTGTGTTTTAAATGTTTGCATGTGATATACGTAGCAGTGAATTTTATGCATTTTGTATTGTAGGTGTGTTCTGTCCTGTGTTCAAGCCAATATGACTATGATTGCCACATGAAGGGAAACCGCCATAAAAAGGTACTTGATTCAGTGTATTTTAGCCTATACTCTGAGACTCATTATAAATGAGGATTATATTTTTTTGCCCCATTCTGTGATTGGTCGGTATAATTAGCCTATGTTTAGGTAGAAAAATAAAAGTTAAGGTTTTGTTATGCTGTGATGAATTTGTAGGCGTAGCTATTGTGATGACTTTCAGCATAGCTGTTGTGATGACTTTCAGCATAGCCATTGTGATGACTTTGTCAGCATAGCCATTGTGATGACTTTGTCAGCATAGCTATTGTGATGACTTTGTCAGCATAGCTATTGTGATGACTTTTGTCGACCCACCCTGTAGGGGGAGGGGAGACCTTGTATCGGGCTCCGTCCGCGATTCTGCATGTCCGCGTGTCCGAACTTTCCGGATGATAACAGGAGAACAATTTGACTTTGATATTGCACAGGATTATGTAAGTCCTTAATATCTTGCATGGGATTGCATATGGTTGACCTTGACCCACTTCTCAAGGTCACATGAGCAATTTTGTATCTCTGCAGTACTTGATGGTTTCCGGATGATATGTTGAGAACTATTTGGTATTTGGCTTTGAAATCACACATGATTATGTGTCCCCAACTCCCTTGTATGGGATTGCTGATGAATGACCTTGACCGATTTCTCAAGGTCACAGGAAATGTTTTATACAATCATGGTTTCCGGATGATAAAAGGAGAACCATTTAATGGATTACTTTGATCTTGCACAGGGTTATGTAAGTCCTATATACCTTGCATAGGATTGCACATGATTGACCTTGACCTAGTTCTTGAGGTCACATGAGCAGTTTTGTGTCTGTGCAGTACTTACTGGTTTCTGGATGATTTGTTGAGAACTGTTTGGTACTTTGGCTTTGATATTGGACATAAGTACAAGTATGTATCCTCCAAATCCCTTGCTAAAGATGACCTTCACCTATTTCTCAAGTTCACAGGAGATATTTTGTATCATTATAATTTCTGGTTGATAAAAGGAGAACTGTTTGATGGATTACTTCGATATTGCACAGTATGTCATATATTTTTGCCCTAATACTGGAGGAATTGAGCAGTACTTGGTGGTTTTTCTCAAGAACAGATTGCTATGGCCCATTGTTATCTTTTAACCAAAAGCCTGATTGAACCAGAGCATATGCAGTCAATGTTGTATACCGGAGTGGAATGGGCACTATATAAATGTCTATTTATTATTATTATTATTATTATTATTATTATTATTATTATTATTATTATTATTATTATTATTATTATTATTATTATTATTATTATTATTATTATTATTATTATTGTTATTGTTATTGTTGTTATTGTTATTATTGTTATTATTATTATTATTATTATTATTATTATTATTATTATTATTATTTCACTCAATAATAATATTGATTTATTCATTTACAAGGACCTAAAATTGTGAGGACTTTGTCAGCATAGCTATTGTGAGGACTTTGTCAGCATAGCTTTTGTGAGGACTTTGTCAGCATAGCTATTGTGATGACTTTGTCAGCATAGCTATTGTGAGGACTTTGTCAGCATAGCTTTTGTGAGGACTTTGTCAGCATAGCTATTGTGATGACTTTGTCAGCATAGCTATTGTGAGGACTTTGTCAGCATAGCTTTTGTGAGGACTTTGTCAGCATAGCTATTGTGATGACTTTGTCAGCATAGCTTTTGTGAGGACTTTGTCAGCATAGCTATTGGTTATTTACAACAGTTGAACTTCAATTTTAATGAAAAAACATCCTGAAACGGTTCTCATGAATGTTGGTCAATATTTGCTGAAATCAGTGATCAGAAAAAATGTGAGATTAAAATTATGTTCAAGGTTCCAGTGTGCTCCATTTAAATATTAGAGCAATTCTTTGAATATTATGAATCATCTTGTTATATTCATCTAGGAAATTCAGGGCTTGACATACGCAAAGGGTTCATCATGACATTATCATTTCAGTGCTAATAGTCGAAAATTTCAAGTACATGGCACAAATAAGTAAATAAGTATGACAAGCAGTTTAACTGCATCAAACAATATTTAATTGTTTAATATAAAAATAAACTAGTGCATAAAATAAAATATATCACATTTTTCACAAACAAACATTTATCGTAGTTAAATTGACTACTTTTGTGAACAAATTGCGGAACTCAATTAGGGAAAAATAAATATTGAAATTATCCATTATACCATTATAAAATTATAAAATATACATACATACAATAAAAATACATAGCACATAATTAATATGACAAGCAGTACAACTGCATCAAACAATATATAATTGCTTATAATAAAAATAAATAAGCACATAAAATAAAATATATCATGACTTAGCTCAACCAAATTTCAAAAGTGTCTAAATAAATGTTTCCCTGAGATTCTATTTCTTTCAAACAACTATATTTTAATCATTTATTCTCAAAGTCATCTTTTTCAGAGCAGGATTTATATCACAATAAATGATTAAAATATATTTGTATGAAAGTCTGTATGAATTCGAAAAATGGCTTTGAAAAAATCAAAATGTTGTATGAAAGTATGTATGAAACACAAAATCCTGCTCTGAAAAAAGAAGAATTTGAGAATAAATTATTGAAATATAGTTGTATGAAAGTCTGTATGAAAGAGAAAAATGGCTTTGAAGAAATTAGTTCTAATAAATGTAGTATGAGAAAAAGATACATCTTGTGAAAACACACACTTTTTTCGGTCTTATATCCTGACATGTATCCTTGGCCTGGCACGTTTTGCGCATACCGTACGCCCAATAATTCTGGTTCCGGAATCAGGAGAACTTGAGCATTCGTTTTGTGTTAGGGCCATTGTGTGCGCATCCAAAATTCTCCCGCCGGGCCGCCCTATCGTGCCTATGCCAAGCTGGGCGGGCGAATCGGGATCCTGATCACATGACTTAGCTTTCCCGATCACGTGACAGTACACCCTGTCAGGTGACAGTACGCCCGGTCGTGTTCCCATTTTGCTGCAAAACGTGCCAGGCCCAAGTGAAGACACACACTTGTTTTTTCGGTCTTATAACCTGATATGGACTGGTTTCATATAATCTATCCACACAAAACAGCCGATGACATTGATAGGGTACATGTCTACACTCCCAGAATCTCAGTGACTCTGTTTACTCAATCACTCAGTGCAGATTGATCAAATGTTACTGGATACTGGATGTGTCAGATTTGTCAGGCAAACCCCCAAAACATCGATGTTGAAGCAAACATTTCTGAATGCTACTTTAAAAGGTAGGATTTCAATGGAATGTTTGGGCCACCAAAAGATCCAAAATATGGTTACCCAACTGGGCCACTGGAGCACAACATCCACTGGCCCAAATCGAGGATCTGGTGTATGTCGAGCCCTGGTATAATGATCAATAGACATTTATCCCCCACTCAGACACTATACAGCCTTATGTACAATGCTCTTTATTGTATCACACATCTTATTATCCTAAGAAACTTCGGGCCACCACTTCTCATGCTCTGGTGGCCACACTGGGCAACCAACATTTTTCTCTTTATGTCAAGGCCTGAAAGTACCCAGAAATCAATGATAGTGACAGTAAGGCAAGAACACTGCACAAACCTGTGTTCTTGACTTTTTCTCATACTTTATCACATAGTTTATCTCATGCTTTATCTCATACTTTATCTCATGCTTTATCTCATGCTTTTTCTCATGCTTTTTCTCATGCTTTATCTCATGCTTTTTCTCATGCTTTTTCTCATGCTTTACCTCATGCAGCAAGTGCGGATCTCTTTTGTGTGTCAAACAACAAAAAACAATGCCACGCCCCCTTTTCAATGACGTCAAGCTCAATGACGTCATTACAACATATATTATATTACCGGTATGTATTGATGTCATTGAGAAGTGGGCATAGCATCACTCTATGTTATGAGGCCACATAACAACATAGATCTTACTATGTTAACACTGGTCTGCTTTATTTTTAAACCATCTACAGTAGATAATTATGAGATAGAGATAATAAGGCAAGAAAATGTGAGTGCAGTGTTCAGGCTGATAGATCTTGCAAGTTGGTTCTGGTTGAGCGATCTCAAGTCTGAAGGAAAATAGTTTGGCACAGGGATGATCTACAAAAGTAGTTCGGCACATGGGTAATCTGCGAAAGTAGTTCGGCAGAACGGTGATCTACAAAAGTTCGGCAGAGGGGTGATCTGCAAAAGAATATCTCAAAGGTGCATAACACCATCTTGAAGCACCAAGCATGAGATAGAAAAGAAGATATCCTTCATTCAAATCAAAGCAAAATGTTGATTTGCTGGTTTGAGTATCACTAAGGCCATTGAGCATCTTAAGCGTACCTCTGATGGAGGCTGGAACCATTCTTTAATCTCTTGGATTCATTAAGAAAGAAATGTATTCCTGGTGGATGATTAAATTATCTGAAGTAGACACTAAATCTTGCATATTTTTTTGCAGAACAAAGAAGATAATAAAAAAGGTTGGTATTCATTTAAACATCATTAAGTTGATTTTAGGATAAAAAATTTGAATTAACTTCCTTTGTCCAACATAATTTGCTTTGAAAGGGAAAGCATTTAATTGTCTATGATATTGCGATACTCTGAGCAGGTGTTCAATATTTGAGTTTGCCCAAAGCAATCAACTTTTTGGCATTGTCAGCAATTTTGAGGGTTTTTTTCTTTCTTTTTGTTTTTTTTTCCATTTTGAAACAAATTTCAAACACTGCTTTGAGCAGACTATTTCTTAGTCTCACAGCATGTCAGCAAATATGCAACTGAGTTAAAGCACAAATTTCTTTAACAGATAAATCTGCCAAAAACCAGAACAAAGCCAAAAAGCAGACAGCTGGCAAAAACAGCAAAATCCGACTGCAGCTGATCCTAGACGTCTGCAAGGAGCCACTCATTGGTAATGTAGCACTATATTATTCTCAAATAAAATGATTGCAACATTTAGGATAGTATTTTAGTACCTTGTGGTCTTAATAAAGTGTTTCAATAGGCTGAAATAGCTCAATTCTCACTGCTTGAGTGGGGTATGCTGTCACCTGGTGGGGGAACTTTGTGGACATGCAAGCTTATCTCATAGTAGTATCAAATATTGTTTGACATGTTGACATTTCAATCAGTTTTTGCAGCCAAAACTCTCTTTCTATTTTTCTCCAGATTCTAAAACTAATTACTTTTTCCATACAAATATTAGTAATGAAAACATTTAAGTATTTTTTTCACAGCATACAGCGTATTATTAACAGTAATCTCTACAGAAAGTCACTGATCATGAAATAACTATCATGATTCTCATCTTGGCCACTAGGTGCAGCACTATTTCCATTAAAGTGCAATGCAACTCTAAACCACAGATGGTGATAGTATTATTGTGATAGCTAAATGTCCACAGAGTTGAAGCTTTAGATTAGGAAAATCCAGAGAGTTTTGGAATCTTCCAAAATGTCCATATTGGCACAACTATGCACTAAATTCTGGACAGGTATCAAGAGCAGTATGTTTGGAAGAGGCAAGAAAGATCAGACTTAAACTTTACATGCTTTGGTCACTGTATGCTACCACAGATGGTAAAAAGAACATGTTTTGTTTCTGACTAAATGGTAACTGAACTTAAGTAAGTCAGTGACAGCGTATTTGAATGTAGGTCAGAAGGTCAGATGTCTACCATGTTTGATCAATGCAATCATAACAGCTCTTAATGACAAAAACTCTGAAAGAATTATGAGTTAATGTTTCAAGTACAATATATGTGGTTACTCAAAATTAATATATCAGCAATGTTTAAATTCATGGAAACACAAAATATCAAATATATCCACTGTACCACTAATCTGATGTCACAGATCTGATTTAGGACTTGGATCTCCAAGAACTATCAGCTCAGTGAAATATGCTATGATCATGTTAATACTGTACTGCCTTTTAGGTCTGGAACATGTCACAGAATTCCAGAAAGATGATAAAACCAGATATGAGTGTGGACTGTGTGAATGTAAATGCCACTCCAAACAGATCTTACCACATTGCCTGGGACTAAAACATAGGCTTAAATATATGGTAGGTACTATGTTCTCCCATTATTTCTCCAAGAAAAACAAAATTTTGTGCTTGTCTCATTCTGTTGGTCAACAAGATCCTTGGTCTGAACTTTTAACCCAGTCTGAGGGTATTGCATGTATGTATGTGTGTTTGTGTGTGTGTGTGTGTGTGTGTGTGTGTGTGTATGTAGGTATGTATGTAGCGAACATCCTTGTCATGATAACTCGAGAGCAAATGATGGCAGCTTCATGAAACTTGGCAGACATAAGCATCTGGTGAAAACCTCAAACAAGTTCGATGGACGGCGACCTTGACTTATTTTTCAAGGTCACGGGACAATTGTGTGAAATCCCAAGAATTGCAATAACTCAAGAACGAATGATGGCAGCTTTATGAGATTTGACACACATAATCATCTGGTGAAGACCTCAGAGTTTTCTCTAAGAAACATGACCTTCACCTACTTTTTAAGGTCACAGGGACAATTATGTGAAATCATCCTTGTCATCGCGATAACTCAAGAACAAATGATGGCAGCTTCATGAAGCTAGACACACATAAGCATCTGGTGAAAACCTTAAACAAGACCGATGGATGGCGACCTTGACCTATTTTTCAAGGTCACAAACAATTATGTGAAATCCCAAGAATCGCAATAACTCAAGAACGAATGATGTTTGCTTTATGGGATTTGACACACATAAGCATCTGGTGAAGACCTCAGAGTTTTTAGCTCTGCTGAGACTTTAGCTCGCAGAGCTTTAGGAGGGGGAAAAATGTCTGTCTGTCTATCCGTCCGTCTGTCAACATTTCTTTAAAAATCTTTTCCTCCAAAACTACCGTACTATATCTTTCATATTTTATATAGAGGTAGATATATAGGTGAAGATTCAGATTCCTTCAAATCTTAGTGATGTCACCATTGACCTTAGTGCAGTGACCTTGAGGTCACAAATATTGTAAGGAGCATATCTCAGCAACCACTTATTACAGGATATTATGCAGAAATGTCTTATGTTAAGGCTGTACCTTGTCATACAATTTTAGTCATGTGACCTTTGACCTTGACATACTGACCTTGAATTCAAAATTTGTGAACATGCCACATCACAACCATCAGAAGTGAATAAAAAACACTTCATATCTGTTATATACTAACACTATGTTTAAAAATCTTCTCCTCCAAAACTACCAGTAATATTTGTTTCATATTTAATACAGAGGTAGATAGAGGGTTGAAGATTCAGATTCCTTCAAATCTTAGTGATGTCACCATTCACCTTAATGCAGTGACCTTGATGTCACAAATTTTGTAAGGAGCATATCTCAGAAACTACTTATAAGAAGAAATTAAAACTTGGTATACAGAAATGTCTTAGGTCATAGCTGTGCCTCATCATACTTTCTTAGTCATGTGACCTTTGACCTTGACACATTGACCTTGAATTCAAAATTTGTGAACATGCCACATCATAACCATCAGAAGTGAATAAAAAACACTTCATATCTGTTATATACTAACACTATGTTTAAAAATCTTCTCCTCCAAAACTACCAGTAATATTTGTTTCATATTTAATACAGAGGTAGATAGAGGGTTGAAGATTCAGATTCCTTCAAATCTTAGTGATGACACCATTGACATTAATGCAGTGGCCTTGATGTCACAAATTTTGTAAGGAGCATATCTCAGCAACTACTTATAAGAAGAAATTAAAACTTGGTATACAGAAATGTCTTAGGTCATAGCTGTGCCTTGTCTTACTTTCTTAGTCATGTGACCTTTGACCTTGACACATTGACCTTGAATTCAAAATTTGTGAACATGCCACATCATAACCATCAGAAGTGAATAAAATGCACTTCATATCTGTTATATACCAACACTATTTTATACAGAGCTAGATAGAGAGTTGAAGATTCAGATTCCTTCAAATCTTAGTGATGTCACCATTGACCTTAGTGATTTCTCAATGCAAAAAGGCCTGCAGTTTAATGCTAGAAAGACACAATGCATTAAGTTTCATACAAAGAAATGTAACACACCAACTGTAAATATGGTGCTAAATGGAGATGTTCTGGAGTGGTATAAAAATGTCACCCATCTCAGTCACAATTTCAGTTGTTGTCTAAGTTTTAGCAAAGATATTAATGTTAGAAAAGCTTGTTTTATTACATGTGTGAATGAGATCAGTACAGAATTTGGCTTTGCCCATCCAAAGTGCAGGGCCAAACTTCTCCAGATATATGGTAGTAGTTACTATGGGTCCAATCTATGGGACTTCTATAGCAAAGAGTTTTTATCATTGTGTAAAATACGTAAACTGTTTAATCTGCCATGGCAGACACACTGTCGATTTCTGCCACATATTTGTAACTCTTACCATGTAAGCCACATTCTGAAATGTAGATTTTTCAATTTTATGGCAAGTAATTTAGTCTCCAAGAATTGTCATATTATCGTAGCCGGCCCCGACTTGGCCTACCTTCTACGATCATCACGGCACATATCTACCTTTTTTGTAGATTCCCTCTGCCAAAAACACTAACTCGATTGCAGCAATTTTCTGCATTTTTCATACTTGTTTAAGATAATTATCGTAGCAGGCCCACCATTTGGTCTGCTTCTACGATCATCTTGAACTTGGTTCAGTGCAACGTCTACCTTCCTTGTGGACTCCCTTTTGCCTGATTTCATACCTAAGCTACGTGTAGTGAGACTTTTCTTTCCACTATATACACGATCCTAAACCTTTATTTTTTTCACGGTTTTTTCTCTGTTGTGGCCTATCTATTTATAGCTTCTCTCACAACAAATTGAATTACCTGCAGTCAATGCACTATTATCTTTGGTAGTCATTTGTGGTATATACGATAACATACCCAATATACCCAATTTAAGATATTAGAAACTATCATATTGTGATATTTCTTGTAGTTTCTACATGATATTTGTTGTGCTGGGCTATATCTATTTATAGCGTCCTTCACGGCACATCAGAATTCACTCACAGTAATCTACCACACGTCAGCTTTTCATAATACGCTGACCCGTGATCATTATTGGGTAAATAATCTGCAATATACGGAGTTCAAAATACAGAACGTGTCAATCGCTCATATAGCAACTGACCCGTATATATACAAAGAGATTACCTACCTGTTCAATGCTACACAATCATGGCTTTGTTTGTATATGTTCGTGTTTTAACATATACAACAAGATTTCTAACACAAATATTGAGACTCTATCCTTGCCCCACAATGGTATAGGATCGAGAAAAGTACTGTTATGTGATGACCATGCGAGCACGTTTAAGAAGAATTCTTCTCTGAGACGTATTAATTTTAATATCATCTCAGTGGTCCAATTTCAATCATTACTTAACATTGTTGCTAACTCAAATATTAATATATTTGAGTCCGAGAAGGAAATTGAACTGTTCCCTTGTCAGTTTCGATGGGTGCTCGATACTTGTGAATACATAAAGTCGAACACACTACTATCCGTACATGGGGCAAGCAAGCTAAATTGTCAGTTCAATTTTGTTAGATATACACAAATATCGCACCCAAAGCATCTTTATTGGGATAACATATTTATTCTGCCTCCTCGGCCACAAAAACATAGACTGAACAACAAATATGTTGAGAGTCCATGCAATTCGTCAAAATCATGCAGTTTTGGCAAAATTATCAGAGGTGGCGCTGTTAGTGGTAGGAATGTAAATAATACACATTCCTTGATTGGTTCATGCAACGTATACCCTCAGCAAGCCACGCCCAACTATACCACGTGGTCTGACCAGGCCAATCACAATGCTGATAGGCCTGCGGGGCCGGCTCCGACTACACGTGCTCGCTCTGCGACACGTGGTCAGTCTCCGGATGGGGTGAAAAATATAAACACTGCAAATTTCTTTGCTCCACTGCTAGATAGCTCCGATGGGCCAGCTATTTGGCCGACAGGGGGCACTACTCAGCAGTTACACATAGGTGGCGACACGAATCACAAAACCCAGAAAATTAAACCAAAGAACCAACTACAGATTGGTTCATGCAATGTCCAAAGCATAACACACAAAGTTCTTCTGGTTAAAGATTATTTTTTGCAGAATAATCTACATGCTCTCTTCATGACTGAGACTTGGCTCGATGAGTCTGATGATAGAATCAAAAATGAACTTGAAAAGGGAGCCCTGAAGTTTCATTCCTTCCCCAGGAGGGGGCGCTCCGGAGGTGGCCTGGGACTTCTCCATCGGGTGGAGATCCCTTTCACAACGAACTCCCAGAATCCCCCTTTGGTTAAAACCATGGAGCTTATGGAATCATCAGTCATGCTCAAGGGGAAAAAATATACCTTTGTCACTATCTATAGACCAGAGCCGTGTGAAAAGAATAGATACACCTACTCTGAGTTCTATGATGAATTTACTCAACTTATGGCTCACTATGGCTCATTTAACCATGAAGTGACTCTGTTAGGCGACTATAATTTCCATGTCAACAAACCGGATAAGCCTGATGTTGTCAAATTCATGGAAATTCTCTCTACCTTTGATATGCATCAATGGGTGACTGAACCTACACACAAATTAGGGAACACCCTTGATCTAATCATCACCTTCAATGGAAATAAGTCATTACGGGGTCATACCGTAGATGAGTATATATCTGATCACAAAATGATCAAACTGGATCTTGGGATCATAGCCCCCAAAATCCCTAAAAAATCTATCAAGTATAGAAACTTTAGGGATCTAAACAGGGACTCCCTGAAAAGAGACGTCCGATCCCTGACAAGTAGTAATTCAACATGGGAAAATCTCTCCCTCAGCGAATTAGTTGATTACTATGATAGGGAACTAACGGCACTAATGGACAAGCATGCCCCATACAAGCATGCCAAGGTCACTTAACGTACGCCAGTACCATGGATGAGTGACCAGTTAAAGCTCGAAAGGTCTCTTAAGAGGAGACTTGAGAGAAAATGGAACAAAACTAAACTCCAGATTGATAAAGAATTATACAGTGCTCAAAGGAACAAATATAATTCCATGCTTAAATCAGCACAATCTGACTATTTTTCCAAACTAGTGGAAGAAAACAAGCATGACCCCAAAAAACTGTTCAGAGTCATTGACACGGTCATGCACAAGAATAAGGACACGCCAATGCCAGTATCGAGCTGTGAAATTGCCTTGGCTGAAAAGTTCAATGACTTCTTTCTTGATAAAATAGAAAGAATTCGCACAGACCTGGACGCAACTCCAATTGAGATGGTCTCACCACCAGGTGACACTGCAAACAATGGGAGGACCCAGATCATATCACCTCTAGAGGAGTTTCTCCCCTTATCCAATGAGGATGTCCGTAAACTAATCAGAGGGTCGGCCAAAAAGTCGTGCGAGTTGGATCCCATTCCA
This sequence comes from Amphiduros pacificus, assembly GCA_949316495.1. Classification (NCBI taxonomy): domain Eukaryota; kingdom Metazoa; phylum Annelida; class Polychaeta; order Phyllodocida; family Hesionidae; genus Amphiduros; species Amphiduros pacificus. The sequence continues at coordinate 19,612,041 of OX439004.1, read as the reverse complement.
ACATGGCTACTACTTGACCTCTTGGATGACCTTATACCTATAATCACATCGATTATAAACAAATCACTAGTGGATGCTTCAGTACCAGAAAATATGAAAATTGCAATAATCACGCCGTTACTGAAAAAACTAGGTCTAGAACTGATCGAAAGTAATTATAGACCAGTCTCTAACCTTACCTATATTTCCAAACTTACGGAAAAGGCGGTATCAGTGCAACTGATTCCTCATCTTGTAAGGAATGGTCTTACAGATAAACTTCAGTCGGCTTACAAGGAATTTCATAGTACTGAGACTGCCCTAATAAAGGTGCAAAATGACATCCTACGGGACCTGGATGACAGAAAGTCAGTAATCTTATTACTACTTGACCTCTCTGCGGCCTTTGACACCATTGACCATCAAATTCTACTCAACAGATTAGAGAATCGATGTCACGTCAAAGGTCATGCTCTATCATGGATAAGGTCATACCTGTGTGATAGGAAACAATGTGTCAAGGTTGGTTTGAAGAGGTCCTCTCGGAAGGGCATAAAATATGGGGTCCCACAGGGTTCGGTCCTGGGCCCAATTCTCTTCACCATATACATGACACCCCTGGCAGACATCTTAGCTAAATATGGATTGAATTATCATATTTATGCTGACGACACTCAGATCTACATCCCTATTGATCACAGCTCTACCATCCAAGCTGATATCAGTAGACAAAAACTGGAACAGTGTGTCTGTGAGGTTAGGAACTTTCTAATCTCAAATAAGATGAAGATCAATGATGGTAAGACTGAGATGCTAATATGCACTAACCAGCACAACTCCTCTATCCATAGCAGTACTCCTGATACTATCAAGGTGGGCAATACTGATATATCACCCAGTGATTCAGTAGTTGACCTCGGGGTCATCCTTGACCCTAGTCTGAACATGAAGGCCCAAATAGCTAGAATGTGCAAGAAGGGCTATTATCACATTCGTAACCTCTCAGCTATCAGACAGTGTCTAGACGAAAAGACTGCTATCACTCTGACCCATGCTTTTGTCACTTCTACCTTGGACTATGGAAATGGCCTCCTTGCTGGCCTTCCCAAATCTGATATCAAGAAGTTGCAATATCTGCAGAACTCTGCAGCTCGTGTAGTGGGAAGGATCAGGAAGTTTGATCATATATCTGGTAAACTGAAGGAACTGCACTGGCTACCTGTTCACGCCAGAATTGATTTCAAAATCCTTCTCACAACCTGGAAGGCGTTAAACGGTAAGGCACCGCCTTACCTTCAGGACTTACTCCTCATCAAAGATGGTGATAGGTCTCTCAGATCGAACGATGGTACTCACCTGCAGGTCCCGAGGACTAGACTCAGGACAGTGGGTGACAGAGCTTTCTCATCTGTAGGTCCGAGGTTATGGAACCAACTTCCTAATGAGATTAGAACTAGTAGATCGGTCACAAGCTTTAAGAGCAGACTGAAAACCTATCTCTTTAGGAAGCACTTCCCCGATACAGCGCTATGAACAGACTTGTCTGGTATAAGCGCTATAGAAATTTTATTATTATTATTATTATTATTATATTGCTTATGTTGCTAAGATGTGCCATATGGTATGCCTTGACTTGCTCAGTGAGAAATATAAATGAAATTATTTCTGAATATTCCCTGCTGTATAGTGAAAGAGACTGTTTGAGATCTCTGAGGCTCAAAATGGAGCAAGTGTATTGTGATAAAATTGCTAAGGAAATCGAAGATGAAGAATGGAAGATTAACATGATCTTAGAAATAATTGACTGTATGTATGACAATGTGGAGAATGATATGACACAGGAAGAGAATTTGTATATTTTAAATGATATATGTGTTTCATAAACTTTTAATCTAGTCTGCATTTATTGTAATTGTATTTATATGTTGTGTACACTGACTATACCATTGTTTTTAACTTTGAGTATGAATAAATGATGATAATAATAATAATGCAGTGGCCTTGATGTCACAAATTTTGTGAGGAGTATATCTCAGCAACCACTTATAAGAAGAAATTAAAACTTGGAATACAGAAATGTCTTAGGTCATAGCCCTGCCATGCAAAATCTCACAACCATTAAAAGTGGAGCAGACTTGAGCAGATGATGATTTTGACCAATCAAAATGCATGTTACATATCAAATTTGGCCCAACTTGTTATCTTGATTCTCATTGGCTATGTTATTCAAAATGGCAGCCTCCTTGACAACTTTGTGATAGCTATTAAATTTTGTGCATGAATATTGCATTGGTAACAAGGTAATGATTTACCAAATATTAATGAATATCTCATCAAAACTGAATTAGGATCTTGTATGGAAAATCACAACCTGGTTGCTTGTTGCACTATTTCTCAGTTCATGTGTTTTCATTCAAGTCAGCAGAGCTATCAACCCATGGGGTTATGTTTTCTATGAAACATGACCTTCACCTTCTTTTCAAGGTCACAGGGACAATTATGTGAAATCCCAAGAATCGCAATAACTCAAGAACAAATGATGGCAGCTTTATGAGATTTGACACATAATCATCTGGTAAAGACCCCAAAAGAGTTTGATGAATGGTGACCTTCACATACTTTTCAAGGTCACAGGGGCATTTAAGTCAAATCCACATCATTGCAATAATTCAAGAACAAATAATGGCAACTTCATGAGAATTGACACACATAAGCATCTGGTGAAGGCCCCAGATGAGTTTGATGGACGGTGACCTTAACCTGCTTTTCAAGGTCACCAGCCCATCATCTCAATAATTCTAGAGTAAATGATGACAGTTTCATGATACTTGACACACATAAGCTATCAAAGTAGATTTTTTGTTTTTTTTTACCCCTGCATCAATTTGCCTTGGTGCAGTGGCGTTTTGTTCACAAATATTGTGTGGAGCGAATGTTCTGCAATAAGTTATCAGAGGGTTGATGCATCTCTGATGCCTATGTTTCAATTTATGAAAAGGGATTGTAACATTTTTTTTCTGGCTGGAAAATTACAATTTACAGAAATCAATAATTAAAATCCCTCCAAATATTAGGTGCAGAGGAGATTATAACTGTTTTCATTCAAGTTAAATTTAGATATTCACAATTTAGGAGGTAGGTATCACATGGTTATTGTCTCACCTGTGTTTGGGGTTGACAAATCTAAGATATCACTTTTCGTCTGTCTGTCTGTCTGTCTGTTAGAAATTAGAGCCATTAACTATATCCAGTGACTATTATAGATAGAGTTATCATTATTAGTGGGATGATACTTCTTTTTAGAAGTATAAGTTACCTCTATAAAAGTCATGCTTCAGTCAACAGTCATACTTCAGTGAGCAATTAAACATTTTACAGAAAAAACCTCTCTCGTCAGAAGGGGATGTTTTGTCAAGAGAGTGTAATATTGCACTTTTGTGTGTTTGAATATGTGTCTGTGCATTTCTATGGGTGTGTATCTATAAATGTTGTGCACATGATGAAACTGTAATTTTTGGTTGAATGATGCATTAATGAGCATTAATGAGAACTCAAGAAAAACATTAAAAGTAATTTCTATCACTTGTTATAAACATTGGCTCTTCACAATTGGTATGAGGACTCTAACATTGATTATTAACAGTATGATGCTTCAGGAAACAGGTCATGCATGAATGAGCATTAACTTACCCAGTCTTAACTTACCCAGTCTTAACTTATCCAGCCTTAACTTATCCAGCCTTAACTTATCCAACCTTAACTTACCTAGCCTTATTTCATTCAGAACATATCCTTGTAGCCTATTTTTAGCATTTTGGGGATTATAAAATAAAATTTATTTGCAAATTTAATGATTAGAGCAAATTACATAAATATTTTACAGGAGAAGAATTTTGATGAATATTACAAAGAAATAACAGAGCAAGAAAAGCCGGAGCAGCAGAAAGCAGCCACAGATATTGCAAGAAAAATAGAGCAGACCAAAGGTCGGAAACAGATGCGTTACAAAATAGAGAGAGACCCAGTTAAACAACAGGGGAGGCAGAACAATATGGGTGAGTACCTGTTACCTGCTTCTTGGACTTCTTGGGTAACCAGATTTAGCCTCAGTAACCATAAGGTATGATCCCAAATGGTAATCAAAACCTATTTTCAATATAGCACCAGATTGTAAGTGCATCCAAAAAATGCCAAAAAGTGATGAAATCGTAATATAGAATTATAATATTTTTGTCCTTGAAAAGTATGTCAAGTTGGGAAACACCAGGCCTATTGTTAGCTTGTTTCTTGTGATTCCCTCACTTGCCACGCTGACCTGAAAACACAACACGTTAATTGCTCTTGCTGGGATAACTTATAATCATGAAATGACTACGGCTGAGTGTACCTGCATCTCTGATGCCTATTTTTTCAATCTAATAATTGCATTAAGGTTTGGTTTTGGAAGATTTGCAACTCTAACAGAAGCTCAAGCTGTAAATTGTACATAAAAATAGCTTAGTAATGCCCATTGTGATATTAACTGCATGGCATGGATTATAACCTGTGCATGGTGTATCTATTGAAGGCAACCAGTATCAGAGGAATCATAACTATGGCCGACCAGGTGAGTCCATTGATGCATTCTGCCTTCCAATAGCAACACATCATCCCATTGTTGTAACATAGTGGTGAAAAAAGCAAATTTAATTTAAGTAAAGAAAAATATCTTTTAAGTAAATTATTGTGTTAAGATGTTTTTTCTTGCATTTTTCAGGTGGTGCCATGGGTCAGAACTTTAACAACCAACAGGCTTTCTTTGAGCATGCGTTTAACTTCATGTAAGTTAGCAATACAAGTTATACCCAAAACCTGTTTTATGTCATCTACAAGAAAATTATATACCATATCCAATCTATTAGATTCCTCCACAGGGCTGAAATCGGGAATTCTAAAAGCAAAGCCCAAAGTACATAGGTGGCTTGAGATGCACCATATTATGGTTAAGAAAAAGTTACAAGGATGTAATGACTGGAGTATATAATGAAGGTTAAGTTTTTCTTGTATAAATGACATTTTTCATAAAGGATATATTCAAGTTTTTTCCTTGGTGTTGTAGGGGGCAGCAGGCGAGCTATGGAGGTAATCAGGCTCATGCCCAGGCAGCAGGTCTGGTTCCCAACCCCTTCTGCCTCACTGAGTGTCTCCGGAGAACACTTGAAGTCCTGGTAAGTATGCCACTTACATGAGAAATAGGTGAAAGGAGACAAATCATTAAGGAGATATATTGAAACTTTAGAAGTAATGAAAATTGAGTTAAAATTGTAAATAAATTATTAGATATTATGAGAGACTTAATTGATAAGATAATTCAGACTAAAGATAGAGAAATCCAGGTTCAATTTGATTCCTTAAGTAACCTGTAAAGAATGCAATATTCAGGGCCACGAACAGATGCTATCATTATAATGTGATTTCTTTGTCTGATATTTGATTAATGAATGAATTCAGCAATATAAGAGCATACAGACGGAGCGCGAGGCTCGACTGGCCATAGAAGTCACCCGAAACCTGACGGAGGCCGTCATGGATGCCAGCCTCAACACACCTAATGTAAGTATATATGGGTATCACCTCATAAAGATTGGTTTGGCAATAACTTAATAGATTTTTTCTATAGATTATTTAGGCTTATGACAAATATTTTTTTGATGTTTCAGAATTTTCTACACATATATCTAGGCAGTATTTTGCAGGTTTTGTCAGCATTTTGGCATCTGTTTGTGAAAAATTGGATTTATTCCTGCCATGCACATATCAAGTTTTAAGTCTTATGACGTACTATAAGTCTGTTACAATTGGTTTTTGATTAAATAAGCTCTGGAAAGCCTAGGGGTTTTTTTAGTGCTTTAAACATTATTGTATGTTTTTTCCTTTATACAGGACAGCTATGGGGAGTTAATGTACAGAAATCTCAATGAAGTCTTCTCCAATATGAGGATGTCATCTCATTACCAGGTAACAAACTGTCTCAGTAGACCCAGATAAATAAAGAATTCTAGTCCATGCCAAAATCAATGAGGGGCAGGATGAAATTAACCCTGCATGTCTGGAATTAGGCAATGCTTGCTTTAAAGCAAGCTAGAAATGAATATATTGAACCCATTGTTTTCAAACATATCCAATTAAATTGAATAAATATGATCTAAAACGTGATTAACTTGATTGTTCCTCTATTTCAGGATGGGGGAAATTATGATGACCAATGGTATCAACAAGAGGGTTATGGAGGTATGAGGGAAATGTCTGGGGAAGGCTATGCAGGTCAAGGTTACGGAGGTCAGCAGGGATTTGGAAATCAGGGTCGTCCCAGCATGGGCCGAGGGATAGCCGGTATGATGAACAGTGGTGGAGCTTCAGGATACGGAGCCATGCAGCAGAGACAGATGCCACATCACAGTCAAAACAAACAAATGACCTACACAGACTTTGCCAATCAAAACCGCCAAATGGGTGGGGCTGGAATGATGGGGCGGGGGCGTGGCCAGATGGGCAGAGGGGTGGTCAGTGCAGTTGGGGGTAGCAGCCAGTTTGGGCGTGGCACAGGGAGCAGTCTTCTTGGCTCGCATCCCTCTCAGATTGCCAGAGGAAGAGGAAGGGGCATGTTTTGAAGGTTCAATGCTACTGTGATCTACAACTCGATCAGTAGATAATGTTGCCAAGAATATCATATTGAAATATTGATTGTGCATTCATGATGGTGTCATGAATGTACCTCTCTCACTCTGCTCTATTGGGAGATTTTAAACATCTTTCTCATTAGGAATAGAGCAAATGTAACTATACCCATCCAATATATGGTTGTAAGTGGCTAGATTTGTATCATCTACCAAGGTTTATGATATATTACAAACAAAAAGGGGGAAAAAATATCCATATATTGAATCTGCTTTGCCCTAAACTGCGCTCAGCTTCAGGGTATTTTATTGCTGTCATTACTTTAGAAAAGCAGGTTCTTCATGTACTTTTTAAGGTGCATAAGCACTGAGGGATACATGTTCTGTATGGAGAGTATATTTTCCAGCATTATGGTTAATAATCTAAGTGGTTTAGCTTTGTACTTCATGAGAAAATTTGGTGACTGATTTGTTGCCACTTTCACTCATTCAAACTTGCTGTATGAGAAGATTCTTTACGATGCTTAAATGTACCGTTATGAAGCTAGGATGTACAGGTATGGTGGAGTCTTTGCTCCGACAAAGACTTTTTCCCCCCAACAGATAGATTAATAAGTTAATGTATGATATCATGATATTCTAGTTGTTTTTAATTAAATGTCATGTGTGAAATTTGTATAAGATTTTGAGAGATAGTTCTCCTCCGTGGAGATGATTTGTCTGATATTTCAGGTCCAGCATGTGTGAAAGGAGCACTACTGGTTACCAAACAATGTGAAGTGGAAGATATTATTTCTGAATGCCTTTTTGTAATTCTTGGTATTTGAGAAAATAAATGATGTGTTCCATGATTGAAATTCATTATATTCTTGAATGGAGGAGCCAATATTTTATCCTGATTGCCAGAATATGATGAGCAAACTCGGAGTCCTGCATATGGTGAGGCAATAACTACCGGTATATCACATGAATAATAACGGCATAAACATGGTTAATGTATTGATTGTCGCACATGCTGGAATGTAGAAAACATCTAGATTTCTCCTCGTATTTTATTTCTGGAGTCCACTGAATATTTTTGCGAAATATATATTTCATCACTATTAATGGATTATATGCTATTTAAACCATGTGGTAGTGAATGTATCTTAATTAATCAGCTATACACATTTGTATCCAGTGCTTTCCATGATGACTGTGGAAACAGATACCAGGGGTCTCTGGATTTATATTGATACATGTCGAGTGTGGAAACTTCTGAATTATGTACCTCTCTTTGTTAATATATATGCATGTTAGGCTTCAGAGGCTTAATTTAATTGCTTCCTTAATTTTATCAATACATTTCAGCACTCTGCATAAATGAAGAAAAAGTTAAATGTGGGATGAAGTAAATTGTCAAAAGCGGAAATGAGGTTAAATCCTCTGCTATTACTTGGGATAGAATATTTTTTGTCTAAAGTTATCATGACTCCAAATGTATATTATGGCTTTGGGTAAAGCTTATTCTAGAATACCCGTATTGGTACTGAAACAGCACCGTGAACTTTGTTTTATTGTTTTGATTTGAAAAAAGAAATATGAATTTGATGTTATATGCACTCGCACATTTATAATGTTCACTTGCATGAATGAGTCATAGGACTAGCTACTTTCAAACTGGGCATCCAAAGGCATGCTGTGCATTTGATGCTCTAAGATATAAATAAAGTGTTCTTCACAGTTCTTATTGTAAGAATTAAAGGAAAAGGGGATGCCCTTCACACTAGGATTAATTGAGAAAACATTTTTTTTTCATGGAGCAGCATTAGATTAGGTCAACTTTTCACTATGCTGCAGGGTGCAGAAAGTTTGGTTTGATGATCGTGATCGATCACATTTGGTGATCAAGTGCACAGAATGTATCAGGCAGTGCCAAATCTTGGATACCTTATAAATGATACCATAGTGACCACTTGGTTATTTGGCTTACTTCATAAAACTGTATATGACTAGAGCTCAATACAGGGTTCTAAAGATAACCTAGAAAACATGTCACCACTTGTATAATGTGAGAATACTTTCTTGATCTTATTTCTGAATACTGTAATGATAGTCTGTATAAACTGACATAATCATGTCTTTATTACACTGCATGTAGTATCCACTATAGTTTATTTCTGTGTTCATATATATATATATATATATGGAGATGTAAAAGACAGTGGCGCCTGTCTGATATTACAAACAGAAAAGTGCAAAGCAGTGCCACCTGTTGTCACTTGCAGGACTGAGGATGTCCAGTAGTGCACAAAGTATGGCATTATAGTCTAAAAATTTCCTGGTTTCATATATCTAGATGTAATTCGATATGACCAAGGTTGACTGTTGAAAATGTAGGGTTCATTTTTGATAACTATCCTCTGTTTATATCAGAGATGCACATATATTTATGCATTGTATGTCCTTGAATTGCTATCTAACATGGGATAATAAAAATCAGCATACATGTTTAATTTGGGATAGCATACACCACAAAGACATGTCATCTGTTTACCCAGTTGTTAGTTGCACATACTTTGTATAAATGGTGTACTTATCAGAATGCTTAATACTGGAAGGTTTCCATGAATGGGCAATTCATCCAGTTTTTCACCGACACAACTTCACAAAGTGTAACAGACATGTCCTGTTCCATCAAATTCTATTCTTTAAAATCTCAAAAGAAAAACACAAAATATCTTGGAACATTATTGAAATTTGTGATAAAATGTTTTAAGTTTGTAAAATGTTATAAAATGTTTTGAAATAAAATGGATATGACACAGAATAATGGAATTCTTATTTTTAATTTCAATTTTGTCTGTCATTCTGTCTGCCAACCTAGATCTCCTCTGAAACTAATGGTTGATGTTCTTATCTATTAGTAAGTAAAATTTAAGGAGATAAATTCCATTTTCCATTAGCCCCAGATTTTTCCCACTTTTTTGTTTAAAAAAAATCTTGTCTATATCGCTGAAAATGTTCCTAAAACTATAATAGAATTTGCAACTATTACGATATCAAAAATTGTAATGTGTCCCATGTTAATTTTACCAATATTCTCTTGGACACTTGCCAATCAACTCATTCCTGACCTTTCACAATTAGCATGATTAGATAAACAAGATTTTGGGGAGATTGAACTCCTGACAGTCCAAATCATTGGTCAGTCCCCTTGAATAAACAATGAAAGGTTCATCTGGCAAATATGGTCACATTGCAATGATTTTTCCTTTGAATAAACAAGTCCAAAGACACCAACCAAAATAAAGACACAAATATTGTAATGCCAAAGAAATCTGATATTGACAAAGGAAATATATTTATAGAATATTTTATTCAGAAAACATGTTCATTTTGTATCTGGTATTATAATCCATATCCCCCTTATCTACCCATGTAGAGCAACTTGTATTCATAGAGGCAGTGTTAAAGATTGCTTCTCTCAATTTCCTCCTTTGATATTAGTGAAGTGAAATGTTTGAAATACAAACAATTTCCACATTCTTATCCATAAATGATAATAAGTTTAACTGTTACTTTTTACGGAGGATTTACACTAAAGACTGCCACGTGCAGCACTGGTTATACCAACTACTACTGCGTGCATTGTTAGCCTGTCTCAAAATCTATATGGTGAGAACAATTCAATTTTACATGTTTATTCTATCAAAATCACAATGTGAAAAGGAAACCACTCATGGATATGATTATGAATGGTTGGTAAGCAATAGACAAATGTCTTTTTTTTACCAAAATATAATTGAGCATCTAAATTTATATGACATAAATAAATAAATATACAAGACCTTGAAAATTGTTTGACAGAGAAGAAAGAATGTATTCACTATACCAATAGATTTATGAAGTAAAACACATTTAAAAAGCATTTGCTCTGTTGTACCAGCAAGTAGTCTCCAAAGACATGATGGTTCATGCCACAAGCCCCATCATCAATTCTATATCATCAAGTATATCAAGTAAATACATGACCTGTTGAATAATTCAGTCTTAAACATTAAATAGGGGCTCACAACCATTTCCCTAATTTTTAACTGTAATACATAAATTTGAAGGATATAATCTACTACATGGATATCTATTGGTAGAATAATATTATAAGCCTTAAGTTTGTTAATAGTTCCCGTACTGTAAAAGATAATTTCAAGTGTTTCTTAAAAAGTACAATTTGAATAAGTTTAACTGTTCAGGCAGATGTCAAAAAAAAATTCAAAGAGGAATATTTCTGTTAAAAGATTTAGTTCTTTGGTTCTATCACTTTGCATTTAATAGTGGCTAAATCTTCCACGACCACGACCTCCTCTTTGCCCGAAGCCTCCACCTGGACCTCCGCCATGACCTCCACCATAACCACCACTGTGACCTCCACGACGCTGGTAGTTGCCTTGTCCTTGCCCTCCCATAAAGGACCCCCCTGAATGTCCTTGTTGGGGCTGCAATATCACAAACAAAACAACATTTTTTTTACTGAAATACAAAAATGAAAATTCTTGTCTATTATTGCAGGGTACCGTAAATAACCGTGTATAAGACGAGGTTTTTTTTACAAAAAAACTTAGTTAATGTTTAGGGGATCGTCTTATACACGAGAGCAACCTGTGGACGAGGATTTATGCCAAAAAATTAAGGCACTACAAGTTTTAATTACAAACATTCATATTTTCGAAGTAACAAATATTGTACATAGTGGATCGATTTTATTTGCGTTTTAAATGATAAATATCTACTATAGGTATTTACTTAATATTATCATAATTATGCTTCTCAGGTCGAGAATAACAAAGCGTTTTCATTATTTATCATTTAAAACGCAATTAAAATCAACAATGATGAAACGCAAAACTGTGAACGCTGATAATTGGAATCAGTGAGAACAAAGTCAAAACAAAGCGATGATATTTGGTAAATATCTATATATATCATTTAAAACGCAATTAAAATCGATCCAGTACATCCGATATATGTTATTTCATTGTTTCAAAATAAAACATAAATTTGATGTGCGGAACACGGTAAATTTGATGTGCGGCAACACGAAGAGAAGCCAGGGATCCATTATTGCGCAATATATTAATATTTCAATGCGAGTTGATACACTCCATTTGTTTTCAAGCCAAAAATAAGAGTTTGTCCCCGTCACTCCCGCTTTTTAAAATGACGATTCGTATTGCGTAATGCATGTTAAATGGATGGATTATAAATGATAAATAAAGGTATTATCACGCTGATTTACAGCCGATCGAGTGCTATAAACGATATTAATTAAAAGGGATATAATGAATATCATTGGCTTTATAATACACAAAGAATTATTCTACCACGTGTTAGTTTTGACGCTAAGATCAAGGACGTCACGTACATCGTATTACGTTCTACATCGTGGAGAAATTCTCGACCTGCGAAGCATAATTTGTGATAATATTGGGTAAATACCTTTATATATCATTTAAAACGCAATCAAAATCGATCCACGTGTGAAGGCATTTCTGTCAATTTCTCAAGATCGCCATTTTGAAAGGCAGGAGAGGCTCTTGTTTTTGGCGCGAAAACAATCGTTTGCATTGAAATATTAATATATTGCATTGAAATATTAATATATTGCGCAATAATGGATAGTTTTGTTCTGTTCTCGACCTGCAAAGCGAATTTGTGATAATATTGGGTAAATACCTTTATTTATCATTTAAAACGCAATTCTCTGGCAAATCTGCAAAGTCAATGATCACATGACTTGTGAGTCACGTGGCCAATCGATCCGCTACGTCACGAACATCATATTTATGTTTTCGCTCGCGTTTGTTTTGCCTTTAGGGCTAGATGTTCGAGGTTTTGACTGATTAAGCTGTAAGTCTATGGAGCATACCCCGATTATCGGTCCATGGCGGTCATGTTTTGACTCAATAATTCTGCTTACACCGTCAGATGTTGCTTTTGTTTGAGAACTGATTTGTGAGTGCGTGATAGAGTAAGAAGATTTTCATTGGATTTTGCATAGACACTAATAACATGTCCACATATATTTGGACTGCATAGTCTAAATTTTGCATTGGGATTTTGCAAACTTACGCGAGCTTGATTTTTTTAAATCAACACTTGTTACTTTTACTTCTATGTCTATTAAAATTATGATTTAATTATATCGCACAATACCAATTATCAGCGCTCACAGTTTTGCATTTCATCATTGTTTCAACTGCTTTGAGTCGTTGTCTTCTCTTTTTGACAGAAATGCTTTCACACGTGGATCGATTTTAATTGCGTTTTAAATGGATTGATGGTTTTACTCTGTTCTCGAACAATTTGTGATAATATTGGGTAAATACCTTTATTTATCATTTAAAACGCATTTAAAATCGATCCACTACGTCCGATATTCGTTATTACGAAAATATGAACATTGTATTTACGTTTAACCGTATATACTCGGGTATAAGACCTTTAAGATCTTGTATCATAAGTATATTTAAATTTCACTTTTAAAATGGCAGCCAAGTTTCAGCTGAAGCTTGAATGGTAGCAGAGCCGATATCTTGAGAAAAATCAATTAGTCTTATATTCGGAAATAGTTTTTTTTCAAGCAAAATAACCTCAATTTTGGGGGTTCGTCCTATACACAAGTAAATACGGTATATATCGATGATGGAATTAATTGGTAAGATGGTGGATGCAGGGTTTTTGTTATTTATTGGTAGCAATATCTTAATAAATTCATGCTTAAACTTCAAGAAAGTGTGCATCACAGAGTGCATGCATGTAGAAAATTAGAATAGCAGAATTTCCACCTCACTGCATAAGCTATGCTGACATTTGGGTCAATTTTGGTACTATTAACTTAAAGGATTACAATATATCTCACATCATTTGAGAATCAAATATTGCAAGCTAATCTGATTGATTGTATTCGAGACTAAGCAGTATGTTCATAATTTATTAACTTCTCAAAAAGGAGGCATCAGGACTATCTATGTTTGAATTAAAATGTGGTAGGCCAAAAAAAAATACTGATAACACTTCAAAACGAGACTGATTAGAAATCAGGAGACCACTCAGCTATCACAGAATTATACACATATCCTTCATTATCAAACTAAAATCCTAGCATGGTAGCTCCCATGCTGGCATAGTTTATTTAATAATTACTTCTTTTTTACTAAAAAAAGAATTTTATGAAATTAAAAGTGTCATATTTAAAATCTGTGGACAATTTTGTGTGGAATTGACCCAAAATTTGTCATGTTCTGACCATTACGAGTAAATTTGTAACCTCAAGGTCACAGCACCAAGGTCAAAGGTCATAGAGGTAAAAAAAACTGATAGTACACATCTACTGTGGATGATAGTCATGCATGCCAAATATGAAGTGCCTGAGGTTTACGGTTGCTGAGATATAGCCTGCACAAAAATACAAAGGTCAAGGTCATTGCATCAAGGTCAATGATAAAAACAAAGAAAAAACTATATAGTGCATTTGTGGTTACTAAAATATTGATGTAAAATAGATATGAAGTGCCTGTATTGCATTTTTTATGAGGCTGACATATTGTATACACAACAATTTTACGTTCAAGGTCACTGAGCCAAGGTCAAATGACAAAATGAATATGACAAGGCACAGCTATACTCCAGGACGGTCATTCATGCCAAATATGAGCTTCCTGCTATTTACGGTTGCTGAGATATGCTCTGCACAAAATTTGTAACCTCAAGGTCACAGCACCAAGGTCAAAGGTCATAGGGGTCAAAATATCTGACAGTGCACATCTACTGTGAATGGTAGTCATGCATGCCAAATATGAAGCGCCTGCTATTTACGGGTGCTGAGATATAGCCTGCACAAAAATTCAAAGGTCAAGGTCATTGCATCAAGGTCAACGATAAAAACAAAGAAAAAACAGAACAGTGCATATGTTGTCACTAAAATATTACTGTACAATAGATATGAAGTGCCTGTATTGCATTTTTGATGAGGCTGACATATTGTATACACAACTCTTTTACGTTCAAGGTCACTGAGCCAAGGTCAAAGGTCAAATGACAAAATGAATATGACGAGGCACAGCTATACTCCAGGACGGTCATTCATGCCAAATATGAGCTTCCTGCTATTTACGGTTGCTGAGATATGCTCTGCACAAAATTTGAAACCTCAAGGTCACAGCACCAAGGTCAAAGGTCATAGGGGTCAAAACACCTGACAGTGCACATCTACTGTGGATGGTAGTCATGCATGCCAAATATGAAGCTCCTGCTGTTTACGGTTGCTGAGATACGGCCTGCACAAAGTGTCACGCACGCCGCCCGCCCGCCCGCCGCCCGCCCAGGCAACGACAATACCACATCAGCCCTATGGCTGAGTGGTAAAAACCTTTGGTCATAAAAGCATAAAAAGACTTAATAACATCAGAGAACCCTCAGCCCTGGTAACTTATTGCACAACATTCGCTCTAAACAATATTTGTGAACAAAAGGTCACTGCACCAAGGCAAATTGATGGAGGGTAAAAAAACCTATAAAATCTACTTACTTTAATAGCTTAGGTGTGTCAATTATCATGAAACTGTCATCATTTACTCTAGAATTATTGAGATGGGCCAAAGGCCTTGAAAAGCAGGTTAATCAAAGTCATCTGGGGTCTTCACAAGATGCTTATGTGTGTCAAATCTCATAAAGCTGCCATCATTTGTTCTCGAAATGATGGGGATTTTATGGTACAATTGTCCCTGTGACCTTGAAAAGTAGGTGAAGGTCATGTTCCATCAAAGGAATTCTGAGGTCTTCACCAGATGCATATGTGTGTCAAGTTTCATGAAGCTGCCATCATTTGTTCTCGAGTTATCACGATGACAAGGATTTCACATAATTATCTCTGTGACCTTGAAAAGTAGGTGAAGGTCATGTTTCACATAAAAATACTGAGGTCTGCACCAGATGGTTATGTGTGTCAAATCTCATAAAACTGCCATCATTCGTTCTTGAGTTATTGCGATTCTTGGGATTTCACATAATTGTCCCTGTGACCTTGAAAAATAGGTCAAGGTTGCCGTCCTTTGAACTCGTCCGAGGTTTTCACTAGATGCTTATGTGTGTCAAGTTTCATGAAGCTGCCATTATTTGTTCTCGAGTTATCGTGATGACAAGGATGTTCGCTACATACACACACACACACACATACATTACATACATACATGCATACCCACGCCGGGAGTACTGCAATACCCTCAGCCTGATTACATCAGGGGCTGAGGGTAATAAGTAATATTTAGTTCTTACAGTTGCTGTGATAACGAATTCTCGCTATCTGCTCTCCCGGTTTATTGAACACCAGATGTCAGCTCGGTTGATTCGCAATGCATTGTGGGCCGATTTGTTGCACGCTATACTTCCGGGGCACATGTTTGGCCCACGGACCTCACGTAGTGAATGTCTGCACTCGGGACACATGCAGCACATATTTTTGAAATTGCAGTTCAGTTTATTTACATTGGAACATGATTAATCAATTAGTGAACATAAGATGACCGTTGAAGACCTGTACACACTTATCTAGCAGATTGAAATGACGGAGGAATAACGTGCGTTTGTTTTGACTGGTGTATAATTGGACCGGAAGTACCCAGTGCAACAATCGAGGTGAAATTCGATTGTAGCGCTCTGAAAATGCAGCGGATACGGGAGAGCAGATAGGGAGAATTCTGGGGCCATTAGGAGTCTGTTCTCCTACCATATACAGCACCCTGGGGCTGTCACACACAAGCCATAGAACTATCATAGACCTACCATTGGTGGCATCATTCTGTTGGAGAAGTTAGCATTGAGCACAGCTTCAGTCAGGCCCCTGGATAGTCTCAGTGCTACCTCGGTGTCATAGACCCCCTGCAGGCTCTGGAAGTCCTGGAATATTAACACATTCAACTTCTTCAACTTCTGACTTATGACTTTCAAATATTTACTCAAACTCATTATCTCAAATTCATTTTTTTTCATTTAGGACACACCACTCTCTTTATATATAGTCACCAATCAAGAGGATCACATTTAATTATCAAAAGTGTGAGATACTCATCGGACTCACATTGGAACAAGGAATGAAGTATCAACAACTCAATGTAAATATTTGTAGATGTTTCCCAATGCACCAAACCTATGAAAACTGGACAATAACATGACAACGGGAAGAGGTAATCGTTTTGGTTAAGTGTGTACCTACCAATCTCTGCAAAGTAATCTCCATTAATTCAGTGAGACTTGCATTATCTGGTCCAATGCTACAAATATAAATAAAATAAATCAAGCACCACACATTATATCATTTTTAATGTGTCTATGAGTGATATTATTTTGACCTTTGATATAAACAATTAATTCCAAGTTATGGCAAAAAAGATCTTACATCACTTGAGGAGGACCAGACTGTCTGTATCTTTTACCTGAAATGAGGCATATTGTGTTACACAGACAAGTTTCATATTTATTCAGAGCTCTTTGTATTAATAATTGCAATAAGAGAAATTACAACAAAATTGTAACCAGTTCAAACCTATAATGTATATCCTCATACATATGTATTTTATCATATTTCAACTGTTTGCTTTAACTATATCAAATTTATCTTTATTTCTAAAAAAACCCACACTGGATATATATTAAGTAATTCACTAAAATTATTAAAGGGGTGGATGATTTGCTGAGAATGTTATAAATTTATGAATTGTTCTCACTCTCTCCGCCTCCAGAGTCATGCGCATGTCTCTTGGTTCCGACCTGGTTCCGGAAGAAGGGATCAAGCTCGTTCTTCACCTTCATGTCCTTCCTGCCAAACTTCTCCTCTATCTCCTTGGACCACTCCTTGCAGGCCAGACTCTCCTCCGACCGCTTAGTCATCGTGGCCAGTTGCTCCGTGTACTCTTTCATCTGCTGCTCTTTCTAATGACAAAAAAACAACAAAACACATTGGATCATTTGAGTGCAATTGCAACTTCAACCACATTGGAGTTTTGACAACTGTAATTTTAGGATTGGCTTAGCTAGAATGCAGAAGGACAGCTATGTTCATATCTTATATGATGCTTATCTTTTTATAAGTTTCTGGTACTTTGATAAAATTACATCTCTGCTAAAGATACCTTTTATCTTCAGAGAATGACAATAAGCACTGACCCGATGATTGTGAATATTTCATATGTTTTTACTGTTTTGCATTATGGGCCAGTAAATTTGACACAAAGCGGACAGATCTTGAGTGAGTGAGAGTGAGAAGGCCTGATATTAATCCCTATTGAGCAGGCCTCCACTATTATCATTCACCTATAGACTGTTGAGACTTTCGTGGGCCACTTACAATGTACTTGATCCGGTGTTTGACCCCTGTGAGATGCTCAATGATCTTGCTTCGGTCACAGACAGCATCACATAGGTAGCATATGTAGTACTCTTCCTGGTCCTCCTTCTGTATCTCCATCACATACTCTAAACCTGCAACAATCAACTTCCTATATGATCTGCTTGTCGTCATATCTTCATCCACAGTTCCAATCATATTTTTGAGGTGTGTGTCCAAATTCCAAATAAGCAAAATATGGAAGTCAGTGTGGATATAATTCATTTTACAAGCTTTTCACATTGGTTAAAAAAAGTCTTCAAACCTGCAACAATTACTTTCCCATTGGAATTATGTTAGCTTATATATGGGTTATATAACAAGTTGATAAAATTGAAAGTTACAAGATTGAATGGATCATTAGTTCTAATGATGCTCAGAAAAAAGGGAAACAGTGATTAATGGAGAATTACTGCTCAGAACTTACCTATCAGTGCATCTTTGCAGGCATCAAGAACAGGTCTTATCCTCAGTTTCCTGAGATTTGTGTTCACCTTTCCTGAAATTGTATTAAGTTATAGGCATTAGAGTCAAATCTTCAGAGTTTTTTTTCAAAACTTTTCTCTGGCTGAAAACAGTTTTTTAGATGAAGAATATATGTGATAAATAACATTCTCTAAAAGGAAAGATTGATAGACGTAAAAAATAGGTCTGCTACAAAGTATCAAAGGTAATCTATCTAATGATAAAGTTCAAGATGTAATAAGAACAAAATGATATTTTGTAAAAAAAATATCATATACAGCATAAATAAGTGCTTGTGATTTTGGCATGTTTACCAGCAAAAAATGCTGTCTATTTTTAAAGATATATATATAAAACTCTGAACAATACTAGAGTTATGATGCATTGTAAAATAAGTCACAATCATGTTAATTTTGCAGGAGGATGCCTGTCAAGGTGAGTAAGCTTGACAAGATTTCCTGTCTCACATATTTGACTTACCTATATATATAGGTGGCATATAATTCGCCTTTTTAAAGTATCTTGCCTGATATTTATATGCCACTGATATTTATATGTATAGCAATCTTTGTCAAATTATGTCTGAAACCAGAGGTGACATGTGTTTACCACTATCAAGTTTATACCACACCCTTAAAATATTTTGTTTTTTTGGTTTTTTTTTCAAACAAATTTTCTCCTATTTCCTTTCCTATGGAAATCTCAGCCAAACTGGCCTTATTACGATCACCAATGAAAATAGGATGATTTTTTTCGCCATAAAAGCATAATTTATATGAATACTTTCAAATGTGGTATAACTAAACTTGTCTGTGTCTTAATCTGGCAAGGCTTTTTTTATAAATCCAGTCACCTCTGAAGGTGTTTCTCCATACTTGACATACTATATGAACGGAGCACTGTTAAGCTCTTTAACAGGTCCATGATATATGTTGCTCCATCTGATGGTAGGAGCACTGTTAAGGCTAACAGGTCCGTGAGATGGGTGCTGATAGGAGGAGGCCCACTGTCAAGGCTACATTCTTGACAGGTCCTTCCTTTTCTGCGCTGAGTTTTCTCTCACTTACCATGTCTATTAAAGTAAGCTTGATTCTACAAAATAAACAATGCACAAAATTTTCATGGCAACTGCCAATATCTGCATTTTGATTCAAACTCAATTTATATAATATCCAATTGACATGCCTGTTTGTATGATTTAAATATTAAGTTTTTTTGTTTTAGTTTTTTTTTCTACAATCAAAAGTCTGTTATGAATTAGGTTGGAACAGCACTTTGAAAAATCTCCTTCTTCTAATAATTAAATAATTTTTTTATATTTGACTTACCTTCTTGTGTTTACTTCCATTATAGTGGGTCTCAAGTCTTTTCTGGGACAGACAGTTGACTCCACAAACCTATTTATGACATAAATTTTTCTTCTTCAGTTAAGGAAAAAACACAAGCAAGGCAGAAAAAAATCTGGGACAGCTTTCTCAGAGCAGTTAACATATTTATTCGAAAATATGACGATCCTGTGATTAGATGACCCCCATATTTTGATATTATTTTGCTTGAAAAGGCCAAGTTCCGATTATAGGATGAGTCACTGCTCTGCTACCATTCAAGTTTGCCGGCCATTTTAAAAGTAAAATGTAAATATGAAGACTCAGGGATCCATCATTGCGCAATATATTAATATTTCAATGCAAGTTAATACACTGTGGTGGCGCTCCATTCGTCTTCGCGCCAAAAATAAGAGCTTCTTCCCGTCACTTCCACTTTTCAAAATGACGACCTTGTGTTGGGTAAGCATATATTTAAGCATTATTAAATTCACCTTTTCTCTGAATTGTGCATAATTTACACGTATTAAATATAGGCGGACCACTAGAATATTTCTAGGTGTATTATAAGACAAAGCTTTTAATAATATCGCCGTTTGGTGTTTATAGCACACAATCGCCCGCCTGGAGGTGCCGTAAATCACCGTCCACAGGTTGCCCTTGTGTATAAGCTGACTCCTCCTCCCCCTCCCCCCCCCCAAACATTGACTAAAGTTTTGGGTCCTAATTCCTTGTCCTATATTCGAGTAAATACGGTAAGTATTCTACAAACCTTGCAGAAAAATTCGTTTCTATCCCTTTTCCTTGTTGGAGTCACTTTGCCTTCATCTTGGTTTGCTGTTTCTTCTCCATCTCCTCCAGCATCTGGATTAAATTTACACAAATAATGGTCAATGTTAAATTTTAAGATATCATAAGCAAAAATTAATTTTGCATCAGCTCTATCAATTTTCATGGTATATCATAATTAGGAAAAGCAGACACAGAAAAAAACATAAAAAATTGGACTCTTTAAAAATCTTATGATTATGCTGATAAGTAAAGGGTGGAATATCAAAAGATCATGTTTAAACACAAAGAATTATAGAAATATTTTCCAAAAAATATATAAAAATTGAAATTAATTTATATCAATTTGACAAAACAGATGTAGTCTCACCTTAAGTCAAGTGAAGGTTACTGACAAAAATTATTTCGTCCAAATCCAAACTTATTAATAAAGGAACTCACTAACTCAAGGATGTAAAAGTTTCTTATACTTCAATCTCTTTACTTAAAAGCTATCCTCAATCTTATTCCAATATTAAGATAATTATAGGCGATTCTTTTTTGAGTGATTAAGGGACCTTAGATTGTGTATTGAAGCAATTATTTTGTGTGATTCTGAATGAATTACCTTTGATAAACCAAAATAGAAATTTGGTTATTCAAGATTTCATTCACCAAACCAGGATTAAGGGACATCTAGGCACACTCCAAAAGGTAAATACGGATATACAATATTATATAAAAAAAATCTAATCTTTTCAAGGCTCGTCTCTTATCCTCTCTGTTTCCATTAACTTTATTAATTTATAGTGAGGCATATCAACTAACCGTCTCCAGCATCTTCTCCAGTTAGTCCCAGCAAGTCTTCCTCGTCCTCTGCCGTCACTGCGGCGTCTTCTGAAGCTTGCTCTGCTGTCTCGATGTCTGCCTCCTGCTGCCCTTCTGAGGGAAACTCTCCCGACTCGTCCTTAATCACATCCTCATTGCCCTGGTTATTATCTATAACCAGGAAATTTGTTTACTTCATTAACAATGTTCACCAAAATGACCTTGCCTAGGTTTTTAATAAACTTGCTTTTTACTTTTGAATATTATTAAATCTTTTTCAGATTAACCCCCATCAACCGAGAAGGAAGCCAAAGTCACAAACAGGAAAAGGAAGAAAAGAACAAAGCATCCCACTTGTTCTAACTGAATGACACTGTGATGCCTTTTGAAAACAATTCTGCAGGGTTGCAACTTATTTTAATATCACAATTTTAAACTTAAAAGTCATATGACAAGAATTTTTTTAAGTGGTAAATCTTTAGATTTCATACCTCTGAGAAACATCTGACATTTTTTTCTGCAGTCTGATGTTTAGTTTAGCTATAATCTAAGATCTTTGAACCCCCAGGGTAATTAACCTACTCCCTTGACCTAGAACTGGGTCAGCAGGCTGCCTACGTCATTGCGCCCCGCATGCATCTCCTGCACACATATTCCTCCTATGTCTGTATATGTATAACAGCTGATGTCCTTTCTTCTACACAAATAACATCCATTGAAAATATGATTAATGGCAAAACTTATGGCTGTAAAATAGAGACTTGCATTTACATCAGCTTCCCATCCCACAGTTCCTACTTTAATTGAAGAAAATAAACAAACATGACTTAACTGGGTATAGTGTCTGAAATATGGCCTGCTCTACTCTTATCAGTTTCAAGACACTTATATATAATAAGCTAGCCCTAAACATTATGGCATGAAGTTTAAGGGTTTTCAAACTGTAAATGGAACATTGAGATGACACTTTTAAAATATCTGTGAATTATTTTTAGTTGATATTTCCATATTTTTTTACATTGAAAATTTATTTATTTATTTGTTAACCAATGACCAGAAACAATATCAATTGGTTGAATATTATTAATATTCAGTAATGTTGAGCTAAACTTTGTTTGACATAATTGAAAAAAAATGTTTGAAAGCATTTGACACATATTTCTAGATCTGTTTCATTGCTGGAAATTATTTTGACTTCTAAATTTTGAGGTCTGATTATATATTATTTATGCACTGCAGTTGTATTTCAATGGCCATTTGAAATGTTTAGTTTGGTATTTTCTTAATGTCTGTCATTTCGTGTCAGTGGGTACCCAACTAAATCATATATCAGTATTTATATACAAACAGACAAAGGAATTTTGAATAAAAATAGAAATTCTGTAAAAATGATACTAAACTTTGAGATTTCAACATTTCTTTCTCAACAAGGAAATGACTTTGACCATAACATTATGATAAAGAATAGTTCAGTCAGTCCCTTGTATAATCTGAATAATCTCAAGAGGCAGATGTAAGTTTGCCAAACTCAACTGGGAGGCTGGCTGTATTCCTGTCCTCCCCATCACTACAGACAGAATCCAAGTGACTATGATGTGAAACATGATCTGACCTACTATCCACATGTGCTAATTAGGCCACCAGTGGTTCAAAGATGTTATCAACACTCATGTTATTACTTATAAATTACAATCTCTCAAGACTTTCACTGGCTTGGAGTGGTTTGTTTTGAACATGAAGGGCGAACATGCGTCACTTCCGGCAAAATCTCATCAGCCCTGATTTGACCCACATAAAAAGGGGCGTGTCCAGCAAATCACTTTGATCCACTATAATTCTGTACTCCATTTATAAAAATGTGTAAAACATGTTGAAATGCAATGTCCATGTATTGTAATATATTATGGCACAATATAAACATTTTCACAATTTTCTTGTCATGTGACTTTTAAGCCATTTGGATCATGAAAGTTTGACCCCATGACTTTTTTGAGTATATTCAAATAGTAGGGTTTATTATATTATTTTTATCTATATGCAGGTGGACAAGCCCTGGCTAAAAGGTTTTGTAAATGTGTGCAACCACCTTAATTAAAGTAAGCTAGTCCATTAAGGGTTAACTCTTTTGTCCATATTCTCTCCGGATCTGCTCTCATATCTGCTGCAATTTCATATCTGCTGCAATTTGAATTGGAAGCAGTGGATGAGATTGGATTTAAAATTTTGCTTGCTCTCAGCTTGTTTTAGTTAATTAGATGATGAAAAATAGCAGAAAAATACCTCAAAAGTAGTTGGCCCTGGGCAAAGGTTGCTGACAGGGCAAGCTCAAATTCTTAACACTGATCAGAAATAGGTATTTAAAGCAAACATTTTCCCAGCATACTCCTGTTTCATGTCCTGTTTCATCTCTTGACTGGGTTCAATCTCAATTCAAGTAGGATTGAGACTTTTTCCTCACATAATATAAATGTTGACACTCTAAGCTTTGTGACCAAACGTTAATACCCATCCTATTCCCCCTCCATAAAATCTATGCTATTTGAAAGTAGATGAGTCTTCTGCTAAAATCTAAATCATCCATTGAACACTTTAACAAAATTTGCGAAGCTAACTTAATTATGGTTTGCTAACAGATTGGGACACTTTTCAAAATGATCTGGCTTACAGAGGCCTATTTGTCCATTAATGTTTGTCTACTGGTACATATGTGACTATGCAGTGCTAGGCATTTCAGTTCAGTGATGATTCTGGTAAAGTGAGTCAATGGGGGAATCCCCCCACCAGGTAGAAAACAATGGGGGATTTTGAGAATCCAATGGGGGCAGTGGCGAGCGCGGAGCAAGGAATTGGTCAGAAAATACGCTTTTTGTCTGCAGCAGACGCCTAGCGCTTGAGGAGAGAATCGCGTGATAGAAATTTGCAGGCGGACGCATTTTTGTTGACGCATTTGTCTATCTCGCATTGAACAGTCGAAAAACAAAATGGCGGACACGGAGGTAAGCGATCTATCATTACGCTGAATTCTGATGGTTTCTGCTCAAATTAAAGCCGAATTCCTTGTCTTTTTCACACTGGCAGTTGCTGATGCGCATTATCAGTGTTCGCCAAAACTTTTTAGACATTTCAACGCATACTTTTTCTTTTTAATTTCGCAGCTTTTTCGCGCTTGTGCCAGATAATAATAATAATAATAATAATAATAATAATAATAATAATAATAATAATAATAATAATAATAATAATAATAATAATAATAATAATAATTTGTATAGCGCTATATCAGACTAGGTCTGCTCATGGCGTGATATTCAGCTTATAAAACCTACATACCAACCTACATACCAACCTATATATCTACCTACATATCTACCTACATACTAAACTACATACATACCTACCTACATATCTACCTACATACTAAACTACATACCTACCTACATACCTACCTACATATCTACCTAAATATCTACATACAGTGACCGGCAACTGTCCGAAACCGGCAGATTAAACTCGGACATTTTTAACTCGGTCAAACATCTAGCATACCTTGCTGTACTAATTGCAATTGAGCTGAATGTTGTGTCTCACATGTCAACTTTTAATTCCTGTTCCTTTCAAAACGTTAGAAGTGTTTATTTGTTTTCACGGGACGAGTGATGTTGTCACTGTCAAATGACGTCAGAAGTGGTGACGTAGCCAACTTCTCCGTATAAGTCAATGGAAACTCGGACAATCTGCAGGTTTCCTGAATGCGTGAAAATCATGCTATTTCTGTTAATATTGAACGGGTAGCATTAAAATTCCATAGACCGTTAAAGTTGAAGATCTTCTTTCCATGTGAGCAGTTTTTACACAGTTTTTAAAGGTTTTGTGAAAATCGGGAGTGAAAAACATGAAAATGTCTGGATTTGACTGCCGGTCACTGTACATACCTACCTACATATATATTTCTGATCATTTCTCAATCGAAAATTTATCAAATATTCATTTAAAGAAAGCTAGGAATACCCAAAGTTGTAAAATTGTCGTCTGCTCTTCTCAGGCTTTTTAACTGGTACGTGAATTTGAACTAGAAATAATGATAGGGGACCAGATTACGAACCACATTTGATTTATGTGTAAAGTCGTGCACGTTTTTTTAATTGTTAAATGAGTATGAATCCCGAAAACGTGCTTGGCTTTTGAACAGGAGTGAACATGGCGGAAATAATCAGGTGGAGACAAACGTCATGACCCGGATATAGCTCAAACTTTACAAAATGGCGGCAACCGAAAATCTCCGAAATATGAACCAATAAAACGTATTTGTGACGACTACAATGAGAAACTGCGCAGGTAAAAGAATGGCGGAAATTTGGCCGCCGTTTTCAGTCATTATCGGCGGACAATGTGAAATAACGGCCGGCTTTGTCCGACGGGCCGACCACTTTTGGCAAACACTGCATTATGGACGCGTTGGTCGACATTTGATTGCGGGAACAGGCTAAAACGATGGGGGAATAAATAAGAAACTTTTTGAATATTATTCCAATAATGTAATTAATCCAAAAATCTAAATTATGTTTTCATTATAGAGTACAATTGACTGGTATAAACTACTGTATTTACTTGTGTATTAGACGACTCGTGTATGATGTTATTTTGCTTCGAAAAGGCCAATTTTCGAATATACAGTGACCGGCAGCCAAATCCGGACCCTTTCATGTTTTTCACTCCTGATTCTCACAAAATATTTCAAAACTGAGTAAAAATTACTCACATCGATAGTAGATCGTTAACTACATATGCGTGAATAATAAAATTGATACATGTTCAATATGTACAGAGTTATCGGGAAATTCACGCATTCAGCAAACCTGCAGATTGTCCGAGTTTCCATTGAGTTATACAGTGAAGTTGGTTACGTCACCACTTCTGACGTCATTTGACAGTGACACAAACCTTCATGCCGTGAAAACAAATAAACACTTCTAGCGTTTTGAAAGGTACAGGAATGGCAAGTTAACGTGTGAGACCTTACATTCAGCTCAATTGCAATTAGTACAGGCAAGGTTTGCTTGATGTTTGACTGTGTTAAAAATGTTCGAGTTTCATCTGCCGGTTTCGGACAGTTGCCGGCCACTGTAAAATGAATCAGTTTTTTCTCGAGAAATCGGCACTGCCACCATTCAAGTTTGGCGGCCATTTTGAAAGTGACAAGATCTTATACACGTTGATTTACGGTAAAACGTAAATACGATGTCCGTGACATCCTTGACCTTAGCATCAAAATATGGTTAGGCCTGCCAATCAACAGAATATAGATTAGTTAGCCTGTTAGGGGTTAATGACAGTTTTTAGATCATACCCCAGAAAAAAAATCTGCTTTTCAAATTTTCCCGACTTCTCATGAAACAGTCTTTGTCTGAATCATTATGCCATTTATGGGACACTTGGTAAAACTAGATCTCAAAGTAGATCTCAAAGAGGGACCATCTTTGTTACAGATATAACAAGAAAGCCTTTAAAAAAAAAAAGAAAGAGATTGTTTACAGTTTCCTTTTTGAAAATATTTATATTTTCTCATCATTTTGAAGGTGTCATAAATCATAGACCTCATTGACTAGCATGTGCGTTGGGGTTTTGTGTCTGGACAGTATGAGTGAAGTTTATTACGCCCGGAGGTGCCGTAAATCACTGTCCACAGGTTGGCCTCGTGTATAAGACAATCCCCCAAACATAGATGAAAGGTTTGGGTGCTAATTTCTCGTCCTATTTTGGAATAAATACGGTATATGGACAGAAATGATTTATATATGTATGAAATCACGAGAACAAGAGGAAGTCATATGATTTTTGTTGATTTTACTATGTTTTTGGCCCAAAAATGACTGCCGTAATTGCAATCACAAGAACAATGGTCTGAGCCTGATGCATTCCCCGTGTTTGAATCTTGGCCACTTTCCACCTTGAAAGTGAATGTGTGCCCGTGTGCATAGGGAATCTGAAAAGCTAAGATAGTGTCAAAATTGTGTGATCAATGCATTGTCTATTCTCCCTTTACTCATATACATCTAAAGGGATGAAGCTTAAATCACAACTTTGGATGAGATCATTTTTATTCAATGTATAAAGTTGTCAATTTTACTTTTATGTCTTTGAGGTGTGAACATTTCTGATCTGTGCCATCTAATCCTTAAATTCAGTGTTTCATAGATGTCCAAAAGTCGCACACTTTGGTGGCTCAGGAAAATAGCCAAAGTCATAGGATATTTTAATAGCTCAGTCTTGCCTTTTAATGAGCCCACATGTTGCTATCAAAGCAGATGATATAATTTATCGTGATAAGACATGCCTGCTTCAGACACATCACAACAAACCCTGGGACTTTCTCAAGAAAATATACCATATTTACTCGAATATAAGACGGCTCGTGTATAAGACGACCTGCCCAAAACAGATGTTATTTTGCTTGAAAAGACCAATTTCCGAGTCGTTTTTTCTCGAGATATTGGTACTGCTACCATTGAACTCTTTGGAAGCCATTATATAGTGAAACGTAAATATGCTTATGCAACAAGATCTTAACGGTCTTATACACGACTATTTACGGTAAAACGTAAATATGATGTTCGTATTTTTGAAATGACGGATATCGGACGTAGCGGATCGATTTTAATTGCGTTTTAATTGATAAATAAAGGTATTTACCCAATATTATCACAGTGATTTACGGCCGATTGAGTGCTATAAATGATAATAATTAAAAGCCATATAATTGTTATCCTTGGCTTATAATACACAAAGAAATATTCTACCACGTGTAGACAGTAGTCAGCCGTTAAAATTATCCACAAGTCGGAGAAAAGTTTAAAGGTATTGAGCATCAATTCTACAATTTGGTGTATTGAAAGCTTAGCTATCTGTCCAATATCTGTTATTTCGAAAATATGAAAGTCCGTAATGAAAACTCTTTGTTTTGTCGCTAAGGTCAAGGACATGGAGAAATTTGTAGTGCCGTAATTTTTTGGCGTAAATCCCCGTCCACAGGTTGCTCTCGTGTATAAGATGACCCCCCAAACATTAACTATAGTTTGGGTACGAAAACCTTGTCTTATATTCGAGTAAGTACGGTAGTCCCCATAAGAAATTGAAGACATAAACATGGCTGAGATCAAACCTATTTTTATCATTTTTTGCAGACAGCTCATGCCCGTGTGCAAGCGCGTGCTTTTAATTATAAGCTATAAATTGAATTATCTTTTGCAAATGTAGAAAATTAAGAATAATGACTTTGTACTCGTGCTGGACCAGTTATCGCCGATGAAGTAGACCGTGACTGGCAGCGGCTAAAAGGGCCCTCTCCAGCTTAGTTGCTGTATTCGGCGGTTATTGGTAGCGACGGAGAACTGGTCCCTCACAAATACCTTTATATATCATTTAAAACATATTATTTCGAAATGCTTTGTTTTGACTTTGTTCTCACTGATTTCAATTATCAGCGTTCACAGTTTTGCATTTTGTCTTTGTTTCCACTGCTTTGAGTCGTGTCTTCCCTGTTGACAGAAATGCTTTCACACGTGGATCGATTTTAATTGCGTTTTAAATGATAAATAAAGGTATATACATAATATTATCACAAATAACGTTTTGCAGGTCGAGAACAGAACAAAACCATCCATTATTGCGCAATATATTAACAATCGTTTTCGCGCTAAAAACAAGAGCCTCTTCCCGTCACTTCCGCCTTTCAAAATTGCGACCACGTGTTGCGCTGAGTCGTGTCTTCCTTGTTGACAGAAATGCTTTCACACGCGGATCGATTTTAATTGCATTTCAAATGATAAATAATGAAAATGCTTTGTTTTGAGGCTAAAATCAATGATGTGGAGAAATTCTCGACGTAACTGCGATAATATTAAGTACATACCTTTATTTATCATTTAAAACGCAATTAAAATCGATCAGCTACGGATACGAAAGTTCAATTTGACATGTTGGCCGCTCCACTTTTGTCTCATGGGCACCCAGACGCTAAGATAAAGGAAGTCACATACATCGTATTACGTTTTGTGATAATATTGGGTAAATACCTTTATTTATCATTTAAAATGCAATCAAAATCGATCCGCTACGTCTGATATTTGTTATTTCGAAAATATGAACATCGTATTTACGTTTTACCGTAATTACTCGTGTATAAGACGGCTAATATCTTATATTTTAAGCATATTTATGTTTCACTTTTAAAATGACCGCCAAGCTTCAGCTTAAGCTTGAATGGTAGCAGAGCCGATATCTCTTGAAAAACCAACTCGTCTTATATTCGGAAATTGTTTTTTTTCAAGTAAAATAACCTCAATTTTGGGGGGTCGTCTTATACACGA
This sequence comes from Amphiduros pacificus, assembly GCA_949316495.1. NCBI lineage: Eukaryota > Metazoa > Annelida > Polychaeta > Phyllodocida > Hesionidae > Amphiduros > Amphiduros pacificus. The sequence continues at coordinate 19,582,235 of OX439004.1, read as the reverse complement.
GTCGTCTTATACATGAGTAAATACGGTATATGTTTTTTATATGTCAGTCCTGACAAATCAGGGAAATTATTTGGATTAGATGTACATGATAGGATAGTTAATGACATTACGTTATATAGTTCCCATAGCAAAGTCCTAGTCATAGGTGATTTAAATGCTCAAACAGGCCTGGAACCTGACCACATCACTGGAGACACCGATAATAATAATGCACACCTGACATTACCACAAAATTATCAAAACGATATTCCCAAGAAAAGATCTACCGTATTTACTCGTGTATAAGACGACTCGTGTATAAGACGAACCCCCAAAATTGAGGTTATTTTGCTTTAAAAAAACCAATTTCCGATTATAAGACGAGTTGGTTTTTCTTGACATATCGGCTATGCTACCATTCAAGCTTAAGCTGAAGCTTGGCGGTCATTTTAAAAGTGAAACTTAAATATGCTTACGATATAAGATCTTAGCAGTCTTATACACGAGTAAATACGGTAAAACGTATATACGATGTTTGTATTTTCGAAATAACGGATATCAGACGTAGCGGGTCGATTTTAATTGCGTTTTAAATGATAAATAAAGGTATTTACCCAATATTATCACAAATTCGCTTTGCAGGTCAAGAACAGAACAAAACCATCCAATCATTTAACATGCATTACGCAATGCGAGGTCGTAAGCGGGAGTGACGTAACGTTTTAAATGATAAATAAAGGTATTTACCCAATATTATTTCGAAACACTTTGTTTTGACTTTGTTCTCACTGATTCTAATTATCAGCGTTCACAGTTTTGCGTTTCGTCATTGTCTCCACTGCTTTGAGTCGTGTCTTCCATGTTGACAGAAGTGCTTGCACACGTGGATCGATTTTAATTGCGTTTTAAATGATAAATAAAGGTATTTACCCAATATTATCATGATGATTTACGGCCGATGGAGTGCTATAAACGATAATAATTAAAAGCGATATAATTAATATCTTTGGCTTAAAATACACAAAGAAATATTCTACCACGTGTTATAGTTTTGACGCTAAGATCAAGGACGTCACGTACATCGTGTTACGTTTTCGATGTGCGGAACACGGTAAATTTGATGTGCGGCAACACGAAGAGAAGCCAGGGATCCATCGTTGCGCAATATATTAAATTTTTCAATGCGAGTTCATACACTCCAATTGTTTTCGCGCCAAAAATAAGAGCTTGTCCCCGTCACTCCCGCTTTTTAAAATGACGACCTCATATTGCGTAATGCATTTAAATGGATGAATGGTTTTGTTCTGTTCTCGACCTGCAAGGCATATTTGTGTTAATGTTGGGTATATACTTTTATTTATCATTTAAAACGCAATTAAAATCGATCCACGTGTGAAGGCATTTGTCAAGAAGGGAAGACACGACTCAACGCAACACGTGGTCGCAATTTTGAAAGGCGGAAGTGACGGGAAGAGGCTCTTGTTTTTAGCACGAAAACGATTGTTAACTCACATTGAAATATTAATATATTGAGCAAACAAAGCGTGGCCAATCGATCCGCTACGTCACGGACATCGTAGTTACGTGTTAATACACAAAGAAATATTCAACCACGTGTAGACAGTCGTCCGCCTGTCCGATATTTGCTTTCACGCTAGTATTGCGTAATGCATGTTAAATTGATGGATGGTTTTGTTCTGTTCTCGACCTGCAAAGCGTATTTTGTGTTTATATTGGGTAAATACCTTTATATATCATTTAAAACATATTATTTCGAAATGCTTTGATTTGACTTTGTTCTCACTGATTTCAATTATCAGCGTTCACAGTTTTGCATTTTGTCTTTGTTTCCACTGCTTTGAGTCGTGTCTTCCCTGTTGACAGAAATGCTTTCACACATGGATCGATTTTAATTGCGTTTTAAATGATAAATAAAGGTATATACATAATATTATCACAAATTACGTTTTGCAGGTCGAGAACAGAACAAAACCATCCATTATTGCGCAATATATTAACAATCGTTTTCGCGCTAAAAACAAGAGCCTCTTCCCGTCACTTCCGCCTTTCAAAATTGCGACCACGTGTTGCCTTGAGTCGTGTCTTCCTTGTTGACAGAAATGCTTTCACACGCGGATCGATTTTAATTGCATTTCAAATGATAAATAATGAAAACGCTTTGTTTTGAGGCTAAAATCAATGATGTGGAGAAATTCTCGACGTAATTGTGATAATATTAAGTAAATACCTTTATTTATCATTTAAAACGCAATTAAAATCGATCAGCTACGGATATGAAAGTTCAATTTGACATGTTGGCCGCTCCACTTTTGTCTCCTGGGCACCCAGACGCTAAGATAAAGGACGTCACGTACATCGTATTACGTTTTGTGATAATATTGGGTAAATACCTTTATTTATCATTTAAAATGCAATTAAAATCAATCTGCTACGTCTGATATTCGTTATTTCGAAAATATGAACATCATATTTACGTTTTACCGTATTTACGTTTTACCGTAAATACTCGAGTATAAGACTGCTCTCGTGTATAAGACGACCCCCTAAACATAAACTAAGAGTTTTTGGAAAAAACCTCGTCTTATACACGAGTATATACGGTAACTCCGACATGAGTCATATAAACGACCATGCCAAGACCCTCCTTGAATTTTGTATTGCAACAGGGCTACGGATACTCAACGGCCATAAACTGGGCGACATGTTTGGTCAACCAACCTTTTATGGTAGAAGATTCAAAAATCCAACTTTAATTGATTATGGGCTGGCCCATACAAATACTTTCAGTGATGTGGTCATGTTTAAAGTAGGAGATTTTAGCCTCTTGTCAGACCATTGTCTGATCAGTATCTTGTACCGTACAGGTTATTTTTGTAATGATAATGTGAGTACAGAGAAATGTGTTCTGCATGAAATCACAAGGAAGTACATCTAGGATGACAAGAATAGCGATATATTTGTTGAGCACCTAAACTGTGAAATGTCAAAGAGTATTTTAACAGATTTTATAGATACCACTTTTGGAACATGTCAACAAGAAGTTGACAGGGCAACTGCTCATTTCAACAACATCATTTATGTAGCAGCAGACAAAACTTGCAGGAAATCGCCAAGAAATAATCATACAAGTTCATCTGGTAAAAAGAGGCGCACTAACCATTTTGATAAAGATTGCTCAAAATTGTCACATGAAGTAAAGAAGCTAGCAAGGGAAATTTTAAAAAAAAACCTATGATTGTGAACTGAGAAAATTATTCTATTCCAAGAAATTTTTTTTAAAGAAAACAGTTAAATATAAATGGAAACAATACAGAGACAACATTGTTGAAAAAATATCCCAAGCTGGGTTAGAATCAAAAGATTTTTGGAAACTAATTGAAAACTTGCAGCAATCCTCAAATGGAAAGAAAAGTGAACCAAATGATCTTGCCCCGAGCGAGTGGATTGCCCACTTCAAGAATTTAATGTGTAAAACACAAAACAGTGAAGATTCTTGCCACAGAGCAGTAAATGATTTTCTAAATGATGAAAAAAATTGGAAAATATTTAATGAACTCATTTACAACATCTCCGAATCAGAAATCATCAAGTCAGTCAAATTGTTAAAAAAAGAAAAGCTTGTGGCATGGATCTGATCTCAAATGAAATGTTGAAGACAGGTTGCTTTATTTTGACTAAGCCGATGTGTAAATTATTTAATATTGTATTGAACACTGGCAAATTTCCAAGTGATTGGAGTAAGAGCTGGCTCAAAACCTGACACAAGGGAGGGGACATTAAGGACCCAAATAGGTACAGAGGAATTTCCATAAGGAGTTGTCTGGGCAAACTTTTCACTACTGTATTAAATAACCGAATTGTTCAGTTTTTATCTAATAAAGGTAACAACAATAAGTACCAAATTGGCTTTGCAGCAGATTGTTGCACCTCTGATCATATATTAACCATCAAAACCCTGGTAGACAAGTACAACCAGAATGGAAAAAAACTGTTCACTTGTTTTATTGACTTTCGTAAAGCTTTTGACACTGTTTGGCGTAACGCACTATTTTATAAACTATTGAAAAATGATATTGGTGGGAATTTTACAAAATTAATCAAGAATATATATGACAAGGCAGAAATAGCCATCAACATAAACAAAGGTGTGACAGATTACTTTAATACCTCCATAGGAGTGAAACAGGGTTGTGTTTTGAGTCCAACCCTATTTAAACTCTATATAAATGACATGCCAAATATATTTGGGCCCGAATGTCATCCAGCCACTCTTTTTCATGAAAATGTAAATTGTCTTTTATTTGCTTATGATGTAGTACTAGTCTCTGAATCAGCAGAGGGACTCCAAACAGCCCTCAATAAATTAAATGAATATTGTACAAAATGGTTGCTCCAGATCAATCTGGAGAAAACAAAGGTTTTAATTTTTAACAAGAATGGAAAAAAACTGTCCTCATTTAAGTTCAAAATAGATAGCCATATTTTAGATATAACAAACTCATGCACATATTTAGGAATAATTTTTACGTCCAATGGCTCAATGAGCAGTGCAATGTCTGACATATGTATGAAGGCAACTAAAGCCATGTTTAAACTTAGAAATGCCATCTTTAAGCCATGTTTAAAACTTAGAAATGCCATCTTAATACAAAAATGAGGCCTAAAACTGCACTCTTCTTGTTTGACTCACTTGTGAGGCTGATTATAACCTATGGGGCAGAGGTATGGGGTGCTTTCATACAAGAAATTCCTGAAATGCTAGATATATCAAATGATAAATTTACAGTAGACAAATTATGCTTTGAAATACTTGATTTAAAATTCTCCAAATCAATCCTAGGTGTCCACAGAAAATCCAGCATATTGGTACCAGAGGAGAACTGGGAAGATACCCCATATCCATACACATAAGTAAACTTATGCTGAAGTATTGGCTAAGATTAGTGGACTACAACAAAAACTCCATTCTGTATGATACCTATCTCTCCAACCTGGAGCTACTGGGTGAAAAGAAGACATGTTGGCTTAGAAACATCCAAAACATTGTAAATGAGAAACTGGGAGCAAAACACTTATGGGAAAAGTAGGGTACATATGAAAAAGCATCGCCCAAATTACTTCACTTCACAGCCAGCTAAAACACCTATACAATTTTCAATGGGCCAATGCTCGAAACAGAAATGAAAAAAACAACAACAAAGGGAACAAATTAAGTACCTACAATAAATTTAAGAAAAATTTCACTTATGAACCCTATTTAGATTTTGACCTGGATTTCAGGAAAAGGAGGAACCTAACCAGATTAAGAATAAGTGCCCATCATCTTGAAATTGAGACTGGTCGTTATAAATTAAAAAATGGAAGCAAAATACCACCACAAGAAAGAGTATGCAAAAAAATGTAACACCACCAGGGGAGCCCGCTTCACTAATGCAAGGTCTGGCCACCAGGGTGGGCTGCATAAATTAATTCAGTATTTTATTATAAATTGTATGTTGTATTTTAGAGGTTTAGATACTGTTCCTCTTGTGTATGTTAAATATCTTAATTACTTGTTTGTATTGTTCTGTGGTGCATTGAGCTAGATCTTCACTATTGTACTAGAAGCTAGCCAATAAATTTCTGAATCTGAATCTGAATCTGAACTCCAAGCAAAAACATACAATTTGGCACTGCTCTGTGAGTTCTTGGCCGATTTACATAATTGACAACTCAAAATTGAGCTATTGAGCTCTTCTCTTCAAATATGTAAGTCAGATGGCTGATATATTAATTTTCATCTTTTGGCATAGAAGAAAGATCAGTGTGCGATAGGGTATCACACCGGTACGCGATATTATCGAGATACCGGTATACAGACATCGATACGATAACCGGTATTGTCATACTGGTGCTTCGATATATTATTTGTATCGAATTGGGCCCTCATATCATCATAAAAAGATAGGTTTTTGCCTCGATATTTTACACATCAGTACGTTTTTGAATCTTTAAAATGTAAAAACGAAGACTGAGGGATCCATCATTGCGCAATATATTAATATTTCAATGGGAATGAACACGTTGTGGCAGCTCTCCAATCGTTTTCGTGCCAAAAATAAGAGCTTCTCCCCGTCACTTCCAGTCTTCAAAATGACGAACTTGTGTTGCGTATGTACATTTAAGCATTGTTAAATTCACATTTTCTCAGATTTGAGCAAGACATACACTTATTAATTGGAGGCGGACTACTGTTGACACGTCGTAGAATATTTCTGTGCGTATTTTAACCCAAAGATATGAAGTTTATCGCCGTTGGGAGAGCTTGTACCTAGACAGTTTTCATGCCGATAAAGTCTTCTATTTTGGTCCAGTAATATCGATATGTATCGAATATTGATAAATCATCGATACGTATCGTATGGTATCGATGAAATCCAACGATGTGATGCCCTAGTGTGCGAAGGCTAAGATTGTATGTGCAAAGGTGTGACTTTGACTTGTAAATCTTGTAAGAATTTTACATACACACATCGTTAAAGTTATGACTAGTCTTACTGATGGATATACCCCACTATACAGTTCACAACCCTTCTGCTGTTCTTAGAACTGAGCATGTGCAGAACATGAACTTCCTGCTTACTGGCCGCCATATTGAATTTAAGTCGTTGAACAAAACAGAGAATACTTTAGATGCACATTTGATGGGGAAATATTTAACATTAAAACATTTTTGTAGGCCCCGTTAAGAAAACAAACTATTATTCACAGTTTGCATGTATTATTAATGTTTCTTGATGATTATTTTCCTTGAAAACACAGTTAAAAGTCTTTGTTTACATGGGCGAAATTAGGTGTAATTGACTGCTCAAATATTACTCCCGGAAGTGGTGAAAAGAGGGTGCTCTCTTGTGTTTGAGTGATAATAGGTGAAAGATCAGTGAACTGTATAGCACACATAGGCCGATTGCCGGTCTCCATGTTGTTTTTTTTTCCCCATTGAAAAGTACACACCGGAACTGTACAACTTTACCGGAACCAGATCTGTACAACTCCACTATATTTAATCATTGGTCGGAGAGACTGGCAGGGGGCCTATAGAGATAACTGTTCATGTCAAGTGAGGTTATTTATTTATTGACAAAGACCAAAATGCGCGAAACATCTACATCTATATGTTTACTCGGCAAAACCAAATGGCATCCCACCGAGAGTGCAAAATTGCACTAGGGGTGCAGCTGGTCAATACCAGCTGCAGGCCAGATTTTACATTCTGGCAAGGGAGTTCCTGAAAGATGCCGAGTTACCAGATTCCAATGTAGTTAAACCAGAGGGAAGATTATTCCAGTCAGTCACAGTCCTTGGGAAATAGCTGTATTTATAATGGTCACAGTTAGTCGCCATTTCTATATAGCAATTTCCATGGTTATTCCTTGTACGAGCTGATTTCATTTTGACATGTTCAGGTAGTTTCAAAGCTATTTCACCATTTATAGCCTTATAAAACAGAACAAGCCTTTGGGTCCTCCTTCTTCCTGCTAGTGAATCCCAATTTAGGTCTTCAAGAATTTTTGTTACAGTGCCTGCCTCTCTCTTCCAATTGCTAGACACAAATCTAGCAGCTCGTCTTTGTACTGATTCTATTCGATCAATATCTTTCTTAAGGTAAGGGTCCCACACACTTGATGCATATTCTAAGTGAGGGCGCACCAGTGTATTGTAAGCAGCCTCCTTGATATTGCCTGGGCACATGTTGAAGTTCCTTCTTACAAAACCCAGTACTTGATTTGCTTTGCAGACAATGTTATTAATATGTTCATCCCATTTCATATTCGTTTGTAGCTCTACTCCAAGATAGGGGTGATGATCAACATGTTGCAGGACATGGCCATTTAATGTATATTTTCTTGTATCAAGAGCTTGGCTTCTTTTCTTGCTGCTCAAGGTGTAGCATTTCTGAGCATTAAAGTCCATTTGCCACTCGTTTGACCATTCCTCCAGTGTGTTCAGGTCCTCTTGCAGTTTTACTGCATCATCATCACTTTGAACTATTTTATATAGGAGGCTGTCATCTGCGAATAGCCTAATGTTTGAGTGTTTTAGTTTCTCTCTGATGTCGTTAATATAGAGTAGAAAAAGTATTGGCCCCAGTACTGTTCCCTGAGGCACTCCAGATTTCACATGTACAGGGTCAGATTCTTCGCCATCAATAACTACCTTTTGTTCACGGTTTGAGAGCCAGTTTTTAATCCATGATCCAACCTGTCCTGAGATTCCATAATACTCAAGTTTATTATTTAGTCTTTCATGACAAAGGCTTTACTAAAATCAAGGATGAGCATATCAACAATTTTTCCCTCATTTCTAGCCTTAAATATATCCTGTAAGGTTGTAATTAACCCCTAACGGACGGGAAGGACGGCAACGTCCACCACCGGCAACGGACGGGAAGGACGTTGACGTTGATTGTTATGGCTTGATGACGTCATTTGTAACATTCTGAAGGGCTGCAACTTGTTACAATGTAATCATGATAATGACGTCAGACTGCCTTAATCATGAACTTTTGACCCCAGCATTTCATTAAGCATATTTAATAACCATGATTATAAATTTTATTAATTTAGTATGTAGATACACTAGCCCAGATAAATATTGGTTAGTCCTGCCAGTCAACAAAATTAAGATAGCCTAGTCCCTTAGGGGTTAACTGTGTTTCGCATGAGTGACCTGTTCGGAAGCCATGCTGAAAATTTACCAGAATATTGTAAAGTTCGCAATGGTAAACTGACGGTCGTTAGCCCTACATATCCTACTTGGCTGTGATCCCTACCGGGTGCAAGACAGTTACACACGATTACACTATTATAATTCTCAAGAAAAATGAAGAGACCATGTACCCTCATCAGGACATACATGTGCACTGTTCACTGCTTCACCAACGCATGAACGAAGTTCACTGTTCGACCTTTTGGCCAAGCCATTTCCCTACGATTAGTACGAATGAACGGATCATAAATAATCTGTTTACCTTCATTAACTTGAGCATCAGTATTTGGTTGATCACACTCCATGTTTTAATAATATTATTTACTAGTTTTGCAGAAAAAATAACTGGATACAGATCTTCCACATTTAACAATCTGCCGGTTTCTATATTTAACAGGCACCCGATCGCATTATGGGCTTGGCAGAGAGTGCTGAATGGAGAACATTACACCAAAGAACCTGATCATAGAAGGTAGGGTACCAGATTAAATTTAATTCTTGTGTACAGTGAGCAAAATAAGTTTTGTACTACACTACCACAGCGACCTCCTGTGCTTGATTATGCTTTTGCTCAAGAAATGACTGACAAAACATGAAGAGTTATCTGTATGTGTGCGAGAGTGGGGTATATCCATCAGTGACATTTGTCATCAGTTTATCTTTGGTCTTGTCGGTGCCACAGGACTGAAGCCAGACCCACAGAAAGTGAGAGCAATTGTGAACATTCCAGATCCAAAATGTGCAGAAGATCTACATCGCCTACTGGGTATGATAAATTACCTGTCCCAATTCATACCAAACAAATCTGCATTGCTAGCACCACTTCAAGAGCTGCTCAAGGCAGAGCTGCTGAAAGAGAAGATGTCAAAAGTTGGTGTAAAGTCTGAACCAATGCAGTGGAAAACTGAGCATGCTGAAGCTCTGGAGAAAGTGAAGAAGGCATTGTCCAGTAAACCAGTATTGAAGCTGTTTGAGCCAGCCAAAGAGCTCGTGATACAGTGTGATGCTTCGTCCCAAGGTCTTGGAGCGACCCTTCTCCAGGAAGGACAACCACTGGCATATGCTTCACGTGCCTTGACTAAAGCAGAGAAAAACTATGCTCAAATAGAAAAAGAGTTAAAAGCCATAGTCTTTGCTACAGAGAAGTTCAACCAGTACATATATGGTCGGCATGTGACGGTGCATTCAGATCACAAGCCATTGGAAGCCATTACCAGGAAACCTCTACACAAGGCATCTCCAAGACTACAGCTCATGTTGTTACAGCTATTGAAGTACAGCCTAGATGTGAAATGGGTTCCAGGAAAAGAACTCTACATAGCTGACACACTGAGCAGAGCATATGAGCCTTCAGAAAACAGTACTCAGGAAACACAGCAAGATAAGGAAATGGAGCTGAGAGTACACAGCCTTGTAGCAAACTTGCCCATGAGTGAGGCAAGATTGGCTGAAATACAGCAAGCAGTGAACAATGATGAATCTCTCCAGGAGCTGAAGCAAATCCTAGTGGCTGGCTGGCCCAGTCACATCAGAAATGTGCAATCAGCTCTGAGAGCATATTGGCCTATCCAAGATGAGATACATGAGATAGATGGTTTGCTGTTTGTAGGAGAAAGACTGCTCATTCCACAATCCATGAGAAGTGTGATGCTCCAGAAAGTACATGAGTCACACCAAGGCATGGAAAAGTGCAAAGTGAGAGCCCGCTCCGTGATGTATTGGCCTGGTATGGGTCGAGATATTGAGGACATAGTCTCCAGATGTAGCACATGCAACAGATACAAGCCAAAGAACATCAAGGAACCACTTATGCCTCACGAGATACCAGAGCTGCCATGGTCAAAAGTTGGTATGGATATTATGACTTTTGGAGGATCTGATTATTTGATCATAGTGGACTATAGATCAAAGTACCCAGAAGTCATGAAGCTCAAATCCAAAACAGCAAAGGGAGTAGTTGTCTGCTGCAAAGAAGTGTTTGCACGCCATGGCATTCCACTGACAGTAGTAGCTGACAACATGCCATTTGCAAGTGTAGAAATGCACAAATTTGCAAAAGAATGGGATTTTGAGATCATCACATCAAGTCCTACATATGCACAGAGCAATGGACAGAGTGAAATTTTTGTGAAAACAGTGAAGCAAATGATGAGAAAAGCAGAACAGGAAGGCAAAGATATGTATCTAGCTCTGATGGATTACCGCAACACTCCACCAGTGGGTATGCAATACTCACCAGCTCAAATGCTCATGAGTCGGAGGTTGAGAGGTAATCTGCCTGTACATGCATCTCTACTGGAACCACAGATAGCTTCAGATGTGAGTGAGAATCTCAAGAATCGGCAAGAAACATACAAGAAACACTATGACAAAGGAGCAAAGCCTTTGCCAAAGTTGAGGGTTGGAGACAGTGTAAGGATCCAGCGTGGCCGAGCATGGGAGCCAGCAATTGTGTCTGAGAAACATGATTCTCCCAGATCATACATTGTCACAAGTCAGAATGGACAGATGTATCGCAGGAATCGTCGCCATTTGATGAAGACAGTAGAGCTACCACCAACCATACAACCACAGTATGATGACATGTATGCCACACATGTCCCAGTGCCAGTTCCAGATGTGCAGTCAAGCACACCAGTTCCAGCACCGCCACCAGCCATGCCACCAGCTGTGCCACCAGCTACTCAGCCCACAGATGTAGCTCCGACAGCACAGCCCACCAGAACCAGTGGTAGGGTGACTAGGCAACCAGCCTATCTAAGTGACTATGTTCCCAAGTGAACTCATGAAACCAGTATGGGTGCGGTACTGAGAACCAAACCCCAACGGTGAGACCAAGTTCTGGAACCTCTGGTCTCCAACATGTTTTGTTAATTTTGAAATGCACCCAAAGACAGTTAATTATTGTGAATTTAAATGGACAGCTAATTTTGTATATTTGCATTTTGCAAATAATGTGAAAAGAGAGACAGAAAGACATTTAATTTTAAATTTTTCACCAGATAAGCAATTTGCAATTGAGAGACAGTTTGTGTGTTACAGTTCTAGAGAAGTTTACAAAGTTTAAAAAAACTTTATTTTTTTGTAAAAAAGGGAAGATGTCACAGACTGTACTGTGCTGCCCCCCTGTTAGCCACCAAACATGAATCCGCCACTAGGTGGCACTGCTAGAATTATATTGACCAATCAAAATAAAGCATTGCATTCAGTGCAGTTAGAACCCAAAACATGTGAGTTTTGTAATAGATGGTTTGGCCCAGCCGGGATGCCTAGGAGGATGGTTCGGCCCAGCCGGGATGCCTAGGAGGATGGTTCGGCCCAGCCGTGATGTCTAGGAGGATGGTTTGGCCCAGCTGGGATGTACTGGAGGATGGTTCGGCCCAGCCGGGATGTACGGGAGGATGGTTCGGCGCAGCCGAGATGTACAGGAGGATGGTTCGGCCCAGCCGAGATGTACCGGAGGATAGTCCATCCCGGACAGAATGTACCGGAGGATGGTGTTGTTCAATAATGGAAATGTAATGTATGTTCAATAATGGAAAGTTAGGTAAATACATGTATGTGTTACTTAGAGCTCAAATATACAATCAGACATAATGTTTCTAATGTTATCATCTTCATTGTAATTCTTTAGAAAACTATACCATTATCAGAATAACTTCATAAAAATTAGAAATGAAATATATTTGTTATCAATATATTTTATAAGAAAAATATATCCAATATATTTGATAAGAAAAACTACATTTAAAACATAGAGATCATAAAATACATTCTGGAAATAAATTAAATTAAAATAATATTTTATAGATAATAAATGTTTCCTTTGTTCAATGTGGCAGATTTGCTCACTGGATAAAATAAGTGTGAAACAGAAGGTGTGAAATGTCACCTTCCCAGTATCTTAACACCTTCTCTGTTAGATCAAACCAGATGCTGTGAAATGTCAGTTTCAGATGTGCTCACCCACTGGTGGGTGAGCACATCTTACACTAAAAAAAAAATAAAAATAAAGTGAAATAAAGGTTTACTTGTGTATTTGTGTTTTATTTTTGTTTTTATATTAAAGTTCAAAATCTGATATTTCATGTTTATGGAGCGAATAATATTTGCTTCACATTTTCCAGCAAAAAAGAGGAGGTATCCATGCTACTTTTTTAGTTATGACTGACTCTACATATAATAGAAAATAGAGGAAATATTGTGTTGTTCACTCTTTCCTCTATTTTCTATTACATATAAAATCAGTCATATCTAAAAAAGTAGCATGGATACCCCTTTTTTCTTGCTGGAAATGTGATGCTTACATATATTGCTACATAAATAATTATGAAATATCAGATTTTTGTTATATTTTTTAAGTGGCATATTAGGGAACTTAACTTTAAAACAGTGATAAGTAGATGTGTACCACCTTAACACATTCTTGTCATTTGTGAAAATATGTAAATAATATTGACAAGTATCTGAGTGGTTCATTATGTTTCATGTCTGCAACAATATGGTTGAAAGCCACTTGGCTTATCTTTTATTTATAAGCAGTACATTATTTATGACAAAGACAAGACACATAATCATAAGTTAAATTTTATTTATTTACACTTTGTACAAAAAAATATAGTAATAATATACAGTGTGTATCACAACAGTCTATATTTCACAGATTTCACAGTATGGAGTATCACAATTATAGTCTCTTGCACATATACACAGAGTGTGTATCACTTTCTATGGGTTTTCCACATTATGAGTCTCTTATTTTACACATGTGCCATTCAATAGTCTATGTGCACTTTGTGCCATTCACTTTTACTTTCTCAGCAAGCTCAGCCTGTGGATGATCCTTTCGATGTGGATGCGTGCCTTCGAGCACATCTCCGACTCGGAGATCTCCTGGGGCGACAGCTGAGAGCGGCCACGCCCCTTGAACTTGGGCATGATGGCGTCCACCCCCATGGCACGCAGCTGGTCTGTCACCATGCAGGTCCCGAAGCCTCGGTCCCACATCACCTTCTGGTTGCCGCGCGCCAGGGCCTCCAGGAGAGCATCTGAGTGCAGGGTGAGGTAGCTATCTGAGGTGCGGCCACCCCACGCCTCGCTGCAGTAGATGACCGCCAGGTTGGGGGACATGCCGACCAGGAACTTGCTGGTGATGTGATGTTTGTAGTTCGACCAGAGTTGTTTCCGGGCCAGGCTGTCACCGGGCTGCTCGGAGAACACCTCAGTGGCGTCCAGGATGATGCCCAGGCCCTCAAAGTCCTCGAAGACGGCAGCCTGCTCGGACGTGGCAGCGACCAACTCAGGCAGCTCGAACAGGCCCCGGAGCTCTGCGTTGAGGAAGGGGATCCACATCGAGAAGATCTCCGAGGCCAGGCCCTCTGAGACCCCGAACCGGAGGGCCACATCATAGTTGAAGATGGGCTGTGTGCAGCGCACCAGGGTCAGGAACAGCTCCTCCCTGAACGACAGCTTGGTGGCGGGGCCGGGCCGAGTGACGTGGTGGCGGTAGTGGATGTCAGACTCCCACTCCATGCTGTGGTACCACAGGAACTCGGCCAGGGCATCGAAGGTCTCGTAGGTGGGCAGGTTCGTCCACCGCATACAGTCCTTGTCTGACGCCAGGATGGTGTCCAAGTCGATGGTGCGCTCCCCCAGGGCCTCCACCTGCTGCTCCAGCTCATCGACCCTCGCCAGCTTGGACTTGAGGGTGGGGCTGAGGTCCTCAGGTCTTGGGCCCGCGGTGGTGGTGCTGATGTAGTTGTGGTCAGGGTGAGGAGGCGGGGTGAGGGTGGGCCCGGAGGTCTGGACAGGGCTGAGGACCAGGCGGCGGGGCTTCTTCTCGGGCTGCCGGACCTCGTCCCCGGCAGCCCTGCTCCGCTTGGTGCCCCGGGCAGGTGGCGTCTCCTGGGACCTTGGCAGGTGGAGGGTGGGCAGGTAGGCTGGTGATGATGGGTACTTCACATGCACACCTGGAAATACAAAAAGTACAAATAGGTGTAAATAATAATTCTAATGAAACATGCCAAGTATATTAAAAGTGATATTAAAATGTTTTATTTAATGATAACATCTATGTACTGTACTTAAAATAACATGCCAAATATATTAAAATAATATTAAAATGTTTATTTGGTGATAATATTTTTGTGCTTTGTACTGTATTTGAAGCAATTGTTTAAACTTGATATTTCATATTTTATCAGGTTGGATCTAGTATTTTCAGATGGTGAAATTGTGAAATGGTGTTTATACGACCCTTTCAGCAACTATGGCCATATCAGGTCGACTTTCAAGCCTTTTAACCAGTGTGAAAGTAACACTGCTGGCAGTGGGAGTCGAACCCACCACCTCCCGTCCTCCACTTATATAACCATTAAAGGCACAGATCCTACTCTCTACCAACTGTGCTAGTGGGGCCGGTATTGAACTGGTGCAAATACACACCTCCAACAAAGTATTTGAATAGTTTGACAGGTGCCTTTACCAGGACGTTTTTACTGAATACAAAGTTACAACTTTGTGTCAAAACTATTCAAACCTGATCCCAACATATTATAGAGTTCGTGTGCATGATAAATTGTTGATGACAGTGGCCATTTGTTGCTGAAATCAATGATATTGTAAGTGACAGCTAGCACGCACAGCCATCCACTTCTCACCTCCATTATCTGATTATCGGCAGTCAGATGACCTGCTCTATGCGCGCGCACATTCTATCGCTGAATTTGAGTATTACATTTATCTTACACAATGTTTGTTCATAATTTTCGCTCGTGTTTGTTTTGCCCATCCTGAGCTTTAATGGACATGTCATATAGCTCTAAAAATACATAGGATAGGCTAAAAGAAATGTCAGCACCCTCATATATGCCTAAAATACAAAATATTTTGAAAATAATATTTGACCTTGAAATGACCTTGATATGACCTTGAACAAAGAAAACTGAGAAAATCAACAGTTCTTCAGCTTTAATCAATATTGTTTGAATCTGTGAGTGAATATGAATTCAGCAATGCAAACTGCATGAAAAAATATTAATTACTAGTGATTTTATAAGCATTTAAATATTGTGACCTCAAGGTTATAATGTAAAGTCTATGGGAAAAAATATTCCAACTCATTCAAGTCAGTATAACTGGCAATGAACTTTAACTATCAATTAGGTCTGGTTTGTTTATTAATGTACACCCTTCTCCTGTAGATTTCAAGTATCAAATACAGTAATATCAATGAACACATTTTTGCCCGGGGTCTTTTTTTCACAGGGATCAATGAACAATTCTACGCATTGGATTATATTGGGCATTGAAAAAAAATGGTAATTCTATGAAAAATCTTCTGGGCAAAAAGGTTTTTCATCACAGAATTATGGAAAAGACATTATTTTTTAGCAAAATATGTGTACAAAGAGAGATAAACCAGACCTAATGCATATATTTGAAATTTAAGCATATTCTAATACAATATATAGCTATTTCTGAGATTTTTTACATTTTTAGAAGCTAAACCCCACACCGATAGCCTCTTTGTACCCATAAAGCATTGTACTTTATTAAAGCATTCATGAAACCTGACTTTCAGACACATTTTCTTTACATAACATGAATGTTTATACCCTAAACAGTGCTTTTATGTAGTAGTACCCAAAATATTCCCTGTTAACAACTTTCTGTGGCACTTGAAAGTTGATCAGTTGTCTGCTGAAACCTACACCAGCAATTGAACACTTTGTCAACAAGCTTTGTTTAGCTGGTCTGTGATCTTGTGTAAACACCTAATGAGTTACCAGTTGTGCACCTGTCCAGCTTGGGAAACAGGGTGGAGATGTTTTGTACAATTTATCAATTTATTGCCAGGAGTATACTTCAGAACAACATAAGATTATTTTAATATTATTTGAATCAATGAAATAACTCATGGTTGTGAAAAATATTTTATGGTTGTGACAAATATCTTATGGTTGTGAAAGATATATCATTTATGGGAAAAGTATACTATTTATTTGAAAAGTATCTTATGCATGTGAAAACCTTTCTGTCAAAAAGGGAAGACATGACTCAAAGGCTGCATGGATTTGTTTGTTTGTTTGGGGTTTTACATCACTTTCAACATTATTTCAGTCATTTCGTGATGAGACCTACTTGTAGCAGATATAGTGCTGCCTCACTGAATTGTCATGTCGCAGGTCCTTGACATGACAACCCACCCGGTCACAGATTTACAAGGACAACGGGTTAACCCTTTGGCCCGGACCTCAGCTCATATGAGAAATTGTATCATGAGATCAATCGCGGCATGGCCGGGGATCGAACCCACAACCTTTGGATCACCATAGAGGAACTGGTGCTAATAAGCTGGCGCTCTAACCAACTGCGCCACGGCCCGTGGTCTAGGCTGCATGGAATCCCCCTTAACTTAAAGGCTGTGATATTGAAAAAGTGACATTAAACCCTTTGATCACTGGTTTGGCCTTAAATCATAAGAACTTTGAATGGCAAAACTGTGAATGCTGATAATTGGTATCAATAAAATTTATGATTTGACCCTCTTTGATGAAATTTGGGGTTTTTCACACCACTGAATGGGAAGACATCAAAGGCTGCATGGATTCCACCTTAAAATCTGGGCTGTATAGAATTTAAAAAATGTTTTTTGCAAACATATATAATATAAAAAATAATGATTTTTCTTCATTTATAACTACATAAATATTCATCCGTTTTTAATAATTTTACCACCAAAAGAAAGCCAAGAAAAGGCACTATCATCATGATAAGTGTTATCTTCCGATTCATTCTCTAAATAGTGGGAAAAAAATGGCCAAAAATGTGTTGCTCCAATTTTGACAATTGGTAAACAACACCTCTTGTGACTTACGGAGCCCACTGACAGTTCAAAGGTCAAGGTCACACAACACACTTCCTGTTTAGTACTGGCAGTACTTGGTGGTCACAAAAAATCATAATTCTCAGGGCAGATGTTCTTTAGTGGATTTCAGACAGATAGCCTGTATGTATGTCAATTTTAAGATCATATATTGTTTTCAGATACCTTCAACCACTGTAAAATAGCCTGGAACCTTCCAGGTTTCATGAATGCTTTAAACTCGGATAGTAGACTGTAATAATAATGTGAATCAAACTACACATAAAATACAATTCTTATTTACAAATAAGACAGGAATAAATTTTGATGAATAGTTTATGTGATTCCTTAAATTTTGATGCACTGTTCAGGCTGGTATACAATTTTTGTGAGGGAGCTTCCAGACCAATTAATGTGCTTATTGGATTGTCACAAAAACTTAAAATAGAGAATAAACAAGATAATTATGACTCATTAATCAAGGCAAATATCAGTTACTCTCCACTATATCATTATTATGTCTAAAGAGTAAACCAAGAGAAGGGATGGTAATTGTGAAAACTGGTACATGAATGATATGGAATTGTGTATTGTTGTATTTAAATTTCCTGTAAAAAGTTCAACATTTTCAGCATGTTGAGCTTTGAGCTAGTGTTGGTTGTCAAATAAATGTGACATTAAAATATACCAAGGGAAGATTGGTCATTGAGAATTTATTTTAATGTGATTCAGTAAACATGATAGAATAGTTTATGTGATTCAGTAAACCTGATAGAAGAATAGCTTATGTGATTCAGTCAACTTGATAGAATAGCTTATGTGATTCAGTCAACTTGATAGAATAGCTTATGTGATTCAGTAAACTTACTTATTTACTTACATATTTTTAGAATAGAGAATAAAACGTATTAATTAAGATTATAATTTAAATTTTATTAAGAATATCATTTGTCTTCAAATTTGAATAACAATTATAAAGAATATAAAATTCATTCATTTGATTAAAACACTTGATCCTTTAAAAATTGAAAGTGAGCACCAGTTTTAATTATTAATAAGAAATACATTAAAATTCATCCTCTACCATCAATGATTTATCACATCTGAAACAATTATCATTATAATTAATTTATTAATTTGGAGTATCATTTTTCTTGATATCCCAAATACCAAATATATGAATACCCATACCAATTCTATTTTATTTAACCTGCGCCAAATTAATACCAATTATAAAACCATATATATTTTATTTTCCTTGTGTTGTAGACAATGATATAGACTGTGTTATCCTGGAATCATTCAGCTGAGCAGTTAAAGATATACAGAATTCTGACATTGCCAACATACTATACCGTAACTATCCAAACTGGCAATCAGTTGAATCTATCAATTAATAATGTACCGTACAATGTATATAATGAAACATTATATTACCCAACTGTCTACATGGGCCTATCCTTTTTTTAATTCTTAATTTTTTTTAAAATATTTTTTATGAGCCAATATGTAGGTCAAAGAAAACATTGAGTGAAATGTTTTCTTGCCACTTTCTGGATGTCAAACATGGCCAAAAGCAAAAGGTTACAATGGAGTCGCAGATATAAATATCCACATCCTAGAATTCAGACTCAGCTTAGGAAACTCGCGATCACTGGATGTACAAACTTAAATCCCTGATTCGCTTGTGTTATTTTAAAAACTTTAGGACTGAATGTTCGAGGTTTTGACATGATTAAGCTTGAAGTCTACGGAGCATACACCTATTATCAGTCCATGTTGGCCATGTTTTAGGCATGTAATTTCTTCTTACACTGCCAGATATCGCTTTTATATGAGAAGTGATTTGTATATGCATAGCAGAGTAAGATTTTCTTGGATTTTGTTACAAGGATTTGCCCTTGAATTTGCCTTGAAATTTTGCAAACTTACGCTAGTTTGATTTTTAAAAATCAACACTTGTTATGAATATTCTTAATATTCTCAGTCAATCTATTCATCCAGACTGTGAATGTTTAAGTTGATCCATCCCAGTTCTTAATTTCTACATCTTTGTGATATACATATTTTTATTCATTGGAGTTTGTGCTGTTTTCCTCTGACTTGAGCTGAAGAACATGGTCAGCCAATCTTTCATATTCATCAAGTCTGTTGTATGCATGAGCTGAGAGACGCACCCACTGTCTGTGCTCTATATATAGCCCGGTGATAATGGTGTTAAATCGCTGGAGCAGCTCCAACATGAGTTCTTTCATGTCTCCAAACACTTTCTGAAATCAAACCAATCCCTCATTAACCAAAGGGTCAAATTTGTGACAAAATGCAATTGGTAATTAAAGGTATAAAGCATCCAATTCTACAATTTGGTGTATTGAAAGCTTAGTCACATGTGAACATCATGACAGATTGAAATTATAATAGAGTAATAACATAAGTTGCTATAAGACATAAGAGTTGCACTCCCAGCAGAGGTCTGTCTGAGCCATAAGCTGCATCTGAACCGTAAACACGGGTAGCGTGAACTTTGTCTGACCTCAATTAAGGCTTAAAGTAGGGTAGCACTGTTTGACATCATTCTGGCACTATTCAAAAGACAATACATTTCATGACGTCATAAGCATATTGCCATACTCTTATGACGTCATTTTACCTTTCAGTGCCTCCATGATCACACTCCACATAAAAATGACACCAAGAAAGAAGTGTGCTTCCCTAAAGGAGCAATAGATTAGGTCTTGTTAAAATAAAATTAACAGGCAAACATGGGGATGCTTCAATAATATAGAAAATAGACATCTAAGACCATTACATTTAACACTAGTATGTGAATTTAAAACGTTTTTTTTTGGCAAAATCGATGCTTAATCCCTTTAATATATAAAAGTTAACTAAACTAGATAGTTTGTGAGTGGCACAAAACTGAAGTCAGCACAGTATTTGATGCATACAAGGCCATGCACTATCAAACTCACAAATGTCAATCTATTTTGTACTACAAGAATGTCAAAGTAATCAAGTTACTTGCCCTGCAAATAGGTCAATGTGACCCAATTACATAAATTATTCACAAAAACGTGAACAAACATACTGTTTAAAATAAATGTGATGGCAATAAAGGTTACATCATTTTTCCCAAATATCACATTTAGATGATTTTGAAAATAACCTTGTGACCTTGAAAATATCTCAAGGTCACTCAATATGAATCTTGTCTAAGCCCTTCATATGTAGATCACATCTGCCTAGTCATATTGATATTGCTGTAATCTTAAAGAAAATATAGGATTCACAAGTGAAGTTCCTCTTGTGTCAGTTATGAACTTGACCTTGACACAAGATCATAAAACATGCACCGAAATAAAATACCACGGATATTTACCTATATTTACATAAAATCAAGCTCTAATCTTCTCTGATTTGTAAAGGATTAGATGGACAATATTTTGGAAGTTGTGACCTATATGGCCTTTTAGTAGGTCACTGTGACCTTGTTACATAATTTTTTTCTGGATTCTATGAACAAAGATATTGTGTAAAATAACTGTAGTGAGAATAATGCAATTTGTAGTGTTTTGCAAAATATCACAAATAGCCAATTTTGAAAATCTCCTATGACCTTGAAAATCTCCCAATATTATGGAAGTTGTGATCTATATGGCCTTTAAGTAGGTCACTGTGACCTTGAGGAACAAATATATTGTGTAAAATAACTGTAGTGAGAATTAATGCAATTTGTAGTGTTTTGCAACACAAATAATTGGCTCTGTGACCTCGCATCCACTAAGCTATATCAATATTACTGTAATTTGTCAGAAGATAGAACATTCACAAGCCAAATTGCTCCTATGCTGGTCATGACCTTGACCTTGACCAAGCCTATTTATTATCATGTTATAGTATTTAGTCCCTATATCCAAGCATAACTGAATGATGATGAAAACAAAGTGCGATGGCAGATACATATCAATTCATATTGATCTTACTGGACCAAAATAGAAGACTTTATCCGCATGAAAACTGTCCGGGTACAAGCTCCCCCAACAGTGATATATTTCATATCTTTGGCTTAAAATACACACAGAAATATTCTACGACGTGTCAGCAGTAGTCCGCCTCCAATTAATAAGTGTATATCTTGCTCAAATCTGAGAAAATGTGAATTTAACAATGCTTAAATATGCATACGCAACACAAGTTCATCATTTCGAAAACCGGAAGTGATGGGGAGAAGCCACAACATACTCATTCCCATTGAAATATTAATATATTGTGCAATGATGGATCCCTCATATATATCGAAGCACCAGTATGACAATACCGGTTATCGTATCGATGTCTGTATACCGGTATCTCGATAATATCGCGTACTGGTGTGAACCCCTAGCAGTGGACTCTGTGAAAACGGGGCAAGAGTTGAATACTGAAGCCTTTGGAACAATATTGTCATGTAATTGCCCTGTATTAATTCAATCACTAACCAGATTTAGTCCCTAACAATAAAATCATCTGATGATCTGATATGTGAAAGGAATATGCAGCATTTTTAACTCTTTTCTTTTACTTAAAGTAATTGATATGCAGGTGCAGGGGTGGTTTAAGCAAAAAATAAATAGCTCTTGTATGAAAACATTGTTCAATTCCCATCAATTTTTTTGTAACACGGATGGTTCCTTTTTTGACAAGCATTGCCGACAGTCAATGCTTGTCAAAAACATAACCCCATGGGTTGATAGCTCCGCTGACTTAAATGAAAACACATGAACTGAGATAAAGTGCAATAAGCAACCAGGTTATGGTTTTCCAATTCAGTTTTGATGAGATATTCATTAATATTTTGTAAATCATTATCATGTTACCAATGCAATATTTCATGCACAAAATTTGTGATTTTTTCAAAAATCTAATAGCTATCACTAAGTTGTCAAGGAGGCTGCCATTTTGAATAACATAGCCAATTAAAATGCGCTCAGAGAACGCAGAACAATGCCCTCCTCCTGCATACCCCTGTGGCCAGTGCCGCCTAGTGGCCAGTTTGCCCCGCACCTCAAATTCACAGAATCAGCATCCATTATGTAGAATCAAACCCCAATGTTCTGGAGCATTGAAATGAGGGCCACTCTAAATACTAATGGGGATGTCGATTTTCACCTGAAAAGTAGGTCACACTGACCCAATTACATAAATTAACATTTTTGCAGCTTATACCAATTGATAATAAGTAATAATGTTTGATATATGTGTATTCTGCAAAGAATGAACAAAATCGGCATGTCGGCCATTTTGAAAAATGGCTGCTGTGGTTTCAAAATTTGGTCAGTATTATCCATCATCGAACTTAGCCTAGCCCCTCATAAAATACACCTGTACACTAACTTGTGTCAAAATTGAAACATTTATACAGAAGATAGAGCGCTCACGGCCAAAGTTGACCCCATGGTCACTGCGACCTTGACCTTTGACCTTGGTTGGAAAAATTCCATGCAATTTTTTTGGGGGTCTTAAGTTATACAAACATTATGTAGAATTAAACCCCAATGTTCTGGAGCATTGAAATGAGGGCCACTCTAAATACTAATGGGGATGTCGATTTTCACCTGAAAAGTAGGTCACACTGACCCAATTACATAAATTAACATTTTTGCAGCTTATACCAATTGATAATAAGTAATAATGTTTGATACATGTGTATTCTGCAAAGAATTAACAAAATCGGCATGTCGGCCATTTTGAAAAATGGCTGCTGTGGCTTCAAAATTTGGTCAGTATTATCCATCATCGAACTTAGCCTAGCCCCTCATAAAATACACCTGTACACCAACTTGTGTCAAAATTGAAACATTTCTACAGAAGATAGAGCGCTCACGGCCAAAGTTGACCCGATGGTCACTGCGACCTTGACCTTTGACCTTGGTTGAAAAAAATTCCATGGAATCTTTTTATGGGGTCTTTAGTTTTACAAACATTATGTAGAATCAAACCCCAATGTCCTGCAGCATTGAAATGAGGGCCACTCTAAATACTAATGGGGATGTCGATTTTCACCTGAAAAGTAGGTCACACTGACCCAATTACATAAATTAACATTTTTGCAGCTTATACCAATTGATAATAAGTAATAATGTTTGATATAAGTGTATTCTCAAAAGAATTCACAAAATCGGCATGTCGGCCATTTTGAAAAATGGCCGCCATGACTTCAAAATTTGGTCAGTATCGCCCATCATCGAACTTAGCCTAGCCCCTCATTAAATACACCTGTACACCAACTTGTGTCAAAATTGAAACATTTTTATAGAAGTTAGAGCGCTCACGCCCAAAGTTGACCCGATGGTCACTGCGACCTTGACCTTTGACCTAGGTCACCAAACTTTCATGGAAAATATTTACTTGGACTATATTGTTGTAGGTATATGTAATATCATCCCTGTGGTCCAGCCACTTTCGAGTGTTGGCCATTCCAAATATTGTGACGGACGCACGGACAAACGGGCTCACGGACACACGGACGGAAAAGTGATTACTATATGCCCTCCCTCGGAGGAGGAAGGCATAATGAGAATCAAGATAACAAGTTGGGGCCACATGTTATATGTAAAATGCATTTTGATTGGTCAAAATCACTATCTGCTCAATTCTGCTCTTGAAAAGGATTAAATGATCATTTAGGAAGAAATGTTCAAAAACATTACAAAAAAGCAATGATATGCATAGCTCAAAGCCCATTAATATATGTTTATTCACTTTTGATGGTTGTGAGATTTTGCATGTATACAAATTTTGAATTGAAGGTCAATGTGTCAAGGTCAAAGGTCACATGACTAAGAAAGTATGATGAGGCACGGCTATGACCTAAGACATTTCTGTATACCAAGTTTTAATTTCTTCTTATAAGTAGTTGCTGAGATATGCTCCTTACAAAATTTGTGACATCAAGGTCACTGCATTAAGGTCAATGGTGACATCACTAAGATTTGAAGGAATCTAAATCTTCAACTCTCTATCTACCTCTGTATTAAATATGAAACAAATATTACTGGTAGTTTTGGAGGAGAAGATTTTTAAACATAGTGTTAGTATATAACAGATATGAAATGTTTTTTTATTCAATTCTGATGGTTGTGATGTGGCATGTTTACAAATTTTGAATTCAAGGTCAATGTGTCAAGGTCAAAGTTCACATGACTAAAATTGTATGACAAGGCACAACTTTAACATAAGACATTACTGCATACCAAGTTTTAATATCCTGTAATAAGTGGTTGCTGAGATATGCTCCTTACAAAATTTGTGACATCAAGGTCACTGCATTAAGGTCAATGGTGACATCACTAAGATTTGAAGGAATCTAAATCTTCAACTCTCTATCTACCTCTGTATTAAATATGAAACAAATATTACTGGTAGTTTTGGAGGAGAAGATTTTTAAACATAGTGTTAGTATATAACAGATATGAAATGTTTTTTTATTCAATTCTGATGGTTGTGATGTGGCATGTTTACAAATTTTGAATTCAAGGTCAATGTGTCAAGGTCAAAGTTCACATGACTAAAATTGTATGACAAGGCACAACTTTAACATAAGACATTACTGCATACCAAGTTTTAACATCCTGTAATAAGTGGTTGCTGAGATATGCTCCTTACAAAATTTGTGACATCAAGGTCACTGCACTAAGGTCAATGGTGACATCACTGAGAATTGAAGGAATCTTAATCTTCAACTCTCTATCTAGCTCTGTATAAAATAGTGTTGGTATATAACAGATATGAAGTGCATTTAATTCATTTCTAATGGTTATGATGTGGCATGTTCACAAATTTTGAATTCAAGGTCAATGTGTCAAGGTTAAAGGTCACATGACTAAGAAAATATGATGAGGCACAGCTATGACCTAAGACATTTCAAGGTCACTGCACTAAGGTCAATGGTGACATCACTGAGAATTGAAGGAATCTTAATCTTCAACTCTCTATCTAGCTCTGTATAAAATAGTGTTGGTATATAACAGATATGAAGTGCATTTAATTCATTTCTAATGGTTATGATGTGGCATGTTCACAAATTTTGAATTCAAGGTCAATGTGTCAAGGTTAAAGGTCACATGACTAAGAAAATATGATGAGGCACAGCTATGACCTAAGACATTTCTGTATACCAAGTTTTAATTTCTTCTTATAAGTAGTTGCTGAGATATGCTCCTTACAAAATTTGTGACCTCAAGGTCACCGCACTAAGGTCAATGGCGACATCACTAAGATTTGAAGGAATCTGAATCTTCAACTCTCTATCTACCTCTGTATTAAATATGAAACAAATATTACTGGTAGTTTTGGAGGAGAAGATTTTTAAACATAGTGTTAGTATATAACAGATATGAAGTGTTTTTTTATTCAATTCTGATGGTTGTGATGTGGCATGTTTACAAATTTTGAATTCAAGGTCAATGTGTCAAGGTTAAAGGTCACATGACTAAGAAAATATGATGAGGCACAGCTATGACCTAAGACATTTCTGTATACCAAGTTTTAATTTCTTCTTATAAGTAGTTGCTGAGATATGCTCCTTACAAAATTTGTGACATCAAGGTCACTGCATTAAGGTCAATGGTGACATCACTAAGATTTGAAGGAATCTGAATCTTCAACTCTCTATCTACCTCTGTATTAAATATGAAACAAATATTACTGGTAGTTTTGGAGGAGAAGATTTTTAAACATAGTGTTAGTATATAACAGATATGAAGTGTTTTTTTATTCAATTCTGATGGTTGTGATGTGGCATGTTTACAGAGCTAAAAAGGAACTATCTGTGTTATTCTGTGATCGGTACGATCATGGGGAATGTGTATTCATTTCGGTTTTTTCTGTGGGCAGTGTGGTACCAGTAACTGACGCCACTGTGGAGTGTTCGTCGTGTGCATGCAATAAATTCCAATTTGCGCATGCGTCCCGGTGTATGAATACATATTTAAAAGTAAACAAAGAAAAATAAGTGTGTGATGTAAACAAAGCAGAACTTCAAAACAAGATCTTTGTGTTCGCCCATCGTTGCATAAAATTATCACTTTGAATTGCTTGGAAATGCTTCCCAATCGATAGAACAAGGAATATTTAGTAAGTTTAGTTTCTCTCGGCGGGATGGCAATTTGTTTTGCCGAGTAAAATTATAGATGTAGAAAAATCGGACAATTAGAACAGAAATGACAGTCAAAAGTCTAATTGACGATTCATCTGAGCGATATTAGAGGAACGCATCGAGACTGAAAAGGCACAACTTTGTATACAGCTGTGCTAAAAAATCCTTCATATATCAAATTAAATATTTTCCAAATATGAAAGGTAATTTCAACCCTGTAATATCATCCCTGTGGTCCAGCCACTTTCGAGTGTTGGCCATTCCAAATATTGTGACGGACGCACGGACAAACGGGCTCACGGACGGAAAAGTGATTACTATATGCCCTCCCTCGGAGGAGGAGGGCATAATGAGAATCAAGATAACAAGTTGGGGCCACATGTTATATGTAAAATGCATTTTGATTGGTCAAAATCACTATCTGCTCAATTCTGCTCTTGAAAAGGATTAAATGATCATTTAGGAAGAAATGTTCAAAAACATTACAAAACATAGGCATCAGAGATGCATCAACCCTCAGCCCTGGTAACTCATTGCACAACATTCGCTCCACACAATATTTGTGAACAAAACGTCACTGCACCAAGGCAAATTGATGCAGGGGTAAAAAACCCATAAAATCTACTTCCTTTGATAGCTTAGGTGTGTCAAGTATCATGAAACTGTCATCATTTACTCTAGAATTATTGATATGGGCCTGTGACCTTGAAAAGCAGGTTAAGGTCACCGTCCATCAAACTCATCTGGAGTCTTCCCAGATTCTTATGTGTGTCAATTTTCATGAAGCTGCCATCATTTGTTCTTAAGTTATCACGATGACAAGGATGATTTCACATAATTGTCCCTGTGACCTTGAAATCAGGTGAAGGTCATGTTCCATCAAGAGAAGTCTGAGGTCTTCACCAGATGCTTGTGTGTGTCAAATCTCATAAAGCTGCCATCATTCGTTCTTGAGTTATTGCGATTCTTGGGATTTCACATAATTGTCCCTGTGACCTTGAAAAATAGGTCAAGGTCGCCGTCCACCGAACTAGTCCGAGGTTTTCATCAGATGCTTATGCGTGTAAAGTTTCATGAAGCTGCCATCATTTGTTCTTGAGTTATCACGATGACAAGGATGATTTCACATAATTATCCC
The DNA here is from genome assembly GCA_949316495.1 of Amphiduros pacificus. NCBI lineage: Eukaryota > Metazoa > Annelida > Polychaeta > Phyllodocida > Hesionidae > Amphiduros > Amphiduros pacificus. Next base: position 19,554,347 of record OX439004.1, on the reverse strand, counting down.
TGTGACCTTGAAAAGTAGGTGAAGGTCATGTTTCAAAGAAAAAATTCTGAGGTCTTCACCAGATGCTTGTGTGTGTCAAATCTCATAAAGCTGCCATCATTCGTTCTTGAGTTATTGCGATTCTTGGGATTTCACGTAATTGTCCCTGTGACCTTGAAAAATAGGTCAAGGTCGCTGTCCACCGAACTAGTCCGAGGTTTTCACCAGATGCTTATGCGTGTAAAGTTTCATGAAGCTGCCATCATTTGTTCTAAAGTTATCACGATGACAAGGATGATTTCACATAATTGTCCCCGTGACCTTGAAATCAGGTGAAGGTCATGTTCCATCAAGAGAAGTCTGAGGTCTTCACCAGATGCTTGTGTGTGTCAAATCTCATAAAGCTGCCATCATTCGTTCTTGAGTTATTGCGATTCTTGGGATTTCACATAATTGTCCCTGTGACCTTGAAAAATAGGTCAAGGTCGCCGTGCACCGAACTAGTCCGAGGTTTTCACCAGATGCTTATGCGTGTAAAGTTTCATGAAGCTGCCATCATTTGTTCTTGAGTTATCACGATGACAAGGATGATTTCACATAATTGTCCCTATGACCTTGAAAAGTAGGTAAAGGTCATGTTTCAAAGAAAAAATTCTGAGGTCTTCACCAGATGCTTGTGTGTGTCAAATCTCATAAAGCTGCCATCATTCGTTCTTGAGTTATTGCGATTTTTGGGATTTCACATAATTGTCCCTGTGACCTTGAAAAATAGGTCAAGGTCGCCATCCATCGAACTCATTCGAGGTTTTCACCAGATGCATATGTGTGTCAAGTTTCATGAAGCTGCCATCATTGTTCTCGAGTTATTGCGATGACAAGATGATTTCACATAATTGTCCCTGTGACCTTGAAAAGTAGGTGAAGGTCATGTTTCATAGAAAAAATTCTGAGGTCTTCACCAGATACTTATGTGTGTCAAATCTCATAAAGCTACCATTATTCGTTCTTGAGTTATTGTGATTCTTGGGATTTCACATAATTGTTCCTGTGACCTTGAAAAATAGGTCAAGGTCGCCGTCCATCGAACTCGTCCGAGGTTTTCACCAGATGCATATGTGTGTCAAGTTTCATGAAGCTGCCATCATTTGTTCTTGAGTTATCGCGATGACAAGGATGTTCGCTACAGACATACATACATACAGACATACATACATACATACATACATACATACCCACGCCAGGAGTACTGCAATACCCTCAGCCTGATTACATCAGGGGCTGAGGGTAAAAAGCAATGATATGCATAGCTCAAAGCCCATTAATATATGTTTATTCACTTTTGATGGTTGTGAGATTTTGCATGTATACAAATTTTGAATTGAAGGTCAATGTGTCAAGGTCAAAGGTCACATGACTAAGAAAGTATGATGAGGCACGGCTATGACCTAAGACATTTCTGTATACCAAGATTTAATTTTTTTTTATAAGTGGTTTCTGAGATATGCTCCTTACAAAATTTGTGACATCAAGGTCACTGCATTAAGGTCAATGGTGACATCACAAATATTTGAAGGAATCTGAATCTTCAACTCTCTATCTACCTCTGTATTAAATATGAAACAAATATTACTGGTAGTTTTGGAGGAGAAGATTTTTAAACATAGTGTTAGTATATAACAGATATGAAGTGTTTTTTATTTAATTCTGATGGCAACCGTTGTGATGTGGTATGTTCACAAATTTTGAATTCAAGGTCAATGTGTCAAGGTCAAAGGTCACATGACTAAAATTGTATGACAAGGCACAACTTTAATATAAGATATTTCTGCATACCAAGTTTTAATATCCTGTAATAAGTAGTTTCTGAGATATGCTCCTTACAAAATTTGTGACATCAAGGTCACTGCACTAAGGTCAATGGTGACATCACTGAGAATTGAAGGAATCTAAATCTTCAACTCTCTATCTAGCTCTGTATAAAATAGTGTTATAAAATAGTGGTATATAACAGATATGAAGTGCATTTAATTCATTTCTAATGGTTATGATGTGGCATGTTCACAAATTTTGAATTCAAGGTCAATGTGTGACATCACTGAGAATTGAAGGAATCTTAATCTTCAACTCTCTATCTAGCTCTGTATAAAATAGTGTTGGTATATAACAGATATGAAGTGCATTTAATTCATTTCTAATGGTTATGATGTGGCATGTTCACAAATTTTGAATTCAAGGTCAATGTGTCAAGGTTAAAGGTCACATGACTAAGAAAATATGATGAGGCACAGCTATGACCTAAGACATTTCAAGGTCACTGCACTAAGGTCAATGGTGACATCACTGAGAATTGAAGGAATCTTAATCTTCAACTCTCTATCTAGCTCTGTATAAAATAGTGTTGGTATATAACAGATATGAAGTGCATTTAATTCATTTCTAATGGTTATGATGTGGCATGTTCACAAATTTTGAATTCAAGGTCAATGTGTCAAGGTTAAAGGTCACATGACTAAGAAAATATGATGAGGCACAGCTATGACCTAAGACATTTCTGTATACCAAGTTTTAATTTCTTCTTATAAGTAGTTGCTGAGATATGCTCCTTACAAAATTTGTGACCTCAAGGTCACCGCACTAAGGTCAATGGCGACATCACTAAGATTTGAAGGAATCTGAATCTTCAACTCTCTATCTACCTCTGTATTAAATATGAAACAAATATTACTGGTAGTTTTGGAGGAGAAGATTTTTAAACATAGTGTTAGTATATAACAGATATGAAGTGTTTTTTTATTCAATTCTGATGGTTGTGATGTGGCATGTTTACAAATTTTGAATTCAAGGTCAATGTGTCAAGGTTAAAGGTCACATGACTAAGAAAATATGATGAGGCACAGCTATGACCTAAGACATTTCTGTATACCAAGTTTTAATTTCTTCTTATAAGTAGTTGCTGAGATATGCTCCTTACAAAATTTGTGACATCAAGGTCACTGCATTAAGGTCAATGGTGACATCACTAAGATTTGAAGGAATCTGAATCTTCAACTCTCTATCTACCTCTGTATTAAATATGAAACAAATATTACTGGTAGTTTTGGAGGAGAAGATTTTTAAACATAGTGTTAGTATATAACAGATATGAAGTGTTTTTTTATTCAATTCTGATGGTTGTGATGTGGCATGTTTACAGAGCTAAAAAGGAACTATCTGTGTTATTCTGTGATCGGTACGATCATGGGGAATGTGTATTCATTTCGGTTTTTTCTGTGGGCAGTGTGGTACCAGTAACTGACGCCACTGTGGAGTGTTCGTCGTGTGCATGCAATAAATTCCAATTTGCGCATGCGTCCCGGTGTATGAATACATATTTAAAAGTAAACAAAGAAAAATAAGTGTGTGATGTAAACAAAGCAGAACTTCAAAACAAGATCTTTGTGTTCGCCCATCGTTGCATAAAATTATCACTTTGAATTGCTTGGAAATGCTTCCCAATCGATAGAACAAGGAATATTTAGTAAGTTTAGTTTCTCTCGGCGGGATGGCAATTTGTTTTGCCGAGTAAAATTATAGATGTAGAAAAATCGGACAATTAGAACAGAAATGACAGTCAAAAGTCTAATTGACGATTCATCTGAGCGATATTAGAGGAACGCATCGAGACTGAAAAGGCACAACTTTGTATACAGCTGTGCTAAAAAATCCTTCATATATCAAATTAAATATTTTCCAAATATGAAAGGTAATTTCAACCACCCCATCATTTTACAATGATTTGACAAGCGTTTTTGGGTTTATCTAAGTTTTATCTATTTTAATTTTTGTTCTGTTTGTTGTAATTTTTGTTTAGTTTGTTAATTTTTTTTCCCCATCCGTGTTACATGTGGAGCACCACTTTTTCTTGTTTGTATCTGCCCTCGTCAAGGGCCACAATATCTGTGATTATTTCATGAATTATAGATCTTGTCTCAAACTCAATATTCACTGATTAATTATTTGGGAAGCTTACATCTGATTTCTTTTTTTCTTCAAACCTCTTGAGATTAGGAAGTTCCACAATCCTCAGATAAGGAGCTTCCATGTCTGGTGGAATAGGGAACTTTTTGGTGTTCCATTTTCCAGTCAAAAGCTCCACTGCCTGATCCAAGAGTGATGAGTTGTACTCAGATATAGCTTTCTGAAACATAAAATATTCTACATGTATGTATATCTTTTTGTTATGAAACATCATTTACAAATATTTTTAAATCAAACAATCAAAACTAAAGCTGAACATAAGTTTGTATATACACATAAGAAAACATTATTCTTTAAGTTTACTTTGAGTTAGTATAAAACAATGCAGGAGGATACATTTCTATCTTGAACAGGATGTTCCAGTATATATGGTGCTGCCCCCATAAAGTTTATACAGTGCTGCCATGGGGTGATATGTGGCTCAGCATGCACAGTGGTTAAGACATCTGTCTCCTATGCTAAAGGTCCTGGGTCGAAACCTATATACATGTATATATAGTCTCATCCCAGTAATTGAGGCCCCTATTGCAGGGAGGATTAGACTTGCCAATTTCAAATTATCGGTCTCCCCGATAGTCACCAGACCTTCAACGGAGATCAGTCTGGCAAAGTTCACATTTTTGCCGGACCGAAAGCATTTTTACCGGACCGAAAAGAAAGAAAGAATATCAGCTTGAAAAGTAAAAACGCTCATATTATCCAGGTACAAGTGATACAATTAAAATCTTTGTTTTATTTTACACATAGAAATATTAAGACACGTGTCGGCAATAGTCCGCCTTCATTTAATAAGTTTAAAGTATGCACAAGTCAGAGAAAATGCGAGTTTAACAATGCTTAAATATGCATATAAGACACAAGGTCGCCATTATGAAAACCGGAAGTGACAGGGACAGGCTCTTATTTTTGGCGCGAAAATGATCGGACGCTATTCATTCGCATAGGAGAGGGCGAACTGACGTCACTTCCGGTTGGCAACAGGGTGACCACCTTGGATACGTTGAAAACAAATCAGTGCACACATAGGTCTACACCAGCATATGAAATCTTTAAAACTATAATTAATATCTTATTATATCGTTTTGAATTATGAAAAATCATTTTCAGGGCCAAAACGAAAATATTCCCATAGCATACATACATAATTGTCTTCCTCGTGTTTTCATGATTTCAGAGATTTCAGACATATTTAAATCATTTCTGTAAGTGTATCATCAGCCGAGATATCAATGTGAAATCTTCAAAACTATAATGAGCATCTTTTTATAATATTTGCAATTACGTCCGTCATTTTCAAGTAAAATCTACAAAATACATGTATAACTGTCTTCCTCTTGTTCTCGCGATTTCAGACGTATATAAATTATTTCTGTAAGTGTATTATTAGCCGAGAAATCTTTAGAACTACCATTGACATCTTATATCGTTTGCAAGTAAGAAAGTATAAAGAATAATGACTTTTCACAGAATACAAAGGTGAACATCAGAAAATACAGAACTGAACTGTTTTTTGCATGCGAAGAATGACAAATATCTTATGGTTGTGAAAAATATCCTTTGGTTGTGAAATATATCTTATGGTTGTGAAAAATATATCATTTATGGGAAAAGTGTAGACTATTATTTATGTGGAAAATATCTCAAGCATGTGAAAACCGTTCTGTCAAAAAGGGAAGACATGACTCAAAGGCTGCATGGAATTCCCCTTAAAGAGATGTTTAAAAAGTGATATTAAACCCTTTGATCACTGGTTTGGCCTTACATCACAAGGACTTTGAATGGCAAAACTGTGAATGCTGATAATTGGCATCAGTGAAATTTATTATTTGACCCTCTTTGATGAAAATTAGGGTTTTTCACACCACTAAATGGGAAGACATCAAAGGTTGCATGGATTCCCCCTTAAAGGCTGGGCTGTAGAATTGAATTGAATAGTTTTTTGTTTTGTTTTTTTGCAAACATATATAATAATATAAAAAATAATAATTTTGTACAGAAAACAAAGATAAAATGTTGATAATGGGGTTCAGAACATATAGAATTGATACACCAGCATATGTAGAAACTATAATCAACATTTTATTATATTGTTTGCAATTACGGCAGTCATTGCAAAACAAAGCAAAATCTTCTTTTAACATACATAACTATCTTCCTCGTGTTCACATGATTTAAGACATATTTTAATCATTTCTGAAAATGTATTTTAAGCTGAGAATCATATATGTGAAAATTTTGAACTTTGAACTGTGAATGCTGATAATTGGTATCAGTGAAATTTATTATTTGGCCCTATTTGTTGAAACACCACTGAACGGGAAGACATCAAAGGCTGCATTGAATCCACATTAAAGGCTGGGCTGTATAGAAATGATTTTTAAAGATAAAATCTTCATATTGGGCTTCTATTTAAGTGATATGCACACCAGAACATGTAGAATTGGATTGTATTTTGCAAACATAGAAAATATAAAGAATAATGACTTTATACAGAAAACAAAGGTGAAAACCTCATATTGGGCTTCTATTTAAGCGATATGCACATCAGAACATGTAGAATTGAATTGTCTTTTTGCAAACGTAGAAAATATAAAGAATAATGACTTTATACAGAATACAAAGGTGAAATCTTCATATTGGGGTTCAATTTGACTAAACTATTTTTTATTCGGGTTGCCAGGGTGTGAAAGTCCCGTATGTGTGAAAGTGCCTGTATGACTGCCCCCTCCTATTGAAAATATTAATGTATTGCGCAATGATGGATCCCTGACATTTCATATTTACGTTTTACTATTTAAATGACTGCCAAACTTGTCGAGGGATAAATTTTGAGAAAAGTTCGAATTTTCGCAAAAATACATACATGTCGAACATGAGGTCTGACTACGGCGGAAAATATGGTTATCGGGAAGACTGAATTATCATAACTTCTTTAATAAAAATGTCAAGAGCTAAATCTTAGGCTCTACAATATTGTAAAATTCGCCAATTTTCATATAAAACCATAAAACATAACCCCATGGGTTGATAGCTCTGCTGACTTGAATGAAAACACATGAACTGAGATAAAGTGCAATAAGCAACCAGGTTATGATTTTCCATACAAGATCCCAATTCAGTTTTGATGAGATATTCATTAATATTTTGCAAATCATTATCATGTTACCAATGCAATATTTCATGCACAAAATTTGTGATTTTTTCAAAAATCTAATAGCTATCACTAAGTTGTCAAGGGGGCTGCCATTTTGAATAACATAGCCAATGAGAATCGAGATAACAAGTCGGGGCCAATTTTGATATGTAACATGCATTTTCATTGGTCAAAATCACTATCTGCTCAATTCTGCTCTTGAAAAGGATTTAAATGATCATTTAGGAAGAAATGTTCAAAAACATTACAAACATAGGCATCAGAGATGCATCAACCCTCAGCCCTTGTAACTCATTGCACAACATTCGCTCCACACAATATTTGTGAACAAAACGTCACTGCACCAAGGCAAATTGATGCAGGGGTAAAAAAACCCATAAAATATACTTCCTTTGATAGCTTAGGTGTGTCAAGTATCATGAAACTGTCATCATTTACTCTAGAATTATTGAGATGATGGGCCGGTGACCTTGAAAAGCAGGTTAAGGTCACCGTCCATCAAACTTATCTGGGGTCTTCACCAGATGCTTATTTGTGTCAAATCTCATTAAGCTGCCATCATTTGTTCTCGAGTTATCGCAATGATGGGGATTTCATGGTACAATTGTCCCTGTGACCTTGAAAAGTAGGTGAAGGTCATGTTCGTTCAAAGGAAGTCTGAGATCTTCACCAGATGCTTATGTGTGTCAAGTCTCATAAAGCTGCCATCATTTGTTCTTGAGTTACTGCGATGACAAGGATGATTTCACATAATTGTCCCTGTGACCTTGAAAAGTAGGTGAAGGTCATGTTTCATAAAAATTCTGAGGTTTTCACCAGATGCTTATGTGTGTCAAATCTCATAAAGCTGCCATCATTCGTTCTTGAGTTATTGTGATTCTTGGGATTTCACATATTATCCCTGTAACCTTGAAAAATAGGTCAAGGTCACCGTCCATCAAACTCGTCCGAGGTTTTCACCAGATGCTTATGTGTGGTAAGTTTCATGAAGCTACCATCATTTATTCTCGAGTTATCGCAATGATAAGGATGATTTCACATAATTGTCCCTGTGACCTTGAAAAGTAGGTGAAGGTCATGTTCCATCAAAGGAAGTCGGAGGTCTTCACCAGATGCTTATGTGTGTCAAGTCTCATAAAGCTGCCATCATTTGTTCTTGAGTTATTGCAATGACAAGGATGATTTCACATAATTGTCCCTGTGACCTGGAAAAATAGGTCAAGGTCGCCGTCCATCAAACTCCATCAAGGTTTTCACCAGATGCTTATATGTGTCAAGTTTCATGAAGCTGCCATCATTTGTTCTCGAGTTATCGCGATGACAAGCATGATTTCACATAATTGTCCCTGTGACCTTGAAAAGTAGGTGAAGGTCATGTTTCATAGAAATTTTCTGAGGTCTTCACCAGATGCTTATGTGTCAAATCTCATAAAGCTGCCATCATTTGTCCTTGAGTTATTGCGATTCTTGGGATTGCACATAATTGTCCCTGTGACCTTGAAAAATAGGTCAAGGTCGCTGTCCATCGAACTCGTCCGAGGTTTTCACCAGATGCTTATGTGTGTCAAGTTTCATGAAGCTGCCATCATTTGTTCTCGAGTTATCGCGATGACAAGGATGTTCGCTTCAGACATACATGTGATATGCTCAGTACAAAATTTGTGACCTCAAGGTCACTGCACTAAGGTCAATGGTGACATCACTAAGATTTGAAGGAATCTGAATCTTCAACTCTCTATCTACCTCTGTATTAAATATGAAACAAATATTACTGGTAGTTTTGGAGGAGAAGATTTTTAAACATAGTGTTAGTATATAACAGATATGAAGTGTTTTTTATTCACTTCTGATGGTTGTGATGTGGCATGTTCACAAATTTTGAATTCAAGGTCAATGTGTCAAGGTCAAAGGTCACATGACTAAGAAAGTATGACGAGGCACGGCTATGACCTAAGACATTCCTGTATACCAAGATTTAATTTCTTTTTGTAAGTGGTTGCTGAGATATGCTCCTTAAAATATTTGTGACATCAAGGTCACTGCACTAAGGCCAATGGTGACATCACTGAGAATTGAAGGAATCTAAATCTTCAACTCTCTATCTAGCTCTGTATAAAATAGTGTTGGTATATAAAAGATATGAAGTGCATTTAATTCACTTCTAATGGTTGATGATGTGGCATGTTCACAAATTTTGAATTCAAGGTTAATGTGTCAAGGTCAAAGGTCACATGACTAAGAAAGTATGATGAGGCACGGCTATGACCTAAAACATTTCTGTATACCAAGTTTTAATATCTTCTTATAAGTAGTTGCTGAGATATACTCCTTACAAAATTTGTGACATCAAGGTCACTGCATTAAGGTCAATGGTGACATCACTAAGATTTGAAGGAATCTGAATCTTCAACTCTCTATCTACCTCTGTATTAAATATGAAACAAATATTACTGGTAGTTTTGGAGGAGAAGATTTTTAAACAGTGTTAGTATATAACAGATATGAAGTGTTTTTTATTCACTTCTGATGGTTGTGATGTGGCATGTTCACAAATTTTGAATTCAAGGTCAATGTGTCAAGGTCAAAGGTCACATGACTAAAATTGTATGACAAGGCACAGCTTTAATATATGACATTTCTGCATACCAAGTTTTAATATCCTGTAATAAGTGGTTGCTGAGATATGCTCAGTACAAAATTTGTGACCTCAAGGTCACCGCACTAAGGTCAATGGTGACATCACTAAGATTTGAAGGAATCTGAATCTTCAACTATATATCTACCTCCATATAAAATATGAAGATGTAGTACTGGTAGTTTTGGAGAAGAAGATTTTTAAAGAAATGTTGACAGACGGACGCACAGACGGACAGACATTTTCCCCCTCCAAAAGCTCTGCGAGCTAAAGTCTCAGCAGAGCTAAAAAGGCATGCCAAGCACGAAAATCTCAAGTTAAATGCATTAATAGGACATTAAAAAAAAAAAACGTTTTCTTGTCTCTCACCAAAACACCTGACAAATCATTACACGGCACTATTTTTCTCCATAAAAGCAAAGTTTCTTTTCAAACTTCATTTTTTTTTACATAATTTTAGAAAGCCCTCGTCATAAACTGTCCAATTGTGCCAAACCTAAAGAATTTTCATCAATTTAACACTGAATAACGATCAAACAAAGACAGAAATGATTTTTTTATGATGTACTACTTCTCTGCTTCTACTCGTAGGTATACATAATTACTGGAGTGAGACCATATAGAATTTAATTGGTTTTTTTTGTTTTTTTTTTAATATTGAAGATGTAACAAATAGTGACCTTAAACCCAAAAGAGAAGAGAGATTAAATCTTCATATCAGGGTTCTATTTGCTTATGCTGAACAGAACTAGGAAAATTCATTATATAAACTATCCAGACCTGTGTGTTATTATAACACAGAAACTCACCAGACCTCCAAGACTTGTATGATACTCTATGGCAGCTTTACAACTGCAGTACGCTGTCGGGTCTCTAGTGCCTTCGGTAACAAAGTTATCCCGCCAGTCTGCTGAGTTTATGATTCTAGAGGTCACCAAAGGGTGAATGATGCTGTGATGTTTAGGATTAACCCACAGAGCAGCACATCCACGAGGAGTAAACATCCATTTATGGAAGTTTCCTGCATTATGAGACAAACTGTTTTCATCAAATACATCTATGCGATTCAAAGTGTCAGACTTTGTTGAGCTAAGTTTATGGCTGTGAAGCATGTTACTTTATGTGAATTATGTGTACATTTTCTTGTGTTTATAATAATAAAACAATGCCATTACAATATACTATTGGGCGCTTAATTGTTTATTTGAAAGTTATAATACCTGTATAGAAGTCAGCACCAAGGTCATCAATGTTGATTTCTACTTGACCTGGAGAGTGAGCGCCATCTATGATTGTCATCACTCCCCTCTGGTGGCACAAGGCAACAAGCTCTTTTACAGGCATGAGGGTTGCTGTAGGACTTGATATCCAGTCTATGAAAATAGGAAAAATATCCAGCTACTCAGAAAAGCTCATTCCAAAATAGTGTCTTGAGTTTGCAAAGTGAAAACAGATGAATAGAATTTACCTATGATGGCCAATTTTGTGTGCGTGTGTTTATCAAGTCCTTCTTTGTAATTTTGTATGAACTCTTCCTTGCTATTCACTGGGAGACGCATCTCGACACAATTCAATTTTCCTCCTGAAATTGTAAAATTGATTCAAATTGATTTTTATTTCATATTTCAAATATTACTTGAAAATCAATTTCTGACTATTTTGATTGCATGATCCTCTTTTATGTTTCTCTTAAACTTACTATCACAGTTTATTTCACCATTATGTCTGTGTCCCAAGCTTTCTGCCTGACTGAGATTTGGTGACCCACTTCTAATCAAAGTCCCAAGTGGCATTTAAAAGGCCAAAGTAGGAAAATAACCTTCAAACTTTTTGATACTTGAGTTATAATTATATATTGGCCTGAAAAACCTACCTGTTTTGGAAAGGGTTGAAAGACAAGCATTCGTTATAGCTGGATATGTCCAACTATTGACAAGAATGTCATCTCCAGCTGCCAATGGAAGGTTTTTCAATACTGTATTGATAGCTGCAAATACACACATTAGATTCTTAATCCATGACACTGAACACTTAATGAATCATTCAACTGAGGGGCTTGAAGTGATGGCATGATAAGAATGGTTTTGTTAGTTTAAAATAAAAATGTTATGTGTTTTCCCACCCTGGGACATTAAATGGATATATATGATAAATAATATGAAACTTTATCAGGGAAATCTATTGAATTTCCAATCTAAAAATACAGAACACCAGTCTGAGGTACGGCCATAGTTTAATCAAAACCCATCAAATGTTGCATCAGCTTGGTGAACACCAACTAAATGAATGAGAGCTTGATGTTCAAAACAGTATCTTTAACAAAAGTGATTATGAACAGAGATAGTTTGTTGCATGTGGCAGCAACAGCTTGACACACAACTCCTTACTGCACAAATGCTTGGTGCACAACTCCTTACTGCACAAATGCTTGGTGCACTACAACTTACTGCACAAATGCCTGGTGCACAACTCCTTACTGCACAAATGCTTGGTGCACAACTCCTCACTGCACAAATGCTTGGTGCACTACAACTTACTGCAAAAATGCTTGGTGCACAACTCTTTACTGCACAAATGCTTGGTGCACAATACCTTTCTGCACAAATGCTTGGTGCACAACTCCTTACTGCACAATACTCCTTACTGCACAAATGCTTGGTGAACAACACCTTAGTGCGCAAATGCTTCGTGCCCAATACCTTACTGCACAAATATTTGCACAACTCCTTACTGCACAAATGCTTGGTGCACAACACCTCACTGCACAATTGCTTGGTGCACAAGGCCTTACTGCACAAATGCTTGGTGCACAACTCCTTACTGCACAAAAGCTTGCACAACTCGTTACTGCACAAATGCTTGGTGCACAACACCTCACTGCACAAGTGCTTGGTGCACAAGGCCTTACTGCACAAATACTTGGTGCACAACTCCTTACTGCACAAAAGCTTGCACAACTCGTTACTGCACAAATGCTTGGTGCACAAAACCTCACTGCACAAATGCTTGGTGCACAACACCTTACTGCACAAATGCTTGGTGCACAACACCTTACTGCACAAAAGCTTGATGCACAATGCCTTACTGCACAAATGCTTGGTGCACAACGCCTTACTCCAAAATTTCTTGGTGCACAATGCCTTTCTGCACAAAAGCATGGTGCACAACTCCTTACTGCCCAAAAGCTTGCACAAAAGTTTGGTACACAATACCTTACTGCACAAAAGCTTGCAAAACACCTTACTGCACAAAAGCTTGGTGCACAACACCTTACTACACAAAAGACTGATGCACAACTCCTTTGCACAAACGCTGGATGCACAACACCTTACTGCACAAAAACTTAATGCACAACAGCTTTATACACAATATTTGATGGAATTTTTTTTTTCTTACCAGTAGTTGCATTTTCCACAAATACCATGTTTTCAGGTTTAGAACCAATAAATTGAGCTGCAAAATTCAGATTCTCAAACCACAAACTGTCCAACTCATTACGGTAGAAATTATCTGGGCACCATTCAATTTTTCTCATATATCTGAAAAAATATTGAAAAATTTGTTGGTAATCTTTAGATATATTGGTGGCAAAATAAATATAAATGCAGATCAAGGAAGTTTGAGCCAATAAATAAAACTTTCCCACTGTATTGATTTGGGTCACTTGGTAAAGGTCCCACTATATTGATTTGGGTCACTTGGTAAAGGTCCCACTGTATTGATTTGGGTCACTTGGTAAAGGTCCCACTGTATTGATTTGGGTCACTTGGTAAAGGTCCCACTGTATTGATTTGGGTCACTTGGCAAAGGTCCCACTGTATTGATTTGGGTCACTTGGTAAAGGTCCCACTGTATTGATTTGGGTCACTTGGTAAAGGTCCCACTGTATTGATTTGGGTCACTTGGTAAAGGTCCCACTGTATTGATTTGGGTCACTTGGCAAAGGTCCCACTGTATTGATTTGGGTCACTTGGTAAAGGTCCCACTGTATTGATTTGGGTCACTTGGTAAAGGTCCCACTGTATTGATTTGGGTCACTTGGTAAAGGTCCCACTGTATTGATTTGGGTCACTTGGTAAAGGTTGCATGCAAAATTAAACTGATCAGAACATCATCAAAATGTACCACTTTGAATGAATCTGGGTCATCGGCAGACTCACTATGTTTTCAAATTAATAAATCATTATCATTTTTATTATCCCTGTCAAAAATAAGAATATGCTGTGAGAAATATGTCCTATCAAAATCTTGACCTCCACCAGAAAAATATTCACACAAAAAATTGAAGACAGGACAGTCTGGTACATAAAATCCTGAAGGAGCCAAGCATGTCTCAAACCAAAATTAACCCTTGTATCATAGATTTATCAAATTAATGTAGGCCTTCTCTAAGAAAAAAATATCACAAAGTCACATATTGAATCTGGGTCATCGGCAGACTCACTATGTTTTCAAACTAATAGATCATTATTATTTTTATTTTAAAGTAAATTCATTTATGAAACAATCAAGAATGCTTCTGGCAACATTTTTAAATGTATATTATTTTGAAAAATAAGGTAAATGGATCTGAAGAATGCTCATACTTTATCAAATTACCATCATCTGAACTGTCAAGTTTGACCTAAATCTTACTCCTCCCTTGGGGCCTACAATCTCCAGTACACTAAAGGGCTTCCAATATTCCTATACCTCTGGAGGCGTCCAATATCCCCATAAAAACTAATCATCACAACGAGAGGTACCTAGTGAGATTCCCAACCTTCATAACTTCCCTTCTGCCTCATTTTCAACTTTTCAAATCAAAGAAGATTTTTTTTGTTTTTTGTTTTGTTTTTGTTTTGTTTTGTTTCTTCCCCTTACAATTCTGGACCTACAAACATACGAGACAAACAAAAATTTACTGAAAGACAAATGGAACAAAACATTAAAACCTCCATCTCCTGAAAAAAAAACCAGAAAAAGAACTAAAAATTTTAACACTCCACTGACCTTAAATTTCTTTCTCAAGACTAAACCCTCTGCCACCCATAATAGCTATATTAATATTAATTTATCATCAAACCAAAAATATTTATAATAAGTCAGTTGCAACCACTCTCTTAGCATGCTTAGTATTAACCAATACAATTGGTTAAAAGGTCAAATATCAAAGTTAAGAGAGAGAAAAAAAACATCTGGATCTATATAACCTTTCTAAAAATAAGAAAGAAGTTTGAAAAAACATGTTATCACTTATAACCCTTAAAATCTTAAATACCGTATTTACTCGAGTATAAGTCGAGGTTTTTTTCCAAAAACTCTTAGTTAATGTTTAGGGGGTCGACTTATACACGAGAGCAACCTGTGGACGAGGATTTACGCCAAAAAATTACGAAACTATGAGTTTTCATTACGAACATTCTTATTTTCGAAAAAACGAATATTGGACAAAGCGGATCGATTTTAATCGCATTTTAAATGATAAATAAAGGTATTTACCCAATATTATCACAAATTCACTTTGCAGGCCAAAAACAGAACAAAACCATCCATTCGTTTAACATGCATTTTGCAATACTAGCGTGAAAGCATTTCTGTCAAAATGGGAAGACACGACTCAAAGCAGTGGAAACAATGCCGGAATGCTAAACTGTGAAAGCTGTTAATTGAAATCAGTGAAAACAAAGTCGAAACAAAACTGAATGAATGCCACGGTTTCCACTCAGTATCGGATATGCGAACTACTGTCTTTACACGTGGTATAATATTTTGTGTGTGTATTATAAGCCAATGATATTCATTATATTAGTGTTTGAGTAGCGGGTGTGTGCGGTTAACATATTTTCAGTCAGGCTTGCCTGTGCATCTCACGAGGATTGCATGTCCCAATCTCTGCCTAAAAAATGCCTAATTTCCATTTCTCTTGTTTGTTTTATTGATACACAATCAGGCTAAGATCAGACTGGTTATCCTGAGCAACGAGAAAGAGAATCCAGCATGGTATCAGCTAAAATATCCAGGAACTGTTGAGTCACATCACTCACCTGTTCATTGCTGCTCTCTGCAGCCAGAAATGAAACTTGGCCAGGCCAAACAAAATTTGCATAGCTCCAAACCCAGCTCTTGTATTTACCAGGACCACCCCCTCTGAATCTATATCCCGAAGCATACGATCATTGCCAAAGAAAAGGGAGTGCACGCAAGTCTTGGAAGAGCGCTCACAAATGCAAATGAGGCTGTCACTTTGGTGGGAAACTGATCATTGCAGGGCTCTCTTGCAATTCCAAAAAGACTGATGGTAGATAGATTAATTAAAATTATGCCATTCATGCCCTGTCAGTCCTCGTTGTTAATAAGATTGAACAGTTCAACTGGGCAGTCCTTTCATTTTAACTTTAAAATGGCAGACTAAAAATCCACAAAAAAAGTCAGCAGGTCACTTAGTTCAAAGCAGGGGAAAGCCCTGTAAATAGCTACTGGTATCTTGCAGGATGTCACGTACACCAACACATTGGCCTTCCACTCGTGGGAAAAAAACATACACACAAAAAATATTCTACCACGTGTAGAGACAGTAGTTCGCATATCCCATACTGAATGGAAACTGCATTCATTCAGTTTTGTTTTGACTTTGTTTTCACTGATTCCAATTATCAGCGTTCACAGTTTTGCATTTCGTCTTTGTTTCCACTGCTTTGAGTCGTGTCTTCCTTGTTGACAGAAATGCTTTCACACGTGGATCGATTTTAATTGCGTTTTAAATGGATTGATGGTTTTGTTCTGTTCTCGAACAATTTGTGATAATATTGGGTAAATACCTTTATTTATCATTTAAAACGCAATTAAAATCGACCCGCTACGTCTGATATCCGTTATTTCGAAAATATGAACATCGTATTTACGTTTTACCGTATTTACTCGTGTATAAGACTGCTAAGATCTTATATCGTAAGTATATTTAAGTTTCACTTTTAAAATGACCGCCAAGCTTCAGCTGAAGCTTGAATGGTAGCAGAGCCGATATGTCAAGAAAAACCAACTCGACTTATATTCGGAAATTGTTTTTTTTTCAAGAAAAATAACCTCAATTTTGGGGGGTCGACTTATACACGAGTCGACTTATACACGAGTAAATACGGTAGTTATCATAGCTATAATAAAGGTCAAGCTGAAACATAAATATGTATTTATATTTTTTTAGAACTTATTGTTATGGTTTGTACCTCTCTTGACCTGTGCATAATATCTGAACTAAACATAAGCCAGTGGCCTCACAGCTATAGTGATCATTTGTTTTTTTGTAATATTTGTGAACATTTTCTGAAAATGCCTGGAAGTTGGTTCATAAATGATTATTTAAATCTTTTCTCAGAGCCGACTGGAGCAGATGAAAATCTTGGCCAATGAAAATGCATGTTGCATATTGAGTTTGGCTGCAATTTGTTATCTTGAATCTAAATGGCTAATTTCTGTTATGTAACTGAAAGTGGCTCCTTGACAACTCAGGGATAGCTGTTAGATTTCTGAAAAAAATTCATTAACAAGAAAGTCTTTTTTTAAAAAAAGAATTTGTATACAGTTTCCTTTTTGAAAATGATATTTATATTATCTCATCATTTTGAAGTTGCCGTAAATGTAGAGTACAGTGACTGGCAACTGTCTGAAACTGGCAGTTGAAACTCAGACATTTTTAACACAGTCAAACATATAGCATACCTTTATTTTGTGCATAAAGTTATTAATTTTCATATATTCTACATTTGCCAAAAAATATTCAAATTCTATGTTTATTTATGCAGTTGAGGTGTCCGCCAGTCTGTGACACTGACAGGCAGGTTTGTGATCTGCAGGCCCCTCAGAAGTACATATCGCTCCAAAATTATGTGTTATAATACCCACCACTAATTGCACTTGAGCTGAATGTTGTGTCTCACATGTCATCTTGTAATTCCACTGTCTTTCAAAATGTTAAATGTGTTTATTTGTTTTCATGCACAAGAGAAGTCCCAACCACTCTCTTAGCATGCTTAGTATTAACCAATATAAAAGTAAGTGATATCGCCCTGGCTGCCTGTGGTGGAGGTCGAGACATGCGTGACCTATTTCCCAAACCTTAACCCTGTATCTACCCCACTGGCTACACATGTGGGCTGTGTGACGAAAATGTATTTACACATTGTTCCTCTTCGCCTCCGTTCGCTTATAGTATAGTAGGTCTCTCAGAACAGAGCCTTTCCTATGACATAGACTTCATTCTTGGTCTTAGACCTTGTATACTAAAAAATGGAAATGATGCTGAGCCAAAATGGAATGGTCGGTACTTTTTATCCCACTTTAAAACTGCTGTACAAGTGTAAGAAAAGATTGTTAAATTATTAATTTAAAAAGGGTTCTCAAGCCAATTGGTTGAATTGTTGACATTTGAATTGTTCTAAATAAAATCTTAATGATTATGAATGGTGACAATCAAGCTAGTGAGCTCCCGCCATCATAAGTCTGGGCAGGCTGTGTGGGGGGGGAGCATATTACATGATTCCAGACCAGAGAGTGTGTATGTCAAGACAATTCTTACACTGGCAAGTGAATAAGAACAAACCAAGAGACTGTCTGACAGAGTCAAGATAAACATAGGCATCAGAGATGCATCAACCCTCAGCCCTGGTAACTCATTGCACAACATTCGCTCCACACAATATTTGTGAACAAAACGTCACTGCACCAAGGCAAATTGATGCAGGGGTAAAAAACCCATAAAATCTACTTCCTTTGATAGCTTAGGTGTGTCAAGTATCATGAAACTGTCATCATTTACTCTAGAATTATTGATATGGGCCTGTGACCTTGAAAAGCAGGTTAAGGTCACCGTCCATCAAACTCATCTGGAGTCTTCCCAGATTCTTATGTGTGTCAATTTTCATGAAGCTGCCATCATTTGTTCTTAAGTTATCACGATGACAAGGATGATTTCACATAATTGTCCCTGTGACCTTGAAATCAGGTGAAGGTCATGTTCCATCAAGAGAAGTCTGAGGTCTTCACCAGATGCTTGTGTGTGTCAAATTTCATAAAGCTGCCATCATTCGTTCTTGAGTTATTGCGATTCTTGGGATTTCACATAATTGTCCTTGTGACCTTGGAAAATAGGTCAAGGTCGCCGTCCACCGAACTAGTTTGAGGTTTTCACCAGATGCTTATGCGTGTAAAGTTTCATGAAGCTGCCATCATTTGTTCTTGAGTTATCACGATTACAAGGATGATTTCACATAATTATCCCTGTGACCTTGAAAAGTAGGTGAAGGTCATGTTTCAAAGAAAAAATTCTGAGGTCTTCACCAGATGCTTGTGTGTGTCAAACCTCATAAAGCTGCCATCATTCGTTCTTGAGTTATTGTGATTCTTGGGATTTCACGTAATTGTCCCTGTGACCTTGAAAAATAGGTCAAGGTCGCTGTCCACCGAACTAGTCCGAGGTTTTCACCAGATGCTTATGCGTGTAAAGTTTCATGAAGCTGCCATCATTTGTTCTTAAGTTATCACGATGACAAGGATGATTTCACATAATTGTCCCTGTGACCTTGAAATCAGGTGAAGGTCATGTTCCATCAAGAGAAGTCTGAGGTCTTCACCAGATGCTTGTGTGTCAAATCTCATAAAGCTGCCATCATTCGTTCTTGAGTTATTGCGATTCTTGGGATTTCACATAATTGTCCCTGTGACCTTGAAAAATAGGTCAAGGTCGCTGTCCACCGAACTAGTCCGAGGTTTTCACCAGATGCTTATGCGTGTAAAGTTTCATGAAGCTGCCATCATTTGTTCTTAAGTTATCACGATGACAAGGATGATTTCACATAATTGTCCCTGTGACCTTGAAATCAGGTGAAGGTCATGTTCCATCAAGAGAAGTCTGAGGTCTTCACCAGATGCTTATGCGTGTAAAGTTTCATGAAGCTGCCATCATTTGTTCTTGAGTTATCACGATGACAAGGATGATTTCACATAATTATAAAATAGGTCAAGGTCGCCATCCATCGAACTCATTCGAGGTTTTCACCAGATGCTTTTGTGTGTCAAGTTTCATGAAGCTGCCATCATTTGTTCTCGAGTTATCGCGATGACAAGATGATTTCACATAATTGTCCCTGTGACCTTGAAAAGTAGGTGAAGGTCATGTTTCATAGAAAAAATTCTGAGGTCTTCACCAGATGCTTGTGTGTGTCAAATCTAATAAAGCTACCATTATTCGTTCTTGAGTTATTGTGATTCTTGGGATTTCACATAATTGTTCCTGTGACCTTGAAAAATAGGTCAAGGTCGCCGTCCATCGAACTCGTCCGAGGTTTTCACCAGATGCATATGTGTGTCAAGTTTCATGAAGCTGCCATCATTTGTTCTTGAGTTATCGCGATGACAAGGATGTTCGCTACAGACATACATACATATATACAGACATACATACATACCCACGCCAGGAGTACTGCAATACCCTCAGCCTGATTACATCAGGGGCTGAGGGTAAAAATCAATCTCACGCCAAGTGGCTGGTCTTCTCAAAGACCAACAAAAAAAATAGAATTAGTCCCCAGAAAAAAACATCTTGCTTACTTACTAAGAGCTAAGAACTCTGACCTGTAGTTTCAGAGGAAAAGATCAAAGTTGACGGACTAAATGACAGACAATTTCCCACTTTACTGCAGAAGCTATACTATGTACAGATTGTACCTTGTTTGCACCTCTCTGACCTGCACCGGCACTGCTCCCCAGGACCCATTAGTCAAATGAACCGAGTCAGGATCCAGACAAAAATCTCGCTCACGTAGCTTCTTTCCAAACACAGACATCTTGCTGTAAAAAAAAATCATTAAAACTTATGTTTCACAATTAAATTATAACATAATTTGAATATCATGTGTACATGTGTATATCATACACAATGTAGATAGAGTCATGTTTATCACATTTACATAAATGATCAGGTATATTCAAGTTGACTTAAATAAAAAAATGATCATGATGCTCAACATCATTTGGAATCATTAAAATCAGAAATTTCAAGCATGAATATATTACTACATGTATTTTCTTTGTTTTGGTGCAATACGCAATTTCTTTGTTTTTACTGGAACTGCATCACATTTTCAAACAGGTTTTGGACAATTCTTTTCACAAATTGTTTAAAACTAAAAAGATACTGAAGCAATATGCATACTTAATGTGTTTTCATAATTTTACCAGTTACTAGTCATTTAGCAAAACATATTCCTAAGCTTTTAACAAATCAATTGGCAGATTTTGGTTTATAGATTTAAGTTCATGTAGTGGCAATCAGTGATATTTGGTGTTTTGTAAAATATGGTATTTATCTAATTTTGCAAATTTGCTTTTGTGACCTTTAGAATATCACCAAATGTCAAAATCTTATTTAGCCCAAATGTCAAAATTCTATATGCCAAATTACTGTTACATCAATATGTCTATATCCTTACAGTCATGAGAGTATAATTAATAAAAGTAACAATACTGCAGATTGGCCTTGGTCCAAAGTGAAAAAAAGTTTCATACAAAGAAATAATCTACATACGCACTACACATATCCATAATATCAAATTCTGGATCAGCTTCCCCTTTTTGGTTGTGACCTAGTTGCATACAACTTATTTTTTTTAAATGTGAACTAACATATTGTGTAAGATAAATGTGGTGAAATAAATGTTAATTTTAGTGTTTTGCCAAGTATCATATTTAGATGATTATGGAAATTGGCTCCTATGAACTTGAAAATAGATCAA
Source organism: Amphiduros pacificus (assembly GCA_949316495.1). Classification (NCBI taxonomy): domain Eukaryota; kingdom Metazoa; phylum Annelida; class Polychaeta; order Phyllodocida; family Hesionidae; genus Amphiduros; species Amphiduros pacificus. The sequence continues at coordinate 19,532,794 of OX439004.1, read as the reverse complement.
AGTCGCCCAATGTCAAACTTGTCCAAGCCCCTCATAGGTAGATCAAAGTTAAATCAATTACAAAATTCTTCACAAGCAAAGTGTGCTGGTCAAGGACACAAAGTGTTCAGCATAAAAAAAATGTTGTAATCCTACATATTATCATATTATAGTATCCAGTGCTTTTGTCGAAGCATAAATGAATGGGTAGAAGAACATAAAGTAAAGCTTGTGCTGACTTAATAATGCAGGTAAAAAATCATTAATTCAATCATTTCTCCAACATGAAAAGGAATATTTAATATGATGGGTTCTTCAATCTGTCAATAACCTTTCATTGGTTGTGCTCTCCCAGGATTTGGTGAAACCTTACAGGATTGACCATTTGCATTAGATTAAAATAGATTTGAGTACATAAAGATTAAATTGGAATAGATTAAATTTAAATTAATTACATTAAATATGAATAGAGATAAGACTAGGTGAGAATGGATAATATTATATTAGATTAGATGATATCAGAATAGATAAAATTGGAATAGATTAAAGGGTAACTTTCACTTCCCTGGTACACTTTTGTAGCATGAAGGAGAATTAAAATGCACATTGATCTGTGGGCTCTGTAAGCATGACAGCACAATGGAAACATGATTTTTGGGGAGAAAAGTAGCTCTTTTAAATGCACGTGCTGGAAAAAAATGAATGACTTCATCGTGGGACAATTACCTACTTCCATAATTTGTAAACAAACAGCAATGCAGCCAAAATAGCGATGTAGCAATTTTCGGTCTTCGTAAAGACGCATTATGTAATGGTTATGTGCATCGGAAGAACATGAAAATGTGACATTTTGGTGTAAAAAGCACGACAATTGGACCAATATTGACAAAGTTATGACAAGTTTATGAAAATTTAAGATGATTGCCACTCGATTTGCACATGCATTAAATCCCCCACGATGACGTCACTGACAGAAATTGCAATACATGATCATATTTTATGGGGTTGCAAGATTAGTTTTAAATGTGGGTTTGTGTTGCCATGGTTACTACTATATTTTTTTAGATTTGAGTACATAAATATTAAATTGGAATAGATTAAATTTAAATTAATTACATTTAATACGAATAGATAAGACTGGGTGAGAATGGATATTATATTTGATTAGATATCAGAAGATAAAATTAGAATAGATTAAACTGGAAAAGATTAGATTATAACAGATCAGATGAGAATTAGAATAGAATAGAATAGGTTAGATCAGATCAGAATAAATTAGAATAAAAAATAACAGAGTAGAATGGATTATGATAGATTAGATTAAAACAGATTAGAATACATGTAGATTACTCCCAAATTCAACTTCAAATGGTCTTGAAATCCACTGTTTTCAGAATTAATACTCATTGCCCATCATATTGAAGTCATGACTGAGGCCAAAAATGATCTCCAACAACAGATTTTAAAGAAGCCATATTCTCCTTTATTCAATAACAGCTGCTTGGCCACTCCAATAAAAGTTCTTTGTTGCTTCTTTATCTCAGCATTGTTTCGCCATTGTTTACAAGTTTGCACAATGATGTGAAAAGTGGTTCAGTTAATTCATATGTGAGACCGCATTGAACCTGCCAATTCAATGGAGTGGTTGTCCCATGACTTCCCATGAAATTTCCCCCTTTGTGTAGCCATGACATCATCACTTGGACTCTTCTCAATGCCATTTTGTGACATCAAGACCATTTACATTTTCTTGTTAACTGTACTTCCAAACAAGATATTATAGAAGGTTTTTTCTTTTATTGAAATGTATGGAAAGCACGCAGAAAAACTGAATGAATTGATTGATTTTTTGCCTCTGCATTATATAATACTAAGTTGAAATAAACTTCGAGAACATAGCATGCAAGAATGTTTGCCCTATGTCAAGGTCATTATAAGGTCAGTGGTTAAGGTCATAATTACAAGTTTATGGTAAAATGTCCAAAAATGTAGAAGCAATTTCATCATTATAAGCAAAGTTTTTCTGCAATAACTTTGATGTCCAATTTCCAAGCCCATAAACTGAACATATAGATCTATCCTACAAATGTTTACCTTTTGTTCAGGTCATTTCAAAGTGAAAGATCAAAGTCATAATCTCAATTTTATTGTAATTTTCCAAAACACTGATTAGTAATTTCAACATTGTAACTCAAGTTTAGCTGTACTTTCTTAATAAGTCCCATATACAAGGATGTGATATTTAAGTTACCACAGCAATACTTATAATAATGGAACTACTCAGTGGTCACTTTTTTTTCTTAATTATCATAAAATTGAGGTTATGACTTAACCATTGACCTTTAAATTACCTTGACTTTGACAAAATCTTCTCTGAATATGTATTGGTTATTCCTTTGTGTGTTGAATACCTAACTAAATAAAGAATCTTACTTAAATTGATGAAATTGATGAAATCTGTTCTTAACATTTTATAAATTTTAATAATTTCAGATTTGAAGTTGTCGTAAAAATCTGCAAAAAGATCTTTTTTTTTGTTTTGGTCCAGGACAAGCCTGTTTAAATTTGTTGATTGGCAGGACTAACCATTTTTCTTCTGGACTAGTGTACAGCCGACGACAACAGAGCTGCGGACGACAACAGAGCTGCGGACGACAACAGAGCTGCGGTTTCATTTTCAAAGCCTTATTAGTGCGCCCACACCCTCGAAAATATTCACACCAAGTTGTTTTATGACACTTGCATGTACAAAGTCAAATGGTGTGATAAACATCGGTAATCAATTGATAAACTGAAAGGCAGATCTGTTGTCATCCGCAGGTCAGTTGTCGTCAGCTGTATATACATGCTAAATTAATTAAATTTGTTCTTTAAATGTAATATGCTCAGTAATGGGCTGTCTGATGTCACTGTCATGATCACATTGTAGGAAGTTGTATGTATATGTACAACCAAATTTAACTCCTAACGGACGGGAAGGACGGCAACGTCCACCACCGGTAACGGATGGAAGGGACGTTGACGTCCCCATTGTTCTGGCTCAATGACGTCATTTTGTAACATTCCCTTGGGCTGCAACTTTGTTACAATGTAATCAAGATAATGACATCAGACGGTGAGTGGATCATGAACTTTTGACCCCAGCACTTCATTGAGCATATTGAATAACCATGGTTATAAATTTAATCAATTAAGTATGTGGATACACTAGTCCAGAAAAAAATTGGTTAGTCCAGCCAATCAACAAAATTTAGATAGCCTAGTCCCTAGGGGTTAAATTGGCTCGTCCAGTACTTTAGTTTAGCCTTTAGGTACATATGTACTAACTTAACTTTGGTGTGATCTTGAGCCAAGTTATGATATTCAGTATTTATGAAGCACTTCTCTTTTCATCTTCGCTATATTTGTACTTCTACTTCGCCATATTCGCACTTCTACTTCGCCATATTCGCACTTCTGTTTCGCTATATTCACACTTCTACTTTGCTTTGTCGCTATTTTCGCAGTTCTATTTTGTTAATATCGCCCTTTGCATTCTTAGGGTTGCCAAGTACTTTGCGCTCGCTAGTACTTTGTGCTCAGGGCTTTGCACATCCTGTAGGTGAAGTTGTATATCCACGATTAAATGCACCGGGCTCAGTATAAGACCCTCTCTGATTATGTGATCAGAGATGATCAAAAAGGCCCGTTCCATAAGCCCCGCCCCACAGAATGTAACCAGATGTACATGCACAAGGCGATGACGTATTTACAGCTTATGAGTCTGACGGCACATGCATGATATGACGAAACTCGAATCTCTAGGTCATTAATATTCATGAGCGCCCAAATAGTACGACATTTGGTCGCGTCATCGCTAGGCCTATATTGAAGAGGCCCAGTAAAGCTGGATAGTATAGCCATTGTTGCAAAACAATCCCAAGATTCACTGCATGTCGAAGAATAAGGGATCATCATTTTTTCCCAAAAGTTATTTATTCTGTCATTGCATAAATCTTTGCAAATAAGTTCCAAGAATGGACGCATATTTTAACTATGACGGGTAGAATAATTTCTTCTGAAAATTGCCATGTAACTTCCCAAATATATCCTTGTAATTTGGGAACAGTTTTAAATAATCTACCAAATTTTGATTAAGCAGTATTTAAATGCAAAAAAAAACGAACGCAAAGTGCTTCACCTGCTTAAGATTTTGGCCTCAAAAAGGCCTGATAATTAACCGGTGCTCCCTCTTCACCAACGGGACATGGCACACGTAAGATATGGCCGACTTTTGCGGTTTGAACCCAAGATAAAATGGAACAAATTTGAATGTTTTATTTGGCTTTGTCATTGAGATATTGCTCATAAGGTCATTTTGAGTGCAAAGTGCGTAATCTTCGCCGTTTAAACTTTATTTAGTAACTGTGAAGGTCAAAGGTACCACATTTAACCGCGGTCAACTGGCTGAAATTGGATATTTTATCAATGTAAATTATCTACAAGTGTCAGTTGCCAATCTTAATATTGTCATTATTGATAAGCTACTTTCTGCCGTAATTAGACCTCATGTTCGGCCATAGGCATAGAGAAAATATAGTTTCTCTATGGTTCGGCATATGATTCTGTGAATATTCTCACTTTTCACTCAGGCCCCGACATTAGAACTCTGCATTCAAGTTTGGCAGCCATTTTAAAAGTTTGGCTCACATTTTCTCTAATTTTCACTTGAAGATAATTTACTTTGATAAGCTGCCCAAATTCAGCAGCTTGACCGCGGTTCAATTCTGGGCCAGTTCAACGGCGCAGTCAACTGTGTATCGCGGTTATTTTGACCATAATTACTGTGAAGCTCTGGAAAAGAGCGAAAATAGCGAAGTAGATTGGCGAAATAGAGAAGTAGAAGTGCGAAATAAAGAAGTAAAATTGCGAAAATAAAGAAGTAGAAGAGCGAACTTTAGGGCCGTACAGTCTTTACTGAGTACTGAAGTAAGGTTCAGCATGTTCAGTGCGAAGCACGAATGATAGACCTACATGTACTTCCAGAGCTTCATACGTATGATATTTAGTATTTTCCTAACATGTTTTGCATAATTGTGAAGAAACATGACATTTAGACATATTTCAGATTATTTTGGGGGGGAAAATAACACGAAATATGTGTAGACCTACCTGAACTTTCTCTGGTGTCCGGAATATCAACTCGGGCAGGTCTGGAAGAGGCTGCACACGATTGTCACTTGCCAGGCGGTGGATGGACTCGTCGCTGACACACGATTGATCCTGCGGAAAGTTCCACTTTGCACACGATCAAAGAACCTGAATCTTTGACACGATTGTGGATAGGCGGGCAGGTCGGCGAATTCCTTCCATCGACTTCCGCCGGCTTGTTCCAATCGCGTTGTGTTGTACCATTGTTTAGCAAACTGGGTGAAGTGAGGACATGAACTTGGCCTATATATAGATCTATATATATACAGTGACCGGCAACTGTCCGAAACCGGCAGATAAAACTCGGACATTTTTAACTCGGTCAAAATTTAGCACACCTTGCTGTACTATAATTGCAATTGAGCTGAATGTTGTCTCTCACACGTTGTCTTGACTTTCAAGACGTTAACGTTAGGGGGAACAGTGTCTTCTAAAGTTCTTTTTTCCTGCCAAAAAAAGTTATTTGGACCCCAAAAAATGATATGGTGCAAGATGATTGCTTTGTATAAAAATAACTACAAAAAGGATTTCAGCCTTTAAGGTATCAAATGTTTAGGGATAGATTTTTCTTTTGATTTGATTTTTAATTTGTTTTTAAAATTTTATCATTCTTAATCATTTTACATTTAAAGTTACAGTAAAAATCAGAAAAAAGATGGTTTGTTTGGTTACAATTTTAGAAAAGATAGAGCTAACTTGAAAAACATTTTTGTGAACAACTACACTATCAATCTGTAGAACTAAGGCATTAATCTTAAGCTAGAAGGATGTTATTTCGTTTAAATAGACAGAATTTTAAAAGATGTCTTATAACTCAAGTAATTTGTGTTTTTGTAAATAAAATGATTCAAATAAATGCAAATTTTTGACACCATTTGGTAATTTTTGACTTGAGTTTGAAGAAAGTTTGGTATCTCAAAATATAGACCATTAATCAAAATTCCATTTATTTAAACTAAATAGAATAATATTTGGAGTACACCTGTTCTTAAATTTTGGTAATTAAACTTCCAAAACTTCTCAATTTTGTTATAAAAAGCGTGGGAAATTTGGAGAAATATGATATTTTGTTTACTTCTAATTTTGTATCACTGGGCAGTGATGAGGTCGAATGCAGCAGCTACTGGCTAATGGATTAGTCATAAAAGACCACTAAATGATGTTTATATGTGTATGTATCAACATTGATCCCCTTTGGACAGAAGTATGTTACCTATTTAGCTTACTTTGGTATGTTACATAGGTGCACTATTTCATGTAGTTCAAGGAGTAATGACGTCATAATGGTGCTGTGGCTATTCATCAATGAAATAGTGACGTCATACCTTTTGGTAACTAAGCAACAATCAACAACACATTTCATGCAGCTGTGATCCTGTGTATGAAGTGTCCCTGTTCCCCCTAACGTTAAAAGTGTTTATTTGTTTTCACGGCACGAATGTTTGTGTCACTGTCAAATGACGTCAGAAGTGGTGACGTAGCCAACTTCTCCGTATAAGTCAATGGAAACTCGGACAATCTGCAGGTTTTTTGAATGCATGAATTTCCCGATAATTCTGTCCATATTGAACATGTACTCGAGTACCAATTTTATTATACACGCATATGTAGTTAACGATCTACTATCGATGTGAGTAGTTTTTACTCAGTTTTGAAAGATTTTGTGAAAATCACGTGTGAAAAACATGAAAGTGTCCGGATTTGGCTGCCGGTCACTGTACATGTATATCAGTGAGAGGAAAATAATTATATTGAGAATGCCAACCTTAAGGAAAAAATAATTTGAGACTCGCACATCTGCAGAAAAAAAAATTGTTCAAAGGATTAAATTTTTGGGAAAAAATGTAGTTTTGTCTTGCGCCCAGTAGGAATCGTGGCCCAGTAGGAATTCCTACATTGTGCAGCTGCCGAAAATAGGAATTCCTACTTTGAGCAAATAACATCCTGAGCTTTAATGGACATGTCATATAGCTCTAAAAATACATGGGATAGGCTAAAAGAAATTTCAGCATCCTCATATATGTCTAAAATACAAAATATTTTGAAAATAATATTTGACCTTGAAATGGCCTTGATATGACCTTGAACACAGAAAACTGAGAAAATCAACAGTTCTTCAGCTTTAATCAACCTTGCTTGAATCTGTGAGTCAATATGAATTCAGCAATGCAAACTGCATTAAAAAATATTAAATACTCCTGATTTTATAAGCATTTAAAGATTATGACCTCAAGGTTACGGCTGTTATAATGTAAAGTCTATGGGGAAAAATATTCAAACTCATTCAAATCAGTATAACTGGCAATGAACTTTAACTCTCAATTAGGTCTGGTTTGTTTATTAATGTACACCCTATCTACATCCTGTAGATTTCAAGTATCAAATACAGTAATATCAATGAACAAATTTTTGCCTGGGGGCTTTTTTTCACAGGGATCAGTGAGAAATTCAGTGCATTGGATTATATTTGGCATTGAGAAAAAAAGGGTAATTATATGAAATATCTTCTGGGCAAAAAAGTTTTTCATCACAGACTTATGGAAAATACATTATTTTTGTAACACGGATGGTTCCTTTTTTGTTCCAAAAAAAGGAACTATCTGAGTTATTCTGTGATCGGTATGATCATGGGAAATGTGTATTCATTTCCTGTGGTTTGTGATTCGTTTTTTTCTGTGGTCATTATTGTTAAAGCAACTGATGCCACTGTGGAGTGTTCGTCGTGTGCATGCGCTATAGACTGGTCACCTGCCTAGCGTCAAGAATATCGTGTGGATACACAGAGGGTGGCACCAGTCTACATACGCTAGCGTATGAATACGTTCATTTATACCTCAGTGATGCGCGTATTGACGAGATTTCCAATGAATACCAGCATGCCGATTATTTCGTAACGTATTGATTAGTTGGAACTATTTTGTGTCGGCCATCTTTAGACTGGTCCCCCATCGAGTATCAAGAACATCGTGTATATACACAGATGGCGGCAACCAGTCTATGGCTGTACACAGGTCACGTGACGGAGTCAAATGAGGTGCACTTTGTTTACAAATGTTTTAACGATAAATATCTTGTTTCATGTATCATTTAAAAAAAAAATACAGTAGTTGTCTGAGGTATAAAAACAAAACATGCCTCGTCGGGTCAGCTGTGTGAGCGGATTCAGTTCGTTGGTGATGGCGAATAAAAATAATTTCAACTACCCCATCAATTTGCAATGATCGTTTATGTTTAAATGATTTTGTTGTTGTTTATTTAAATTTTTGTTTTGATTGTTGTAATTTTTGTTTTGTGTGTTGTAATTTTTGTTTTGTTTATTGCAATTTTTGTTTTGTTTGTTAATTTTTTTCCTATCCGTGTTACATGTGGAGCACCACTTTTTCTTGTTTAGCAGAGTATGTACAAAGAGAGTTAAACCAGACCTAATGCATATATTTGAAATTTAAGCATATTCTAATCATATATATAGCTATTTCTGAGATTTTTTACATTTTTAGAGGCTAAATCCCACACCGATAGCCTCTTTGTACACATAAACAGAATAAAGCATTACGAGCGTGAAGTTCTTTTGATATTTGATATTTGATATTTGACGTTTTGTTCAAAAGGTGTCAACAAGTATGTATCAGTGTACTCTTTTGGGACATGGTGAAAAAAGTTATGTAAAAGGATATATATCCTGTCAAAAACGGGTATATCCCTTTTCCGGTGACAAATGAGTTTTTCAGTATGATTAATGGCCTTCTCAACCTTGTAGCACAGTCTTAATCATTTATTATCAATATATTAATGGAGAATAACTGTATACACCTTCATACTCTTTTGGTAATAGGGTAGAAACGTTATGTAATAGGATATATATCCTGTAAAACATTGAAATATACCTTTATCTATATGACTGTCACATTTTTTTGCATGTTAATGATTCCCAAGCATTGTTGCACTGTCTTCGCAATCATGGATATACTTATGGAGGGTTAGACATACTTGCTAGACATGTCTAGAACATATCCTGTGGCATTAGAATGCGAGGTAAATTATATGAGTAGGAGATATGGCCCTTTTCCCCTGGCAAATGGAAAAAAGCTAATATGTCACATTCCGGGGGATTTGGCGCTGTCTTCGCAATCATGGATAAACTAATGGAGGAGTAGACATACTTGCTAGACATGTCTAGAACATATCCTGTGGCATTAGAATGCGAGGTAAATTATATGAGTAGGAGATATGGCCCTTTTCCCCTGGCAAATTGAAAAAAGTTAATATAACACATTCCGGGGGATTTGGCGCTGTCTTTGCAATCATGGATATACTAATGGAGGGTCAGACATACTTGCTAGACATGTCTAGAGACATGTCTAGAACATATCCTGTGGTATTAGAATGCGAGGTAAATTATATGAGTAGGAGATATGGCCCTTTTCCCATGGCAAATTGACAAAAGCTAATATAACACATTCCGGGGCTGTCTTCGCAATCATGGATAAACTAATGGAGGGTTCGACATACTTGCTAGACATGTCTAGAATATATCCTGTGGCATTAGAATGCGAGGTAAATTATATGAGTAGGAGATATGGCCCTTTTTCCCTGGCAAACTGTGAAAAATCTAATACAATATATTCCGGGGGATTTGGCACTGTTTTCGCAACCATGGATATATTAAGGAGGGTTAGACATGCTTGCTCGACATGTCTAGAACATATTCTGTGGCATTAGAGTGCGAGGTAAAATATATGAGTTGGAGATATGGCCCTTTTTCCCTGGCAAATTGAAAAAATCTAATATAATACATTCTGGGAGATTTGGGACTGTCTTCGCAACCATGGATATATTAATGGAGGGTCAAATTAATTGCTAGACATGCCTAGAACAAAGCCTGTAGCGTTAAAATGCGAGGAAAAATGTTTAGAAGAAGTTATGGCCATTTTCCCATGGCAAATTGAAGATATCGAATTTCTGAATGTTTTGACACTGTCTTTGCAACCATGAATATCCTAATGAAGGGTAAGACGTGCTTACTAGACATGTCTAGAACATAGCCTGTGGCATTAAAATGTGAGGAAAAATGTTAAGAAGAAGATATGGCCCTTTTCCCATGGCAAAAAACCCCAAACAAAAACCCCAAACAAATTCTTTTGTTTTCTTCAGAGGTTTTAGGATTATTCATAGGATTTTTCATAGATTTAATTTCTTTATATCTATTTATATAAAGGGATGGATCTGTTGAGCATTTCTTTAATTCTGACATGGCAACATTAATGTTTAAAGCTGCATAGGTCCATGGAGGTGTTTTTGGGTATTGAAGCTATTTGATTTGGATTTATTTTTAAAGATTGTAATGATTTATTTTCTTTTTGATCTTTTTGAAAATAAATCTAATACAATACTAACTTTTGGCATTCGCATCAAAGAATCTTTACAATTGGGGTTTTTTACATCACTTTCAACACTATTTCAGTCATTTCGTGATGAGACCTACTTGTAGGAGATATAGTGCTGCCTCACTGAATTGTCCTGTCGCAGGTCCTTGACATGACAACCCAACCGGTCACAGATTTACAAGGACAACGGGTTAACCCTTTAGGCACGGGCCTCAGCTCATGTGGGAAATTGTATCATGAATTCAATCCCGGCACGGCCGGGGATCGAACCCACGACCTTTGGATCACCACAGAGGAACTGGTGCTAATAAGCTGGCGCTCTAACCAACTGCGCCACGGCCCGTGGCCTAGAAAACAAAAGAAAATTCAGCGTTCAATATATACAGCTTGAAAGTGGACATTCCAACCCAACCCTGTGAAGACAGTGCCAAAACATTCAGAAATTATGATATTCGATTATCTTCAAATTTGCCAGGGGAAAAGGGCCATATCTTCTACTAAACATTTTTTCTTGCATTTTAATACCACAGGCTATGTTCTAGACATGTCTAGCAAGCATGTCCAAACCTTGTTTAGTATATTCATGGTTACGAAGACAGTGCCAAAACACTAAAAAATTACGATATTCGATATCTTGAAATTTGCCATGGGAAAAGGGCCATATCTTCTTAACATTTTTCCTCACATTTTAATGCCACAGGCTATGTTCTAGACATGTCTAGTAAGCACGTCTTGCCCTTCATTAGGATATTCATGTTGCAAAGACAATGTCAAAACATTCAGAAATTCGATATATTCAATTTGCCTTGGTGAAATGGTCATATCTTCTTGTAAACATTTTTCCTTGCATTTTAATGCCACAGGCTATGGTCTAGACATGTCTAGCAAGCATGTCTTACTCTTCATTAGTATAATCATGGTTGCAAAGACAGTGCCAAAACATTTAGAATGTAAGATATTCGATATCTTAAATTTGCCACGGGAAAATGGCCATAACTTCTTCTAAACATTTTTCCTCGCATTTTAATGCTACAGGCTATGCTCTAGGCATGTCTAGCAAGTAATTTGACCCTCCATTAGTATATCCATGATTGCGAAGACAGTGCCAAATCCCCCGGAATGTGTTATATTAACTTTTTTCAATATCCCAGGGGAAAAGGGCCATATCTCATACTCATATAATTTATCTCGCATTCTAATGCCACAGGATATGTTCTAGACATGTCTAGCAAGTATGTCTAACCCTCCATTAGTTTATCCATGATTGTGAAGACAGTGCCAAATCCCCTGGAATGTGTTATATTAACTTTTTCCATTTGCCAGGGGAAAAGGGCCATATCTCCTACTAACATTTACCTCGCATTCTAATGCCACAGGATATGTTTTAGACATGTCTAGCAAGTATGTCTAACCCTCCATTAGTATATCCATGATTGCGAAGATAGCGCCAAATCCTCCGGAATGTGTCATATTAGCTTTTTTCCATTTGCCATGGGAAAATGGCCATATCTCCTACTCATACAATTTACCTCGCATTCTAATGCCACAGGATATGTTCTAGACATGTCTAGCAAGTATGTCTAACCCTCCATTAGTTTTTCCATGATTGCGAAGACAGCGCCAAATCCCCCGGAATGTGACATATTAGCTTTTTTCCATTTGCCAGGGGAAAAGGGCCATATCTCCTACTCATATAATTTACCTCGCATTATAATGCCACAGGATATGTTCTAGACATGTCTAGCAAGTATGTCTAACCCTCCATTAGTTTATCCATGATTGCGAAGACAGCGCCAAATCCCCCGGAATGTGACATATTAGCTTTTTTCCATTTGCCAGGGGAAAAGGGCCATATCTCCTACTCATATAATTTACCTCGCATTCTAATGCCACAGGATATGTTCTAGACATGTCTAGCAAGTATGTCTAACCCTCCATTAGTTTATCCATGATTGTGAAGACAGCGCCAAATCCCCCGGAATGTGACATATTAGCTTTTTTCCATTTGCCATGGGAAAAGGGCCATATCTCCTACTCATATAATTTACCTCGCATTCTAATGCCACAGGATATGTTCTAGACATGTCTAGCAAGTATGTCTAACCCTCCATTAGTATATCCATGATTGCGAAGACAGCGCCAAATCCTCCGGAATGTGTCATATTAGCTTTTTTCCATTTGCCATGGGAAAAGGGCCATATCTCCTACTCATATAATTTACCTTGCATTCTTATGCCACAGGATATGTTCTAGATATGTCTAGCAAGTATGTCTAACCCTCCATTAGTTTATCCATGATTGTGAAGACAGCGCCAAATCTCCCGGAATGTGTTATATTAACTTTTTTCAATATCCCAGGGGAAAAGGGCCATATCTCCTACTCATATAATTTACCTTGCATTCTAATGCCATAGGATATGTTCTAGACATGTCTAGCAAGTATGTCTAACCCTCCATTAGTTTATCCATGATTGCGAAGACAGCGCCAAATCCCCCGGAATGTGACATATTAGCTTTTTTCCATTTGCCAGGGGAAAAGGGCCATATCTCCTACTCATAATTTACCTCGCATTCTAATGCCACAGGATACGTTCTAGACCTATCTAGTAAGTATGACTAACCCTCCATTAGTTTATCCATGATTGCGAAGACAGCGCCAAATCCCCCGGAATGTGACATATTAGCTTTTTTCCATTTACCATGGGAAAAGGGCCATATCTCCTACTCATATAATTTACCTCGCATTCTAATGCCACAGGATATGTTCTAGACATGTCTAGCAAGTATGTCTAACCCTCCATTAGTTTATCCATGATTGCGAAGACAGCGCCAAATCCCCCGGAATGTGACATATTAGTTTTTTTCCATTTGCCAGGGGAAAAGGGCCATATCTCCTACTCATATAATTTACCTCGCATTCTAATGCCACAGGATATGTTCTAGACATCTCTAGCAAGTATGTCTAACCCTCCATTAGTTTATCCATGATTGCGAAGACAGCGCCAAATCCCCCGGAATATGAAATATTAGCTTTTTTCCATTTGCCATGGGAAAAGGGCCATATCTCCTACTCATATAATTTACCTCGCATTCTAATGCCACAGGATATGTTCTAGACATGTCTAGCAAGTATGTCTAACCCTCCATTAGTTTATCCATGATTGCGAGGACAGCGTCAAATCCCCGGGAATGTGACATATTAGTTTTTTTCCATTTGCCAGGGGAAAAGGGCCATATCTCCTACTCATATAATTTACCTCGCATTCTAATGCCACAGGATATGTTCTAGACATGTCTAGCAAGTATGTCTAACCCTCCATTAGTTTATCCATGATTGCGAAGACAGCGCCAAATCTCCCGGAATGTGTTATATTATCTTTTTACAATTTGCCAGGGGAAAAGGGCCATATCTCCTACTCATATAATTTACCTCGCATCCTAATGCCACAGGATATGTTAAAGATATGTCTAGCAAGTATGTCTAACCCTCCATTAGTTTATCCATGATTGCGAAGACAGCGCCAAATCTCCCGGAATGTGTTATATTATCTTTTTACAATTTGCCAGGGGAAAAGGGCCATATCTCCTACTCATATAATTTACCTCGCATTCTAGTGCCACAGGATATGTTCTAGACATATCTAGCAAGTATGACTAACCCTCCATTAGTTTATCCATGATTGCGAAGACAGCGCCAAATCCCCCGGAATGTTATATAGCAGCTTTTTTCCATTTGCCAGGGGAAAAGGGCCATATCTCCTACTCATATAATTTACCTCGCATTCTTATGCCACAGGATATGTTCTAGACATGTCTAGCAAGTATGTCTAACCCTCCATTAGTTTATCCATGATTGCGAAGACAGCACCAAATCCCCCGGAATGTGACATATTAGCTTTTTTCCATTTGCCAGGGGAAAAGGGCCATATCTCCTACTCATATAATTTACCTCGCATTCTAATGCCACAGGATATGTTCTAGATATGTCTAGCAAGTATGTCTACTCCTCCATTAGTTTATCCATTATTGCGAAGACAGCGCCAAATCTCCCCGAATGTGTTATTTTATCTTTTTACAATTTGCCAGGGGAAAAGGGCCATATCTCGTACTCATATAATTTACCTCGCATTCTAGTACCACAGGATATGTTCTAGACATGTCTAGCAAGTATGACTAACCCTCCATTAGTTTATCCATGATTGCGAAGACAGCGCCAAATCCCCCGGAATGTGATATATTAGGTTTTTTCCATTTGCCAGGGGAAAAGGGCCATATCTCCTACTCATATAATTTACCTCGCATTCTAATGCCACAGGATATGTTCTAGACATGTCTAGCAAGTATGTCTAACCCTCCATTAGTTTATCCATGATTGCGAGGACAGCGTCAAATCCCCGGGAATGTGACATATTAGCTTTTTTCCATTTGCCATGGGAAAAGGGCCATATCTCCTACTCATATAATTTACCTCGCATTCTAATGCCACAGGATATGTTCTAGACATGTTTAGCAAGTATGTCTAACCCTCCATTAGTTTATCCATGATTGTGAAGACAGCGCCAAATCCCCCGGGAATGTGACATATTATTTTTTTTCCATTTGCCAGGGAAAAAGGGCCATATCTCCTACTCATATAATTTACCTCGCATTCTAATG
The DNA here is from genome assembly GCA_949316495.1 of Amphiduros pacificus. Taxonomy (NCBI): domain Eukaryota; kingdom Metazoa; phylum Annelida; class Polychaeta; order Phyllodocida; family Hesionidae; genus Amphiduros; species Amphiduros pacificus. The sequence continues at coordinate 19,517,585 of OX439004.1, read as the reverse complement.
CCACAGGATATGTTCTAGACATGTCTAGCAAGTATGTCTAACCCTCCATTAGTTTATCCATGATTGTGAAGACAGCGCCAAATCCCCCGGAATGTGACATATTAGCTTTTTTCCATTTGCCAGGGGAAAAGGGCCATATCTCCTACTCATATAATTTACCTCGCATTCTAATGCCACAGGATATGTTCTAGACATGTCTAGCAAGTATGTCTAACCCTCCATTAGTTTATCCATGATTGCGAGGACAGCGTCAAATCCCCGGGAATGTGACATATTAGCTTTTTTCCATTTGCCATGGGAAAAGGGCCATATCTCCTACTCATATAATGTACCTCGCATTCTAATGCCACAGGATATGTTCTAGACATGTCTAGCAAGTATGTCTAACCCTCCATTAGTTTATCTATGATTGCGAAGACAGCACCAAATCCCCCTGAATTTGTTATATTAGCTTTTGTCAATTTGCCGGGGGAAAAGGGCCATATCTCCTACTCATATAATTTACCTCGCATTCTAATGCCACATGATATGTTCTAGACATGTTTAGCAAGTATGTCTACTCCTCCATTAGTTTATCCATGATTGCGAAGACAGCGCCAAATCCCCCGGAATGTGTCATATTAGCTTTTTTCCATTTGCCATGGGAAAAGGGCCATATCTCCTACTCATATACTTTACCTCGCATTCTAATGCCACAGGATATGTTCTAGACATGTCTAGCAAGTATGTCTAACCAACCATTAGTTTATCCATGATTGCGAAGACAGCGCCAAATCCCCCGGAATGTGACATATTAGCTTTTTTCCATTTGCCAGGGGAAAAGGGCCATATCTCCTATTCATATAATTTACCTCACATTCTAATGCCACAGGATATGTTCTAGACATGTCTAGCAAGTATGTCTAACCCTCCATTAATATATCCATGATTGCGAAGACAGTTCAACAATGCTTGGGAATCATTAATATGCAAAAAAATGTGACTGTCATACATAAAGGTATATTTCAATGTTTTACAGGATATATATCCTATTACATAACGTTTCTACCCAATTACCAAAAGAGTATGAAGGTGTATACACTTATTCCCCATTAATATATTGATAATATATGATTAAGACTGTGCTACAAGGTTGAGAAGGCCATTAATCATACTGAAAAACTCATTTGTCACCGGAAAAGGGATATACCCGTTTTTGACAGGATATATATCCTTTTACATAACTTTTTTCACCATGTCCCAAAAGGGTACACTGATACCTACTTGTTGACACCTTTTGAAAAAAACGTCAAATATCAAATATCAAAAGAACTTCACGCTCGTAGAGAAGAGTCTGTTTTAAGTCGAATAAGAATTGGACATAGTCATTTAACACATTGCTATCTTCTTAAAGGTGACTTCATAATGTAACTTTATAATAGGACTTTATAACCAATTTTAAGTGTGGAGCTCTTGTTTGCTTAGGTCATTGGCCTATTTATCAAGAACCGCGAAACATCAGATGGTATTTAAAGTCTTTTAAATTGAATTCATTTATACAATTTTGTTGTCTATAACTGATGTATTGAAAGGATTTTGTTGATATTTTATGTTAAGATTATTTACATATATTGATTTTATAAACGTTTATGTTTTTACCACTTTTAGGCACTGAATACCCTTAGTGGTTGATGTGCCTCTAAGCAACCATTCATTCATTCATTACTATTAATTATTCTATGGTTGGGATCAGTCATTTGCATGCTTTCATAAAACATCCCTATGCTTGTATCTATCAAATAATAACCTTTCAATTCACTTGATCACTTCACAATTATTTCAAGTTCACAATTCATTCCAAATATGAAGTCAGCAATGAATGATCCCTCTGCTGCCAACTATAATAAATATAATGACCTTGACTATAACATATATCTTTATTTAAATTAATTTGGACAACAATGTGTATTTAAAACATTTATTTGTAATTAAAGGAGGGGGTTCAAGTATAAAAGTAAGGGGGTGGAGCCTATTAAACAGGTCTTGACCATCAAAACACCCAGAGCTCAGCCAGTATAAATTGAATACATTCTAATATATTTGTTACTTTCTAATAGAAATGTGTGGTACTTGGTACAATGCTGCATGAACACAAGGGCTACAACATATTTTAATCTGAAATCTAAATGTTTGATATCAAAGCTCTTTTAAACAATAAAAGTGTTCTGAGATTTAAATTATTTTGAATTTGATTGACAGTTGACACTGTGTGTGAGATGTGGATTTAGGTTTGTTTATAAATACCAAGCACATGGCTGAGTGCATGTGTCCAGCATGTTACAACATATTTGCGGTTTTACCCCATACCTCCCATGGGCTAGATGTTGCTGCAGCTGGGTGGGGAGCGGTCAACTTCAGAGACTTGTTATATAACTTGTGTAAAGATAAGAATCTGATTTCCCGGTCCTCCTCAGATAAACTTTTCAGTGCTTAATTTATGTTTTAGAAAGTAACAATTTATGTTTTAGAAAGTAACAATTTATGTTTTCTGAATGGTCCGAAATTTTAAACATGTAAAAAATGACATATGCACACTTTAAATTATAAGGTTCACCTTTTCTCCGTTTGTTCTTCCCCCTTCTCTTTATGAGATCAAGGAGGAGGACTGTCACCGAGATAGTCAGAGGGGATAATGCAGGGTGGTGTGATACATCCCCTTTCTTGCCTATGTTTACAAACAACCTGCCCAGCCACCAGCAGCATCCAGTGGGCTGTGAGTGGACAGTTTGACCAACGGTCAACTTGTTAGGTAGCTGTGTTGTGTGGAGCAGCACCAATCAGCAGCTGGAGCAAAATCTGGGGTGGGGTTAACTGACCGTACGGCTTTTCAGGGGTACTGGACCCCCCTCTTTAAGGCCGAATAAATGACATCTGAGTTCTGAGTTCTGAATTCTTGATGGCGTTCGGAGGAAGGGCTGTGGACGAGGACATCGTCCAAATATATGAGACAGAGATCAGAGAGGCCTTGCAACACGTCCAAATATATGAGACAGAGATCAAAGAGGCCTTGCAACACATTCTCCACGAGTCTTTGAAATGTTGGGGGTCCATTAATGACACGAAACGGGAGACGTTTGTATTCGTAAAGCCCACGATGAGTGATGAAGTCGGGAGTCAGGGTGGACGCCCATGAGGGCCAAGTGTACTAATGTGAGTTAATTTACGAGCTCCCAAACTGTCTAAAGTGTCATGGATATGTGGCAGCGGGAAGGAATCAGGGACAGTGACCTCGTTTAACTTCCTAAAGTCTATGCACATGCGGTACGAAACAGTACCATCCTGAGCTGGTTTTTCTACCAAAACAGCGGGGAAAGCCCACAGACTATTGGAAGGTCTGATGATATCTTTGTCTAAAGGGCGTTGTACTTCTTTGTCTATAATGCCTCGTTGTTTGTACACGGAACGATGAGGCCTTAATTTGATGGGACTAACAGAACCCTTGTATGAAGCTCTGGAGGTATCATTCGTGCTTCGTACTTCGCCCCTGACTTCGCCCCTAACTTCGCCCCTCTACTTCGCTATCTTCGGCCTTTGCCTTCGTTATCTTCGCCCTTCGCCTTCGCTATCTTCGCCTTTCTTATCTTCTCACTTTGTATTGCATTGCCAAGAGCAAGAGGTATACGATACTGTTTGGGCCACGTCTATCATAAGATGGGCGAAATCCGCCCACGACCATCTTCCGTCCATAAATTGGCGGAAGAGGCCGCGGGCTCGCCCAAACATGTGCTCTATGTTCGGTAGTTGTTCCATCATTGACCGCAAAATGACCTCCTTCATTAACATTTTATCTTTTCTTATTATCGCTAAAATATACCTTTCATGTTGTCAGAATTTACTACTACCTTCTGCTCCCTGCCAGGTGATATTATAGGAGGGGGTTAAAGTATGAAAGGAGGGGTGTGGAACCTATTAAACAGGTCCACTAGCATCACATGCACTACCCGTGAGAGCCTAGTGGGGGCATGTTTCAGGGGCATGGTGTGACTGTACTCTAAAACCCCATCTAGTGTTTGAATAGCATTTCTGATTTCCTTGCCTGGAAGACCTGCAGATATTGCATATAAATCACATCAACCTCTTTATTACAGGATATTTGTAACAAACCAATTTCTATTTACTTGATGAATTTGGGCATGACTTAGTACATGATGATATTGACTGTCCTAATTTTGGATGTTGGGGCAATATGATAAGATGCCTGATCAATGTTAACAGTGACCTGATGTGCACTATACGCATTATTTTTTTTTGTAAAGTCCAAAATGGTACAAGATGACCTTTTGATTGATTATTGACTCTCTCATGCAACACGAGGTACTTTAATCATAGGTCATATGGTGCCACTAGAACTCTGAATTTGAATGAAAGGAATAATAGGTCCTCTCATGCGACACAGGGTCCTGTATTTAACAATAGGTCATATGGTGCCACTAGAAATCTGATTTTGAATGAGAGGTCATATGATGATTTTGATAGGTCCTCAACTGTAAAATTCAATGATAGGCCATCTGGTGCTACTAGAAAAATCATGCCACATGAGGTGTTGAATTCAATGATAGGTCATCTGGTGCCACAAGAAATTGTATATTGATTCATAGAAAGTACAATATTTTCAGTCCTCACATTACTAGTTAATAGGTCCTCTCATGCAATATGGGGTACTGAATTCAATAATAGGTCATCTAATGCCACTGGTAATTTCATATTGAATCATAAGCAACATAATGATATAGCACCCACATTATTGGTTGATAGGTCTTCTCATGCAACATGGGGTACTGAATTCAATAAAAGGTCATTCCTGAATATGTGACTTTGAATACGAAAAGCACTATGCTATCAACCTCTCGTGCAACTGTTTGACAGGTTCACTCTTGATATAAATCCAGTAATAGTAAATAGGTCATCTGGCGACATTGTACTATATTAACCATGCAACTATCTCATACTTACAAACTATAAGAGGAAGGTTTCAAAAATGCACTTAACTAGTTTATAATGGCATATTGAGCATGCTGCGTAAACTCAGGCTTATCACCCCCTATTAATGCTGTTGTGCTTTAACTTGCATGTAAACATTCATATAATGCCAAGATCTGTATACCTCAAATAGGCTCTCTCGGGTAATGCACACGGTGCCACATTTGGGGTATCACTACCTCACCTGGGGGAAAATCTGGGGCTGGGTTGTCTGACCGGCTTTTCATGGGTCCTGGTCCTCCCAGTTGATGACAGATTTGAAATATGAGAGTATACTGTGTATACTGTGTTACCTCGTCTATAAATATATGTATTTAATTGTATCAAAGCATATTTCCATGCCTTATGCACATATGAACATGATTTCAAAAGTGGTCCGCACCCGGGTGCTAATTGCAACTCCCTGGCATCCCACTGAACAATACTACCCTCTGCTAATCAGCTGAGCTACATGGGTGTCAAATGATCATAACACAGAGAAAATGTAGTTTTTCATGACATTATTTAATATTAATGTGGTGCTTTCCTATAACAAAATGATAAACATATTAAGATGTACTCCACCCCTCCCTTTCATGTTTTCCTCCATTCTTTTAAGAACAACCAGAGAAGGCTATCAGAGACATGTGGCCACGGCTAGGCTGTAGTCTCCCGTCTCCCACTGCCCGGGGGACTGCGGCATGCCTCCCTCTAACTCGATGAACACAGGGGGACTGGGCTCCCGGGCCTCAACTAAAACAAATATGAATGATCATGAAAACAACACTGCAGTCATAGGATAGGGACCTGCACTCCACCCCACAAAATCCATTAAGAATGGAAAAAAATAGGTGCACCGGACTACAGCAAAGGCAAGTCCCCTATACTTAAAGTTACAAACACTTAAAACTTTTTTAAGAATTTATAACTAAAAACATAAAATTTCACCCAAAGCACTACGGAGCAGTACTAAGGGTAAAATAATCCGGTTATTCCTATGACCAAAGCTCACATAAAACCTCATGAAATAATTGTTCTTTATTAGGGTTCAACTCATAAACCACATTACTATACTTTAAATTTTGACTGTGTGGTGGCACCGGTTAAATGACACAAGACAGCTCACATATGGCATATTAACATTAAGTTTCCATGATTTTAAATAAAACAAACCCAATATTTTAATATAGTCTTAACCTTTTTAACAATTATAAAAATCATTATGAACATTTCAAAAGGCCACTCTGTGAAGGTAATATCAAACTTTATGGCATCTGACTCACTGAAGGAGCAATGAGGTAGCATAAGAGATTACTCTGCTTTCTTTGATTATCTTTATAGTAGATTTGATTTAACAAAATATTAAATGATAACCCCCACACTTGCAGTATTATAATTTTGCTCATGTATTGCACCTGTCTAATGTTCTAATGATGGTATATTACACTGCTTATTACTCATGGTTATCTAGCAAACAAACAAATCAAACGAAACTTAACTTTTGTGGAATAGTATATGTTAAATAATTTTGAATTCCAGGAAATGGAAATGACTTTTAGTGGGTCAAAGGTGACTTTGAAAGTATATGCTTTTGATAATACCCCAAAAAAGACATCTAGTGTCAGGACAACACAAAATAAAAACGTAAACGACAGCACTGTAGAAAAATGCCGATTACAAATTGTGTCAAGGCTAGAAATCAATTCCCCCTTCCCTGAAACTAATATGAAGTTGGTGACATTCATAGTTGCTGACCTATAACTGGAATCAACTATTGGCAGTAAGACAGACAGACAGTTCTGATCATTTTTAACTTTTAATTATTAAAGTCAATTATGTCAAGGTTAAAGGTCAATCCTTTCCTGAAACAAATAGGAAGTTGGCGACATTCATATGTTGATGAGTTACACCTGGTCCAATAATTAACTTTTCACAGGAAGACACATGAATATGCCAGAAGATAACAATAACACTTCTCATGGATTTAGCTGAGGTAACTACTGAGAAACCAAAATTACATAAAGGAGACTTTACATATATTATCACTATACATTTCTATATTGTATTCTGTTATTCAAAATTATTATCACAAAACATTTCTGTGTTGAATTCTCTTGTGACAGTTCATATTGATGATACAGATATTGTTTCATAGTTAATGTATGCTGGAATCCCTGCTGTAGTGATTCATTTCTTATCTTCTCACTTCGTATTGCATTGCCAAGAGGTATACGATACTGTTTGGGCCACGTCTATCATCATCTTATTATCGCTTAGATGACACAACGCAGGCATGTATACTTTGTGGGAGATAAACTACAAATCACACATACAACTCGTTACAACATAATAAACTAATACATTAAGGTAATCGTGAGAACTGACAGTGGGGCAAATGCCGGCCCTAGCCAATTGAATATTAAACGCCGAGGCAATTGACCTCTCTAGCTAAATGAGATTACTTACATACTTTACGGGGCAATTCCCCGAGGCAATTGACTTTTGAAACATTTTATACCCATCTTAAACAAAACTACATATATATATGATAATAATTAGATAAATAATAGCATGCATAATAATATGAATCCCATACCTAGATCTAAGCTGATTGGGCGGGGAGGAGGCAACGAAACTGACTGAAATGCAGCAGGTTGTATGCCCTAGCCTTAAATAATAAGAGAAATGAACATGATGCGGGCCCTAGGCAATTGACTGGGGCAATTGAGATGGCGGTGGAATTGACAACCCCTAGCCAATTGCCCTAGGCAATTGAGATTACTCGACCGAGGGGACCAGTGACATCTCCCCCTAGCCAATTGACGGGGCAATTGCACCACGCTATGGATGAAAACTGACTAATCTTAATGTTGATGTGGAGTTAGTTTCCCTGCTCGTCCTGATCGCCTGCTCCCTTCACTAACTTGCCTTAAAGTGCCTCTAAGCCATCATTAGATGACACAACGCAGGCATGTATACTTTGTGGGAGATAGCTTTATTAATAAAGCGGGGATACACAGTCACACTGATAACACACTTAACTAATCACACAATAAACTACAAATCACACATACAACTCGTTACAACATCATAAACTAATATATTAAGGTAATCGTGAGAACTGACAGTGGGGCAAATGCCGGCCCTAGCCAATTGAATATTAAACGCCGAGGCAATTGACCTCTCTAGCTAAATGAGATTACTTACATACTTTACGGGGCAATTCCCCTAGGCAATTGACTTTTGAAACATTTTAAACCCATCTTAAACAAAACTACATATATATATGTTAATAATTAGATAAATAATAGCATGCATAATAATATGAATCCCAGCAAGCCTGAATAGGATTGATATGCCAGATATTAATTATTATATTATTATTTAGTTAAACGTGAGGCATAGTGAATGTGGTTGATAGGGGGTAAACGTATGTACTGTAGGTATGCATTAGAGCGCCATCTACCTGCATTGCTAATTTCTTCTGATGAGAAGTTACTACTGGCTGACTGGGTAGCATTCCCTGCACGGAGGGAATGGGTAGAATAATGGGTAGGATCCAAACCCAGGGCAGAGACAGAAGATTTTATGACCGAGTTCAGGAAGCCCTTGCTGATAGGGGTACCGCCCGCTAGGGACAACAGTGGTGAAGATAGGGCTAGGAGTCCTAAGGATGCCCTGAAATTGAGAAATGCTTTTAATGAGCAATGGGCACAGACCCCAGTAAATGAGCAACCTACATATTTAGTGAAACCAAAACGAGATGTTTTTGACTTGTGGATCTTGAGGGGAAAATATGGGGTGTTCTGATGGGTACCAAATTTGACGTCCCTAACCATTAGGGGAGGGGCTATGTTGCTAGAGGGATCCCTGGAGGCTAGGGTGACACAATATTCCCCTCCTCTAAGACAGGAAAAAATCCCAAGGACAAGGCAGCTTTGCAAGCCAAGTCATTAAAGGAAAATTTGAGGGTGGAAAACATTGCACATAATATCTGATACGTGATTGGCTGTTTTTGACATGGTGGACCTTGACCTTCGGCTAAAGCCCTGAGTGCTAGGATTGCCCTGGGGCAATTAGTGGGAGGAATACCGTAACCATGCATGATATGAGCTGACCTAACTGCTGCCAAATAAACTGAGATTGAGGCTGCTGATAGGGGTTTACCTCGTTCGGGGGACGGTAAATAAGCCAGATACTGCAGAATAGTGTCCTCAGAGGCTGGAAAGCGGGTAACCTTGTAATTATTGCAAAATAACATATACTGGCGTTGAAGGTGCGGGAGGTGTTGTGCCTTAGACCTGCAGCTACCAACCTGCTTGCTCTGACCTTCAGCTCTACAAAGTATAAACAATAAATACATAATAAATATGAATATTAGAAATCGTGACTTATTAGTGCTGGCTTAGTCATAACAGTATCAGCTGCCGGGTTCAATTGTCTAAACCTAGGCAGGTCCAGGCGGCTAAGGGCATCAGCTGAGGCGTTTTCTGCTGAAAACAAGTGGATTGCTTTATAGTATATGTCATTATTGGTTACAAAATAATATAAAACTCTAACAAGGCCCATTAGCTTGGGTTCCTTGGACTTTCCCGAATCAACAATATGGCAGACTGCCATGTTATCAATGTTCATTAAAACTTGCTTATTTTTAATGAGAGGTCCAAAGGTGGTGATTGCTAGTACGACTGCATACAGTTCTTTCCAAGCAATGTCTCGTGTAGCCATCCATGCCTTATGACCTGAGAACTGAACTATTGACCACTTGTTGTTATGTAATATTCCGCAGGCAAAGTCTTAAGCGTCAGTAAAAAGTATCTCTGCTGTCAGAGCGTTAAAAGGTTCTGGGAACATCGTTATACCGTTATGTGACATTACACAAGAATTCCACCAATGTATATCGGCCCTGGCCTGGGTTGAAATGTTAATAGTACGATATAGTTTTTTACAACGTTTAGCCAGCCGAATGAGAAGTCTTGTGAATTTTTCTCCATGGCGGACTACCTTTGCACAAAAGGTCAATTTTCCGATCAATGATAAAATGTCCCTCTTCGTAGCACTTTTCTTATTCATCCATTCATCTGTGAGCTGGCGGACCTCATCGAGGCGATGTGGGGGTAATGAAAGAGTTCTGTTCTTAATGTCAATTAATATCCCGAGGAATTCGATAACTTGCGTAGGTTTGACTGTCTTTTTTGGCTGTATGGAGAAGCCTGCTTCTTGGCATGTAGAAAGTATAATATTCAGGCTTCTTTGACATGAATCCTTGCTTCCACTACATGTAATTATGTCATCTAAATAATGGGTGGTATAAATGGATGCTCCCCTACATTTATATACATAGTCCAAGGCATCAGCGAATTCATTAAATAGCTGCGGAGCGGAGCGGAGTCCGAACGGGAGAACTTTCATATAATAATATTGGTGTTTGCCCGGGGCAGCTTCCCAGCTTAAGCCCAGTAATCGTTGGTCCTCGGGGTAAATGTCCACAGATTGGAAAGCAGAACTAAAATCACATTTCGCCGCCCAAGCTGAGGGGAAATTATTAATCATCTTGACCGCATCCCATATACTGACGTAGCGTAGCGTGCAGGCTGCCGGATCGATGCCATCATTGACGGAGAAATTGTCCGGCCATGAGAGGTCATGGATCACACGTGTTTTCCCAGTAGTTTCTTTATGAATGGCTCCCAGCGGAGATGCCTGAAATCCAGTAGGGAGGTCCTCGAACGTCATCGGGCCCTCGACCTTTCGTTGAGATACATGTTTTGTTATAAATTCTTCTACGTGAGAGGAATGTTCAAAAGCAGATGGCCAATTATTGGGATTGGCATAGGTGAAGTGTTCACCAGTAAACTTTATTCTGACCCCATTGACTGCGTTGTCCGAGATCATCTTCGCCCAATCCTGGTCGGGGTGAGAGGCGAGGGCTCCGGCCCAAAATTCACTTGCTTGATGCGTTCCGCAGGGGTAGACCTGTAGCTCCTCCGCTGGCTTGGGCATGGAATTGTTGGTTGCTGCACTTTCCCTGCTTTGCACACAATTCGTAGGGCATTGGCCCTCTGCAGATTCTACATATCTGGAGCCTTCGGCACATTTTAAAGTTACATTTTTGTGAATTGAAATTGAGGCAGATTTCATTCGTGGGCACAATCTTCTTCTGCGGCTTAAACGTTTGGCCTGCCGCCCCCTGAAATGGGGAGCTGATGTGAAAGGGGCATTCACCAGGGTGAACGTGGTGAGCGTGGACAACGTGGACAACGTGGAGCCGAGGTCCTCACCATCGTGGCATCCAGAATAGAAGTTATTATATCTGTTGGGATCTCAGCGAAAGACATACTCCTACCGCCCAGCATAACCCTGTGGCGAATATCCAGAGCCGTGATGGCATTCCAAGCATATCTTTTACTAAAATCTGCCAGTTTCTCCTTATAAATACTGAACTGTTCGTAAAGCTGGACCCCGTGGACACGAATCATCATTCTTTCGTATATATTCCATGCCTCTAACCACGTGGCCATGTCTATAATCTTCCTTTTTTGGCGCTTGCTCCTATACCTGATAGCCCCGTCCGAGTCTAAATATGGCTGCATTACCCCAGGGTCATCACGTTGCACCACTAAGTTGAATAAGAAATCTTCTAATTGGAAGTATTCGCCGTCAATGGCTGCCCTGAGTGTTTTTTCTGGCACATTAGCTACATCACAAAGTTTCTTGAGATTTTGAACTCCGTCCAAATTCTTCAGACTTAGAATCTTGCCCCCTTTAAAAGGAAGGGGTTGCCCAACATGGGTATATTCTCCAGCGTTTTTAAAAGATAAGTCATTCATAGGCAATTCGACTCCCTGTACTGTGGAGTGAACATCCCTAGCCAATTGACCAATTGCCCCGGCAGCTTGGTTGTTAACAAATTGTTCATTACCTGGGTATGATCGCAGACTGAGGCACGTGTTCCCTAGGCAATTGTCTGGGTCCCGGTGCCGGCTCGATGCTGGCCCCGACTCCCGGGGAAGGCTGCGGAGCCGGTGGGGCTGGCTGGCCACTCTGAGTCGCCATGACTTGGGATATTTGGCCCTGCATGGTGAAGACTTGATTCTGAAGTGCATGTATAGCAGATAAGATAGGGCTTACGTTTTCTTGTGGATCTGCAATTTCCTCAGACGATGGGCCCACTCCGGGCGTCTCGGTGTCCTCTGCTTCGGAAGATGCAGCTTCTTGCTCGGCGAGGGCCTCTCGCTGGGCCCGTAGGAAGGCCGGTTCATTCTGACATCTCTTACGTCCATAAGGGCCTACGTGGCCCTTGATGGGTTGGCCACAATGCCGGCATCCGTTGCCTTTCTCCCCGTTCATGGCTACTCGATCCACCAATCGAGGGGAAATTGGCTAGGATGCAAATAGAAGTTCGATAAAAGTCACTGATATTAAAACATAGAAACACTGGAAGCATACATGATGGTACTTATCTTGATAAAAATCCGTAAAAACTATTAACTCCATAAAATATATTAAAATCCATCATAAAATAGCAATCCTTGTTTAAAAGGCACATATAATATCCCACATAGCTTCCATCTACAACGAAACTGACTGAAATGATGAGATCTTGTAACATGTAGAATAATCGAAAAGTATCATAAGGCTGAGCTCTTGTCAATGCTAGATTTACTCATGTCACCTCTGCTATGATTCTGTATGGGGACAAAATTGCTAAAAGAAGGTGTGTTCATAGCCCTTTTGAAAAACCAGTCTTTAGTTTGAATTCCACATAGTGCAGAAACATCTCCATTAATGAGAGATTTAAGATGCTTTCTTTTTATGTCTTTTTGTTGATAATGTAAATAAAAGTTGTACAGATATTGAGTAATTCTGTATTATTTTCATTGATATCTAGTATGACATGTGTTACACATTAAATATACCATAGTTCTACCCACTGCCTAGTCTCAGTGTCAGATGTCTGTCCATCTGTATGTATCAGTTTAACCAGTTTCAAAATACCGACAATTCCATTAATCCGACATAATTTTGTGCGACGGAGAGTGTCGGATAAATGAGGGTTGACTGTAGTATGCTTCTTTGAATTTTGGTATATAATTAATTTCTAACGGAGTTCAACACCAACAGAGACAAACCACTGTCAAAAGTCACAGTCAAATGTTAAATGGGGTGACCAGACCCCAACTGTAAGTTAATAATTTTCTTCATCATCTCAAATACAAATACAAATACAAATACAAATATTTTATTCTCAGGAGTAGACCCCCTGGATGACTACTAGAGCCACCCAGTGATCAATGGGAGAATGAGAAAGAGGCCAGGTGACCCGATAGATACATGTGGTGCCACCTGGTATACATCTGAACTACATAGTATTACATTATTTAACAAAATACAAAGATTAAGATGGTAGTGCAGTATGTGTACGGCCCAAAATACTAATTTATCATCAAGTTGTAATTATAAATGGATGACTTAAATACAGTTTTCATTTTGATTAGTATAAATGTATTAAAGACAATGTCTTATTTCTTATTGACTTTATACTCAGTGTAGAGCAGGATAAACTGTTGACTTAGAGATTGGTGATTATTCTGTGACTAGTAGTATTCCTAGTGATAATAATAATGACAATACGCAATTACAGTTGACATATTCAACACTGGATGCAGCACTATTAAATAGGATATGACTGTTCTGGCATTACATATAGGGGGCACCACCATACTATCCACCATACTATCCACCAACATTATGATAATTTATGCACACAATATATGGCTATTCTGAAAATACATATAGGGGGCACCACCATACAGTCCACCAACATGAATGATGTTTCTGATAAGTTTTGCATATGAACACTATTTGACAAAGATTGTTCAAGCCTAATGATATTTCTACTGTAATTATAGATTTTTAACATTTAATTATTTGTTAAACATACTGGCTCATTACCAGCTGTTAAAAAAAATTGGGCATTTCCAAACATCCACGAACAAAGTTAACAGCTGTTAAATCGATACAAATTCTGAGCTGGTAACTTTCCCAGCTGGTAAAAATTCTGAGCTGGTAACTTTCTGAGCTGGTAACTTTCCCAGCTGGTAAAAAATAACAGCTGACAGCCAAAATCCCAGAGTGCAGCTGGCTGGTAATTATTTTAATATTTCCTTCTAGGAAATACTAAAAATGCATATTGGAAATTTTTTTTTTAGCTGAGTGATATGTTGTTCACAACATTCTAAAACATACTCTGCCCAAGTTTCACATCTCTATCTCATTTTTTAACGAAGTTGGTAGTGGTGGGCCCCTGCTATAATAATGCGGTAAAAATAGTTATTAGCAGCCACTAATTGTTATTGTGATTTGTAGGGTTTGCTAGGATGTAGTCTTGGTGTTAAAATCTTTATTTTTCCTTGTTTTTGAAGGAGATGATGATAGTTATATTTTGTTCCAATTATTAGCAGCCACTAATTGTTATTGTGATTTGTAGGTTTTACAGGTCTGGAACAGGATGATGAGAAAAATGTTAGTCATAATTAGTGGGGGATATTGGTTATCTAGGGTGTAGTCTCAGTGTTAAAATATTTATTTTTCCTTGTTGTTTCAGGAGATGAAGATAGTTATATTTTGTTCCAGTTATTAGCAGCCACTAATTGTTATTGTGATTTGTACGTTTTGCAGGTCTGGAACAGGATGGTGAGAAAAATGTTAGTCATAGTTAGTGGGGGATGCTGGTTATCTAGAATGTAGTCTCGGTGGGATTAGAAAAGTTGGTGAGGAGGCAGCTGGTAGATATGAAGGTGCTGAAGATCACTAGGTACTCACGTGGAGGACATATTTTGCCTCCAGTTGTGATTGGTAGGGCTTACAAGGATATTGGAGGCCTCAGGCTGTATAGGGATATTGGATGCCCTTTAGCGCACTGGGGATTGTAAGCCCCAAGGGAAGGAGTGAGTGTTTAGGTGAAAGTTGTCAGTGCAGAAGGTGGTAATTAGATAGGGTAGTTTTCATCAGTGTAGGGGCCTGCACCGGGCGGTCAGCACGAGTGCTATTCATAGATTGGAGATAGTACGTATTGGATCTCCCCTCTAGCTGGGTAGCCACGCTGCATAGGCTCTGAGTGCCCACCAGACAAAAGTGGAACGGCCAACATATCAAATCAAATCAAATGTCAAAGAACCTGTGACACACTGTCCACCAGAGGCACACGCAAACTATTACCTCTGGCCAACCCAGATTAATATTCCTCCGGTACTACTTTTACTGGCCATGTGCTCAAGAACTGTCAGTGTGTTGTAAATGTGATTGACGTATTAACATCTCTTAATATCAAATATGAAGTTGCCTTGAGATGTATTTGAGTTCATTTGTTAACATTTGAACATTTTTTGTTGGTTATATTGACCAAAAGTATAAAAGATTATGAGAATTCAAATTGTAAACAAAGCGGCCATCTTTGTTGTGGTTCCGCCTTATCACTACCCCAGGAAATGGCTCCTCCGGTTGAGAAAGTAGCTCCAAGTTTTATTTCTCGTAATAGTTGTTTCTACATGCACAAAATTTTGTATTAAGGGTGAAATATATCATAATATACCAATCTGAGTACAATTTAAGAAAAAAATAAGTAAGATGGACAATTACATAAAAATTGGTGGATGTGCTGAACCAGCACAAAAAGGCACCTTGTACAGAGGTGATAGGTTCACCACGTCGCCCTCTGGTGGAGTTTGAACCTGTGAGTGTGACTGAGAAATCTGTGGAAGTTTTATCTCTGGCTGTGTTTGAGATTACTGAGGGCAGATATGGTAGGTAGAAATGGCTCAGTCAAAAGTGAAAAATATCTGGGCTTGATCAGAAAATTGAGAATTGCAAAATGACAGCGTGAATGGAAGTTGGAAAAGTTCTTCCATCCTGTGCATCCACGGACAGAGCAAGCGCAAGTGATGTCTCTGAGATCAATTTGCATGATTTTTTCCATTTCACGCTGGTAACCTCATTTATACATTATATAATACAAATAATGTAATATATTGGTCACTCAGTGGCAGATGAGGCCTTGAACACACTCACACTTGCTCTGTCCATGCTGTCCGTGAGTGCATCCCACTGCCGCAGTGGCACTTGTAAGGAACTCGAAGATCTCTGACTAGGGATTAGCTTGAGAATCTCTAGCAGTGAATTTGCCTTTTGTTTATTTTGGGTTCGGCGGCCATTTCACGGCTAGAGAGAGATCGTCAAATTTCATCTGCCCCAACGCAGCCCACTGACCTGCGCGTGTTAAACACACACTGCTACTCTCTATAGCAGAGCACTGAGAGGTCACACCCATAACAAGCTTTTTTTAGAAGCCAATCGACACCAAGTAAAAACGTTTGTCACATGTAATAACACAGCCAATCAGTATCCTTGTTTTGGTAAGAAAGTGACTACAACAACAAATACATGTGCAAGTACAGTGACCGGCAGATGAAACCGGCAGATGAAACTCAGACATTTTTAACGCAATCAAACATCAAGCAAACCTTGCCTGTACTAATTGCAATTGAGCTGAGTATTGCCTCTAACACGTTATCTTGTATTCCCACTACTTTTCAAAAAGTTATAAGTGTTTATTTGTTTTCACGGCACGAGTGATGTTGTCACTGTCAAATGATGTCAGAAGTGGTGACGTATCCAAACATCATCGTATAACTCAATGTAAACTCGGACAATCTGCAGGTTTACTGAATGCGTGAATTTCCCACTATTTCTGTAAATATTGAAAGGATATCATTTTTACTTCACATGCCTTTGAAGTAGACTGTCTTATATCGATGTGAGCAGTTTTTACAAAGTATTGAAAGGTTTTGTGAATATCGGGAGTGAAAAACATGAAAATGTCCGGATCTGGCTGTTTTGGATGTGTGTGAAGTTTGTTACTTATTCACTTTTCACAGTTCATTATTCAGATTTCATTAAAACTGTCCTGGTTTTATCCACTTGTTTCACATACTAGTATGTGCTGATAAGTCTGAAGACAATATTGCAAATATGACATGTTTACAACCTCATCTATCGATTTTGAAAAAAATCTGAATAATGAACTGTGAAAAATGAATAAGTAACAAACTTCACAAATGTTTGTTTGGGCAGAAAGTGAGTGAACCTGATACATGTGCGAGTATAAGCCAATTGGGCGGGCATTGTGAGTGCACATGTACGAAGCGCACCAATTGCCCACCTATCTGTAGATTATGCAATCGACCTTACAGAATAGATTGAAACAGTGTCATGCCTATTAAGGCAGAGGTAGTATATGACTCTACCTCGCCATGCAGAGTAACACACTGCAGGTGTTGTGATTATGTACTCACAGTCTGTATGGCCTGGTTGTACACCAAGAATAATCTGTTTTCTTCAATATCTAGTTTTATAACATTTGCTTTTTCATATTTTAAGTGTGTTATCCCAGTTTTAAATGGACAAGAATTTCTGCTTCCTCAGATTCATAATGGCCGCCATGTTATGACTGGTTTAGTACCATGTGCCGACATTTCACCCTCCATCTTTTGTGTGTTGTGGGGAGTGGTTTTTCACTGCTTAAGGGGTGTTTTATCTGGTGATGTTTTCAGGCCTTTTCATAATTTTAAACATTGAGAAGTTTCCACTTGATGTTTCATTTTTTTTCTGCTGGATGTTTCAAGCAATATAAAACTTTAAATGTTACACTGGCAATGCATTCATCTCCAGAAATATGTGTGGTAACTTTGTAGTGCACTTTTAACAAGAGTCCCTTCAGGCTTCAGAAAAAAACAGTGAATTTTTATGAAGAAGTCAGGAAATTTAAAAATCTGATTTTTTTACTGAAGTACTCCACGACGTAAAAACTGCCCCTAAGCTGCTCAAAAATGTTTAAAATGCAAATAAAATATAGCAGAAAATACCCCAAGGAAAGGGCTTGTTATATAGGGAGTGGATGCCATGACTAACTAGGGATGGGCCCCGTTAATAATTTAGCGGGACGATACCGATACTTTATAAAGATACCAACACTTGCACGATACCGATACTGATACCTGACAATAGGGCTGCCGTACTGTCCCATTGAAAACAACACACCTGAACTTCACAAATAAAATTGAAAGTGCAAAGTGGAGCTGCAGACTTACAATCCACAGGGGCTTGCTATCTCAGTAATTAATATTCAAACAGTGCTCACAACTTCACTTGCAATATGCATTCAAACATATCAGAGAAAACACTTGTAATGTTTGCCACAAACACTTGAATATTTCTCAATTTCACATGATGCTACACTGTAAACAACACCTCATGTTCACATCAATGTGTAAGATTCGACACCTGAATGCTGGGTGAGGGTCACATGTGGGTCACAGTATGGTGCCCAGTAGCACACCCCAGCCTCTTGTAACTTAATTGGTTAATTAACCTATAGGCTTGTGGTCAAGTGGGGGAACTTCAAGGCTTAACACTGATTATAATAGATAATACTGTAGGTTAGGAGAGTACCGGTTCCAAGAATCGGTTCAAGTAGAAAGAACTGGGACGGTTCCAAAACATTAGAAACGGACGGGTTCCTGGGACTCTTCAGTACCGGGGCCCATCCCTATCTCTGACTACGCCCTGTACAGCCGACGACAACTGACCTGCGGACGACAGAACGGTTCCATTTTCAAACCCTTTAAAGTACATCTGTACTCTCGAAACTATTCACATCAGATCATTCTCTGACACCTGCGTGTGCCAACAAGGTCAAATAGTGTGATAAACATCGGTAATTAACCGATAAACTGAAATGCAGCTTTGTTGTCGTCGGCTGTACATGTACAGTAGCAGTGAATTTGCCTTTTGATTATTTTTAGGCCCAGCGGCCATTTCACTTTACACTTCCTCTCTGGTCTCAAATGTGTAAAATAAAATAATAAATTAAATAGCAGAAAAAATCCTTACAAAAGAGATAGTTATTTAGGGAGTGGGTTCCATGACTGACTTGCCAGGCATGATTCAAGTTCAAGAAAGTTCAAGAAAGATCAAGAAAGTTCAACATCGTCTTTGCGCATCAATACGCGAAATTATCAATTTATATTGCTTGGAAATGCCTTGATAGAGCATGGAATTCGGAGTAGGTTTAGTTCACATTTGGTGTAAATCGGACAATTAGAACAGAAATGACAAACAAAAAGTTTGATCGATGATTTGCGTTAGCACCTGAGCGATATTTGAGGAATTTACATAAATCAAGACTGAAAAGGCCACAAAACTTTGCATATGGTTGTGCGAAAAAAATGTTCATATACCAAATTAGATGTTATAAAAGATGAACAAAGATTATTTCAACTACCCCATCAGTTTGTAATGTTGATGAAAAACAAGACTCATTATTTTGGCCTTTTACTGGTTCATTCTTTTCAGAATAAAATGCATTGTCAGATCTGTCAGAGACAAACAGGGAGTCATTTTGTACCATCAGTTTTGTGGTAACAAATTCATGGGAAACATCATGCTTTACATTTCCAGGGGTAGCAGCTGTGAACTACAAATGACCCTTTTTGTTGTATTTTACTGCTTGTCGATCTTCAATTAAATTGATATGAATCTTTCATTTTGAAAAAAAGAAGAAGAATAAACTGTAAAACAGTTCATAGATTTACCCGCATGTAATTTCAGGCAACCGGATCTGACCAGGCTGTGGGTTATGGATTGGTGTCTTTGGCAGCTGCTATCTTCACATACTACACAGTATGGGTGGTAGTACTGGTATGTACATACATCCATATAAACACTAAATAGATAATATCAAAATATAAATAATTTAACCTGAATATTTACAAACATTACAAAATATATTACAAATTAAGCATCTGTAACAGCTAAAAGATACCCGTTACCAAATAAGGTCATGTAGGGACATCATCTAACAATTGTTGGACTCCCTGTTTGACCAAAAAAAGATTGGTCTAATGTGACCAATTGCAGTAATTCTACTGTCCAGAAGGAGTGTGCCAAGGCCCTCCTGTTTCCAATGTATTGATAATGATTTCATCAAACCACAATGTTGTTTAGGACAGACGAATAACATATGGTTTTATGTTAATGGTAGGTAACCTATTTGTATTTTATAATTGCAGCCATTCGTGTCACCAGGTCATCTGATTCATTCTTACTTCCTGCCAAGAGGTTATGCCATCCTCATACCGATATTAGCCGGCGTGTTCGTTCTTGCCGCATTAGGTGAGTTATGTTGATAATATTTTGGTGAACTACACATTGCCCACTGTAGTCTGGGATTTTAGCACTAGCCAGTACTCCCAAACTACTGGTAGTAGAAACAATGCCGGGCTCGTACACCTTCCCCTGATGCTAGCCTGACTGCTTAGTTGCAAATCATGATTTTTCAAGTATTGGTAAAAATGTCCTTTTTCATTTGCCTTGAACCATCCTATTGTATATATGGAATATGAGCACACAGAAAGTATAGAATAGTGCATAAACCTAAAATATTTCATACATATTATTGATAAAAAAAAATTGACCGGAAAATGGTTCAGGTTAGTACATTTTGATTTGGGCTAGTGCAAATCTCTCTTGCTAGCCCGACTGTCTAATAGCCAAAAATGTATTTGGCCCAGACTGGCCCACCCCTGATTGATCCTGATCCTCTCAACCTCCATCACAAACTCCATAAAAATTTCAAAGATTTGTTTACCTTTTATAAACATTTCTAGTTTTCACTAACATATCAAGGCCACTCTAGCGATTTAAAGAACACCTAGTTTGCTGGAAATGCAAGATATTTATTAGAGGTGTACATGTTAATGGCCAAATTAATTGGCACTTTTTGTACCAAAACAACAGTTACTTCTCACATTAATAATATGTTTGCCTTTCCTTTGTACATTATTTTCTGATTGTAAAAGGCAAATAATTATTCCTTCAAATCATTTTAATATGATACTAACAGATGATCTTAAAGAGATACTTCATGACATTTTTTCCAAGACATATTTATATGACCATAGATGAATAAATACCTTGAAATTCATAGACAAAAAAATAATTAAGTACCGTACTTACTCGTGTATAGGACGAGGTTTTTGTACAAAAACCCTTAGTTAATGTTTGGGGGGTCGTCTTTTACACGAGAGCAACCTGTAGACGAGGATTTAAGCCCAAAAATTACGGCACTACAAGTTTTCATTACGAACATTCTTATTTTCGAAATAACGAATATCGGACATAGCGGATCGATTTTAATTGCGTTTTAAATGATAAATAAAGGTATTTACCCAATATTATCACAAATTATGCTTCGCAGGTCGAGAATTTCTCCACGAAGTAAAACGTAATACGGTCTACGTGACGTCCTTGATCTTAGCGTCTGGGTGCCAACGAGACAAAAGTGGAGCGGCCAACATGTCAAATTGAACTTTCATATCCGTAGCGGATCGATTTTAATTGCGTTTTAAATGATAAATAAAGGTATTTACCCAATATTATCACAAATTCGCTTTGCAGGTCAGGAACAGAACAAAACCATCCAATCATTTAACATGCATTACGCAATACTAGCGTGAAAGCATTTCTGTCATAAAGGGAAGACACGACTCAAAGCAGTGGAAACAAAGACGAAATGGAAAACTGAACGCTGATAATTGGAATAAGTGAAAACAAGTCAAAACAAAGCATTTGGAAATAATAGACCTTGGATGTAGCGGATCGATTTTAATCCATTATTGCGCAATATATTAATATTTCAATGCGAGTTAACAATCGTTTTCGCGCCAAAAACAAGAGCCTGCTCCCGTCACTTCTGCCTTTCAAAATTGCGACCACGTGTTGCGTAATGCATGTTATAAATGGATGGATGGTTTTGTTCTGTTCTCGACCTGCAAAGCGTATTTTGTGATAATATTGCATGATAAAAACGCAATTAAAATCGATCCACTATGTCCGATATTCGTTTATAGTTTTGTTTGATGCTTTTATCACAAATTCGCTTTGCAGGTCAAGAACAGAACAAAACCATCCATTCATTTAACATGCATTACGCAATACGAGGTTGTCATTTTAAAAAGCGGAGAGTGACGTAGCAGATCGATTTTAATTGCGTTTTAAATGATAAATAAAGGTATTTACTTAATATTATCACAATTACACTTCTCAGGTCGAGAATAACAAAGCGTTTTCATTATTTATCATTTAAAACGCAATTAAAATCGATACACGTGTGAAAGCATTTCTGTCAACAGGAAAGACACGACTCAAAGCAGTGGAGACAATGACAAAACGTAAAACTGTGAATGCTGATAATTGGAATCAGTGAAAACAAAGTCAGAACAAAGCGTTTCGAAATAATAGACATCGGACGTAGCGGATCGATTTTAATTGCGTTTTAAATGATAAATAAAGGTATTTACTTAATATTATCACAATTACACTTCTCAGGTCGAGAATAACAAAGCGTTTTCATTATTTATCATTTAAAACGCAATTAAAATCGATACACGTGTGAAAGCATTTCTGTCAACAGGAAAGACACGACTCAAAGCAGTGGAGACAATGACAAAACGTAAAACTGTGAACGCTGATAATTGGAATCAGTGAAAACAAAGTCAGAACAAAGCGTTTCGAAATAATAGACATCGGACGTAGCGGATCGATTTTAATTGCGTTTTAAATGATAAATAATGAAAACGCTTTGTTTTGACGCTAAGATCAAGGACGTGGAGAAATTCTGGACGTGAAGAAATTGTAATAATATTAAGTACATACCTACGTCCGATATACTTTATGTTTTCTTTTGATGCTTTTCAAAATTACGACCAGGTGTTGCGTAATGCATGTTATAAACGAATGGATGGTTTTTTTTCTGTTCTCGATCTGCAAAGCGTATTAATATTGGGTAAATACCTTTATTTATCAATTAAAATGCAATTAAAATCGATCCGCTATGTCTGATATCCGTTATTTTGAAAATATGAACATCATATTTACCTTTTACCGTAAATACTCGCATATAAGACCGTTAAGATCTTGTATTGTAAGCATATTTATGTTTCACTTTTAAAATGGCCGCCAAGCTTCAGCTGAAGCTTGAATGGTAGCAGAGCTGATATCTTGAGAAAAACCAACACGTCTTATATTCGGAAATTGTTTTTTTTTCAAGCAAAATGACCTCAATTTTGGGGGTTTGTCTTATACACGAGTCATCCTATACACAAGTAAATACGGTAACCATGTATATCATGTCTTGCAGTCACTATGAATTTATTGCTAACTTTATGTCATATCCGTACAATTTGTGCATCGTACCATTACCATTAAGCATTGAAGTCCCTGGATTATGGTAAGAGAATAGAATGGGGCCATTCTATTCTCTGATCAACTGGCCATTTGGCAGAATCCACTGAACAGACTATGAAGATTATTCATGGCCAGTGCAATAAAATTGCTAGCCCATAATGGTTTTCTCAACCATGTTAAACCATGTTGTAACTAAAATATAATCTTTTGTGATGTTGGTTATCTTAACTACGAAGGGTCATTAAATTTATTAAAATTATTACTAACTATTATTAAGGCTTACTGGAAGGATTAAAATCACACAATCATTGAAATGTCTATATGTTATGTAATATGTTAATATATATAAATTTATATAACTTTTGAATATTTTCATTGTCAGTGATTTTTAAATACCTTTAAAAGTTGTGTTATCAGTCAGCTATTACATATTCATATGTATATACACAATTGAACTGTGAATACATTATAGTGATATGATTATCTTTGTTTCAGCTGCATTCATTGTGATAATTTCCATGAACAAAAAGAAGCCCAAGGAGAAGGCTAGTTGAAAGAAGTGCCACCTGGTAATCATCAAAAAAGGACCATCATTCTCATCATCTGTACAAAAGTCATCATATGCTCTGTAACAGTGTCATACAATAAATAGAATATTTTAGATTATTTTAAAGGCTTGGGCGTTTGTTATGTTTTGTGTATTTTGATTTTATGAGTGACAGAATTTGTTAGGTGTTTATTTGGCTGAGAAAAAAGTTGTCTTTCATGGCAGTCCATTTTAAACAAATATTCAAGACATAACAATGTTATTTGAGACCCATAACAATGTTATTTTATCCACAAAATATGTACCTTCAGAAACTAGGCTCTCTTTTTACCTTGCTATATTATGAGTGATTGCTTACTTCAAAAGATGAAGATCCATTGTGAACAAAGATTCCCTGTTTGAGTCATTGTAATAGGTCAGAAAGGGTCCATTTGGAGGATTACGTGATTAGCAGGATATAATATGAAAGCAAAGAGTCATTTGGGGTATAAAGTATCGGTAGGGGGTTTATTTGTTGACATCATCAGCAGGGGTCCATGGAGGGTATAGGGTGATCAGCAGGGGTCCATGGAGGGTATAGGGTGATCAGCAGGGGTCCATGGAGGGTATAGGGTGACCAGCAGGAGCTCATTAAGGGTATAGGGTGATCAGCAGGGGTCCATGGAGGGTATAGGGTGATCAGCAGGGGTCCATGGAGGGTATAGGGTGACCAGCAGGAGCTCATTAAGGGTATAGGGTGATCAGCAGGAGCTCGTTAAGGGTATAGGGTGACCAGCAGGAGCTCATTAAGGGTATAGGGTGACCAGCAGGAGCTCATTAAGGGTATAGGGTGATCAGCAGGGGTCCATGGAGGGTATAGGGTGATCAGCAGGGGTCCATGGAGGGTATAGGGTGACCAGCAGGAGCTCATTAAGGGTATAGGGTGATCAGCAGGGGTCCATGGAGGGTATAGGGTGACCAGCAGGAGCTCATTAAGGGTATAGGGTGACCAGCAGGAGCTCATTAAGGGTATAGGGTGATCAGCAGGGGTCCATGGAGGGTATAGGGTGACCAGCAGGAGCTCATTAAGGGTATAGGGTGACCAGCAGGAGCTCATTAAGGGTATAGGGTGATCAGCAGGGGTCCATGGAGGGTATAGGGTGATCAGCAGGGGTCCATGGAGGGTATAGGGTGATCAGCAGGGGCCCATTGAGGGTATAGGGTGATCAATCAAGGCTATAGGGTGATCAGCTGGGGCCCACTGAGGGTTTGTGGTCCATTTTTTCATGGATCTGTTCATATCATCTATTCATGGAGTCAGAAATATGGGTCTTTTCAAGGTCCATTCATAATTTGTGGTAACCAACATTTTCGAAGGCAATCAACATTTTTCTCTAATGAATTTGGTCAGAAAATTTGGTTCTTATAAGTTTTTTTTGTTGGACAGATCGAAGAATATTTATAACTCGAAAATCTGAAGCTGTCCCACATGACCCTGTTGTCAATTTTTTTTTCTCTCAGTTATTCTGAAAGCCATCTTATGCAATGCTGAAATGCAGACACACGGTGATCGCCACTTCCCACCATTGTTACTGTGTACACTTCTGTTAATCGTTTGTTAGCTGCTCTCTCATTGGTCTAAATAATTGCCATTGTCTCGACTGCTGTGATTAGTCAGCAAACCAGATGTGCGTATGGACATCATAGGATTATAATTAAGATAAGGACCTCCTAAGGATAACATAAATAAGGGCTATGTGTTTTTGATTGGATATAAAAGCACAAAATGACCCAATAAAAATGTGTATGCAGAAAATATATTGGGTAATAATTTGGATAAATACACTTTCCGTTGAAGAAATAATTTATCAAAAACTATTTCTTTTCTTTTTAATAAAAATATGTGGAACTTGACCAACAAAAGCTGTACATTCAAATATTTTATTGTATAGTATAGTACACAATCAGTAAATATATACAAAATTAGATTTTTAATAGATTTAACTTTGCTAAAAAAATTTGTATATGCATAACAAAAGAACAAAATGACAAAAAAGTTTTTTTATGTCATTACATTGCATAGCAATCCTTATTCTTTTTAAAAGAACAAAACCACCACTGGATGGATCAAATTACAGTACATGTATTTTCCATGAAAAAAAATCAAACAAACACTATCCTTTGATTAAAATGAAAGTCCAGCGCTATGAACAGACTTGTCTGGTATACGCGCTATAGAAATTTTGTTATTATTATTATTATTATATTTATATAATGAGTATAATGATCATAATACTAAATACCTCTATGCCTTTATCCTTTAAAGATATTTTATAAAGAAGCATATCTATAGAGGTCAAATATGTTTCACCTATCATAACAAAATATAGGGAGGCAGACCTTTATTGTGAGAACTGCAGCATATTTCAAGGATAATTTTCGCCTATTTGTCATTAAAAGCTTGTTACTTTAACCTTCCATCAAACTTTGAAAACTTCTGCAATACTGTATATTGTGCATTACACTTGTAATGCTTTGTTTCATTCAGATATGATATAAAATGTTTACCCATGCCATATTGATTAGAACTGATAACATAGGCATCAGAGATGCATCAACCCTCAGCCCTGGTAACTCATTGCACAACATTCGCTCCACACAATATTTGTGAACAAAACGTCACTGCACCAAGGCAAATTGATGCAGGGGTAAAAAAAACCCATAAAATCTACTTCCTTTGATAGCTTAGGTGTGTCAAGTATCATGAAACTGTCATCATTTACTCTAGAATTATTGAGATGGGCAGGTGACCTTGAAAAGCAGGTTAAGGTCACCGTCCATCAAACTCATGTGAAGACTTCCAAGATGCTTATGTGTGTCAATTTTCATGAAGCTGCCATTATTTGTTCTTAAGTTATTGCAATGACGTGGATTTGACATGATTGTCCCTGTGACCTTGAAAAGTAGGTAAAGGTCATGTTCCATCAAGAGAAGTCTGAGGTCTTCACCAGATGCTTATGTGTGTCAAGTCTCATAAAGCTGCCAACATTCGTTCTCGAGTTATAGCAATGATAGGGATTTCACATAATTGTAACTGTGACCTTGAAAAGTAGGTGAAGGTCATGTTCCATACAAAAATGTCTGAGGTTTTCATCAGATGCTTATGTGTGTCAAGTTTCACGAAGCTGCCATCATTTGTTCTCGAGTTATCGCGATGACAAGATGATTTCACATAATTGTCCCTGTGACCTTGAAAAGTAGGTGAAGGTCATGTTTCATAGGAAAAATTCTGAGGGGTTCACCAGATGCTTATGTGTGTCAAATCTCATAAAGCTGCCATCATTCGTTCTTGAGTTATTGTGATTCTTGGGATTTCACATAATTGTCGCTGTGACCTTGAAAAATAGGTCAAGGTCGCTGTCCATCGAACTCGTCCGAGGTTTTCACCAGATGCATATGTGTGTCAAGTTTCATGAAGCTGCCATCATTTGTTCTTGAGTTATCGCGATGACAAGGATGTTCGCTACAGACATACATACATACATACATACCCACGCCAGGAGTACTGCAATACCCTCAGCCTGATTACATCAGGGGCTGAGGGTAATAATTATATATAATCAACTATGAAGCTAATACTATGAGACAATATATACAAGACAATATATACAAATAGTAATCATCTTTAGCTTTGCAAATTCCTCAGATTCCTTTAATCTTGGCTAGCTGTCACTAATCCACGGATTAAATCTCTTGGGTTGTCAAAGTTTTCCATCCCAGCAAAAGTCTCAGAGTCTGCAACAGAGAAAAAAGCATTTATTTTGTATTTCCTTTAAACTGAATACTGGAATGACTGGCCACAAAAGGAAGTGTGAAAAATTTGACCATTTTGCAAAAGAACTATTATTTTGTCTTCAAACACAATTTGTTTGGTGATGTAAACCAGAGAATATCTTGGAAAATGTATCTGATGGAGAGTCCAATGGAAAATTACTGATGGACAATGGGTGGCATTAAGAGTGACCCTCCCCCAACACACACCCAACCCCACCCAAACTGTAGAATTTTATTGATAACTGAAATACATCATTTACTGTCCCCTCAAACCAAAATAGATTTATTTGATCCAAAACCTCAGGTCTAATTTGATATTACAACCAAAATGCATCCCTTTATTTTATTTGAACCTGCACTAAATTAAAATTCTAAATGGAAATGCACTTCTATCTGTAAACAGAACAGTGAATAGACTGGTTTTGTGAAGCGGTTCTGTGGTCATATTGATAACTTACGCAATGTCTGAACCTTCTCTGTGATCAAAGTCTGAGCTGTTTGTGTAAAGCTATCCAAGGTTTTCATTAGCACTGACATCCTGTCAACCTGCAATATCAAGTTTTGTGCAAATGAGATATAACATTCACGACACCATTGCTTCAGTCAAAAATCCCCTATATCAATATGCACAAAGAAGTTAAAAAAGAGTTTCTCATTAGCAATGACATATATGTACAGCAGGTGTTTTTATGAAAACAAATGTCTGTCAGAGGCATCTATTTATCTAGATATAATTTCTGGTATTTGGGGTGTGGAATTACCAGCAGTGTAACTCGGTTAGCTGTGGTCTTAAGCCCTGAGAGCACCTCATCAAATTTAAGCCCACTGGCCAGAAATTCCTGATCTTCCTCACTCAGATCAGCATCAGCCACATTCAGCTGCAAGGCTTCACCTGATGCCAACTCCCTGAAAAATTGAAAAAGATACTGATCTCCTATTCTCTATCAGTACTATCTACAAACGCTAAAGGTCTTACTGGCTGTGAATCAAGAGGCAATAAGTAGAAATAAAGGATACTGAAAACAGATCTATTTAAGGTATTGTTTCTGGTTGCTGGGCGAGAGTCTATCAAGGTATTTTTCTGGTTGCTGGATGAGAGTTTATCTATGTGTCTATCTATGTGTTATAATTTTATAAGATTCAAAGAGGAATATAAACAACATTAAAAAACAATTCAAAATCCTGTCCAGAATATATTTCCCATGACAAGATATTTTTCTCTTGGTGAAGTGTAGGTCTTACTTTTCTGCTTGTAGGGCCTTTGTCAGTCTCTCCTGCACCAGTTTGTCCCAGGCATCACTCTCCTTGTCCCACCTGCAAAATAAAACAGATTGCTACTGTTTTAGTAGACACTCAAACAATCAGTGAGGGTGTTTAAGTCTGACAGAAAAATCTTACATCTTGTAGACTCAAGTTGTACACAACTCTTCGAACATGACTGTTGTTTGAAAAAAAAATGGCACACCACATATTAATTAATTCTGTTTCTTTCTGTTGATAGGTAGGCATTCGTTTTGGAGTTACCGTAAATACTCGTGTATTAGCCAAGGTTTTTGCACCCAAACCCTCAGTTAATGTTATGGGGGGCCGTCTTATACACGAGGGCAACCTGTGGACAGTGATTTACGGCAAGAATAATATGCACACGCAACACGAGATCACCATTTTGAAAACTCAAAGACGTTTTAAATGATTAATAAAGGTATTTACCCAATATTATCACACATTACGCTTTGCAGGCCGAGAACAGAACAAAACCATCCATCCATTTCACATGCATTTGTTTTTACTGATTCCAATTATCAGCGTTCACAGTTTTACGTTTCGTCATTGTTTTCACTGCTTTGAGTCGTGTCTTCCCTTTTTGACAGAAATGCTTTCACACGTGGATTGATTTTAATTGCGTTTTAAATGATAGGTCTAAATATGCCTTTATTTATCATTTAAAATGCAATTAAAATCGATCCGCTACGTCTAATGTCTGTTATTTAATCGTTTAAAAGTAAAACGTAAATATGATGTGCGGCAGCACGAAGAGAAGACAGGGATCCATCATTGTGCAATATATTAATATTTCAATGCGAGTTGATGGACTCCAATTGTTTTCGCGCCAAAAATAAGAGCTTGTCCCCGTCACTGCCGCTTTTTAAAATGACGACCTCGTATTGCGTAATGCATGTTAAATGGATGGATTAATTTGTGATAATATTGGGTAAATACCTTTATTTATCATTTAAAATGCAATTAAAATCGATCCGCTACGTCCGATATACGTTATGTTTTCTTTTAATGCTTTTCAAAATTACGACCACGTGTTCTACTGCTTTGAGTCGTGTCTTCCCTGTTGACAGAAATGCTTTCACACGTGGATCGATTTTAATTGCGTTTTAAATGATAAATACAGGTATTTACTCAATATTATCACAATTACACTTCTCAGGTCGAGAATAACAAAGCGTTTTCATTATTTATCATTTAAAATGCAATTAAAATCGATCATCTACATACGATGTTTGTTATTTCATCGTTTAAAAGTAAAACGTAAATTCGATGTGCGGCAACACGAAGAGAAACCAGGGATCCATCATTGCGCAATATATTAATATTTCAATGCGAGTTGACACACTCCAATTGTTTTCACGCCAAAAATAAGAGCTTGTCCCCGTCACTGCCGCTTTTTAAAATGACGACCTCGTATTGCATAATGCATGTTCAATGGATGGATTAATTTGGGATAATATTGGGTAAATACCTTTATTTATCATTTAAAATGCAATTAAAATCGATCCGCTACGTCCGATGTCTATTGTTTTGAAACTCTTTTTTTTTTACTTTGATTCCAATTATCAGCGTTCACAGTTTTGCATTTAGAGATTGCTTTCACACGTGGATCAATTTGAATTGCATTTTAAATGATAAATAATGAAAACGCTTTGTTTTGATGCTAAGATCAAGGATGTGGAGAAATTCTCGACTTGAGAAGCGAAATTGTGATAAATGTGATTAAGCACATACCTTTATTTATCATTTAAAACGCAATTAAAATCGATCCCCTACGTCCGATATGCTATACTTTGAAAATACGAACATCATATTTACGTTTTACCGTAAATATTCGTGTATAAGACCATTTAGGGCTTATACACCAGTAAGATTTTGTTATTTAAGAATATTTATGTTTCACTGCTAAAATGGCCACCAAACTTGAATGGTAATTGGGTCTTTTCAAGCAAAATAACCTCGATTTTGGGGGGTCGTCTTATACACGAATCGTCTTATATACGAGTAAATACGGTAATGCAAATATCATGTCTGCCATATTGGGGAAAACCTTAAAGTTTCTACATGTTCACGATAACCCATGAAGAAAGGTTAATGATATGGGCTGTTCTTGACATCCATATATTACAGATATGGTTTTCCAAAATGGTAATGATGAAAATATTTTGAACTGGAATCACATTCAACATGCCTCATGTAAAAAAAAAACCTGCTTCGTGTCATACCTGAGTATATCTTTCCCTTGGTGACTCTTTGGTCTCTACATGCCCTAGCATACACTTATTTCCCTTGGTGACTCACCTGTCTTAAACCCTGGTACACCCCACTCTTCGTGACTGAACTGTCTGGCCATGCTTCACACACAAGTATACATTCATCTTTGTGACTATCTTTTCATGCCTCATATCCAAGAATACCCTCACTCAATGTGACTCACCTGTCTCGACATGCCTCGTATCCTGATATTAGCTGCTCAAGCTGCTGGTTGAATGGATTTGGAATATATCTGAAAAATAAGCATGATAAAAATGAGCACTTTGTGATGTATTCTATACATTTGAAATGCATATAAAAATAATCATGTCAGTATGTTTTCAAATTAATAAAAATAAAAAGTTTGGTTAATTGTGAAGCTTGAAATTATAAATCATAATTTTCTCAAATTTGCACCATGGAGTTTGAGTAATGCACAATTGTTTAGGAAAACATAACCCCATGGGTTGATAGCTCTGCTGATTTGAATGAAAACACATGAACTGAGAAAAAGTGCAACAAGCACCAAGGTTATGATTTTCCATAAAAGATCACAATTTCGTTTTGATGAGATATTCATTAATATTTGGTAAATCATTATCTTGTTACCAATGCAATATTTCATGCACAAAATTTGTGATTTTTTTTCAAAAATCTAATAGCTATCACTTGGTTGTTAAGGAGGCTGCCATTTTGAATAACATAGCCAATGAGAATCAAGATAACAAGTTGGGGCCAAATTTGATATGTAAAATGCATTCTGATTGGTCAAAATCATCATCTGCTCAAGTCTGCTCCACTTTTAATGGTTGTGAGATTTTAGACATTTCTGTATACCAAGTTTTAAATTCCTCTAATAAGTGGTTGCTGAGATATGCTCCGTACAAAATTTGTGACCTCAAGGTCACTGCACTAAGGTCAATGGTGACATCATGAAGATTTGAAGGAATCTGAATCTTCACCTCAATATCTACCTCTGAATAAAACTTGAAACATATATTACTGGTAATTTTGGAGAAGATTTTTTTTAAAACATAGTGTTGATACATATTTAGCATCTCCAGTTCATCATTCATGAGCTATGGCCTGCACAATAATACAAAGGTCAAGGTCACAGTATCAAGGTCAAAGGTCAAATCTGTATAAAATGTATATGGTGTTCAAGAGTGTTGATATTTAGCAGATACGAACTAGTTTTTATTCACTTTTAATGCATGAGATGTTGCATGTTCACAAATTTTGAATTCAAGGTCAATGTGTCAAGGTCAAAGGTTACATGACTAAGAAAGTATGACGAGGCAGGGCTATGACCTAAGATATTTCTGTATACCAAGTTTTAATTTCTTCTTATAAGTGGTTGCTGAGATATGCTCCTTACAAAATTTGTGACATCAAGGTCACTGCACTAAGGTCAATGGTGACTTCACTGAGAATTGAAGGAATCTGAATCTTGAACTCTCAATCTAGCTCTGTATAAAATATGAAACATATATTACTGGTAGTTTTGAAGGAGAAGATTTTTAAACATAGTGTTGGTATACAACAGATATGAAGTGCATTTAATTCACTTCTAATGGTTGTGATGTGGCAAGTGCACAAATTTTGAATTCAAGGTCAATATGTCAAGGTCAAAGGTCACATGACTAAGAAAGTATAACGAGGCACGGCTATGACCAAAGACATTTCTGTATTCCAAATTTTAATTTCTTCTGATAAGTGGTTGCTGAGATATACTCCTTACAAAATTTGTGACATCAAGGTCACTGCACTAAGGTCAATGGTGACATCACTGAGAATTCTCCCTATCTGCTCTCCCATATACGCTGCATTTTCAGAGCGCTGCGATCGTATTTGATCCAATTCTTTGCACATGGCACATCCGGGAACAGCGGCGACAGCCTGTTTGGGGCATTGTCGCCTCTGCCTTTCATCTTTCCATCGTTGTTTATCTCACTTTTGCTTGTGTAATGTTGACATGAATTACGTAGATTGCAATATACTTATATAAAGATTACACAACAAACACTCATTAGCGCTGACATTAGCGTGTCAATGTACAATGTCAGTCTGAAATTTCCCTCCCATCTTGAAGCAAGGCGGGCGGAAGTTTACAGTGCAACATCTTTCCTGTCATGCATCGCTCTCTCGCGCCAATCCCATCATTTTCTCACGGACCAGCTAAAAAGCTGGGAGAGCAGATAGCGAGAATTGAAGGAATCTGAATCTTCAACTCTCTATCTAGCTCTGTATAAAATATGAAACATATATTACTGGTAGTTTTGGAGAAGATTTTTAAACATAGTGTTAGTATATAACAGATATGAAGTGGTTTTTATTCACTTCTAATGGTTGTGATGTGGCATGTTCACAAATTTTGAATTCAATGTCAATGTGTCAAGGTCAAAGGTCACATGACTAAAATGCACAGCTCTAACATAAGACATTTCTGCATACCAAGTTTTAATTTCCTCTATTAAGTGGTTGCTGAAATATGCTCAGTACAAAATTTGTGACCTCAAGGTCACTGCACTAAGGTCAATGGTGACATCACTAAGATTTGAAGGAATCTGAATCTTCACCTATATATCTACCTCTATATAAAATATGAAAGATATAGTACTGATAGTTTTGGAGAAGAAGATTTTTAAAGAAATGTTGACAGACGGACGGACAGACAGACATTTTCCCCCCTCCTAAAACTCTGCGAGCTAAAGTCTCAGAAGAGCTAAAAACTGATAAAAAGTTTTTCTATCTAGTAATTGGGGAGGTGAACATGTATCAAGGCGATTGTGTGTTGCACACAATTAAACAAACTGTACAAACATAATCAACCTGCAGGAAGTTATTTACTAGTTCACTATTCACAGTTCATTATTCAATTTTTTTGGGCGAAAATTTGACTTTGCATTACATTTCAATTTAAAAAACATGATGCAATGCTTCAATTCTTTTCAAATTTTCAGGGATTACTCCAAGGGGATATATATGCCAAAAAAAATTTAAAACATTAAAATTATGAATATTTTCCATAAATAACTTCCTGCACGTACATAATTAATCATCTAATTTAAAATAACTTGCTTGCCTTTTGGGAAGATTTACTTACTTGTCTTTATGGGTGGATTTATATAGAGTGCCACTTTCAGACAGATTTCCAATACATTTATTCCCAGATTCTCGGACTGTAAAACGAAAAAACTCTTTTATTTTCCAGAATATGAACCCAAGCAATTATTTCTCAAATCATCTGAATAATCAGTAATTCTTTAAAAATATTTAAAAATAACTTAATCTTTCTTGTATTTTCTAGTAATAAATTTACATAACCAATTAGTCACCAAAACTCAGACAACAACATTCAGAATTATATTTGCATCAATATAACAAAGCATTGGTGGATAGCACTAAATGGTTATTTAGCAATCTTGGTAATGCAATTTTACGCTTACCTTCAACCCCAAACTGTTGCAGGCCATCAAGTTCCGGCATATCTTCCTCCAGTTTCCCTAATGTGTACTGTAAAGGCAGGAAATAAAAATATTAACCATGTCCTCATTAAAAATATTCTTTAAAACATATCCTTTGAAATTTTAACATGGCCAACTTTAGAGCTGTGCTGACTGTTGGTTATTACAAGTTATATGGTCTGTGATGATTTCTAGCAAATGACTATAAGTTGCTTTTTAAATGATAATTTAGCATTTAATGAGGTTTTCACAAATTGAACAGCATATACCAATGTATCCAAAATGACCCTGACTCAGTCACTACCACAACACCATTTTCTTTAAGTCTCAAACTGAATGGAAAATTATTCTTCTGTTGACAATACATCTTAAATATTAATTACTTCAACTCCACCATGCAGCTTCAGAGGAGAAGATTGGGTGCAAAGTAGAGACAGACAGAAAGACGAAAAATGTCTAAAAATGATATTGCTGGAGTTGAAAATTTATAACTTATAACCAATATTTAAACACTAACATTCACTGAAACTAAAGTAGGAAACAAGAAAAGCACATACCTCAAGAACAGATTTATGCAATAGTGCAAGCCTCTCATCCTCTGGCCTGTCTCTGGGAATATCTTCACACAAGTCTGTTGTATGATAAGCAAACCAATGTCAAAAACCAGTATTAAATTATTTTTCTTGAAAAATTGATTTCCGTATTTACTCGTGTATAAGACGACCCCCAAATTGAGGTTATTCTGCTTGAAAAGACCAATTTCCGAAAATAAGACGAGTTGGTTTTTCTCGAGATATCGGCTCTGCTACCATTCAAGCTTGGCGGCCATTTTAAAAGTGAAACATAAATATGCTTACGATACAAGATCTTAACGGTCTTAACACATTTAGTATGCGATCATATTGTTTCAAAGTTTGTAAATATTCCCTATAACATGGCTACAGAGGTTCACTATAAATGTAATTTTCATCTATTATGGAGTGTGGCTTGGTATGCTTAATTCTATTGTACAATACACTTCTTAACTTAAGGTTGAATTGCCTCCAATTGATGAGATAGTTATTTATAGTGAGCTATAAAATAAAATATTTCAACCTACCTTTGCTGGTTTTGTGTATGTAGGGCTGACTAATCCTTCCGTGAACAAAACTTGACCTCCTATTGGATTTTCTGCGATCTTTCCTGGCCTGAGCATTTGACTGTAAAAATACAAACCTTTAATGGACATTAGTCATCATGATCACCATATATTAAATAAAACTGATACATTTGAATAACTTATATATAGATTTTATTCTAGCATTAAAATAAAATTTAAATAAATTGAATTTTTAAAACCCTATCAACATTTGCTCAATATCTATCATAATTAATCATGATTTTTTCCCAATCAATTAATGTATGAAATATGTCATCAAGCTATATTAATTAAGTTGGATAGCTGTAATTGATTTCAGCCATCATAAAAAACTAGCAAGTCATACCATTTTTTTACAAAATCATGAGTTATAAAAACCTATCAAATTCATTCAAAGTCTTCTTACATGCAAGTTATATGACCAAGACTTATTATGACAATCAGTTTACCTTGATATCTGCTGGCGGAGACCTGTTTAGTTTGGCATTAATGGGAGGTTTGCCATCAACGACACCTGCATGCACCACTCGTTCTGCTTTCCTGCCACCAACTGTAGGTGTCCATTTCCCCGCATGGGAATTTTCCAACAGAATAGTATCACCTTGTTTTGTCATTTCTTTTAATGGGGTCTTTGTTGCTAATGATTTCTCTGGGGTTGGTGTTTTACATTTATCCCTTTGGAGTTCTGAATCAACTGAATTTATCTCCTTCTGAGGGGTTATTAGTTCTGAAGATACTCCCTTTTGCCCTCTTGTTCTAGATTCACTATCACTGGATAATTCCCCACTACTTTCTTCTCTCGCATTTTTCCTTTTTTGCTGTTTGGGGCGAGGTATCCTCGAGACAATACGGCCATCGTGAGAATCATTGTGCTCCCCTCCAGACGATACCGACCCTTGTGAGCTTGACCTACTTTTTGTTCTTCTTTTATTTGTTTCCACCAAGCTGGGCTCTTCCCTTCTTCGTTTTTTGGAAGAATTATTCTCCTGGGTTTCTCTTTCCCCCTCTTGCTTTTGGTGTGACAAATTTGCTTTTGTCTTTTCAGACCTAGTCAAAGTTCTGCCACTCCCCTCTGCAACATTTTGCTTTGAAGAACTAAAACTTTGTTTTTCTGCCAAAGCTGTTGTTGTTTTCCTCCTCTTCAAAGGCGAACCAGAGACAGCAATCTGTGATTCAAGTTGATCACCGGCAGTACGCCTCCTCTTCAGGGGTGAACTTGTTGACACCTCTGATGACCCATTAAAATTATGGCCACTATTTGGACCAGTAGATCTTGGTCTGTTCCTTGTAGACCTGCTGGTACACTGGTCTGATCCAGTTGCAGGTGACCCTGTTCTGCTACGACTGGTAGAACTGCAACCAATGTAACAAACTGATTAAAAAATATCAGGTTTACATCTATGACCACAATCTAAACAGAGCTAAGCAGACCTTCCAGAGCCACAATAAATAAAACATAGTCATCAGAGATGCATCAACCCTCAGCCCTGGTAACTTGTGGCACAACATTCGCTCCATACAATATTTGTGAACAAAACGTCATTGCACCAAGGCAATTGATGCAGGGGTAAAAAAACCATAAAATATACTTCCTTTGATAGCTTATATGTGTCAAATATCATGAAACTGTCATCATTTACCCTAGAATTATTGAGATGATGGGCCGGTGACCTTGAAAAGCAGGTTAAGGTCACTGTCCATCAAAATAATCTGGGGTCTTGACCAGATGCTTATGTGTGTCTATTCTCATGAAGCTGCCATTATATGTTCTTGAGTTATTGCAATGATGTGGATTTGAAATAATTGTCCCTGTGACCTTGAAAACTAGGTCAAGGTCACCATTCATCAAACTCTTTTGGGGTCTTTACTAGATTATGTGTGTCAAATCTCATAAAGCTGCCATCATTTGTTCTCGAGTTATCACAATGATGGGGATTTCACATAATTGTCCCTGTGACCTTGAAAAGAAGGTGAAGGTCATGTTTCATAGAAAAAAATCTGATGTCTTCACCAGATGCTTATGTGTGTCAAGTCACATAAAGCTGCCATCATTCGTTCTCGAGTTATAGCAATGATAGGGATTTCACTTAATTGTCCCTGTGACCTTGAAAAGTAGGTGAAGGTTATGTTCCATACAAAAATGTCTGAGGTCTTTAACAGATGCTTATATGTGCCACATCTCATAAAGCTGCCCTCATTTATTCTTGAGTTATTGCGATTCTTGTGATTTCACATAATTGTCCCGGTGACCTTGAAAAGTAGGTGAAGGTCATGTTTCATAGAAAAAATTCTGAGGTCTTCACCAGATGCTTATGTGTGTCAAATCTCATAAAGCTACCATCATTCGTTCTTGAGTTATTGTGATTCTTGGGATTTCACATAATTGTCCCTGTGACCTTGAAAATAGGTCAAGGTCGCCATCCATCAAACTCGTCCAGATGCTTATGTGTGTCAAATCTCATAAAGCTGCAATCATTTGTTCTCGGGTTATCACAATGATGGGGATTTCATGGTACAATTGTCCCTGTGACCTTGAAAAGTAGGTGAAGGTTATGTTCCATACAAAAATGTCTGAGGTCTTTAACAGATGCTTATGTGTGTCACATCTCATAAAGCTGCCCTCATTTATTCTTGAGTTATTGTGATTCTTGTGATTTCACATTATTGTCCCAGTGACCTTGAAAAGTAAGTGAAGGTCATGTTTCATAGAAAAAATTCTGAGGTCTTCACCAGATGCTTATGTGTGTCAAATCTCATAAAGCTGCCATCATTTGTTCTTGAGTTTGTGATTCTTGGGATTTCACATAATTGTGACCTTGAAAAGAAGGTGAAGGTCATGTTCCATCATGTTCCATCAAAGGAAGTCGGAGGTCTTCACCAAATGCTTATGCGTGTCAAGTCACATAAAGCTGCCATCATTCGTTCGAGTTATAGCAATGATAGGGATTTCACTTAATTGTCCCTGTGACCTTGAAAATAGGTCAAGGTTGCCATCCATCCAACTCGTCCGAGGTTTTCACCAGATGCTTATGTGTGTAAAGTTTCATGAAGCTGCCATTATTTGTTCTCGAGTTATCGCGATGACAAGGATGTTCGCTACTGACAGACATGCATGCATACATACATACATACAAACATACACAATAACTCAAGAACAAATGATGTTCTCGAGTTATCGCGATGACAAGGATGTTCGCTACTGACAGACATGTATGTATGTATTGTTCTCGCATACATACATACATACATACATACATACATAAAAAAAGTCAGAATTAACTGTTCATCGATTTTAAGTTGCTCTGATCACAGAGATGATTTTAGTTAACCAATATAATTTAAAGCATTCATGAAACCACAGAGGTCACAGGCAATTTTACAGAGGTTTGGGGTGTGCTTAAATACTTGGCCACAGAACTGTGATACAAGCAAGCTATCTCATTAAAATCAACCAAAATACTGACCATGGTTATTGTGTTTTGGTGAAAGTGAAAAGTACTGCCTGTACTCTTTTGACCACCAGGTGGCCACATGTACATACAATCATGTGATCTCTATTGTGGTTTGTTGTGGTGTTAGGCCTGTACCAATGGACAAACATTAATGGACAAACACAGCTCTGTAAGCCAATTCACTCCATTATCCCAATCTAAAGGTGCCCCACTGTCTGCAAGACTTTTCTAGGCAGGTGTTTGCAAAAGATCATTGGTCAGCTAAACTAAGTTTGTTGACAAATTGTCTAATGGATGATTTGGTTTTTAGTAGAAGACTCACAGAAATTTAGGCCTGAGTTTACTATACTCCTACACTTTTCTTACAATCTTACGAGCGAACCAAGTTTATGTAATGGTGGCTTTAAATATGTTAATAGGACAATTTTGCAATGTTTTAATACTTATCTCTCATAATATGTTAATATGTCAATTTTAGAATGTTTCAATACTTGTCTCTTTTCTGATACGACCAGAAATGTGTAGGAGGATAGTATACCTCTCAGAAATTTATGTGGGGGAAATATGTTGGGTAATAACTTTTGATCGCAAGGTTTGGGGTATAAACATTTATATTATGCAAGAAAAAAGTGCTTGAAAACTTCATTTCATGAATGCTTTAAATGTACATAAATTTTATTTACTTCATATTTTGTATTTTAAGAAATGTTAGACACTTCCTCTAGCTTATTTGGACATTATTGGCATTAAACGATATGAGCATTGGTTGCAAATTATGATTGACTATTGCCATGTACTTGGAAATATGACATCTTTGAAAATAGAAATGTTGATTTGTAACTTAATTTTAACAAAATCATACAAGCATTATATTTTTGGAATATTTCTTGTCACATATTGTAATACGCAGTTTTCTACCTTAGGCCTGATAATTAAGGTATTTGGATACTAAGTTGATAAAATGTATAAAGTTCTATGGTTATTCAATATGCTCAATGAAGTGCTGGAATCAAAAGTTCATGATCCAATCAGTCTTGACATCATTATCATGATTAAATTGTAGCAAGTTGCTGCCCAAAAGAATCTAACACAATGACATCATTAAGTCAGAAAAATGGGGACGTTTCTGTCCTTCCCATCCGTTGCCGGCGGTGGTCGTTGTCATCCTTCCTGTCTGTTGCTGGTGGTGGACGTTGCTGTCCTTCCTGTCTGTTAGGGTAGTTGGACTTAATTTCCAACAAATTTTAATTATACCCAAAGCCATCGGCGAAATAGTCATGAAATCCACTGTTTCTAGAAACACCACGCAATGCCCATCATATTGAAGCTTCCCTACTAAATGAACTCGACCTCCAGCGATTGACTGATGCAGTTCTGACACATGCCACCATCTTTCCCAGTCATAAATAGGGATGGGCCCCGGTACTGAAGAGTCCCGGGAACCCGTCGGTTTCTAATGTTTTGGAACCGTCCCGGTTCTTTCTACTTGAACCGATTCTTGGAACCGGTACTGTACTAACCTAGAGTATTATCTATTATAATCAGTATTGAGCCCTGAAGTTTCCCCACTTGACCACATTAACTAATTAAGTTACAGGAGGCTGGGGTGTGCTACTGGGCACCATACTGTGACCCACATGTGACCCTCACCCAGCATTCAGGTGTCAGATCTTTCACATTGACGCAAACATGAGGACGTGTTTACAGTGTAGCATCATGTGAAATTGAGAAATTGAGAAATATTCAAGTGTTTGTGGCAAGCATTGCAAGGCGTGTGTGTTTTCTTTGATATGTTTGAATGCATATTGCAAGTGAAGTTGTGAGTACTGTTTGTATATAGGTGACATTTAGTAAATGATTAGATGTGAAAAAATAGTCCAGTCGGGATTTTGACTTTCCACGGTCCCTCTAAATTATTACCGGGGCCCACCCCTAGTCATAATGTCTAAAAATACAAATTTGTGTGCATTCTGCAGTGTTTTTTCTTCAGTTTTTCACCCGATATGAAACTTGACAACGTGAAACAGCATTTAGAAGAGTCCAAGTGATGACATCATGGAAACACCAAGGGAGAAACTTAGTATCATGTCAGAAGCACCACTGTGTTGTGGAGCTTCTGATCATTGCTGTCACTCCAATAAATTATAGGCTATAATTAGACTGACCCACTTTCACCTGATTGCCCAAACTCGTAAACAATGGCGAAAAGATGCCGAGATGAAGAAATATCTTTGAATTTTTTTCTGACAGGCCTGACATCATATGTTTACTTAAAGGGAACATAATTGTTTGATTGTTAGTTGCCGGAAGTCAAGTTCTACTGGAGTCGTGAGTTAAATTGGATGGGCAGTGCGTGGTGTTTCTGGAAACCGTGGATTTCAAGTCTATTTTGACGATGTCTATGGGTATATAAGATCTGTGTAGGGTCCAGAAGGATGCTCTTCCTGTCAAAATTGTTCAGAATCCTGTCTATTATTGTGAACTTTATTGTCCCTCATCAGCTGGTTAGTCCATGTGCTGAATACATACCAACATTCTCATTTTCACCTTCCCACGGTGTTTTATGTTTGAATGTAGGAGTGAAGAATAGTCGGTATCAGGACACTCCGCACCCTGACACACCGCACCCGTCATTCCGCACCCAAAACTACAACGCACCCAAGACAGACCGACCCCCGCCAAATTTACTCAATATAATCAAGCCAAATCATAATAAAATATAGCTATTTCTCTTCCTAGTGCAAAAATTGTTTCAATTCATTTGGAAAAAGTCGTTTGGAAAAAGTCATTTTAAAAGTTGCAGGAGGAAATAACATAACAAAGGTGAAGCAAACGTGAACTATAATCAATGCCAAGAAGACAAAACCTTGAGAAAACTTACTTAAAGTGTATGAAACATCAAACAAAACTTTTAATCTTCTTTATTTGTGCCAAGAATGGATCCCGCTCAGCATTACTTCCTGCCATTTTGAAGTTAACGTTCCAGCTCACAAGATTTCAGAAAGCAAGAAATGGCGACCAAAGTTTTGGTTCCTTCTACATCTATAAGTTTACTCGGCAAAACCAATTGGCATCCCGCCGAGAAATAAAAGACGATTTAACAATGTTTTAGCATA
The DNA here is from genome assembly GCA_949316495.1 of Amphiduros pacificus. Lineage (NCBI taxonomy): Eukaryota > Metazoa > Annelida > Polychaeta > Phyllodocida > Hesionidae > Amphiduros > Amphiduros pacificus. The sequence goes on along the minus strand of OX439004.1, from coordinate 19,475,217 downwards.
ATTAAATGTTAATGTATGGCGGCGGATGATACATAATGATAATGGAAGGTCAGTCAGGGTACAGTCAGTGTTGGCGCGGATTGTCTCGGGTGCGGATTGTCTCGGGTGCGGATTGTCTCGGGTGCGGTTTGTCTCGGGTGCGGTTTGACTCGGGTGCGGTTTGACTCGGGTGCGGTTGTGTGAAGGGTGCGGATGGTCAATGGGAATACTGGACGATATGAGCGTGTGCCAGTATGAGCGTGGGACGTTATGAGCGTGGGACGTTATGAGCGTGAGTCTATATGAGCGTGGTTCACAGAAGTAATTTAGTGTAATGTAACAATCTTTTATCATTTGTAACTATATTTGATACATTGGCAGCAGTGTGTTTCAATATTTGATACATTTGGGTTCAACTTGTCAGTTGAGCTGTCAATGATTTTCACAAGGAAGTCCCTCGTAGGTAGGACAACCAATTTTGTAATAATGCGTCAATATTAACAATCAATTTTGTTGTGTGGCACACACAAAACCCTCAGAATGTTATGAGGATGTTTTGTGAATGTATTAGAAATAAAATACAATATTTATATATATATATGACTGAGTATATATAAATATATAAGCTCAATAAGGGACACGCTCATATAGTCCAACGCTCATATAGTCACACGCTCATACTGGCACACGCTCATATCATCCAGGTACCGTCAAGAATATGATGGACGTCAATCAATCGAACAAATAAATTCTTACCGTGTAGCTCTCCTTTCCATGGTATATGCGCCTAAGTTAGAATGAAGATGTAGTCATAGTTTTGATAGGTTACTTTAATATTAAAATAGACCTATAAATCTCTTGGTTAATTGCTGTCAACCAGTAAATACACGAATTTTGGGGTGTGTTCCTTTCTTCGTTTGGATTTCCCCGCCATTTTGTGAATTTTGAAAAGACTGTATTGTAAAACTTTTGTGGTATATTCACAAAAGATAATTTAAATTTTGCAAGCAGTCAATTGGGAATGATTTAATTCCAATGGTAAATCTGAAATGTGCATTGACAAAATCAATAAATTTATTATTTTTGAATTACAATTCTCAATATACAACGCTTTGTTGAATATGATTGCTGTATTTTAGAGGACCGCAAAAATGTCTGCAACATAGCATGCAAAACTAAATTTAGCGCATGCGCAGTCTTGTAGGAAGAAGTTTTTGGAGAAGGAAAATAACTGAAAATAATATATTTTCATGTCGGTTTTGTAATCGTTTTCAAACTTAGCGGGGGAATTTGTTGCTTGAGGTAAGGTAAACTATCGTTATTGTGAAAATGAAAGTGGGAATGGTTGCTGGCATATTTGAACGGGCCTCTGTTTGACCCTGGCGCCTGAACGTCCGTGGCATAATGGTGGCAAAGACTGAAAGCGATGAATCGATTGTCCCCCAGTTCGTACGGTACGGGTTCGGAGTAGTTGTGGAACCCCGACTTGCGCGAGCAGAGCTCTGGAGGCTACGTCGGGTTGTGCGGTGTCCCCTATCCTTCGTGAAGAGACAGGGTCGCGACCTCAGTGTGGAAGGCACACACACTCTACACTTATTATTAAGATATCTCAAATGATGCAGATATTCACCCTACCAAGCCTACGAACCTAATTCTCCCTATCTGCTATTCCCTATCTTGGTGCAACGTCACGGGTCACGTGACTTCCCTCGCGACCACAGCGGCCATATTGGAGCCGCTGAAAACAAAGTGAACACACCTATTGCACACAGAGAGAACTTACAAATTTATCACCGTTTATTGCACTCAGATTTCACCCAATATTATTTCGAAACACTTGCGTTTTAAATGATAAATAAAGGTATATACATAATATTATCACAAATTATGCTTTGCAGGTCGAGAACAGAACAAAACCATCCATTATTGCGCAATATATTAACAATCGTTTTCGCGCTAAAAACAAGAGCCTCTTCCCGTCACTTCCGCCTTTCAAAATTGCGACCACGTGTTGCGTTGAGTCGTGTCTTCCCTTCTTGACAGAAATGCCTTCACACGTGGATCGATTTTAATTGCGTTTTAAATGATAAATAAAGGTATTTACCCAATATTATCACGGTGATTTATGGCTGATCGAGTACTATAAACGATAATTAAAAGCGATATAATTAATATCTTTTGCTGCAATACACAAAGAAATATTCCACCACGTGTTTGTTTTATCACTAAGATCAAGGACGTCACGTTCATCGTATTACAAAGTATTCAGCACCGATACGAAGGAATTTTCCTTTTGATTATCATGTCAATCATGTCAATGGAAGCGTCTTGGTCCACAGATTCTAAATCTCTTTACTTTTTGTTGATATCTTGAAGCATTGCAAAGATATCACTGAAAACGTAAATTTTGAAGGTTCACTGCTGTTTCTTGTCAATGGTTGCTATGCGTTTGTTTTCAGCGGCCAGTGGCTCGCGCTCTGGTCGCCAAGCTGTGAAATCACGTGATGCACTGAGTGGCCCGGATACTCCCGGTCGAGAATACCATATATGCTGCATTTTTAGAGCGCTGCAAACGTATTTGACCCAATTCTTTGCACACATACAGGAACAGCGGCGACAGCTTGTTTGTGGCATTGTCACCTCTGCCTTTCATCTTTCCATCGTTGTTTTTATCAGTTTTGCCTCCGTAGTGTTGACATAAATTACGTAGATTGCAATATACTTATATAAAGATTACACAACAAACACGCAATAGCACTGACATTGGCGTATCAATGTACGATTTCAGTCTGAAATTTCCCTCCCATTGCTGAAGCAAGGTGGGCGGAAGTTTACAATGCAACATCTTTCCTGTCATGCACTCCTCTCTCGCGCCAATCCCGTCATTTCTTCACGGACCAGCTAAAAATCTGGGAGAGCAGATAGCCAGAATTCATTCATACATATATAATCTTGCTTTCTTGTGAGTTTTGGATCCAAATGAATTCTCTTGAAGTTATTTGGGGTTGCACTTCAGAGGCAGTGAATACCTCCCACTGATGAGCCATCATAGGTGTTTGGAGTGTGAGTAAAGATTGATCATATCGTAAGCAGGTCATGGAGGGACCCAAGTGGGTTGCATTTGTAAAACTGTATTCTTTCAAAAGTGATGACAAACGAGAAATAAATGCTCACTTTTGCCCCAGATAACATTTGAACAAACTAAACAAAGAATACTTCCTATTAGGGCTCAGCCAAGGGGAAGTGAACATTAACATGAAAAAGTGAAACTCAAAATATGTGCTTCTTTTAAATTGTACCTTATGAACTAAAAATTGCAGTTTCTGAAACTGGTTTATTTTTTTCTCTACCCTTATTGGTTGCGAAATAATCACAATTTGTTTAAGACCCTATTTTGTTGGTTCATTTTGCTGTCTGTCGTCGTTTTTCTATCAATTTAGAAAATATGGTGTATTTTATTAGAAATCACATGCAAAGTAGTGGAAATGGGACTTTAATAAAGTTGAGATGCTAAGCTATCATGATTTAAAGTTAAATTCTTGGCACACAAGTCTAAAGATGTTTTGGGGGAAAAACTTTAAAATATGAATTTGTCCCTCCGTTACATGTCCCTCCGTTACAAAAAATATTGAAATTTTTACCTCATGCTATAATGCATATCACAAGGAATGTGAAACTTTCTAGAAGTAAGTTGCTTATAGTGAAGTATCATAACCTTCTGTATGCTTTGTGAAACTCATTTAATTTTTGGTTGATTTTATATGAAGAAAACCTGTCCCTCCGTTACTAGTAACGGAGGGACAAATGTTCAGGTTCATGCAAGTTGTTATTATTTCAGTTATTTGCCAGAAATTTTTATTTCTTAAAGTGGTTTATGTCAAGTGGAAATGGACAAAAACAATTTATTTGGTTAAACATGTATTGGTTGGCTTATATGTGGTCTGTCACCTGAGAGACAATAGACACTTCATGTTTATACTCATGCATCAATCAACATGGTCAGTGATACATAATTCTTATTTCCCTGTCTACATACTCATGTATTATAAACACTGGTTTTCAATATTGTCTGAGTTTATGGCAAAACAAATCATATTTGTTTGCATTGGTACTTTAGTCAGAGGAAGAAAGCCACCAGCTGACCTGCACTGGGTACACAAGCTGTCCCATCAGAGACAACACAATTGCTGTTTGATAGGTGTGATTCCTTGTGACACTATGTAACCGTTTGATCTTGTCAAACTGTCTAATTTACCTGACAAATCCATTCTTAGGGATAATGCAGTGTTCCTGGCTTACAGTTAGGATAACACAAGGCTAAGAACATGATGATGTAATGGAATGAGTTGTGTGTGTCATCCTTATGATGACCAAAATGACCATGGTCAAAATGACCATGACACGAAGTGGACCGCTGGACCAAGTGCATGTGCATTTCATTTGATAGCTTTATATTCCCTCCTCTTATCTAAAACCTGATCATAGCTGCTAATCTTAATCTTATTCAGCTACTTTCTGCCGTCATTATACCTCATGTCCATCAAATCTTTCTGTTAATATTTTCACTTTTCACTCAGGCCTGGACATAAGCATAACCTTTAAAGCTTGGCGTCCATTTTAAGTCTTAGTCTTCAAAAACTTAAATAGTATACATTTCTAAGCATTGTTAAACTCATATTTTCTCCAACTTGTAGATAATTTACACTTGTGGATAATTTAGATTCATAAAATGTCCAAATTCTGTCTATTGTGGCAGTTCAGTACCACGGTCACCATTGTCACATGGTTATTTTGACCATAATCCATCCTTAGTACCCAGTTGTCATTTGTGGTGTGTATTTGGTCTTTGTTACTTATGTTATTTCATTCAATTTATTCTGTAAATTTATTCTGTCAAGTTCATAAAGATTTAGCACCTAAATAGTACATGTACAGTTTATTACAGAAGTTACTTGTTGACAAGATTACAGCTGAACATTTGTGTCCCTCCATTACTATTTTCTGTTGTCCCTCCGTTACTACAATATTTCTTTAATAAATAAAACAGTGTTAAGGTTTTAAACTTGATATTTTGGTATTTACTACTTAGGTATGTGTAGATGGTATATGATATAGTGATTTTTAAGAATATTCATAAGCACTTTATGTTAAGCCCATTTTGCTACATGACTCCAAAGCTGCTGTTCAAAAGTGTCCCTCCGTTACAGAAAACATATTTTAAACCATACATAAACTGTTACAGTATGATCCTCAATACTTTGGCATATTGTAATGTTCAGTGGGCTTTGTCAAAAACAATAATTAAGTATTTCTAATAATTTTGTATTTCTGGAATAAATGCATTTATGTTATGCTGTTCAGTGATGCTGTCCCTCTGTTACCGCTTGGCCGAGCCCATTAACATTTTTGTTGAAGAATTCAAGCAGACATTTGATTTGTGAAAGTTTGCTGAATCCCTATCTGCACCTCCCGTAACTTGATCACATGACACAACATGGCATCTACATCAACAAGGCTTGTCTTCTGCTTGTAGAGCAGTATCATTTTCAGCTGGTATCAAGCTTCCATAATCTTATACACAGATACCAATAAACCTGGTGACTAGTTTTAAGTACCAGAAAATCAACTTTTTCATTTGTTAAGTGATATATATATTATGAGAATATCACACTAGATGTGTGGTTTGGAATCTCTTCATGTGTGAATAGGATGACACTGAAACGGTCATATTGCTCCGACCAGCCCAGCCAGAAGAGAACAAGGAGGACCAAATGCTGTTTCTCTTAAACTAGGTTCGGAGGTACAAAACATACCGAGTCGGGGAATCTGGGCGAGCGTATTCAGTGAGTTTGGTGATGGCGGAAGGATACCCTGAGCCGAAGGCTCAGGGTATCCTTCCGCCATCACCAACTCACTGAATACGCTCGCCCAGATGACCCGACGAGGCATGTTATGTTTTTATACCTCAGAAAACTACTGTATTTAAAAAAAAATGATACATGAAACAAGATATTTATCATTAAAAACGTTTTGTAAACAAAGCGCACCTCATTTGACCCCGTCACGTTATACGAAAATAGTGCGTACAGCCATAGACTGGTTGCCGCCCTCTGTGTATACACGATGTTCTTGACACTCGGCGGGAGACCAGTCTAAAGATGGCCGACGAAAAATAGTTCGCACATCCTGAATACGCCACGAATATTCGGCATGGTCGTATTCATTGGAAATCTCATTGATACGCGCATCACTGAGGTATAAAATTAAAGGGAAATGCGTCTAGAAGAAGAGCATCGGCCTGGGCACTCTATAACCGTTAAAAACTCACAAAATATCCTCCAAGAAAGCTTATTGATATTGAACAATGTTCATAAGGGATGGTAAACAGTCAACCAGTCACCACAAAAAATATCATTATCAATTACACAAGTGCCTTCGGCTGGGAAAGGATGCTGTCTTTCACTGTTGTAGCAGGAACTGGATGTTTAGGCTGTTAACCGTTTAGGCTGTTAACCCTTTAGGCTGTAAACAGTTAGGCAGTAACCTGTTTGGCAGTAACCTGTTTGGCAGTAACCTGTTTGGCAGGGAGTCGTTTAGACCGTAGTTTAATTTGGCATAGTATAAAGCATAATTGTAGAGCTAACAATCATAGGATTCGCACAACCATAGGATTGGCTGATAATTATGAAATTGTCTTGTATTCATAAAACAAATAGAACAGTAGATTTTTTTACATAGAAAAGTTACATAGAATGGTAAAACTAAATTTTTATGAAAGTTGCACCCATTGACCCTGATTGCGTCACAATGTGCACATGCACGAGTACCAGCTTCTTACAAAAAACATAAACATAGGCGCTGCTCTGTCAATTCTTTGACAAGTCAAAACTGAGCTATTGAGCCCCTCTCTTCAATTATGTTAGTCAGATGATCGATATATTAATCTTCATCTTTTGGCACAGAAGAGAGGTCAGTGCGCGAAAGCTATGATCGTGTGCGCAAAGACGTGACCTTGACTTGAAAATCTTGTAAGAATTTTACATAAGATGATCGCTTCGTAGGATAAAGTAATGTCAATTGTTACTGATTGATATCCCCCATTATAGCACATATATATTCAAGTGTCCATGTTTTGTTGGATAATTAATATAATGATTGACAAAGACCAAAATGCGTGAATCCTATGGTTGTTAGCCCTAAATATATTGTAAATATAATGTTTGATTTTTAGATATTTAAATATAATATAAATAGTGAAACAGTTTGTCCATGTATTTTGTATCATCATTATATTCATTCAGTTTATTTAACTTCAATTAATGTTAAAATATTTTTTGTGTATTAGGCCAATATAAACATTTATTTATTTGTGATATTTAATTTTTTTCTAATATTAACTCAGTGGGCACTAAAGGTGTTACTGATAAGCTGTCATCTCTGCTCAAAGGTGTGATTGTTGAGATGACACCTTGTGATGCTCTAAAGTGATGGTGTGCAGCACTGTGATAAACACACCCTTATCACCCCTGCCTAACATACCACGGCCTAACTGACTCCCCTGCCTAAACCTTACCAAAGCCTAACCATACCACTGCCTAACCATACCACTGCCTAACCGTACCACTGCCTAAACGGATCACGGCCTAAACATCCATAAGCCGTTGTAGCCATCTCTCACTTATGCAGCTGTCTCTCACTGATACAGCTATCTCTCACTTATGCAGTTGTCTCTCACTTGTGCAGCTATCTCTCACTGCTATAACTGTCTCTCACTGTTGTAACTATCTCTCACTTATGCAGCTGTCTCACCCTTGTACAGCTATCTCTCACTGATGCAGTTGTCTCTCACATTTGCAGCTATCTCTCTGTTGTAACTGTCTCTCACTTATGCAGCTGTCTTTACCTTGTGCAACTATCTCTCACTTATGTAGCTGTCTCTCACTTGTACAGCTATCTCCCACTTATGCTGCTGTCTCACCCTTGTACAGCTATCTCTCACTGATGCAGTTGTCTCTCACATGTGCAGCTATCTCTCTGTTGTAACTGTCTCTCACTGTTGTAACTATCTCTTATGCAACTGTCTCTCACTTATACAGCTGTCTATCACTGTTGTAACTGACTCTCACTTGTGCAACTGTCTCACAATCATAACTGTCTCTGTAATTATCTCTCACATGTGCAACTGTCTCACCTATGCAGCTGTCTCTCACATGTGCAGCTGTCTCTCACTTATGCAGCTGTCTCTCACTGTTGTAACTATGTTTTGAGATTTATCTGTGAAGGCCCCTTTGTGCAAAACCTTGTGGGACCTCCACTGGCTCAATAATTAGGTCAAATTGCCGATGGCTGAAAACAAAGCCTAAATACAGAAATATATGCATATTGGAGGTAATATTTCATATCTAACGTAATTATGACAACAAATAAGTGATAATTGTGCCATTCATAAAAGGCCAAAAGCGCAATCCATCACAAAAGTGAAGTGGAGTTTGGTTTAGGGTCACTTCCACCAGAGGACAGGTCAATAATTAGGTCAAATTCCTGATGGTTAAAATCAAAGCCCAAATTCAGAAATGAATGCATATTGGAGGTAATATTTCACATCTGATGTAATTTTGACAACAAATAAGTGATAATTGTGCCATTCATAATATGCCAATAGCTCAATCCATCACATAAACTTGCAAAACAAAAGTGAAGTGGAGACTGGTTTAGCAACCACCAGAGGGCAATGTAAAAACGCAACAGCAAGATAGCACGCTCTTATCAGTGGCGAATTTGAACTGTGCCAATACCACATATAGCAACTTTTTTTTTTCAAATCTCGTCACCCTTCCTCTGATCACGTTCATGCTTTTTTTAATATATAATAACTAGCCCAGGGTTGTGGGGGTATCAGGACACTCCGCACCCTGACAGACTGCACCCGTCATTCCGTACCCAAAACTACAACGCACCCAAAACTACAACGCACCCAAAACAGACTGATCCCGCCAAATATAATCAAGCCAAAACTTAATAAAATATAGCTATTTCTCTTCCTTGTGTGAAAACTGTTTAAATTTATTTAGGAAACGTAATATTTGGCGAGATTTTGCCGGGACCATCACATGTACGGATGTTGCTCCGCCATTTTAAAAGTCACGGGAGGAAATATCATAACAATTGTTTCAATTCATTTGGAAAAAGTCGTTTGGAAAAAGTCATTTTAAAAGTTGCAGGAGGAAATAACATAACAAAGGTGAAGCAAACGTGAACTATAATCAATGCCAAGAAGACAAAACCTTGAGAAAACTTACTTAAAGTGTATGAAACATCAAACAAAACTTTTAATCTTCTTTATTTGTGCCAAGAATGGATCCCACTCAGCATTACTTCCAGCCATTTTGAAGTTAACGTTTCAGCTCACAAGATTTCAGAAAGCAAGAAATGGCGACTTAAGTTTTGGTTCCTTGTAAATAAAAGACGATTTAACAATGTTTTAGCATCATTAAATGTTAATATATGGCGGCGGATGATACCTAATGACAATTGCAGGTCAGTCAGGGTACAGTCAGTGTTGGGTGTGGATTGTCTTGGGTGCGGTTGTGTGAAGGGTGCGGATTGTCTGGAAACCGTTGTGTGAGGGGGATGAAGCTGAGTCAAGGTGATAGGTTGTTTCGACCGTTCCCCTATTCAACCGTTCCCCTGTTAAATAGTAGCCCAGTGGTATATTCCATTTTACTGTTGAAGCAATCTTCTTGTTATCTTCCTTTCCAAAAAGTTTGAAGAAGTTAAAATACAAACTTGAATTAATGATTGTGCACTCACTTAAGGGAAATATGAACTTTGATGAGTGGTTATCTTTGAAAAGGTTTATCTTGCTTTAAAGGTATTAAGCATCAATTCTCTAAATTGTTATGTTAAAAGATAACATAGATATCATATGAACATCATAACATATTTAATTTTATTATAAGGATATTAAGAGAAATAACTATTTGACCCAGAAGTTGCACCTCTCTACAGGGAGTGTCAGCTACACGGGTAGCATAAAATCTTTTGTGACACCAGATGAGATATTTGATATCATTCAATGACTGTTCAAAGGACAGTGCCTTTGATGATGCCATAACACATTGCTATACTTGTTTGATATAATTTTACCTTTCAATACCTCTGTGATGTCACTCCTTATAATATATGATGTCAAGCCGAGAATGTGTTTTCAAAAGGGGGCTATAAATTGAGTTCTTGTTCAAATAGATTTTATAGACACTTCTTAAGAGTGAATAAACCTAAACAATAAATAGACACGAAAGGCAAATACCCTTATCATCAATTTATGATTTTTTAAACATATTTTTCAAGTCAGTGCATAATTTCTTTAATGTATACTTTGGCTCTGTTTCAGTTGTGAATTTTGATTATGTGCATGTAAGATGGCACCTCCAGAAGATTTTCCCATCTCAGGTCTCTGTGTAGTTGCTGATCCCACAAAATGTCCTCCAGGCTATGAAGTGGTAAGTCATTAAATGGATTATAATGTTTGGCATGAATCTCAATCAAACAAGTATGTGATTATTTATAAAAAAATAACTTTTTGCACCTGAATTGGAATAACATTTCTCAGATTCGGACAATGTTTCAAAAGTTAATATAAATATAGAATATAAAGAGCATTGATTATTCTAATATAGCATTATTGATATTTAAGCAGAGCTTATCAATTAGCTGCAGTTGCAGATACAGTTTGAGAAACCTGTAATCAGATATTCAAGCAATTTTCTTAACATAATATAAATGTTTATATACTCTAATCTTTGTAATCAAATGTTATTACCATATATTTCCATTATTATCATATTGTGCTTACATAAATTTTTGTGCCAATTGAAAGTTAATGAGTCTTCAACTAAAATCTGAATCATGCATTAAACACTTGGTCAACAAACAATTTGCAACTTGTCTCTTACTCTTGTTCATGAAGTAATTTTGTGTCGCTAATCAATAGGAACAGATAAGATAATCAATATTTTAAAAGCATGTGAATATGATTAAAACCAACAAAGTCACTATTTCAAACTCCAGTTATGACATCCTTGTTACTAGCCTTTTTCAACCCATTCAGTTGCACACCTGAGGTATTTTATAACATTTTATAAGCTCCAGGTTATTGCATACCTGCAGACCAAGTATGATCAGTTTCTACCTGTTTAAATGGCATCAACTACTAGTGGTGGGCCGTTGATCGATTATAATCGATCATAAGTCAGTTTAGGTCGCGAACCAAGCAATCGGTAGCAAAAATGTCAAATCGATTATAATCTGAATGAATTTGTCCGGTTGAAATGTAATATTATCAAGCAATTCTCGCTAAAATGAGCATAAACTTCTGTGACTCGCAATGTTTTGAATACATCCTGCCATCTTGTCTTCTTGTCTCACCGTCTGTGACTTTGTACGAGAACAACAATGGCGGACAGTACTGAGACTGAGGTTGAGCATGAGCAAACTATTTATGATTTGTTGCACTGTGTGTGCAGACTGTGTTGGAAAGAGTATGCATATATAGGTATGCAAAAACAAGTCACCTTACATCACACTTAACGAACCAATTATTAATCGATAATCAGTTGGTTTGGCCAAAGCGATCATCAGTTTGGAAAATATAACCGATTCCCACCACTATCAACTACTTTCTTCACCTCCATTATGGTAATGATTAGGTGACCTAGATAATAACATGTGTTCATAGTAAATAATGTCAATGATACAAATTTCAATTCACCCCGTTTTTGCTGAAGTTTGCAGTAAATTTATGATTGGTTTCTTATTTGCTGGGACTACTATAATACCCTTGACAAGATGGCTTCAACCAGCAAATGATGATTAAGAGTAGTAAAAGTATTTAAATTCTATATAAAAATCTTTTTTTCTTTTCTAATGTATATTTAGTGAAGATTTCCAACTTTTTAACCCTCATCGACTAGCCTATTTAAATTTTGGTGACTGACAGGACTAATCAATTTTTTCTGGACCAGTGTATCTGCATACAAAATTGGAAAAGTTATTGAGGACCAAAGTTCATGATCCAAGCTGTTTGAGATCATGATTATATTGCAACCAGACAGAATGTAAAACTGACTTCATTAAGCCACATCAATATGCATGTTAACATCCTTCCCATCTATTGCCGGTGGTGGATGTTGACGTCCTTCCAGTTTGTCAGGGGGTTAAAATGAAGGTTAAATGTAATAGTGGGTGACCTTGCCTACTTTTTAAGGTCTTTAATATTTATATTAAAAATGGTTATTTTTGTGTTTCCAGTACTATCGTTCATATGACAAAGGAGAAGACTGTGATTTATGGAAGGATAGTTTCTTCAGGGCCAGAGTTACACGATATCTGTGCTACACCAGAGTATATCCACTAGATGGGGTAAGCAGGCACACTTGTCATCCTTGGATCTGCAATTGAAATGGTTCAGAACAAGAAATAAATATAACATGTTCTATTATTGTATAAATCATTTTGGTATTGGTAGTGATCAATTTGAGAACTCCTCTATACAAGTAGATTTTTCAAATAGCTGGACTCAAATATTTCAAATAATTTAAAAGATGAGAAATAGCATTTGTTGGTCTAGCTTTGCATAACAATTATTGCTGACCTCTATTTATCTTCTCTGTGAATACTGATAACTTATCTTTGGTTTGTTTACTGTGATCAAGAAATTGAAACAATAAAAAAAAAACATCTTGTTGATATTAAATGACAAGATTAAATTGTCTTTATAGAGACAAGACTGCTTGCCATATAATTTTTACATAAAATAACAATTGACATTTTCAAATCATTTTTGAAACTTACTTTTTAGACTGAAGTTTAGCCTGTATTTACCATACATACTCATATATTAGCCGAGGTTTTTGTACCCAAACCCTCAGTTAATGTTTGGGGGGCCGTCTTATACATGAGGACAACCTGTGGACGGTGATTTTGGGCAAGAATAATTAACTTTATCAGCGTGAAAAGTAAATAAACTTCGGTCATACAAACTCCCCACAAACTTTCGTATTCATTACCAGGGAACTCCATGAGACAAATCCACCACATTTTCCACCTACTTCAGCCATTTTTAAGCTGGCCCATTGGGAGTATTATAAAGTTCTGATAAAAATTTGACACAGGTCCCACTGGGACCTAACATCTGGCACCAAACTACTTTTCTGACTGACATTTGAATGGATATATCTAATTTTACAGAAATAATGACATACATAATGTACTGTATCAAGAATTTAATTTGATTTGCTCCCATAGCAAATTAATGGTCCATGATCACAGACGTTTAATCACATTCACCCATTGATTAACCAGTCAACCATTTGAAAATTAAAAAAAGGGAGGAACTTATTTTTTATGCAGCTTTCATGTGGAGTCTGTCAAGTGATCATTAAAGCTATATTAATGTGATCATTAAAGCTATGTTTTAAATGATAAATGTATTTTCCCAATATTATCACCAATTATGCTTTGCAGGTCGAGAACAGAACAAAACCATCCATCCATTTAACATGCATTACACAATACGAGTTCGTCACTTTGAAGGGATGTGGAGAAGCTCTTATTTTTGGCACGAAAATGATCGGAGCGTATTCAAAGCATATTCATTCCCATTGAAATATTGATGGATCCCTGAGTCTTCATATTTATGTAGCGTCAGGGATCCATCATTGCGCAATATATTAATATTTCAATGCGAGTTAACACTCTGTGGCGGGCTACGATCGTTTTCGCACCAAAAACAAGAGCCTCTCTCCGTCACTTCCGCTTTTCAAAATGGCGATCTTGTGTTGCATAATCATATTTAAGCATTGTTAAACCAGGGCTTGACATGCGCATTAGCCTGGTGGCCTGGAGCCATTAGATCCTCTGTTCGGGCCATTGAATGCTCTGTTGTAGTGGCCCAGTTGGGCAATTATGTTTTTGCTCTTTAATTGGCCCAAACTACCTTCATTTTATTATTCTAATCCTTGATAGACATCATATCACAATAGACATTTGATCGGGACAAGTATCCCCCACTCAGACACTATACAGCCTTATGTACAATGCTCTTTATTGTATCACACATCCTATTATCCTTAGAAACTTCGGGCCACCACTTCTCATGCTTTGGTGGCCCAACTGGGCAACCAACATTTTGTCAAGGCCTGTAAACTGACATTTTCTCTCACTTTTGCATAATTTACACTTATTAAATGAAGTTGGACTACTGTTGAGACGTGGTTAAATATTTTTATGTGTATTATAAGCTAAAATTATTGTTAATTATATCGCCGTTGGGGGAGTTTGTATCTGGACAGTTTATTTACTTTTCACTCTGATAAAGTTAATTATTCTTGCCTTAAATCACCGTCCACAGGTGGCTCTTGTGTATAAGACGGCCCCCCAAACATTAAATAAGGGTTTGGGTTCAAAAAACTTGTCTAATACACAATTAAATATGGTATATATGTTGTTCCATGGCACTGTGCCTTGAGGTGTAGAATGGGTGCAAGCCCGTCAAAAGTGTAGATAACAATCTATCAAAGATCTAGTTCATTTTGTTTGTAAATGTGGTGCATATAAAGAGTGCAGAGAGCATTTATGAGAAAAACAATAATTTTGCCATATGTAATGATGCAAAGTATACTATTGTATAAAAAGTCCTGTCATTATAAAAAAGATATGAATAAATCATATTTTAGTCTTTTGAAACATGTGATATAAATCTTTGCAGATTTGAAACAACCCAGACTATTTTGCTCAGTTTGATATATTGCCAAAGGCAATAAATAGCTTATTGTTTATCAATATTTACAGATGAATCAGTGTCAGCTTCTCTTTTAGAGAAGGTATTGTCAGTTTTCAAATTTTGGGCATAATTGCTGGGATTGTATTGCAGGGAAGATTGAATAATGTGTTAGCTGATGTGGTGTTGAACAATGAGAGGGAGCCACCGCCACCAGGGTTCTCCTTAATAGACATCACACTTGATACAAGTAAGACTCCATCATCTATCTGCCCTCTATTGGTATTGATACACACAAAAATGTCAAGCGGTCACAGCCACAGGTCACACACCAAATTGTTGCTAAATATTTATTTTGCTCATACATGAACCTGACCAAATAAGGTGCAAGCACAAGATATGTGTCACATTATAATGTCTTACAATAATGCCAAATATTGAACTGTTACAATTACACTGTGGAGGACCAATGAAATGTGCTAAATAAGTGACATCATGCTAACACAGGTCTAAAGACTGCAAAATGTCAGATATTTTGGTGGGTTGAAGTAAAAAATAATGCTTATTTATTATGCACATACCTCGGATTTGGCATCGTTGAACTCAACTCAAGGCCTTCATTTTAAAAATATGCTTAATTTGGAAAATCAGTTAATTTAGCCTTAATTTTCAGATTGGCCATGCATGTGCACAGCAGGCCCCAGAAAATGCTGTAATAATGTCACATTTACAACAATCCAAGAAAACTGGTTTCTTAAGATATCACCAAAGATGGATAAGGGAAAGATATGCAAGCACCTTTGGAGCCCAGAATATGTAAACGGAATAAAATATATAAATAGACACATCACTTGGACATGGTTTGTTGCCCACCTCCATCATAAAAGTTGCCTAATTACTTTTTAACGTACATGCATCTTAATTGCCCTCTTGCTTCTGACACCTCACTCACATATGTGGACATCATCCCTGTAAATACTACACCAGGAAAATAGTTCCATGCATGTTATGCTGAAATTACATGTTTTCTTTTGGAAAGTCACATTTGTTATCAGAATGAAAATACAAAGATACAGTTAATACAAATATATTTCTTTGGATGCAATACAAAAAAAATCATGAAATTGATCAACTGGTGTATTTTGATTGATCTGCACTGCAGTTTGTCAGGAATTCATTCAAGTCTTGTTTGTTTTCTATTTATTTACCTATATATAAAGTACATTAGAGCAGCCTGAATATTAATGCATTTATAACGATTACTACCCATGGTTATCTTATAAATTTTCACTTTTGAAACTTCTAATATTTCTAAAATTCTCATCACTTTAAGCAGTCATGATCTATATTCATCTTGCTAGTTAATGCCTCATCAGTTCACACTGGATCAGCTATTCTGGACATAATTAAGTTGAAAATGCAAAACCATGTTGACCTCTGGACTGAATTCATAGAAACCATATCAAGTTTGTGTGTATATGTAGTCACTGGGATTTGAGATGTGCAACATGTGGATAGAAAAATATTGTAATGCAAGAATTAAATTAAATACCTAATGGAGGGGAGGGAAAAACTTGATTTAAAAGATAACAAGGCTATTTATTCTAAATCTCAAAATCTTACTGATGGACTTTTAAGTCAGCATATAAAGTGTATAAAAAAAGAAATAAGCTTAAGTACTAAGATTTATGTCTGTTGAAACATATCGTGAGTTAAGCCATATGGTGTCGTATTTCAATGTGATGTGTCTCAGGCAGAGAGGGTGTATGAATACATGGGTCATAAACATCTCATTCTTTTCTCTTTAGTACTACTTTCTTGTGTAATGAACTGACCACACTATTGATATTGACCCCACACTGTCCATGTGTTGAAGGATTATTTTTAGATTCTATAGCACAAACATGGGGAACATGGAAATGAAGAAAACTATGAGTGCTTGCATATCTTTCCCTTATCCATCTTTGATATCACTTGGTGTTCCTCCTTTTTAAATGGGTAAATTATGGGGTATTTGGGGTATATTTGCAGGAGAGAAAGCTACCCGCAAGAAACAGATTTGTGTGAAGATGCTGCCGCGTGAGAGTACCAAAGATGCCATTAATGAACTCATAGTGCTGAGCAAGAATAAGAGGCCACCAACAGGATACACATTAGTAGGGTAAGGAGTTATCTACCGTAAATGACCGTGTACAAGAGGAGGTTTTTGTACACAAATCCTTAGTTAATGTTTGGGGGGTCGTCTTATACACGAGAGCAACCTGTGGACGAGGATTTACGCCAAAAAATTACGGCACGTTTTAATTACGAACATTCATATTTTCGAAATAACGAATATCGGACATAGTGGATCAATTTTAATTGCATTTTAAACCTGCAGATATAACCTGCAGAGTGTATTTTGTGACAATATTGGGTAAATACCTTTATTTATCATTTAAAACGCATTTAAAATCAATCTGTTATGTCCGATGTCAGTTATTTCGAGGACGTCATGTACATTGTATTACGTTTTACTTCTTGGAGAAATTCTCGATCTGCGAAGCATAATTTATGATAATATTTGGTAAATACCTTTATTTATCATTTAAAACGCAATTAAAATCGATCCGCTACGTCCGATATTCGTTATTTTCGAAATTACGAACATCATATTTACGTTTTACAGTAAATACTCATGTATAAGACTGTTAAGATCTTGTTGCGAAAGTATATTTACATTTCACTTTTAAAATGGCCGCCAAACTCCAAATGGTAGCAGTGTTGATGTCTCGAGAGAAACTGAGAGAGAAACTGACTTGTCTTATATTCGGAAATAGTTTTTTTTTTCAAGCAAAATAACATCAATTTTGGGGGGTTGTCTTATACACGAGTCATCTTATACATGAGTAAATACGGTAAATCTGGCAAAATAGCAGTGAAATGTGAATGCTGCGGGTTTCCATGACATGAGGAGGCAGCTTGAAACTCTGTCAACAGTTAAACCAGACTGATGTGATTTTGGACATCTATGGCATCACAATTCTCACTGCTTGAGTTACAATGTTTGTGATCCACCAGGTGTCACTTTTGTCAAGTACAATGCATGCTGGGATAGGTTTGTAGACATAGCAGCTGATATGATGACTTCTATTTTGTGTACTGTGAATGGAATATTTTGGCAACTAATGCACTTAGGTTAACAAAATAATTGAATTTGGAATCTTGAGAAAAATGGACAGACAGTTGTGGGCATAATAAATTGATTGACAGAAAATGACATGTCAGTCAGCATTTGTCATTGCATTGAGCTCTTCACATTTCACCCATCCATGACAGATTTCAAAGTCCAGTCATATCATCCCTGGCATTAGTTCTTTTCAGTCTTTTCAGCTCTTTCAGTTTATTGACGATTGTTTCATTTGATGGACACTTGCTATGTTTTTATGGTCATTTATTCATATTATTATTTTATTTGTAGGGAGATGAATGGCTTACTTATTTGCTTCAAGATGGGTAGGGTGCCAGAGGAGATGGAAACTTCAAATGGAACGATTGACGCACAATCCGCTCCTAATTCTCATGCCGCTCCACAGGAGGCACCTGCCACAAATAGGTATAAAGTTACTGTCAAGACTGCAGCATAAACAACAGATGCTGAGTCTTTTTACTTTCCCATTGGGGATGCTATCATTGTTTCAGTTTTCATCTCAAAGACTTTTGCGATATTTATCATTTTCTTAAATCTATCAGCTTAATTATAGCTCTGCTGTAACACATACTTACAGGTATTCTAATCCTGGTGGGTATAGATCACTGCCAAGGCGGCCTCCACCCCCACAGGGCAGACCTCATTCTCTCTGTGGAGGTGTTGAGGGCCAGTCCCACTCTGCCAGTGTGGGTATGACAGGTGCCCCATATCCTGTGTATAACCCTGCTTGGGGTACGCTGGCCAAGTAAGGCTCTGCTGCAGTTCTAGCTTGCAGACTTATGAATGCTTCCAGATAATACTAAGTTTTATTACTAAACTTGCAGTGGTTTGATTATGCTCATATCTAATAATGTTTGTATGTTGCAAACCTGACACTAATATTAATGTTTTTTTAGTGTCAGTGTTTCTTGAGCTGCTTAAGAGAATCCACAATATCATAGCATTGTTTGTCATAAAAGGCAGAACACAGGACTAGTTTTGACCTTTTGAACTTTTAAATATGTGGATCAGCTAAGATCATATTGGTTGGATCATATTGAATGAATTATCGTTACTTACTTATCAGCCAAACTTGACTTTGTCGTTGTTGTGGTTTCTTTCTGTCCATCTTTCCATGCAACAATGTTCTATTTAATAAAGCGTTGGGTTTGTTGGGGTACTTGAAAGTAACTTCCATTACCTCTTGGTAATCAACCTGTCTGTTCAGACCACAACCATGGGGGTATCTGAAACTACTGAATGGATTTCTTTGTTATTCATAAGTAAGATGTAGCGTTGTCAGGAGATGAATTCTTTCTATTTTCCACAATGTTTAGATTTTTAAAAATATTTTGATACTTTTTTTTATCAAAAATACAATGAAAATTAGTGAATTGTTTTGCACAAACACCTGGAACATCAAGTACCTCATTCTGCTAATGTAGATATAACCCCTACTTGGAGACTTCCGGAATAATGCAATGTCAGGGTGATCGATCAGACCCATTGTTGGGTACATTACCACATTGACTATCCAACAAAGCTGGGTTAATACTTAAAATGATCATTTGTGAAATAATTTGCTGGAATTATCACAAATATTACAAAAAGTAATGATCAGCACAGCTCTGAGGTCATTGGCCTAATTTAACTAACACACATGTGACTCTCATTATAATCTGTAAGACCACAGTGTCCAACTTATATTTAGTTCAATGCATGCCTTCAGGGATGAGTGTTTGAAGTTTTAATAAAATTTGTCACTTTGAATAAGGAGGGCCATAATTGCATGATGTTTGGACTGTCAGCTGGTCTACAATACTAATGTAGTATTATGTCATCACCTTTGTACTAAGAGCACCAGATTTGTTACAAATTTAGATAAAAAGAATGTAAAGTTTCTATTGCATATCAAAGATGTTAGTGATATCTTTTTGTGTATTGACACTGGAATCATCAATTATTTTATTAAGTAACACCAAATTGGATTACATTTTCAATATGTGTGTGTGTGTGTGTGTGTGTGGTAATTTGAATTGAGTCAATTTTTTTATATTTGACTGCAGTCCTGCTGCGCACAATAAACCCTACCAGGGATATCCAGGGATGACAAGTGCAGCACCACAAGGTCCAGTTCTCAAGAAACAGGACAGTCTCATCCAGCCCAGCTTTGGTACGTATTGCCTTAATGCCATAGAATCAGGAACATGCTGCAATTCCACATGAAACTGTCAAGTCTTACAGGAACAGGAATAAGGATAAATTCTTATTTCAATCTGATAGTGGCAATGTGATCAGACTAAGATTATTAGACTAGAAAATTTGCCGGTAAAAAAGATGGGAGGAGCAACAGGCAGCATAAAGTGATTGATGACACCCAATTTCACCACAGTTTTGTGTTGTTTTACAGCACTTTCAAATTTAGATCCAAAGACTTCTTGAAGAATATTTCTTATCTGGCATATTTTTCACTTTGTATAAAATATGGTGAGAAACGCTGTTACAATTATACATTTTCAAATTGTCAATTTGATAAACTTTGTTTTCAGCACTTCAAGGTGTACCCTTCCAGCTCAGCAGTAAATTCACAGATGTTGAAAACTTGAGAAGGGTGAGTTTCTCTTTCCAAACAGACCAGTTTTAGAGCTGTGGCTTTTACCTTTGCATCTTAATTTAGAAAAGAATAGATGTTGACAGTTACTCTGGGTACCAATAACTATATTTTGCTGGATCTTTAATATCATTCTTTATCTTTGAAGGGACATGTTCCAGACATTCAGTATAGGTCTCTAGTTGATATAGATAATGAGGTAAGTAGACCTTAAATACTTCTACATTTATACAAATGAGATAAGGGTAAACATAATATGCCATATTTATACCAGTGATGTCCTTTCAGGAGCCATGAAAAAGATATAAGTATGGACGAAAATACTGTCATATTGGCCTCAAAATTTTGAATCACTTTCACGTTTTGGCCATTTTCATGCCGACAGAAAAAAAATCTTTAAGATTGTTTGTTTGATTTTGTTCAGAATAATGCAATTTTGTTTGTGTTTCTATTGCAGTATTCATACAGTTTTACAATAGAGAGGACAGCCACTGAAAGAATGCCACCAGATTTGGAATAACAGTGCCACATAGTACCAACCAAGGACATTACCTGAGAACATGCTCTCTCTATTGTGGCATGGGCATCACTAGGGCATGAAGTGTTATTATAATGGCACCTCTCTTCAGCCATTGGTGTACATCTGTTATTCATCAGCCATTAGTGTACAATTGCACACTAGATGGAGCTGTGTTGGGTATTTATACAAGGGATATAATCATCAAATGGAATTTCTATCATTTGCTTTATTATGGTAAAGCCTGTATTTAAGGTCATTTAATTATTTAAATCAGATGGAATGATATGAAATAGGATATGGGCTAATGAATTAATAGCTTGCTCGTGTGTCTAGTCATCTGGAATGTCATATGCATTCAGAATAAACAGAATGAAATATGTGCAATCCAACAATTTCTATGTGTAAAACAAACTGGAATGTGATTTTATGAGACTTTTTATCAACTGAATGATGTGTTTTATAGTTTTAAGATTAATTCTTGATTGAAAATATCATTTGAGGAGGTTATCAAAATATATTTCCTGGATCTCCCTTCATATGATATTTCGGTAAAACTTGAAGATGTCAAAAGAGGATGATCTTCTCCAGTTAATATAAACACACTGGAAGAATAATGGCTTTGATAAAAGCCAGAACATGATAAATGTAATAGTTTTACACCCTTGAAGGATTATAAAAGTGTAAATATACAAATATAAATTTTTGGATGATCACTTTGTTATGCACATAATTAACCAAGTGTCATGCTTAAGAAATGGTTAGGTTCTTTGGTAGATAAGAGTGCTTGCTTCAAAATAGGTTTTGTATCTCACTCATAAATATTGTACAGTGATGTTCAAGTTGAACATTCCAGTGATAAATGTCATTTAGATACTAAGTATTTCAATAGCATCATCCTCTGGCGCCCCCTGGATTTCAATGTATGCTATCCTAAAGTTTTACTGACTGTTTATACTTGAGACTCCCATGGAATTATACAAATATTTTGGAATTTGGTAACAAGTATTATATCATCTTGGAAAATATTTAAAATATTTATCTTTATTTGATAAAGAATATTAATTATTTAACATTTTGACTAATACTGAAAAAAAATGGACCCGTGTTACCAAATTTAATCAGGTTTGTGTGTGACCAAACAGATGCTTGGCTCCAAGTGATTAATGTAAATACATACCTTTTTTATTGACCTATTTTACTTGGGCCATCTTTTGTATTACCAATGTTATATGAAGCTCCTAATAAGATCCCCAACAAAGTAGCATTTTTGTAAATTTAAATTCCATTATTTTTTTTTCATACCTTCACATAAATATAAACCAAAGAAACCCTTGATTATCATAGGAATCAAAATTTGATATTTGCAACTGCAAATGTGACTTATTAACAAAAAATGTCCAGATTTCTGTTAATTTTTTATCAGTGATGCACTTGACTTTAGGCAACAACCCCCCCCCCCCCCCACACACACACACACACTCTAAAGAGCCCTTGTTGGCTTAGAATGTGATTAACTACTTTATGTATACATATATTTATAGAAATTTAGTATAGCATATACAATTGTTTAGCAATCTGTAAATATGACAAATGCCATAACTCTAATCACATTTTATATGTCATTTTATTCATGCAGTAGCATACAATGCATGCAGAAGAGGTTAGCATTTGTGGCATATTTGATTAAACTGAGGGTTATCTTGATGAGTTATATTTGTCTTTTGGGGTTGTTTAAGATCAGAATAAAAGATTTTTTAAAAATGTTTAAAAGTTTTGTGCACTCTAATGAAAAGACTTTCCTGTCAGCTTTTCTTGATCAAATATATGGTCAAATATTTGATCTCTTGGCTATTTGCCCAACTATGAATTATTTTAGGTATTTTATAAGATAATTCTCAATTCAATTCTGGGATTGAAGAATCTTTTATGATAATTTTGATAATATGGTTTTTAAGTTGAGTATTACTGGAAAGAATAAATAATAGCACAAACTAAAAGAAAATAGAAATAACACTAATCTATGCAAACTGATAATGCTATTGTTAATAGATTCCATGTGAGGTCAGGAAAGAAATTGTTTTGTTAAGGTTCTTGTAAAAATGAAAATTTTGGATTTTTTAATTTCTCTTTGTTGTCTTAATACTGAATAGTTTTGCAACAAATCAAGACTAAAATTATTGTTGCTATCACACTGAAAACAAGTTTTCTGGCCTAAATTAAAAGGAATGTGAATTGTCTTCAAATTGGATAGTGATGAGATACTCATATTTACATGCTCAATTTATTATTTCGCAGTGAATTTTATTTTAATCAATTCAAATACATAAACATATTAAAAAAAGGGTCACAGGTTGTTATTGAATGTAATACCAGATTGCTTTGAAGCATGATTCACCTTATTTTACCAGCATAAGGGAGTGTATGATTTTCATACATTACTTCCAAACTCACTGCATTCCTCGATGACAGTTTGCAGATCACTACTATGAAGCTTCTAAAAGTATAAACTGTCTGATTTTGTAAAACCATAACTTGATTTTAATATATTCAGAAATAGTATGTCTTTTATCTTGGTGAAAGGTTGAATTTCGCTGTTAATTTGTATCATCAAGAGTAAAATCTTTTGGACACCAGGATGCATCATCCTATTGTATACACTATGCCATATATTATTAACCTTGATGTACATTATGAAATAAATTAAATGGTTTAATAGTATATTCCTGCAAATGTATTTTTCACAATGATTAACTCCATCAAACTCTTTGGAGTCTGGGACACATTTGTAAATATTCCTACATTGACATGTCCATACATGAAAATTACAAATCTAGGCACAGCTGAGATATGCCCCTGAAAATGTATCATTTCTACCACAGAAAGAAAACCCTTTTGAGATCCTTTATAAATATAAATATCTGATGTTTAAATGCCTTATGAAATTGTGTGAAACAAAACTCTAAATGTTTCTTGAGATAATTGCAAGAAAGGTAAGGTTATTTTTGGCCAAATACAGAATCTCATTGATAATCCCCGAATAAAAAACAAAACACCATTGTCTCTGGATGACATAATGATACAATAAGGTGGTGTCATTGTCTCTGGATGACATAATGATACAATAAAGTGTCATTGTCTCTGGATGCTATTATGATACAATAAGGTGGTGTCATTGTCTCTGGATGACACAATGATACAATAAGGTGGTGTCATTGTCTCTGGATGACATAATGATACAATAAGGTGGTGTCATTGTCTCTGGATGACATAATGATACAATAAAGTGTCATTGTCTCTGGATGCTATTATGATACAATAAGGTGGTGTCATTGTCTCTGGATGACATAATGATACAATAAGGTGGTGTCATTGTCTCTGGATGACATAATGATACAATAAAGTGTCATTGTCTCTGGATGACATAATGATACAATAAGGTGGTGTCATTGTCTCTGGATGACATAATGATACAATAAGGTGGTGTCATTGTCTCTGGATGACATAATGATACAATAAGGTGGTGTCATTGTCTCTGGATGACATAATGATACAATAAAGTGGTGTCATTGTCTCTGGATGACATAATGATACAATAAGGTGGTGTCATTGTCTCTGGATGACATAATGATACAATAAGGTGGTGTCATTGTCTCTGGATGACATAATGCTACAATAAAGTGGTGTCATTGTCTCTGGATGACATAATGATACAATAAGGTGGTGTCATTGTCTCTGGATGGCATAATGATACAATAAGGTGGTGTCATTGTCTCTGGATGGCATAATGATGCAATAAAGTGTCATTGTCTCTGGATGCTATTATGATACAATAAGGTGGTGTCATCGTCTCTGGATGGCATAATGATACAATAAAGTGTCATTGTCTCTGGATGCTATTATGATACAATAAGGTGGTGTCATTGTCTCTGGATGACATAATGATGCAATAAGGTGGTGTCATTGTCTCTGGATGGCATAATGATACAATAAAGTGGTGTCATTGTCTCTGGATGCTATTATGATACAATAAGGTGGTGTCATTGTCTCTGGATGACATAATGATACAATAAGGTGGTGTCATTGTCTCTGGATGACATAATGATACAATAAAGTGGTGTCATTGTATGTATCCATTGTTATAACATTTACTAACAACGTGTATTACCTAAAACTAAGGGCAACATAGCTCAGAGACCTTTGTCTCACAGGTTACAGAGGAGCTTGACCAGTTTTTAAACTCGTCCAAACTATTATTCAAATATAGCTGGCAAATTTTGGCAATTTATTTCTGTACATAGAATGACCGTAAAGGGAAAATATGCAATAAATTAAATAGATAGTACCTTTGACCTTGCTGCAATAACATTGACCTTGAACATAAGTGTTCAAACTATTTATCTTAAAGAGGGAAGTTCTCAAGTATTATCTAGATTTTTTATAAAAGATTGTCTTTGGGGTCAAGGGTATTTCACATAAATTTGACCTGTTTGAATAGTTGAGCTTGACCCTAACAAATTTGTTTGGTCTATTTCTTCTCAGCCTTTATTTGGAGGTACTTCATATCTTATATGGACGAATATTTAGGTGTACCTATGTAAATTCATGCGAATTTAGCCATTGACCTTGGTATAAACATGGGAAGAATTTCACCATTGACCTTGGTACAAAATATGTCAGGGAGAATTCTCTGATATTGTAGATAAAAAATAACAAAATGTATATGGTGTTCTCTGTTCATAATGCTTTTCTAAATAATCTTTTTGCTTCTACACTCTTTAACTGAGGCACTAATTTGGATATAAGGTTTGTCATTCCATAATTTTGTGACAATTTCAGGAAATGCTCCACTTTGCATTGTTTTGAAATGAGTCTGGGGGACCACCAAGTCCAGTATTACCTTTTACTGCCTTCCATGTAGTCGGATACACTGGGAGGCAGTACAGTTCCTTTAGTTTGTCAAAGATATTGTCATGGGTAGGGTAGTAAGAAAACCACACAAACCTGAAGATGCCCAACCCCTTTTCAGAAATGTCATTTTGGATGTTTCAGACTGAGTTCAGATCATTTTGAATTTCACATTTGAAGAAAAAACCTGAATTCAGATTATTTCCTGAAGACTTTTATCACTGCCTGATGACTATGAAAAGTCTTTCAGGCTTGCAATCTCTCGACCAGTGCGTCCTCCCTACTTGATGACTATGGGAAGTCCTTCAAGTGTAGAGCCTGGACAACTCTGGTGGTTGACCTCTAGTGAAGGTGATGAAGAAGATTTATGCAGTCCTGTCGAAACACCGCAGCTGTAGTATGATTATTCAATTTAGTTGAATTCAGCTTAGCTTAGATTTTTTCCCAGTACATTTAAGACTGTCTTTATATTTTCTGTACCTCCTTTGCAAATATTTTTCCCCTCTCCCATGTCTCAATATATTTTTCTTTTCTTTTTGGGCATGTTTCAAAGTATCCTACAACTGATATTCAACCTCATTACCCTCCAGTTCCCCTCAATGTATTACTTAACAATCTGACCACTATGGCTTCCTTCCACCTTTCTATGTCCTGCAAGAGTTTCACGCTTCCAATAACAGATGGATTTAAAGAGATACTTTCTAGTAAAATAAATTATACAAAATACACTATTAAATGATCATATATGTGTAAATACATTGAAATTGATAAACAAAATAATTATATCAGTAACCATGGAAACACGAACCAACATTTAAAACTCATCTTGCAACCCCTATAAAATATGATCATTTATTTCAATCACTGTCAGTGACGTCATCGTGGGGGATTTAATGCACGTGCAACTCAAACATTTGGTGCATCCATTCTATCATGCACCAAATCTAAGGCCGAGAATCGCGACTGCTATTTTGGTTGCATTGTTGTTATTACATACAAGTGCCTTCGACTGGGAAAGGATGCTGTCTCTCTCTGTTGTGGCTATCTCTCACTTATGCAGCTGCTCTCACTGCTATAACTGACTCTCACTGTTGTAATTATCTCTCACTTATGCAGCTGTCTCTCCCTTGTACAGCTATCTCACTGATGCAGCTGTCTCTTACATGTGCAGCTATCTCACACTTCTGCAGCTGTTTCTCACTTGTGCAGCTATCTATCTCTGCTGTAACTACCCCTCACTTGTGCAGCTATCTCTCACTGTTGTAACTATCTCTCACTTTCCAGTTATCTCAGTTATGTAACTGTCTCTCACTTGTTCAGTTATCTATCTGTGATATAACTGTCTCACTTTTGTAACTATCTCTCACCTATGCAGTTGTCTCTCCCTTGTACAACTATCTCTCACTTATGCAGCTGTCTCACTTGTGCAGCTATCTATCTCTGCTGTAACTCTCTCTCGCTGTTGTAATTATCTCTCACTTATGCAGCTGTCTCTCCCTTGTACAGCTATCTCTCACTGATGCAGCTGTCTCTCACATATACAGCTATCTCTCACTTATGCAGCTGTCTCTCACTTGTGCAGCTATCTCTCACTGATGCAGCTGTCTCTCACATATACAGCTATCTCTCACTTATGCAGCTGTCTCTCACTTGTGCAGCTATCTATCTCTGCTGTAACTCTCTCTCGCTGTTGTAATTATCTCTCACTTATGCAGCTGTCTCTCCCTTGTACAGCTATCTCTCACTGATGCAGCTGTCTCTCACATATACAGCTATCTCTCACTTATGCAGCTGTCTCTCACTTGTGCAGCTATCTCTCACTGATGCAGCTGTCTCTCACATATACAGCTATCTCTCACTTATGCAGCTGTATCTCCCTTGTACAGCTATCTCACTGGTGCAGCTGTCTCGTACATGTGCAGCTATCTCTCACTTATGCAGCTGTTTCTCATCTGTACAGCTATCTATCTCTGATGCAAGTACCCCTCACTTGTGCAGCTATCTCTCACTGTTGTAACTCTCTCTCACTTTGCAGTTATCTCACTTATGCAGCTGTCTCTCACTTGTTCAGTTATCTATCTGTGTTATAACTGTCTCACTTTTGTAACTATCTCTCACCTCTGCAGCTGTCTCTCCCTTGTACAATCTCTCACTGATGCAGCTGTCTCAGATATGCAGCTACCTCTCGCTTATGCAGCTGTCTCACTTGTGCAGCTATCTATCTCTGCTGTAACTGTCCCACTGGGGGGGGGGGTACTTATGATTTTAACCCCCTCATGATTTTAACTCGCGGAGGCTGGGATGGAACTGAAAACCCCAGAGCCTGATTTAGGGAAATATTCTATCATTGTTGGTACCCTGATTTAGGACTAGCTGAATTTTTGATACCCTCATTTAGGGATAATGCAGAAGGAAGAGATTTGGAAAAGGGGATTGTGATCCCTGTTTTGGGGAGAAATTTGAAAAACAGTACCCTGTTTTAGGGAAAATGATAAAATATCTTAACCCGTCTTAGGGAAAATATCAGCGAAAAGGACCCTATTTAGCCCAGCTTCCGGGCAGCCCATACCTGACACAGCAACTTTTTTTTTTTTTCAAATCTCGTCACTCTTCCTCTCTGATCACGTTCATGCTTTTTTATTGCAGTACTCCTGGCATGGGTATGTATGTGTGTGTGTGTGTGTGTGTGTGTGTGTGTATGTGTGTGTGTGTGTGTGTGTGTGTGTATGTATGTATGTATGTATGTATGTATGTATGTATGTATGTATGTATGTATGTATGTAGCGAACATCCTTGTCATCGCGATAACTCAAGAACAAATGATGGCAGGTTCATGGGACTTGACACACATATGCATCTGGTTCGATGGACGGCGACCTTGACCTATTTTTCAAGGTGAAGACCTCAGACTTCCTTTGATGGAACATGACCTTCACCTACTTTTCAAGGTCACAGGGACCATGAAATCCCCATCATTGTGATAACTCGAGAACAAATGATTGAAGCTTTATGAGATTTGACACACATAAGCATCTGGTAAAGACATAAGATTTTTCCCTATGAAATATGACTTCACCTTCTTTTCAAGGTCACAGGGACAGGGAAATCCCAAGAATCACAATAATTCTAGAACAAATGATTGCAGCTTTATGAGATTTGACACTCATAAGCACCTGGTGAAGACCTCAGACATTTTTGTATGGAACATGACCTTCACCTACTTTTCAAGGTCACAGGGACAATTATGTGAAATCCCTATCATTGTGATAACTCGAGAACAAATGATGGCAGCTTTATGAGATTTGACACACATAATCTGGTAAAGACCTCAAAAGAGTTTGATGAATGGTGACCTTGACCTACTTTTCATGTCAAATCCACGTCATTGCAATAACTCAAGAACAAATAATGGCAGCTTCATGAGAATTGACACATATAAGCATCTGCTGAAGACCCCAGATGAGTTTGATGGACGGTGACATTAACCTGCTTTTCAAGGTCACCTGCCCCTCATCTCAATATTTCTAGGCTAAATGATGACAGTTTCATGATATTTGACACACATAAACTATCAAAGGAAGTATATTTTATGGGTTTTTTCCCCTGCATCAATTACCTTGGTGCAATGACGTTTTGTTCACAAATATTGTATGGAGCGAATGTTGTGCAAAAAGTTACCAGGGCTGAGGGTTGATGCATCTCTGATGCCTATGT
This sequence comes from Amphiduros pacificus, assembly GCA_949316495.1. Taxonomy (NCBI): domain Eukaryota; kingdom Metazoa; phylum Annelida; class Polychaeta; order Phyllodocida; family Hesionidae; genus Amphiduros; species Amphiduros pacificus. The sequence goes on along the minus strand of OX439004.1, from coordinate 19,445,540 downwards.
TATATGTATGTAACTATATAAAAAAGCATGAAACAGTAACAACAGAGAGATAGCTGCACATGTGAGAGATAGCTGCACAAGTGAGAGACAGCTGCATAGGTGAGACAGCTGCACATTTGAGAGATAATTACAGTAAGAGACAGTTACAACAATGAGAGATAGACAGCTAGCGCTGCATCAGTGAAAGATAGCTGCACAAGTGGGAGATAGTTACAGCAGTGAGAGACAGCTATAGCAGTGAGAGATAGCTGTACAAGGGAGAAACAGCTGCATAACTGAGAGATAGCTACAACAGTGAGAGACAGCATCCTTTCCCAGCCGAAGGCACTTGTTTGTTTACTGATTATCTATGAGACTATGTAAGTAGGTAATTGACCCACGATGACGTCATTCTTTTTTTTTCCAGCACGTGCATTTAAAAGAGCTATTTTTCTCCCAAAAATCATGTTTCCCTTGTGCGGTCATACTAACAGAGCCACAGATCTATGTGCATTATAATTCTCCATCAGACCACAAAAGTGTATTAGAGAAGTGAAAGTTGCCTGACTCGACAAAGGTTCCTTGGAAGCGAAATCCAGTTTGGAGATAAAATTGAATAGTGTTGTGTTATTGTGTTGGAATCATAATCAATTAATGATCGTGGAAGCTAAACTTTGAAATGACTGAAACCAAGGTGGCTGACCATACTTCATACTGAAAATTCCTTAAAAATACAAACAAAACATTTCTGCAATAACATATGATTCATATATGTATTATATTATTTCATAATAAATTTGATTGTGAATTAATATTCCACTGTTCTATGATAAGCATTCAATATGCCCGTTCAATAAATATTTTAAAGTGATAAAAAGAAAGTATAACATGAAAATCAAGATTACAATTGAAATAATTTTCACAATTATTTTTTGTTGTCGTTCATCAAGTCTACAGCCAGCCCTGTTAGTGATAGTGACAGGAAACAAGATTAAATTGTCAACCAATAATTGAAGCAATTATTATATCCTAGAGATGCTCATTTGTCAGGACGTGGATTGAGCCCATATGCGTCTGTCAGCTTTACTGAGATGTAGCGCATACCTCATGGACTGGACCAGTGCACTTGAAATAAACACTCTCATAACTTTGATTGTGTTGGTCTAATACATGTCACAATAACTATATCCTCTCTGAGAAAGTTAGGCATAATAAGCCATTAATGACAAACGTCAATGTGGGCCGAGTTTGCATTTATAAATGCAGATTTCCCAATATGTTTCTTTCTGGTTACCACATTATATCAATATTTGGTTGGTTAGTTCTGAAATGACTTTCCATGCATATTTGATATCCTTAAGTTCCGAGGTAGGACCCACAGCCAGGCGAATGTAGAATATCCCGTTTGATGATGAAGGTACCATAAATACTCTTCCATCTTTCTTTATTTTGTCTAGTAGTGTCACAGTGACCGAGTTATCCTTACCCTTCAACCGGAAACAAACCAGACCTAGGGTAACTTGGTTTGTCACTTGGAACCTCTCATCTTCACTAAGGTACCTCTCAAACTCTTTTGCAAGTTTTACCTTCTGAAATAAGTGTTTTTATATGATTAAATATAATTTGATAATCTAATTCTGTTATAAAAAAATGTGTCGATGGAAAAAAACCTTTTTTATTTTTAGCGTATTTTTAAGTTGATTATGCTAGCCTGAATGTAATCATCATAATGTGCAATCGAGGGTTTATACTAGCACTAGCATACTTAACTTATACATATACTCTACCATTCTGATATGTTCCTGGAGGCCATTTACGCCATATAATCTAATGACGAACCATAATTTCAGGGACCTGAACCTGGTGCATAAATGTATCTGCCACCGCTGAAAAAAAAATTAAATGAATAAATATATAAATAAATAATGATATGACACTTATGGAATTGTCGTCTTTGGAAGTCATTCTTCATTAAAGTTATTGATAGAAAAATGAAAACTGATTTTTATTATATATTCCATATTGTGTGTTTAAAGATTATTTCACCCGATATTCCGGATATTTCTCATTAAAGTTGTCTGCCAGATATAGCGGGTCCTCCTCACTCAGAGATGACTGAACATGTCTGGAGTCTTTATACCTGATTATTGTCATAACAGAGACCTTTTAAACAACAATAGTACAGCTCTGGTAAATCACAAAATTTGGATTTAAGGAAAGAGATACTGACCACATGACTGAACAGTCCATGTTCACACACAGAAATTTCCAGGGATTGACGTTTAGAGAATCTGCAAACTAAAAATACAGCTTCATGTTAGATTGCATAATCAGGGTGGGAGAGCTCTGAACCAATCTGGGCAGCAAATCTGCACCAATCTGGGCAGTAAATCTGAACCAATCTGGGCAGCAAATCTGAACCAATCTGGGCAGTAAATCTGAACCAATCTGGGCAGCAAATCTGCTCCAATCTGGGCAGTAAATCTGAACCAATCTGGGCAGCAAATCTGAACCAATCTGGGCAGCAAATCTGAACCAATCTGGGCAGTAAATCTGAACCAATCTGGGCAGTAAATCTGAACCAATCTGGGCAGTAAATCTGAACCAATCTGGGCAGTAAATCTGCACCAATCTGGGCAGCAAATCTGCACCAATCTGGGCAGTAAATCTGAACCAATCTGGGCAGCAAATCTGAACCAATCTGGGCAGTAAATCTGAACCAATCTGGGCAGTAAATCTGAACCAATCTGGGCAGTAAATCTGAACCAATCTGGGCAGTAAATCTGCACCAATCTGGGCAGTAAATCTGAACCAATCTGGGCAGTAAATCTGAACCAATCTGGGCAGTAAATCTGAACCAATCTGGGCAGTAAATCTGAACCAATCTGGGCAGTAAATCTGAACCAATCTGGGCAGCAAATCTGAACCAATCTGGGCAGTAAATCTGAACCAATCTGGGCAGTAAATCTGAACCAATCTGGGTAGTAAATCTGAACCAATTTGGGCAGTAAATCTGAACCAATCTGGGCAGTAAATCTGAACCAATCTGGGCAAATCGCGTCATTCTGGACGCTCACAACAGAGCTGGATGCGGAGTAACCTCCGGCTTGTGGACACAAATATTACAGTTAAAACGTTTTAGATTTACAATAAAATTTACACCACCATAATAAAGACACTACACACACTACTGTAATAAAATTTGTATAATTTTATGATGATTATTATGTGATTTTGAGGTTTTTTGTTAGATGTAAAAAAGTTGCTATATGACAGAATCACCCAGATTGGTTTAGAATTGGTTCAGAGCTCTCCCAACCCTGATAATGAAAATGTGTGTTTGGCAGACGCAACTGCATGTGCAATAAGAATTATCAAAATCCAGACAAATGATAACAAATATCAGAAATGTTTCATTATATTAAGAAGTGCATTTTATTGTAAATTATAAATGTCTCTACTTCTATTCCAGACATGAGATGTTTGAACTCTGGGCAGATGCAAGCGCACCCAGCATAGGCAGCATCCACGTGGAACCATACATCATGATCTCTACCTGAAAGCAACAGAAAATGGGCAGAGATTAAATGTGAGATATTATTGTTTTATTGTTTTATTCAACAAAGAGAATGGAAGTAATATGAAATTCGGCTCATCATTACAGATTAGCAAATCGCATTTGGACTTAAGATGTTATTTTTTGCTCAGTATTAATGTAATGAAATAACATATTCAACAATAAGGTGATTTGGTTACACACATATTGGTCCTATTTCAGATATATTATCAAATGAGCACGATCCTGTCGTCCCTAGTGTAGCCATTACCTTCAAGTATAAACAGACTAGCATTAAGAAAATATTTGATGATAATTGATCAGTGAAATTTATCTTATGCAACAAACGACAGTAATTGTTTCAACTTATGAGATATATTAAAGTAATATGGGAAATATGCTTCCATGCACAAGTATCCATCATCTGAAATGTAAAATAATCCTGAAATAAAAGATTCATAAAGCCCTATATAAAGTCCTAATTTTTATCAACCTATATACAGTGACTTATTTGTGTGACACATAAACAGTGATTAATAGATACACATTCATACACTGAGATAAAGATAAAAGCTACATTTCAATATGAAAGCTTTTAAAGTGCATCTACCTATTAATATGATACGATTTTTAGGCCATCTTCAAACAGTAAAAGTACATAACTGTCATAGATTTATCTGAATTGTTCCACTTGGTAGTTTTCAAAGGAGCAAGATGGATACTCACAATTGGACTAAAGAATGGAAATAAATAGATCTCTCATCGAGTTATTCATACCATGTATGGAATAAGTCCATGGTTTTTGTCCACCTGCATGGCCTGCCTGAGAGTTTCTCCTCCTACACTGCCAATGCTATCTGTCTTCAATTTGTGTATGCGCACAAATCCCAACAGACATGCCCTCTCAAAACATGGATGGGCCTAAAATGAATTAAAACTTGAGTTTGATCGAGTCCATTAAGACTTGTGTATTCATAATATGGTGATTAAGGTCAGAAATCTAAATGAGGTAAACCAACTTAATATATAATAACCCAAAAGGCACTGGTAAGTAATCGATATAAAATATGGCAGATCTCGCCCCAAAAACTATCTTGAAAATGATTAATATTAACAAAATTGATTGTGTAATGTTAATATTTGATAAAAGAGAGTACTATTTTATAATTGAAATAGTCTGTCTGTTTTGATCAGTCTGAAAACAGGATACCATAGCGGTTATTGGAATTGATAGTGGTTCGGATTATTGAATAGTCATATCATGTGTAAATTTACACATAACCGTAAGTTTGAAAAGAGTTTGGGCCTCGATTCTTTTATTAGGATTAAAATTGATTGACCTCAACAAAATGTTGGAACGTATTATCAAATTTACACCTCTCTCAATCACGCAACATGGCCAAGGTATGGAAAAAGGTCTTTTAAATCGCCATCATTGATTGTCTGAAGTGGAGAGTCTTTAGAAATAGATTAATACGCTACTTTTAGAGAGTCGAGAAATTCATGAATAAGTTACTCTATGCACATCTTAAATGTAAGCATTAGCGGAGAGGGGATTGGGGTTGTGGTAATTGTTAGAAACAATTTTGATGATTTCTAACTTAACTGAATAAGGCTAAACTGGAAACCTGTTGTGTTGGGATGCAATAGAGTTATGTTGAGATCACACTAATTCATTTAGTTTTGGGGTAAAATCTATTGATTGTGTGGACAAAGCAGTGTGCACAGTGAAACAATGATAGCTGAAAGATGGAATAAAAATCTCAATATCTTCCAAGGGTTTTAACCATGCATGCCATTTCACTGACCTCCTCTGAAGTATATGCCACCAGTTTAGTCAATATAGCTGCATCATTCTCCTCTACTTTTTGACAAGATGTGGCTTTGTTTTTCCACTTTTGCAAAGCGTATGTCCTAGCTGCATACATAGCCATCATCACAGACTCACTTCCCGAACCCTGCAAGGAAAGTAACCAGACATTATAATCAAAAGGTTATTTATTTCCTCAATTTATTTCCTCATTTATTATCAAGAACAGTACAGCTTGAACAGTACAGCTTGAAATATGCATATATATATATATATATATATTGGCGTACCGAGGGGGGGCTGAGGGGGCTACAGCCCCCCCCCCCAACATTAAAAGATTTTTTTTTTTACTAGTACTTTGGGGCTGCAAAGGAGGAAGGGGCCTGATAATGACTAGGAGGCTGTAGCAGGGGGCATATCCAGATTTCAGCCCCCCCCCCTTCAGAAAATCCTGGCTACACCACTGTAGATATATATATATATATATATATATATATATATATATATATATATATATATATATATATATATATATATATTCATCTTTAAACAAAGATACCTATGATTTATGAACTTTCAGTAACATAGGCCACTGAGGTGACTTCCACCACGGTCGCCGGTTTATGCCAATCAAATTTATTTTTTTTATTACATTTTCAAATAACATTATAACAGAAAATAGTACATTAATTCTACTGCGAATTCGGCGATTTATACCCTGGAAATTGAGATTAACTTACATAAATGATTCCCCCTCCATTTCCACCTGATGAGAATTTGAAGTGTTCTGGGAGCGACAGCATAGTGGCCAGCCAGTCCACCATGATCCTCTCCAACTCTGTGGTGGCTGGGCTCACCACCTGCACAAACATGCTCATATTTACTCTATCTAAATCATAACTTTCTAATACATTTTGTTTTCAAACTTTTGAACGTTTTGTGATTTAAATGCACGAAATACAAGTATAGATTTCCGTTTTGGAACTCTTAAATAAGTGATAAATGTCATGCGTGTTATACCCAGTCTCCCTGTATAATTCCCAGACCAGTATCAAGTAGGTCAGCTAGGGTGGATGCAAAAGATCGGCTTGGTGGGAAGAAACCAAAGAAATGCGGGTGGGTCTGTTGGCTCAGCTGGAAATACAACACAAAGGCAAATTCATATCATAAATAGGAAGTTAAATAATACAAAATGTCGAGTATTCATTGGCATTATGACAATGTGAAGACAGGGTGAAATTTGAAGTGCAGTGAACTAAGAACTAAATTGTTGTTTTCTATTATCTTTATAAATTAATTATTGGGTCCAAATTTTCAAGAAAATAACATCTTCATCGATTATATATTCAACTGTATGATCAACTGAAACTGAAACTGAAAATTTTAACGACACAAAGGTGCCCTGTTTGAAATTGCGTCACAAGGAGAGAAACAGGCACTGTAACAAAAATCCTGGAAGACTTAAAATGGGATTCACTAGCAGGGAGAAGAAGGACACAGAGGCTGGTTTTATTGTACAAGGCTATACATGGTGAAATAGCTTTGAAACTTCCAGAACATGTCAAAATGATATCAGCTCCTACACGGAAAAACCATGGAAATCGCTATATCGAAATGGCGACAAGCTGTGACCCCTATAAATACAGCTATTTTCCAAGGACAGTGACTGACTGGAATAATCTTCCCCCTCAATTAACTACATTGGAACCAGGTAGCTCGGCGTCCTTCAGGAACTCCCTAGCCAGAATATAAAGGTTGGAAACAAGCAGCTGGTGTGTACCAGCTGCACCCCTTAGTGCAACCTTGCACTCTCGGTGGGATGCCAATTGGTTTTGCTGAGTACACTTATAGATTAGTGTTCTCCAATCACCAATCGGCAAAGCCCAGATAGGTGTTCTGGAGGGGTTTTTTGAACGTCCAAGGTCTTTACCAATTTCAACCAAAGAAAAGTTTGGTGGAGTTGTTAGAGCTCTAGTGAAGTAAAAAATCGGCAGCTGTAAAAACTGAGGTAAACCCGTTTAAACGTCCAAACTGAACCCTTTTTACTACCGTTAAAACAGGTTTGATTCAGTTTTTGCAGCTGGAGACTTATATCAAGTATTTATATTTTCAAGATTTCTGCAAGATTAGTTTTATATGTTGGTTTGTGTTTCTGATAACGTTTTTGGGTCTTTGAATTTCAATGTATTTACGCATATATGATCATTTAATCATGTAATTTCTAAAATTTATTTTACTAGAAAGTATCTCTTTAATGCAATCCAAAGAATAATCAAGCTTTTTGGGACATTTAAGATATAAGTATGACTATGACTATGGCATAAAATATGAATTATCACTAAAAGAGTTGGGTATTTAAAAATCACATGCAAACGAGATTATACAGAAAAAGCAATAAGCTCAAACCTCTCCAGATCACCTATCTGGGCTTTGCCGATGGGTGATTGGAGAACACTACTTAAAGATGTTAGGAGAGATCTTGCAAACATGAGGGTAAAAATATTACCCTAAAACGTTAGAAATTACCTCACATTTTATTAGTGTTAATATCAAATATTAGTGTATAGCAATTGTATGACTTTAAAATGTGGGCGTGGCGTCATCTACATCGAGCAACAGAAACAAATATTTGATGCTTTTGGTTAAGATTAGGTTCCTATTCCATACATACTCTTTACACAGTTGATCATTATTGCATTAATTTACGCCACAAATACATATCTTCAGAGTTTCAGTAAACCAATCGGATAAAACAAAATAATAAAAAATATACTTATTGAAACATACTCCAGGCATAATAATGTTCCTGATATCTTGAAGTATCTGTTCCCATTTCTCAGGATCTGAGGGTGGTTCTTTGGGGATATGTTCTCTTAAAAAAAATGGTTTAACCTTAGACATAATTTCCTTTTCTCTGATACTGTCATGGTAATCGGCAATAAAATCTACTACTTGTCTAGCTGATTCTCTGAATGCTTGACTTTCCATGACAGCAATGGTTGCCCTTCAAGTGCAATCCTTCATGCGAAAACTGGGTTTTGACACTGTAAAAGGACTCTAGTGTAAAGTGTCCATTCAATCAGTAGGCGAGAAGAGGCCGAAAAGCCTTAGACAATCCTTGTCCATATCCGGGACACTTATGGTTAAGATTAACATGAAATAATATTGACACTGGATCAGATAAAATGATATACTCAATCTGACCTCAGGTCAAACTGACCATTGACGTGGCAGATATCTGATGGCAGATAACCCAGCAGATTATGGTGGGTTGGGGTCAGAGGTCCTATTAGTTAATCTATTATACCATTATACCTAAACCTGACATAAAGTGCTTCATCTTTACATTTATGATTCAAAATATTGATAAATATATAAATAATTATTAAACACTATTTTCTTTAAAGACTGATGCCATCATTGACTTATAATTATAAACCAGAAAAGTGAAAGTTCTTTTAGCTACGGGAAAACATAAATTCGGAAATTTAATTCAGCAAAATATACATAATTTGTCCCCTTAATTTATTTATTTTTTTTGTGGATAAAATCGGTAGGCAAGCCAGGTGCACAGGACGCTGGGAAGCCAACTGAACCTTACTTCACAGCTGAAAATGTGACTGGGGTATTAGGAAATAACTTTCAATATGGCTGACAGCAACTTGATATGCCTGACCAATCAGAGCATAGAAGACTCATGAATAACGGATGAATATTCATGACCATCCCCTAACATGAGGAGGGGACAATAAATCTCGCCAAATTTGATGAAAAAAAAGCAAAATTATGAGTTATAGGCCTTCTTGGCTGTTACCATCACCGATGAACCTTTTTGTAATTTCAATCGGATAAAAATGTAATTTAGATGATGATGGAAGACAGATCCAATAAACTACATCACAAGGTCATATATTTCGTAAATTCAGGCTGTTGTGGATGGTCTAGTTTGCTATAATAAATGGAATAGTTGTATTATCTGTAAGTCAGTGTAAGTAAAGCATGACAACATTTTCTAATAAATCATACACCCCTTAACACACAAACATACAAGCATAAAATAAGTATGATATATGATTTTGTTATCGTGACATGTGTACATGAGATCAATTTTTGGTATATTTGTCATTAATTGTTGACATAGAATAAATCATTTTACACCCAACCCTCTTTGGCCTATAAGTCACAAAATATATATATTTGCGAAGTAGTAACCGCATGTAAGTAATCAGGCAGAAGATTCACTGCCAAAAACAATCAGAGTAGCTCTCACATAAAACAACCCTGAAGACCCTGACGCTCTTATCTGAACTTGGTTGGTTGTCGGTGATCCTTGGCTACATATGACAACGAACATGTTGGTTGGTCATTACTATTACATTGTGTTTTCTGATTGGACCCTCTCACACAATCTAGCCCTGAATAGGACTGACAGGTGTTCGAGACATTAACAAATCTCATTTGCCATTGATACCTCAAAAGTAGTTTGCTTTTAAGATACCAAGAAAATGACACAACTAATTCACAAAGTAATATGTGGACCATAAATGTCTCATATGCTATTGGTACCTCACAATTATTATATAGGGACAACAGAATGTGATATGTGGATATTATCAGGGGAAGAGGGCATTAATAATAATAATAATAATAATAATAATAATAATAATAATAATAATAATAATAATAATAATAATAATAATAATAATAATAATAATAATAATAATAATAATAAAACTTATATAGCGCTGATATCAGACAAGTCTGTTCATAGCGCTGTGTTCAGAACATGTTTCTGAAAAGGTGAGTTTTGAGGCTACTCTTAAAAATGGGGACTGAGGTACTAGTTCTAATGCCAATAGGAAGTGCGTTCCATAGTCTAGGGCCTATTAACGAGAAGGCTCTATCACCTACTGTCTTCAGGCCAGTAACCGGAACCAAGAGGTAGGTACCATCATTTGACCAAAGGCATCTTTCTCCTTGCTTGACAAGGAGTAGGTCCCTCAAGTAAGGCGGCGCCTTGCCATTTAGAGCCTTCCAAGTCATGAGGAGAATTTTGAATTCTCTTCTGGCGTGCACAGGGAGCCAGTGGAGTTCCCTCAGTTTTCCTGATATATGATCAAATTTCCTGATTTTTCCTACAACACAGGCTGCTGTATTCTGAAGGTATTGCAGTCTCTTAATATCGGTACAAGGAAGACCTGCGAGAAGACAGTTACCATAATCCAGAGTGGATGTGACAAAGGCATGTGTTAGTGTTATTGCTGTCTTCTCGTCTAGACATTGTCTGATAGCAGCAATATTTCTAAGATGATAGTAGCCTTTTTTGCACATTTATAAAATTTGGGCCTTCATGTCTAGATTGGTGTCTAATGTGATACCAAGGTCTACTACTGATTCACATGGGAAAATATCAGCATGACCCACCCTGATATTATCAGGGGTTGTTCTGCGAACAGCAGTACCATACTTGTCAGTACATATTAGCATTTCAGTTTTACCATCATTGATCTTCATTTTATTGGATATCAAGAAGGCTCTGACCTCCTGGACACATTTTTCTAATTTGTGTCTCCTGATATTAGAGTGCTGGTCCAAGGAATGGTCTATTGGTATATAAATCTGGGTATCATCAGCATAGATATGGTAATTGAGGTCATATTTTGCTAAGATGTCAGATAAGGGAGACATGTAGAGAGTTAATAGTATGGGACCCAGGACCGAGCCTTGTGGGACCCCAAACTTTATTGGGCGAAATGAGGACCAAGAGGACCCTACTTTAACACATTGCTTCCTGCCACTGAGATAAGAGCGAATCCAGGAAAGGGCATGACCAGTGACATGACATCTAGATTCAAGTCTATCAAGTAGTATCTGGTGATAAATAGTGTCAAAGGCTGCAGAGAGGTCAAGCAAAAGGAGGATCACTGACTTCTTGTTATCCATTTCACGTAGGATGTCATTTTGGACCCTCAGTAAAGCCGTCTCAGTACTGTGGAACTCCTTGTAGGCTGACTGGAACTTGTCAGTAAGGCCATTTCTTACCAAATGAGGGACTAACTGATCAGCAACTGCCCTCTCAGTTAGTTTAGAGATATAGGTCAAATTGGAGACCGGCCTATAATTGCTCTCAAAAAGTTCAAGGCCCAGTTTTTTTAACAGTGGGGCAATTATGTCAATTTTCATGTTCTCCGATACTGCTGAGCTAGTCAGAGACTTGTTTATAACGACAGTAATAATCGGAAAGAGAACATCGAAAAGGTCAAGTAGGAGCCAGGTAGGGATGGGAACAAGGCCACAGGATTTCTTAGCGGACTTCTTGATGAGCTTATGTACATCATTTACTGACAACGCTTCAAACTCATCCAGAAACTCTGAGTTGGAAGTATGAATATTGCTATTGTTTGTAGTGTCACCTGGTGACAAATATGCACAATTAGGTGTTCTATCAAGAGTGTGATGGATTTTATCAATTTTATCAAGAAAAAAGTCATTAAACTTTTCAGCTTGAGTAGTTTCACAGTCAAATGCTGGCATGGGTGTATCCTTATTCTTGTACATGACTGTATCAATGACCTTAAAAAACTTCTTAGGGTCATGCTTATTTTCCTTATTTCCAATTTGGCAAAGTAGTTAGATTGTGATGTCTTTTAGGGAGTTATATTTATTTCTCTGGGTGTTAAATAGCTCTCTATCAATCTGTGATCCAGTCTTATTCAATTTTCTCTCAAGTCTCCCCTTAAGAGACCTTTCATTTTTGATAAGGTCACTCATCCAAGGCACTGTTCTACGCATAGAAACCTTGGCCTTTTTCAGGGGGGCATGCTTTTCTATTATGGCTGAGAGCAAGCTGAAGGCAGATCTGCAATACACATCCGTGGCAAGGAATGTGTATTACAATGTGTATTGCGCCGAGAACCCGTGTTTTCACAGGTAATCCCTGGATGGGCGACTTTATTTTTATGATAGTGCAGTGGTAATTTACCTGAGTGGGTAACAGGATACTCTGGGATGCGAAGCGAAGCAGGTAGGTTGAAATATAGGTCAAAACGGGGGAGTTCCTTGCCATCGTAATCCAACTTTAATATACCAGCCATATTGTCACCCCTACTAGAAACATACGGCGTGTGTCCATTTATAGGCAGCGCTTTGATACAAGTAATAGATTTTAAAGTGTAAAATGAATCATTTATGTTTTTTAGACTATTGAGAGGAAAAGCAAATCGATCAAAAGCAAGGAAATTAATATTTTTCAGGGAGTTTGATAGGTAGAAGGAGAAAGTGTGCATTTGACATAAAATAATAGTATTTGAGAGGAGGGATTCATTTGCAGGGATAACATTGCATTTATTAGAACACCATCATCAGTACATAAACAAAAATCAGAAATAGACAATTTGAGCAGGCTACATACACAAGAACATATACAGATAACATTAGAGTCCATGAAATTTAAATGATTGTAGGAGTTGAACAGCTGATCGGAATGCACAAGATTGTCAGTTTGCTGAGATTGTCTATTAGATGTAGAAGAGCACGGGCCAGGGACGCCCGGGATATAAGATGGCCAAGAATATCAGTCCTTCGAGATGCTAGCCTTAAGCTTCTCGATTTCAGCTTTAACTTTGATTACAGCTTCCTTACGTCCTCCGAGAGTGAGGAGGTGGATTTTTGTTTGTTTGGGGCTTTACATCACTTTCAACATTATTTCAGTCATTTAGTGATGAGACCTACTTGTAGCAGATATAGTGCTGCCTCACTGAATTGTCATGTCGCAGGTCCTTGACATGACAACCCACACGGTCACAGATTACAAAGACAACGGGTTAACCCTTTGGCATGGGCCTCAGCTCATGTGTGAAATTGTATCATGAATTCAACCTCGCCACGGCCGGGATTCAAACCCACGACCTTTGGATCACCACAGAGGAACTGGTGCTAATAAGCTGGCACTCTAACCAACTGCGCCACGGCCCATGGCCGTGAGGAGGTGGACGTCCTCACTGCCAACTTTCAGTGTCTTGACTTTCACACGTGCACCAAGATCATCCCTGAATCTATTTATGGTGGCACCACGTTTGCCGATGATTCTGGCTGCCAGGGATGAAGAGATAATGGTGGTTTAGTCTGGAACAGTTTTTTTCTTCCTGTCTGGAGAAGAAGTAGCTCGTGTGGGCTTCAAAGAAGCCTTACCCCCTTGAATGGAGGAGGATTTGCGAGAAGTACCCAAAGTTTCCTCGTCAGACAGCAGGACCTTCTCCTTGGGAGCAGACACCAGCTCAACTCGAGCGGGAATCGGGAGCGTGTTGAGAGCTGCCTGGAGATCAGCGATTGAAAGGGTCATAAGCAGACCATCCTCCAAAAGAGAAGAAGTCATCGGCTCGTAGAAACGTGGGATCTTGTGAACACTGAAACCAGGCAGCTTGAAGGAGTCCATTAGTCCTGTCACCAAAATGCATTTTATCCTCGTGAGAGGGATTTTACTGGGAATAGGCATGAGCATGGTGACAGTAGGCCCTTTGGAGTGAATAAACCTAATGGATTTCTTCAGCGAGCGGATGCAGTTACCACCATCGAAGTGTGCCGGGAACCTGTCCAGGTCCGGCACAAGAAAGACGTGGCTGGCCTTAAGAATCCTCTCTGAGCACCGAGCAAGGAAATCAATGGATTCAGTGGTGGAATTAAACACACAGTCATCAAGGATGAGGCCAGAGGAAATTGTGTCCTGTTGTCCATTTTTGGGGATGGCTACCAGGACGGTCTTGCTGGTGTTAGTTGTTTCATCGTCTGAAGAGGCATCCTCGGCAGGGAGGTCTTCAGGCTTTGGCACAAACGTGGCGATGATTTCATCTCTTCAGGATGGCTTGCTGAGTTAACCTAGTATTGGAGGCATTGGTTGCATTAGTCATGACGACCAATCTGTCATAGGAATTTTGAAGAGCAGAATAATTGTCGGCCCCTTGCTGGGGCGCAACAGGTACTGTGCCGGCTGCCACGCTAGCGGCCTGCTTGGCATCGTCCTTCCCGTCCGAAGGAATGTTTGAAATGGAGGCTTCCTTGGACGCCATAGTTGAACAATTGAGCAAGGTAATAACGGATATATAACAGAGATATAGTAACGAGCAACGTGCTGCAGATAAGCAAGCAGAGAAGTGAACGAGTGGACAGTACACCTCAGCTATTTATCTACAGTGGCAGAGAAAGTGATCAGTATATATGGATGGGTAAAGCCTTGTGAATTTTGTGTCTATTTGTGGTCAGAAAGTTTATTTATCGTACAATGTTGCAAACACTGTAATGTTGAGGTGAGAACGCTTCAAATAGTTGTAAAATAACAAAAGGCTTAGCGTGCATGAGCACTGGGAGATTCGCTTTTATGGATGGGACAGGCGTGCACGACATGTCGGGGAAGTGTGCACTATGGAGAGATATAATACTTAGAAGTTTAGGTTGTTTTGTTTTATTGAGTACTTGGGACTGTATAGCGGGTTTAGATAGGGAAGAAAATGGTGGAATATGTAATAAAAACATAAAAAATAAGACTCTACTTTTTTCATCTATTTAATTTCTTTCACAAAAAAGGAAAAAGAATCCAAACCCAGTACACAGGATGAACTTTATGTTACCATATGTATGAAAAGTATGAAAAGTAAAATATATTGAGATTATTTTTTAACAGCTTTGTTCCAATTTACATTTATAAAATATCTCATATGATTGCCCATACAGCTTACACCATACACCCATACATTCATACATACACCTTCATTCCTCACGAAGGATACTACTCCTGGATACTATTCAATGTACAATTGAAATCATAATATTGTTCAAATACCTGGAAATTAGCTCTGTTCTAATTATGTTTCACACATTCCCATTTACCACATCTCCATTTAACCACTAATGCATATTTGTATTCAAATGCATATCACCAATGCCATTGTTCAATTTTTAAAATGTAAAGTACGTTTTTTTTAAATGTGACAGCATTAAAACATAAAATAAAGATAGTGTAAGTGAAAAAATTATCTTTGGAATCATCCTAATGTTTCTTTTTGCAGTAGCAAAATAACTTAAGTTGTTTGTTGTCCACACACCAAGATGACATACCATAAAGATTGATACGATCAATATTGTTTCCTAATACTTCAAATGTGTTTGCACTTGGGCGATATGTTACAGTTACTTCAAACTTTGCACCACCTGGTGATACTTTCAGAACTACTATGAGTTCCTCTTGGTCTTTCAGTTTGTGTTTGAGAAACACTTGGCTAGAGTACAATTTAAAATGTTCACATTTATCTCTCACTGGCGTAAGAACATGATTTATATGATCAACAGCAGCCTTGGGAGCTTTGACAGATAGTGTAGTATTCAGAATTGGCTGTACATTATATGGGTTGTAATGACACATGCAATATTGAGGTGGCACATCAGCATTTCTACATGTTCTGGCTTCTGGTATACGCTTAAACAAACTGATACCTCTCTCATTTATTGAACCATCCCCAGTCTGACTCTCATCAACTTTCATCAAATCCTTCAATGTCTCATGTAAGTCAAACCATGTCACTAACTGTCTTTGGTTGTGGAGTACATTTGTATAGTGTTTTGGGTGCTTTTCTTTGAATTGTTTTGGTAGAATTACATAATGAAAAGGAAGCATAGCTTCATATCTGCCCACTTTGGTTTCCCTGAGTGCACCTTGTCTTGCTCCATGATCTCCAAATATAAATATGACTGTATTTTCTGCAAGCTTAGAGTCATGAATATTTTTCAAGAACTCATAGTAATCATCCTTAGCCAGATCCATTCCATTGATATCATCGTGTGTTGGGTTAGTGAACATTAAAAAACCAAAGTACTTATTGTTTTGATACATCCTGGCATACTCTGTCATCCAATCCAACAAGGCTTTGGTTTTTGCTTTTTCTCTAATACAGAATCTGTCTACTCTCTTCTGGATTTTATCAACTGCAATGATAAATGGTCTATCGTAATAATCAACAGGGGGTTCAACAAAGCCTCCTGCTGCATAATTAAATGTAAAGCCGTTTGCATAGTCTTCACCATATAATGTTGCAAATCCGTTTGTTGAGAAATTCTTCCAAATGAAATTGTATCCATCAAATGGGGTGGAGGATTTTGACCATGGTAATTCATCAAGATATTTTCCAGTTAGAAGAGGTGTCAAATTCGACAAGGTGCCATATCCAACTTTATTCATTCCATGAAGCTCTATTCCACCCATTGCTGTTGTTATGAAGTGATGTATTTTTTTGCCATGTCTTAGGAAATTCAACCTTGACATCGAGTCAATTCCTATCATCAGAACATTTAATTTCCCTTCATCCGATTTCTCTAACCGTTTACTTGTATCAAACACAGACTTTTTAATAATCTGAGCATGATAATTTCTATATGTTTCTTTTTTCATTCTATCAAAGCAGGTCACTTCTAAAAATTCCGCCATCACTTCAATAGTGTTATTAAATGATATACTTTCGTTATAAACTACATTCCAGTCATCTTTAGGAAGCCTGTGAATTGCTCTGTACTGACAATGGTCTACAGCCGTCCTCGTGGCCGCATCTTTGTTCAGAATAAGCTTACCACCCTTCAGTGATGTCAAAGGCAAGTCAGCGGAGTTTGCACAGACGTGTCTTGGTTTATTGACAAAGAATTTTCGTATGGTGGGATCCATTGGATCTTCATCCCACATTGTACAGCCAGAGGTATAAACAAGCATTTTAGATTGATTTTTTGTATGATTGTTTGTTTCAGCAACAACATTTCTTTCAAACTGAGAGACATTGACAGGGGTTTGAAATTGTCCGAGAAGATGTTTATCGTGGAAATAATATATAGAACAAACTGACACCAAGAGAAAACAAATCACAAGCAAAGTGATTTTTTGAAATATTTTGTTTATCATTATTGCATTTCCAACATAAAAAGTTAATAATTATAATTAGTCTGATGCATCAATTATAAAATATAGAGTGTGGCGCTGACCTAAATACCATATCAGGTCGGGACATCCAGATTAAGGAAGTAACTTGTCAGACGTTAATGTTTATGTGTGTTGGTTCGTTCACACCATATCTGAAATATATATAAGCATCCAATCATAAAAAGTACTAATTCATTATCATAATACAAAATACAAACCATAGATTTAAAAGGAACAATTAAGGGTAAACATGATATTTAGACACTTTTTTATTTTCAGTATCTACTGAGTTTAATATGTTGAACTTTTTATATATGTTTCATGTTTTTCATGTAACCCTAGTCATTTGTTTTGTGGATTCTTCTTCTTGCACATCACCCCTATAAACTGAAATAAAAGTCCATTTCCACGGGTAATTTAAGCAAAGCGCAATATTTAAAAGCCTGTCACAATTCGGATATAATTAGAAGTATAGGAACTCTCTGTATGTATTTATAGACCTGTTATCATATCCAGTGGAAATTGAGATTCTTATTTTATCTAATATTTTATCCCAAGTGAAGTCTAAACTACACACTATTTCTTGATATTTTAGGTCACCCGCATAATATTATCGTCAACATGACGATAATATTCTGTGATAATATATACCAGTGTGAAATTGTTACTGGGTTGGATTTGGTGTAACTTTAGACATATCCTCAATTAGCAACAGGCGACCTATTCTATAGACAATAGGATTCAGGTCGAGGTTATTACATAGCATTTCAATGAGCATGGATGTCGGTCAAATCGACTTTCCAGTGTATAAAATGTTAGCTAAATTATCAATATGTACTTACTATATTCTTTCATTTGCACATGTAGAAGGCTTTCAAGCTCATTATTCAAGATCATGTCTTTTAAATATGTTTCTTTGTAGAATATATTATTATACTTTTTTTACACTTCCACTCTTCCTCTGTATGTACATTCACACGCCTAACATAAGTAGAAAATAGCGCAATATGTTGTATGTTAAGTACCATTTTCTATCTATATTCCCATATGATCAGGCAGGATTCCATACACTTGTATACAATTCCCACACATCTGTGCAATTGGTCACCACAATGCTACAATCGTACAACTGTGCATGACTATTTCACCTATGTTAAAATTGTATGATGACTTATATTTTTCAGGAGGAGATGGGCGTTGAAATAAATTCTACAGAGCAATATTATCCTTACCAAAGAGGAGTGCTTCTTTTTGTCCTCCACTGAAAAATTAATGGTCCATTTGATGACTAATTTAGTCTTTTGTCTACCTATTTGTACGTATGTACGTGACTAACATCTTTACTCATTTATTGTTGCATTTAGGCCACAATATTGATACTAAATATTATCACTTTGCCTTTGGAAACATTATTGCTAGAAATGTGAGAGTGAACTGTTGATCTCACTGGAACTGTTCAGCAGGGAAATAGTGCCAAGGCCATGTGATATTTCACATTTATATTTTTATCTAAACTTTTCTCACAACTGCAGCTGTTACATCGTTTTAATTGCCCCCTTGCAAACATCAAAATAATCCCTAACTGGTACGAGGCTGCATTGGAAAATGATGTTATTAATTCATAACAAATCAATAAGTAGCCACATGTTTCCAGTGATTTCTTCATTGGAAAACTGGTAAGAATTGATGAATTCTATCTGGATGTCATAAATTCCATATTTATTTATTAAACATAGGCATCAGAGATGCATCAACCCTCAGCCCTGGCAACTTATTGCACAACATTCGCTCCACACAATATTTGTAAACAAAATGTCACTGCACCAAGGCAAATTGACGCAGGGGTAAAAAAACCCATAAAATCTACTTCCTTTGATAGCTTATGTGTGTCAATTATCATGAAACTGTCATAATTTACTCTAGAATTATTGAGATGATGGGCCAGTGACCTTGAAAAGCAGGTTAAGGTCACCATCCATCAAACTCATCTGGAGTCTTCCCAGATGCTTATGTGTGTCAATTTTCATGAAGCTGCCATTATTTGTTCTTGAGTTATTGCAATGACGTGGATTTTACATGATTGTCCCTGTGACCTTGAAAAGTAGGTGAAGGTCATGTTTCATAGAAAAAATTCTGAGGTCTTCACCAGATGCTTATGGGTGTCAAATCTCATAAAGCTGCCATCATTTGTTCTTGAGTTATTGCAATTCTTGGGATTTCACATAATTGTCCCTGTGACCTTGAAAAATAAGTCAAGGTCGCCGTCCATCGAACTCGTCCGAGGTTTTCACCAGATGCTTACGTGTGTCAAGTTTCATGAAGCTGCCATCATTTGTCCTCGAGTTATCGCGATGACAAGGATGATTTGACATGATTGTCCCTGTGACCTTGAAAAGTAGGTGAAGGTCATGTTCCATACAAAAATGTCTGAGGTCTTCACCAGATGCTTATGGGTGTCAAATCTCATAAAGCTGCCATCATTTGTTCTTGAGTTATTGCGATTCTTGGGATTTCACATAATTGTCCCCGTGACCTTGAAAAATAGGTCAAGGTCGCCATCCACCAACTAGTCCGAGGTTTTCACCAGTTGATTATGTGTGTAAAGTTTCATGAAGCTGCCATCATTTGTTCTTGAGTTATCACGATGACAAGGATAATTTCACATAATTGTCCCTGTGACCTTGAAAAGTAGATGAAGGTCATGTTTCATAGAAAAAAATCTGAGGTCTTCACCAGATGCTTATGGGTGTCAAATCTCATAAAGCTGCCATCATTTGTTCTTGAGTTATTGCGATTCTTGGGATTTCACATAATTGTCCCCGTGACCTTGAAAAATAGGTCAAGGTAGCCATCCACCAACTAGTCCGAGGTTTTCACCAGTTGATTATGTGTGTAAAGTTTCATGAAGCTGCCATCATTTGTTCTTGAGTTATCACGATGACAAGGATAATTTCACATAATTGTCCCTGTGACCTTGAAAAGTAGATGAAGGTCATGTTTCATAGAAAAAATTCTGAGGTCTTCACCAGATGCGTGTTTGTGTCAAATCTCATAAAGCTGCCATCATTCGTTCTTGAGTTATTGCGATTCTTGGGATTTCACATAATTGTCCCTGTGACCTTGAAAAATAGGTCAAGGTCGCTGTACATCAAACTCGTCCGAGGTTTTCACCAGATGCTTATGTGTGTCAAGTTTCATGAAGCTGCCATCATTTGTCCTCGAGTTATCGCGATGACAAGGATGATTTCACATAATTGTCCATGTGACCTTGAAAAGTAGGTGAAGGTCATGTTTCATAGAAAAAAATCTGAGGTCTTCACCAGATGCATATGGGTGTCAAATCTCATAAAGCTGCCATCATTTGTTCTTGAGTTATTGCGATTCTTGGGATTTCACATAATTGTCCCTGACCTTGAAAAATAGGTCAAGGTCGCCATCCACCGAACTAGTCTGAGGTTTTCACCAGATGCTTATGCGTGTCAAGTTTCATGAAGCTGCCATCATTTGTTCTCGAGTTATCGCGATGACAAGGATGTTCGCTACAGACATACAGACATACATACATACATACATACATACATACATACCCACGCCAGGAGTACTGCAATACCCTCAGCCTGATTACATCAGGGGCTGAGGGTAAAAAGGCTTTGACAAACCGCAATAGATGGTATTGGTCAAGGAAAATGAATAGGTTTTATGAGTCCAGATGTGCACAATAAAGATGATGAGGTATTCCCCTAAGATGTTTTTATGTGTTTGTTTGGGGGTTTGCATCACTTATTCACACATCACAATCAGTTATATTAGTTATTTCATGACGCGATCTACTTGTGGCAGATACCCCACTGAATTGCCACGTTGCAGGTTCTTGACTTCCGACAGAGGCCTCAGTACATAGGAAAATTGCAACCACAGCACATATAAAAAAATGGAATCAAACCCACGACCTTTGGGAATGGTATTTTTCACGACACGTTCACTAATATCAGGTCGACTATATTAAGTAGACTTTCATGTTTTGACCAGTGTGAAAGTAACATTGCTGGCAGTGAGAGTCAAGCCTACCAACCCGTTTTTCACTCATATAACCAAGTAAGGCACATATCCAATGCTCTACCAACTGTACCAGTGGGACATTTGGATCTAAACAACTGCGCCACGGCCTGTGGAGTTCATCGATCCATGAAGAAAACATAGGCATCGGAAATGAACCAACCTCCAGCCATGTTAACTTTCAAACATAATTGATTGTGTTCTTACCTTTCTCATTGAATGACTTGCGTCCCAAACAAAATCCAACAAAAAACAGTTATGACATAAAATAGAAGATGCTATAAATACATTCAAGGAAGTGTAAATGGAAATATACCAAAATCTCAAGTTTTCCATGAAGCTGCCATCATTTGTTCTCGTGTTATCTCAATGGCATTGATTTGATATAATTGTCCCTGTGGCCTTGAAAATCCCATTGAACTCATCTGGAGTTTATGTGTGTCAAGTCTCATGAAGCTGCCATCATGGAATGTAAGTTATCGCGATGACGACAAGGATGATCGCTGCATACGTACACACACACACAGCCCAGTTGGTCGAGGCTTAGAATAATTACTCCAATACATATCCCGATTATTATATCAGCTTTAACAGGTCTGCAAATATTATTTTTCCATGAATATTGATGTGCAGGTACAATATGATGAATTCTTACAATGATCTCCCATGATTAACAGCTGTAAGTGTCCATTTTCTGAATCTAATTATATGCCTTACATAAAAAAGACACACATTTCAAAATGGCATTAAAAGCTTACCAAAGGTCTTTTATTGTATCTGGGTAATGCAAGAGAATGATATCATTGTGTCTAACATATCTAACAGCTCAATATCAGAAAATCAATTTAGTAGTGTACCATACCCAGTGCCGTAGCTAGGATTGGGTTAGGGGGGGTTTCCAAAATTGAAAACCATATGAAATAGTTGAAATCATTGTGTTGAAACTATTAAAATAAGTCTAACTGAACATTTTATTGTGGAAACCTAAAGGGGGGGGGGGGGTTCCGGGCAACCCGGAAACCCCCCTAGCTACGGCACTGATACCAGAAAGATAATTCATCCTCAGGAGCTTACCATTATAATAATAATAATTATGGGGACAAAGATTAAAATAATCTAAAAAGGAAGAAGTTGCTTTCTGCTTTTCTTCTACCTTTCAAACCATCCACACTTTTTCCTGTATAAATAATGATGTTTTCACTCTTTTCGATTCACTAAGCAGTCTCAGTTGTATGTTTTATGTACTTCCTCTTCGTGCACCCAGGATGTCAACGTCCATCCCATATATATTGAGAGTAATTGTCTCAATATCACATCATACACGCAGCATTTAGAAAGGTTGTCAATAAACATGTCGTGCAATGGGATGATAAGTATGTTTTATCGTCATGGAAACACTGTAGTCTGGAATGTATAAATATGTATAAAAGAATATTAATAGACATATATTCCAAGTCATATATTCCCAACAGATTTATCAACAAGTAATCTCATTGATACTCTACATCATCAAAAACATCTCCAATTTATGTACAATGTTTGATCGGAAAATATACTCAAATTGAATTATAGGGAGCTACATATCCCATGAAATCACAAATCGATATTGGCTGGTGTCACGACCAATATTAGAAATAAACACGGAAACACGTGAAGAATAGGAGAGTGCCTCAAACCAATACAGGAGAATGCTTCAAACAAGAGAATGCTTCAAACCAATACAGAAGACTACTTCAAACCAATACAGAAGACTACCTCAAACCAATACAGAAGACTACCTCAAACCAATACAGAAGACTACCTCAAACCAATACAGAAGACTACCTCAAACCAATACAGGAGAATGGCTCAAACCGATACAGGAGAATGCTAAAACCAAAATTAGGAGAATGCCTCAAACTGATACAGGAGAATGTCAAAACCTAAGTAGGAGAATACCTCAAACCAATACAGGAGAATGTCAAAACCTAAGTAGGAGAATACCTCAAATCAATACAGGAGAATGCCTCAAACCGATACAGGAGAATGTCAAAACCTAAGTAGGAGAATACCTCAAACCAACACAGGAGAATGCTAAAACCTAAAGTAGGAGAATGCCTCAAACCGATACAGGAGAATGCTAAAACCTAAAGTAGGAGAATGCCTCAAACCGATACAGGAGAATGTCAAAACCTAAAGTAGGAGAATGCCTCAAACCAATACAGGAGAATATCAAAACCTAAGTAGGAGAATACCTCAAACCAATACAGGAGAATGCCTCAAACCAATACAGGAGAATGCCTCAAACCAATACAGGAGAATGCCTCAAACCAATACAGGAGAATGCTAAAACCTAAAGTAGGAGAATGCCTCAAACCAATACAGGAGAATGTAAAAACCTAAGTAGGGGAATACCTCAAACCAATACAGGAAAATGCCTCAAACCGATACAGGAGAATTCTAAAACCTAAAGTAGGAAAATGCCTCAAACCAATACAGGAGAATGCTTCAAACCAATACAGAAAAATGCCTCAAACCAATGTAGGAAAATGCCTCAAACCAATACAGGAAAATGCTTCAAACCAATACAGAGGAATGCTAAAACCTAAAGTAGGAGAATACCTCAAACCAATACAGGAGAATGCCTCAAACCAATACAGGAATATGCCTCAAACCGATACAGGAGAATGCTAAAACCTAAAGTAGGAGAATGCCTCAAACCAATACAGGAGAATGCTTCAAACCAATACAGAGGAATGCATCAAATCAGTACAGGAGAAAAATGTCTCAAACCAATATTAGTAAATACTCAAATTATTGTGGGAACATGTCTCACACCAAGGAATGAGTGTGCAACAAACCAATCGAAATAATGCCTAAAACCAATGAAGAAGAATGCCTAAACCTCATGTGGTATAATGCCTCAAACTAAACTAGGAGCATGCCTCAATACAGAAATGTCTCAATACAGGTAAATGCATCAAATGATCATAGGTAAATGCCTCAGGTAAATGCCTCAAAGCAATGGAAGAGAATGCTTCAAATTAATGTGGGATAATGTCAAATGGAATAATACACCATATCCTGAAATATGATGAGCTTTGGCTCAGTGTAATGGTTGGCTTCCTCTAGGCTATAAATTCCATTTAAATGGGTTTCACCTATAATTGACCTTTCTCTCTCTCTGCACATGAGAAGGTCACATTTTCCCCCCTTACCCTTGATGTTCTCAATATCTATTCCCCAAAATGTCTCACCAAAATTTGTTTCCTTCACCTCCTAATGTATTTAACTATCTCTTAACCTTATTGTTCAGGATCTCTATTGTGGAACAGGTGTTTCTATGCTGGACAAATACATATTGATTGATTTTGATCTGAACAAATCAGCTGTATTGGAACATAGAGAAGAGCAGTGTACATGGATGTATGGGAGTTGGATTCGAGGTCATAAGTTCAAATCTCACTGCTATCACTGAGTAATTTCATACCTGGTAAATGCTTGGTGTATCTCCATATGTGAGTAACAGTTAACATGGAGCAGGTTTCATTAAGGCTTATACGCAAAAAGAAAAAAAAGATGCACGATGATCAGCGCATAGTGTGTAAAATATGGGGTCGCACGGCAATCAGTGCTAGGTCCAATTCCTTTCACATTCTATATGTCCCTCTCTCTGACATCATGGTAAAATATGGTCTTATTTATCATATCTATGCGGATGATACTCATATCTACATCCCCATTGATCATAAAAGTGAATGTGATGTTAATATATCAAAGCCAAATTTAGAGGCTTGTCTGTCAGAAATTAAGTCATTTCTGGCATCCAATTAAATGAAGCTGAATGATTCGAAGAGAGAATTACTGGTCTGTACCAATACGTGAACTAGTAGACCTACTACTAGACACATTATGAATGGTATCAGGATTGGGAGTGCTGATATACAACCATTTCTGTAACTGATCTTGGTATTAAATTTGACAGGAACTTAGACATGCAAATCAATAAAATGATTAAAAGTGGATACTATCACATTAGGGATATATCTAATCTTAGACAGTGTTTGGATAAAAAGACAACAGAAACTCTATGCATTTATTAATTCTACACTGGACTATGGTAATTGGCTGCAAAGTGAGAATTATATATAAGTTTTACCAGTGAGAATTATTGAAAACGTTTTATGTTGCTATATAGTTCAAATTTCTATTCCAAAGTTTTATTAAAATAATTATCTAAATTTACAAAGAAAGTCATGTGTCATATCTTGGTTAAACTTTGACATAATGACAGATAGTTATGTGGTAATTTCAAGCTTATAGTGTATCTTGGAAACTTTAATTTATAGAATACAACTCACCAGCGATTCATTCATTCAGCCATTCATGTTGTTTATACATTTTAAAATGATTGACTCATGACATTTTTCATATCCTATCATCATAATCATTTAAAACAATAAAGAAAACCAAAATAATTTGCCTTTGCCAAAAGGTGGCCATTTACATAATGTCAAGGTTGACCAAATGCAATGACCTGATGAAATTGACAAGCGTCTGAGAAGGTGTGGAAGAGTCTAACTTGCTTTAAAATATGACCTAGTTTCTCTAGCCAATCACAGATCAGTATTGCTGTACTTTATCGCATAATGCTTGCACAACACAATGGTTTATAGGTGGCCTATATAAACTCACTGAAGACATGAAATGAGACATGCCCATTATGCAACCTGGAGGCCAGCAATTCAAAATGTAGATTTCTATAATTTCTTAAGAATATCTATGATAATATTAAATGAAAGACTGTGACACAATACATTACAGCTTTGCAACAGAAATATCATGACTGCGATTCATAATAATTCTTGTTTGATTTGGTTACAAATTAAAGGAAATAAATAAACCTAAATCTTATTTTTAAAAACTTGTGGATTGCCAGTTGTCATCAACAAAGAAGCTGAAGCTTACCTGAAGAAATGAATTTAAGACAACAAATATAAACCCAAAACTAATTTTTGAAGACTTGATAATTGAAAGTACATGTTGTCATTAACAAAAAGATCTGAGCTTACCTGGCAATATTGATTAGTGTGACATATTTCAGTTTTGATTCTGCTTGTGGTGATTATTTTCTTATCCAACCAGTATATGATGGTGAAGATTGAAATCAAGGCTCATTCATTTCTTATCCAAAGTGTGACATAAAGCACAGACCTGATGCATGTTTATATTTCACTCTCATGTCAGACCATGCCAATCAGTTTCAGTGCTTTGTGAGTCCATATTCTAAAACAGATAAGGTATGGCCACTCTTTCATTACTTGTATAATTGTCTTGTTTCACTCGACGATTATACTACATAATGATCATGTGACCATACCTTATCCTATACTTATAATATGGTCTAGTTTCTCTAGCCAATCACAGATCAGTATTGCTGTACTTTATATCGCGTAATGCTTGCACAATACAATGGTTTATAGGTGGCCTATATAAACTCACTGAAGGCATGAAATGAGACATGCCCATTATGCAACCTGGAGGCCAGCAATTCAAGATGTAGATTTCTATAATTTCTAAAGAAAATCTATGATAATAGTAAGTGAAAGACTGTGACACAATACATTACAGCTTTGCAACAGAAATATCATGACTGCGCTTCGTAATAGTAATTCTTGTTTGATTTAGTTACAAATTAAAGGAAATAAATAAACTCAAAACTAATTTTTTACAAACTTGTGAATTGCCAGTTGTCATCAACAAAGAAGCTGAAGCTTACCTGAAGAAATGAATTAAAGACAACAAATAAACCCAAAACAAATTTTTGAAGACTTGATAATTGAAAGTACATGTAGTCATTAACAACAATATCTGAGCTCACCTGACCACAGGCCCGATGCTAATATTCCACTTTCACGTCAGGCCATGCCGATCATCAGATTCGTGTATTGCATTAGGGAAAGGTATTGAACACATTTTTGATCATGCCCAGACTCTCTGATATTTCAATCTTATTTATTTGCTTTTTTGACCAAACTGACCATTCAACTTACCTCTGTTTCCAAAAACAGTCTTCAAACTGTTCTACGCCCACTTTGTTGTGACTCACACACCACTTGACATCATGTATTTTAGCTCAAATCAGCCATTGAACTCACAGTTCAAACTTGACTTCAACCATGACATCATCATTTCCTTTCAACCTGAAATGAATGTTTACCTGGATTCTCATTGCTTGAAATCAAGGTGGTGAGCATTTACCTGGATTTATGACCAATTAACAACTGATAAACAAACATGCACTACATGAATCTTATGATCGGCTTGGCCTGACATGAAAGTGGAATATTAACATCCATCGGGCCTGTGACCTGACAATACTGATTAGTGTGACATATTTCAGTTTTGATACTGCTTGTGGTGATTATTTTCTTATCCAACCAGGGAAAATGATGGTGAAAATTGAAATCAAGCCTCATTCATTTCTTATCCAAAGTGTGATATAAAGTAAATGGCTTTGTATATTCACTGTTGAAAAGAATGATTTTGAAATCTGGATAAATTGAAATTTATTATACCATGTGATAGGCATGAAATATACATTCATGCACTGATATCAATATATTGAACTTCAGAATATGTACTCAAATCAGTTTCAGTGCTTTGTGAGTCCATATTTTAAAACAGATAAGGTATGGCCACTCGTTCATTACTTGTATAATCGTCTCGTTTCACTCGACGATTATACTGCTTAATGATCATGTGACCATACCTTATCCTATACATATATCACCCTCAGTGAGTGATATCAACTTTTTTAGGGTTGACAGGTTATAATATGTGCATAGCATGTTCTCAGTGTGTATAAGAAATAATACACTGACAGGATTGTACTGTTCTGTTTTTTAAAACCAAAAGTCAAACGGACCTCTTGTGTTTTAGTACTCTCCATAGCAGATGCAGGATTTATACCTGGCTCTGCAAGTATTGAACATAATCAGTGAGTACTAAGAGGTCACGCCCATGACAAGCTTCGTTTAGCAGCCAATAGACACCAAATAAAATATTTTGTCACATGTAATAACACATCCAATTGGTGTCATTGGTTTGGTTAGAAAGGGAGTAGTCACAACACGTGCATGCAAGAAACGATCAACACGTGTGTGTGTGGATGTGACAGCTTGCTTTAGTTTGAAAATGGGCGGGGATTGTGAGTGAGCATGTGCACAGCCCACCAATTGCGCACGATAATGTAGATTATGCTTTCGACCTTGCGGAATAGTTTGAGACAATGTCATGCCAATTCTGACAGAGGTAGTAAGTGTCTCTACCTAGCCATGCAGAGTAGTGTTTACTTTCTTATTCCTAAATGTATATATTGAATGAACATGCCGCAATATTGCATATTAATGTTTTTTTCCTCTAAATAGTCTAAACTAACAGTGAGACCAACAAGAAAAGTAGTTATAGTTCTGTTTTGACATTTTGATAACATTTAAGTATATGAATATGAATAAAAGATCCAACTGTATATGAATAAAAGGAATCAAGTCACTGTATTTTAGGATCACTCAGGAATGGAGATCTAAACCATGATTTTTCTAGCTCCCATTAAAGCCCAACATGGTGGTTTGTGTTGATACAGTCACCTTTAGAACACTATGCCGGGAGCATGATTGTGTATCTGCTTGAATCATTATGCGTACACCACACTTGTGAACAGACTCCTTGCCAAAAGAGTTATGATGATAAAAATCGTTTTAACATTACCTTTTTCTACATATATTTGATGTCACGATGTTAAGATATTTCAAAACTTAAATAAATATGTATTATATGTTGATTGAGAAATTGTTAAAATCCATACCGAGATTGTGCCAAAGACGTTGTTTCAGTGGATGTTGATCTAAGTTTGCTTCTGAGTGACTCATGCCTAAAAGGTATATATCAGAATCAGTCTCACTCCTTGGTATGTTGTTACCTTTAGGGTATTTATGGATCTTTTCGTTGAGTGCAATTGGTACATTTCCATTCCCTGGCACAACAATATGTTTATTATTATTTGTATATGACAAGAATATATTTGTTACAAAAAGTTTTAAAGACTCCTTGATGACGGGTTTAATCATAAATGAGTAAGGCAAACGAATTGCTTAGGCTTGTTATCAGCTGTATTAATGTCATTTATGAAAGACAAAAATACTTCTTTTGTAAAATTAGGAAATATAAGGTGTATTTGGCAATCGGATATTTGAAGAGAGGTGAACAGATTAATGACCTATATTTTCTCTTATTTCTTTATCAAAAAGACCAATCTGTTTCAACGAGATCACAGAAAATATTGTTAATTTTATTTTTCACAAAGTAGTTAGGAAATCCCTTTTGTTATGGTCCCACAAACTGCAAAACCTTTCTCTTTAACAATTAAACATGATAAAAGTCATCTTAAAGTTGTGATATATCACTACACCACCTTTTCCTCAGTTTAAAAGAGAAGACACTTCCAATTCTTGACAGCTGGGCAGTTTTTTCCGCACTTTTTCGAAAAATTGTGGCAAACGAAGAAAGGAGTTTTCATAGAACATCTGTCACCAGAGGGCACTCACCACCAATAATCATAAACCGTCTCAAGATATATTATATTTCATGTAAATATGCAGTATATATTTATTGCAAAAAATCTATGAATTGAAAAATAGACCTGTTGAGGTCTTTTCAAATATACTGTGCTGTGATCTATACCATTTATCCAATGTAACACGCCTCTTAGGCACTTATATCACCTTTACGGGAGGATCAGATAGACCCGGTCTGCCTGAAATAATCAGATGGTAGTAACTCTCAATATTTGGTTGTATTGGTGAGACATCTGTTTTTTGTTCATATCATATATTGGAGTTCCATCATTATATATTTTGCTTCATATCTGCATATCTGTATTCTTTACTGCACGCGTATTCAGCAATGTATGTATTTATATTGAGACGAAGTAGATTTATGCATAGCTTTTTGCATGAGAAGGTTTTTTTGTGAAACTGACGCATGGAGTAATGCAAGCAGTGTGCCAGCCTAATTTCAGTTAGAATTGACTATAATCACACTGAAACAATTTGTGATGCAAATATTCTTTTGCTTAACAAGGCTTCATAAAGCTTGCCGGAAGAAAAATATAGAATATTGGAATAACATTAAATCAAACAAGATACTACTCCCTGAAGGAAATACATTGCAGCTTAGTTATCTGTGGCGAATCCCTCAGGATAGGTCTGTGACTAAATGGATTCAAACTGGCCTCACGAACTGCCCTGCTATCCTGTCTCATATCTCACTGTCACTGCAAATATCCTTTGGGAACCTCGTCATTCATAGACCACATACCCTTGACCCAGTCAACATCATTACTCACTCAATGTGGTATGTCCGAGATATACATGATTACGATATTACCATTGGTAAACTTTACTTCAAATTATCATAGACATATTTGATCACAATATTTCTATTCACAACATGATGACACTTTTATCAAAGATTTCAATGTATGTGACTACAATACTTTCATTCATGAATATTATCATTGGCAAACATGAGTATGATATTATCATTTACTTAAATGAGTTCAATATTAACTTTGACATATTTGACTGTCATATTATCATTTGCATAATTGACTTCACAATACAATGTATTAACGATTTGATTACAATCGTAATTGGGCCACGGCCCGTGGCGCAGTTGGTTAGAGTGCCAGCTTATTAGCATCAGTTCCTCTGTGGTGATCCAAAGGTCGTGGGTTCGAACCTCGGCCGTGCCGAGATTGAGCTGAGGACCGTGCCTAAAGGGTTAACCCGTTGTCCTTGTAAATCTGTGACCAGGTGGGTTGTCATGTCAAGGACCTGCGACATGACAATTCAGTGAGGCAAAACCCCAAACAAACAAACAAACAAACAAAGAAACAAACGATCGTAATTCTCATTCCATTCAATATATACATATTCCTCGAGACGTCCTGAATGCACAGTGACATCCACAACAATCAGATTGTAGGCGAGGATTTGTTCTGTCTGTTTGAGACGTGCTGCGATATTCATTATAAGCAAGGTATGATTATAATAACACCTGATCTATGCGTTACATCACTCAACCACATGATGATATGCAAATGTTTATTTCATGGATTCATATAAAATTCCAAGGAATTAAATAATTGACTATTGAATAACAACAGTCATACCATGCACTGTATTCATATCATGTATATTTGTAAACCAGTAATGACCTCATCAATGTGATGGATGTTTTTCATGACCTCACCTTTTGTAAACGATGGGTTCCATTATGCCACAAATGCGACAGTCACACATAGACGGTCTCGTTGGACGATGTCAAAACGATGTTGAAATTTACCTGATCGTCGAACATCGTCGGACATCATCCAAGGACGTTTTGGGACCGATTTAGCAATGACCATCATCGTTTATGATAGTTTGTGACAACTCCATCACCGCTCAGGACCGCAACAAGTTTTGAGCTGTTCAAAATTTTCTGGCGGTCAGGAACGGTGATAGAGATCGATATGGACACGTCCTTATCGTTCTGCAACCGATCTGGTACCGATATGAACCCGGCCGTCATCGTCTACTCATCGTCCATTACCGATTTGGCAACGTTGAAAAGTTGTTATGCGATGGTACAGCGTGTTATGGACGGTTGGACAGCCTGTTCCACACGTACACAGAGTCCTGGCACCGTCCTGGCACCATTCCACCCGACCTGAAAATGTTTGTCACCGTTTGACACTGTTTGAAAGTTTTTGGTCGTTTTACTCGCTCTAACCGTTTTTAAAGTTTTGGAGACGATATGGGACAGTCCAATTGTGGACGTGCATTTATATTTTTTGGGCGGGTAAATTCAAATCTCCAGCAGTCTTCGAAATATTTCCAAAAATTGACAAAAATCTTACCGTTTGGACATCGTTCTTACGAGACCGTCTATATGTGACAGTAACATAAAACACTTGGCTGAATACTGAATGAACATTCTCTGAGGGCCTAACACGTAATGTTTGCCAACACAAAGCCATTTATGTCATACATTATATATCAAATATTATTCCCAAACTTCCCATTTTATCCTTCCACCATTTTGATAAGGAATCTTTGTTTTTCTCCTCAAAGAGCTTTGACTGATTCCAAGCAGACTGCCACCTGGTGCCTATTTGATCTGTCGTTTTTTCGGTAATTCACGAAACAGGATTTCAAGCTCTTCAAACATGAACCTTCGAATTTCAAATCAGGCATCCAATGCATATATATATACATATATATATATATATATACATATATATATATATATATATATATATATATATATATATATATATATATATAGTACATCATTGTTTGGACGTCTATGTTTCTCAGGTTTTGGAACCTGAAGTATTCAGGCCAGACGAAAAGCTGATGTTACATGGATATTTTATATGTCCAGACAAAGACATCAAGACCGTATGAACAAGAAAACTTTCTTTAGAAATATACAAAACCTTGCTGTTATGAACGATGTTGTTTAAATATTCTCCTCATATTCCTATAAAAAGTATCCACATATTTTTTTACAATTATGAATAATGAAACTCTAAGTACTACAAGGGTAGCATGTCAATATGCGGTTTGCTTTCTGTCAGACGAAACTCAAAAGCATGTGCAAGTGTGTTGGCAGTTTTTTCATCTAGTCAGTTCCTGATTTGAGAAAAAAAATATTCCTGGTAAAAAATAACACCTAAATCTTCGACTTCTTTAGATCTTAGGATATTTGCCTCATCATCGCTCACATCTGCAGGGATAGCACAATTTCTGAAAGATTTTTCCACATACTATCATTTCAGTCTACTTATTATCATTTATCATCATTTTATTGTCCAGAAAGAATAATAGTAATAATAATAATAATAATTATCAATAATATGAATAGGAATGATAGAGTCATTAATTAACTCATACGCAGCATCCGCTGCACCAATCAGCTTGATCTTGGGCTCATTTGAAAGAAAAAGTTGAGATATTAAGAAATGCGGAAGGGACATAGCATACATTCCTTTTATTATTAGTCAAAATAGACAAAAACTGGTATTTCAAGCAGTACAGAGGGAGGAAATTACATAAAGGTAACAGCAGTATTTTACATGATCACATCAACATAATTTATGATGTTACCATGACGTCACTATGTTGACACTTGTCTGATGTCACTATGACAACATTTTCCTGTCTGACGTCACTATGATGACACATTCCTGTATGACGTCATCATGCTTATTTTACTTGCAATGTCAAGAAGACTTCACTCCAGGTTAAATCATCTTTCTCCTCCAATTTTCATGAATTATTGACGAAACTGTGGTCATTTGTATATATGATATTCAGTGGAAAGAAATGTGCATCTCGTAGCCTCACGTAGCCTGTGTTAATCTTGCTCGCAACGTCAAGACGACTTCACTCCAGGTTAAATTATCTTTCTACTCCAATTATTGACGAAACTGTGGTCATTTGTATATACAGTGACTGGCAACTGTCCGAAACCGGCAGATTAAACTCGGACATTTTTAACTCGGTCAAATATCGAGTAAAACTGTTCTGTAGTAATTGCAATTAAGTTGAATATTGTCTCTCATATGTTTTCTTGTATTCCCACTGCTTTTTAAAACGTTAAAAGTGTTTATTTGTTATCACGGCATGAGTGATTGTATCACTGTCAAATGACGTCAGAAGTGGTGACGTGACCAAGATCACCGTATACATATGAAACTCAATGTAAACTCGGACAATCTGCAGGTTTTCTGAATGTGTGAATTTCCTGATAATTCTGTAAATATTGAAAGGATATCATTACAACTCCACAGACTGTTAAAGTCGAAGATCTTCTTTCGATGTGAGCAGTTTTTACACAGTTTTTAAAGGTTTTGTGAAAATCGGGAGTGAAAAACATGAAAGTGTCCGGATTTGGCTGCCGGTCACTGTACGATGTTCAGTGACAGTGGAAAGAAATGTGCATCTCGTAGCATTTTGTCTACTACTCCACTTATTGACGAAACTGTTGTCATATATACGATGTTCAGTGGAAAGAAATGTTGACGTAACTGGTATTTTGTATGTGTTATATTCAGTTGAAAGAATTGTGCATCTCGTAGCCTCACGCAACTGTGTTTACCTTGCTCGCAGCGTCAAGACGTCTTCATTGCAGGTTAAGTCATCTTTTTACTCCAATTATTGACAAAACTATGGTTTATATTAATTTTGCACCTCTGCCATTTCATATTATTGTCGGTTCACTTGTAATAATAATAATAATAATAAAATACTTGTAATAAAATACTAGGACTGAGCCCTGGGGGAGCATATTTAATATCCATATTTTCAGACATTTACCCATCAATAATAACACATTGTTTCCTATTTGACAGGTATGATCTAAACCACTTCAGTGCTGTTCCCTGTCAGTGTTGTCTCCAGTCTATTTAATACATTCAATATTGACATTTTTCCTATCCATTTCTTTCCTTAAATTTTTTTTTTCCATGAAAACACACATTAATTGGGAAGGCTTTGGTAGGGAGTTTCTTCCTTAGTATGTCAGAGTCCATTTAAAATTTTGAAAAGTTTTTAAAGACCAGATTTATAGGAGTCAATCATGTCAGAGTAGTATTTATTTTTAACCTGTTTAAATGTATTGTTGTATTTTTTTCTGTATATGATAATGCATTTTGTCCGTCGAAAAATCTGTTTTGATCATTTTTCTTTCCAGAACTCTTTTGCACCTTTTCTCTTTATGTATCTTTTCAGATAACCATGGGGCCAACTTATGCACGTTTATGGTTCTTTCAATAACCAGTGCATGCTTATCATGGACACAGGTTAACCTATTATATTTGGTTAATAGGTCGTCCAGATCATCGTCTTTATAATTATAATTTTGATCACATATTTTCTCAGCATCTGTTATAAATTGTGTAATTTAATTTTTTTTTATTAGTTCTATATGATATCTTTTTCTTGTTAATTGTTTTTGTGTCCATTATATAAATCTAGAATTTCATTGAATTTAATGATATTAGGTTTATTTGGTTTATTTAAATAAAAGTTATAATATCTCTGAAAATTCCTAAAATAATTGGGTATATGTATAGTTATTTTTCTCAGAAGGTTCAGGCCTGTATATAGTAATAATTGATAAAATATTGTAGAAATCGGAATTCGATGGGCTTTGACTGTGGAGGCATGGGTATGCCGTCTTAATTCTTTGCATATGAGATTTGAATGGGTATATTTTACATGGAATAATGCTTGTTAAGCCCATACCCCCAAAACACCCTTATTTGTCAAGGTACATCTTCCTGGGGTGCAAGATGTTTGTGTTTGTGTTCATAATTGTATAATGTATAAAGAAAGCCAACTGTGATTGTAGATTTATAGATATTTGAGATACTTTCACTTTGTTTTATTTTAATTTCCTTTGCCTATGCGTAATATACCATTATAAAACGATGACAATCTATTATGCCCTCATGGTAGAATATTTGCAGATTTCAGATCTCTTCACACCACTGAAACACGATGTTTTAGCTCCTCAAATTCTACTAAACAATTCTACATGGGTGGAACATCTTGCAATCTCAGATTGTTTTCGATCTTGCTTTTGTATTACGCAACGATCAATATGTCAATTAAAAATATAAATATAAATATAAATATGTACTCCCTATTTCATAAACATAATATTATTTATTGAACAATGTCATATTTGACAAAACTGGAATGTTGTGTTTCTTTTTTTTCCATATATAATTCGATAGTTTATCCATCACACCGACTCATATATGCAACTAATGGAAGCGCCGCAAATGTATGGACTGATACATAGACGAAAACAAAGGTCCGCGCAGTACTGTTACAGTAGCAAATTGCAAGATGTGGATACAGCAGAGACATTTAATACTTTTAAATATACCTGGATACAGGAATGGGATGAAACTGTGGTAAGAGTTTAACATATGGGTAGAGATTCTCGGAATCAGAGACTTGCCACATTGTCCTACCAGTTTCCTGCACCGCCTCCACACATTTCCCTGTATCTGCAATGCCTGAGCCCACAGCCGGAGCCACCCTCCCCACCCATCTCCCGTGGATGACGACCTTGTGGCCCCTCTGCTTCCATCCTCCCTCCGTGGTCACTCACACTTCCCGTCATCCGGGCATCTGAGACACTGGCGGCATCGATACGGCGGTCCTGGTTCCGCGGGCCCCGGTCCCTCAATGTCCCGTATCACTGCAGCGTACCGCAAGCATTGTGACCCTTCCTGGACCCTGACCATAATAATGCCTGCAGGCACAAAATCATATCAAGACAACATGTCACAAACGCATCTTTCATAATTACTGATATGTCCTTGAAGACTAATCTTTGCACTCCACGCTGTCCCTTTTTTGCATAATGTTTTGTTTCATTACTACTTCTGTGGGACATAAAATGCAAAATGGTTGTCATGGAAACAGCAGCCAGAACGAGGCTGCTTATCCCCTTCCCCAAATTTGGCCAACCAATTCAGTCTGTGCTGAAGGCGCGCTGCAGGACACAACTAGACCAGAAAGGTAGGGCTTCTTATTCATATTTAGATATTTAAGAAAAGAATAATCTTATTCATTTGATATTGCAAAATGAATTAAATATCGAACAAAATCACAAATTTGTGCCAAAAGCTGGTTTGCTAAAAGGGGAATATTAGATGATGAGAGAGTGAAGCTTTGAGGGCAGTGTGGTATGTCTCTGTGAGTCCTGCAGACCCACTGTATGTGGTGCAGGCCCCTCTGCAGCGGACCAGAGAGATGGCTGCATCCAAATCTCCACCACAAGGACACACGCACCAGAGGCGTCGCCCACCTGATTATAGCTTGTTCCTATGTAAAGAAGAATACATACAAAGCTGTCACTGTCCTGAGACTTAAGATGAATACTTAGCGCCGAGCAGTGGAAAACAATTAATGTGTGTTGACAGTTCTGCTGAAGACGATTATTATACCAGAACGATGTTTATATAGAAATGGCTTGCGGTAAGATATAGGAATGGTTAGAATAGATCATTTCAAATCAGCTCATGTTGACAAAATACAAAAAGAAAAACTCAAGCAACATACACATGCATGTACTTATTTGGTTGAATATGTGAAACTTCACTTAAAACTAATTTACATGCGAGTGTATTGAAGGTAAACTAACGTTGAATGAAGTTGTATGTATTAGATATATGGTATCCAACTCAGCTTTTAACATTGTGGTACCACATATACATAATACAGTAAGATATACTGAAGGCTTATCATCCCATGCATCCTTGGTGTGACAAAGAGATAAGGCAACGGGCTTGGTGCAGTTGGCTAGCGCGCAAGCTTATTAATTAGCCACATTTCCTCTGTGATGAGCCAAAGGTTGTGCGTTCGGTTCCCAGTTTTGCCGAGATTGCATAAGTATTAGTTTTTTTGTATACAGCTCTTAGAGCAGTAAAAAAATTATGTTATAAGAATGACTCTGTCCTGTTAGTCTATATACTATATAACTCAGAGACCCTGTTTCTGGAGTTCTGTGAAAGTAAGTTAAAAAAGACCTGGCTGTCAGTGTCATAGACTGGCTGACACCCCAACTGCACAAATAAACATAGAATTGAAATATTTCTTTGCAAACGTAGAATATATGAAAATTAATAACTATATACACAAAAGAAAGGTATGCGAGGTGACTGTGTTAAAAATGTCTGAGTTTCAACTGCCAGTTTCAGACAGTTGCCAGTCACTGTAATCTACATTTACAGCAACTTCAAAATGATGAGAAAATGTAAATACCATTTTCAAAAAGGAAACTGTATACAAATTCTTAAAAAAAGAGACTTTCTTGTTATTTGAGCTGAGGCGGATGCCTGAAGGGTTAACCTGTTGTCCTTGTAAATTTGTGACTGGGTGGATCGTATTGTCAAGGATCTGACAGTTCAGTGAGGCAACACTATATCTATTAAAAGTAGGTCTCATCATGAAATGACCAAATAATGTTGAAAGTGATGTAAACCCCAAACAAACAAAACAAGTGACAAAGAGGTAGGTTAGTTTGTATAAATGTTTTGTGGCATTCATGGCCAGAATAGTACACCACATACCTGGATTCATTGAAGTATAACTGCCGTGAAAAACAATATTATGTCGATAAGGTAGTTTGCAGATATTTTTGGACGGATACAGTCGTAACCATCATGTAATCTAAACATATTTTATTTGCACCCGCTGAGGCGGTGCTCGACTATTGCATTATATTATAAGTCCACCACAGAGTGTCTGCAAATAAATGCAGTAGGCCTTCTTAGAATACCGTTGGATTTAATATATCATAGGGTATCTGCAGATAATGCTTTAGGCCTACTGAGGTGTGAAAATAATGTTGGTTTATCATACCATAAAGTATCAGCAGATACATTATCTGGTCTATTGAGGTGTGACCATCATGATGGTTACAACATACCACAGCAGTGGCTGCCGATAATTTACCTGGGCTTATCGAAGTGTAACCATGGTGATGGATGCACCATCAGGGATCGTGAATACCATACTTGTCTCACACACCACTTACTGATATTTGTCTCATCTTAGCTTTGGGAATAAAATCTAATATCATTATCGATCAATGACTGAGAGTCTGTCAGACGTTATAATTAATTTTATTCTGTGATATTAATTATGTTCTCACAGGAATCATTCATACCCAGATCTTTCCAAAATGCCTTTTAAAGGAAATAATCTGTTGAAATAGAATTATTTGCAATATGGAATCTATCGTTGTAATGAGTTTATTAACATAAATATTTAAAATATAGGTTTGATAATTATAATAGATTTATTATGTAAAATGAATGACTGTTTTTATTCATCTATTGTGACTGGAATCGGTTTAGATCAAATGAAGTCTATCATAAAGAAGAGGGCTTCACTTTGACACTACTACACAGGAAGTGGATAAAGTATCTCTAACAATGACTGGTCCCTCATTCGCAGGTGAATTGTAGATTACTTACAGAAGAATTATATCCAATAAGTTGCAGGCTGTCAGAAGCATGTCAGTCATTCTGCCTAGCTACGTAGTTGTTAATAACAATCCATAGAAAGATTCAGTTTTATGTATGAGAGGGAAACCGAGGTAATACCAACAAAATATATTAGAAAGGTTCGTAAAAAGTTAATCTAGGTTTGCAACCGTTCTTCATGATCGTTGAAAATAATGAAGTAATATTTACAAAATAAACATTTGATATCAATATTCAATAACTTGTCTTGCTGTATAAGGATTCTAGTTTCGAAAACATCACAATTGGGTACTTTGATTTTATTTGCTTCACCTACAGTGCTGCACATCGTTTTGAAAAGTGTTTCATCACCATTAGAGAATATACCTGAAAAACTGGAGTAATAAACAGTATTGGGAATTAAAAGGTGAATATTGCAGTGCTGCGAATGCATTTACACGTATCGTATTAGGGGTGAAGCCAAGGCGTGTAAGCACCAAAACATAACTGAAAGCTGGTAGAGAAATGCCTCCAAATCCCCCATGGTCCTAGCACGTATTGTTACCTCATTGAAAGATTTCATTGAAGTAAAATCGTGAAAAATTGTGAAATGCTGTTTTTACGACCCTTTCAGCAACTATGGCCATATCAGGTCGACTTTCGAGCCTTTTAACCAGTGTGAAAGTAACACTACCGGCAGTGGGAGTCGAACCCACCACCTCCCGTCCTCCACTTACTAAACCATTAAAGGCACAGATCCTATACTCTACCAACTGTGCTAGTGTGGATGGTTTCATTGATGTAAAGTACACTGAATTTTGGATATTCCTTTGAACCATGAAGTGCTCAATTTAATTCCTTCGGCTCATTTAGTCCAGAAATGGCAGGTTCATGCTAATACCTTTCATTACATGATGTTTTCGGATTAATTTCTCTCCTTTGATTTTGCACATTTTTATTGTGATTGCTCAGAAAGCACTGAGACCAAGATGGCTGAAAATTAGTTTAAAATTGCCCACAAATCTTTCAAAGGCTTAACACCTTATGTGAAATAGGACACAAGGTTCTCTGAATGATATTATGAACACAAGGCGAAACACATTCCATTTGTATCCCCAAATATGTTCCTGGTCTTTGTCTCTCTGGTAAATCCAAGAATAGGAAATCTGGTAATTTGGCCTAGTTGTATTGATCTTTTTCAGAGTCCAGTTTATCAGCTAATTTGAAGATTTATTTATACCGTGCTAAATCTAGTATATTATAAAGCAGGATGATATATGCAAATCAAACATATTTAACGTATGCAAAGGTGTCTTGCTCATCCTATAAATTTCATTTCTCCTGTTTTGTTGATTAATGTTACGTTGATTACATTAATTTGGCCCATTTAGTAAAAACATGCAAATAGATGCGTATATATTTTGTTCAATAAACCATACGATTGATTGTTCCGTATTAAATTTGGCGAGATAAATTGGCAACAAGATGCTCATCCTTATAATGGATCAAGATTTCTACATTCTGTACACAACAATGTTCATTGAAAAGACCCGTATGAGTCATTCCCATTCAAAATATATTATACAAACATTTAGAACAGATGAATAGTAACTAGTATACGCAAGCCAAGTTTTTCAGTAGTGTTTTTAATGAAGAGAGCAGCTGAAAACGACAAGCTAAAGAGGCAGTAAAGCATATATCATTTTTTGCATGATGTTAGTTTAGCGTGAACAATGCAAAATAACACAAAGAATAATTGTCAACATTGAGCAACATATAATTGTGTGGGATAATTGTGTTTAATGTAATGCTTTTGAATTGAAATTATGACATGTATGAGTATAATTTTAACAGTATAGTTAGGTGGTAAAAAACACATTTATTTGATATATTTATCAATTTTGCTTGGTATTATATTTCAATTATAATTTTTTAAATTCCAACCATTCATTAAATTTAATGATAAATATTTTTTGTAACTTGACTATCTATGTTCCGAGTTACTTATAACTGGTTTATAAGTATGGTTTATAAGTATGACATCGGCTACGCTGGTCTGTGGAGGACAATATAAAGATTGTAACTGGCAATATAATAGTTGTAATGATTCTGTTAATGATACATAGCTATTACTGACCATATTTGGATGAATATCCGGATTTTAATATATATTTTTGTCATGACTAGGAATTAATCATAGCTCCATATGTATTGACAAATGATGTCCAATCTGAAACCAAGATTACTGATAGATGGTTGAAAAATGCCGGGCCTAACACGTTATAATTTCCCAATTTCTAGACACCCAAAATGAACTAATACTTTGATTGTAAATAGTAAGATGGCAACAAGAATACTCAAGACAACTACAATGCTTTGAAGGTAAATGGCATGTCGGCAACAAGAACACTCCAGACAATAAATCAGATTGTCTTGACTGTTATACCATTAATCATCGTTACGATTGTTAAAAGATCCAAGCCAGAGACCAGTTATCTTTCATTTATCAAATTAATTCATTTAACACCTAAATGTTGGAATTCCTCAGACATTTAAATTTACAGTCACACAAGGAAGACAGGCATTTTCCTCATCTCTTCGTGTTTTTGATTTCTCAATTTTTTCATAATTATGACAAATTAAAGAGACACCATTTGGAAAAATAAAAACATTTGACAGATTTGCTTTCTCACTGTAAGTTCTGCAATCCTAAATGAATTCACAATAATTCACAACGCTAAAACTATAATTTTAATATTACTCTCCAACATGAAAGTTTTCATGGCATCGAATTTAACCTTTTAGCTCAATAGTCATGTTTTATTTGTAAGTTTATATCCTCATGTCACCTCCGTGTAGTTTTTTGGAGTCTAAGTTAAAAGGTCAATTACTAACACAATTGAAATCATCTGGATAACTAAATTATCCTGACGAATGTTCGCAATACACGACATTGAAAAATAAAAAAGACCATTTTGAATCGAACATATTTTTTTTCTTAAAAGGTCACTTTGCTCATCAAAGCCTCCTCTTCGTATATGCTCCATATCTCTCTTCATGAATTATTGTACATTAGGTATCGGAATCTTTTGCTTCATGGTTTTTCTGTTGTAAAAGATATAATGTAACGGCATGTCGGCAACAAGAACTCTCCAGACGGGTAAACTCATAAAAAGGGTAGAGTGGCGATGAGAAGAAGAAAGGCTCTTTTATGTGGGTAATGGTTTGTTTCTGCGCTTTGGCCATCATTACTTTCACTTACACATCTGTTTAAAGACAACATCAAACTTAGTTTATTTTAATTAAAATAATATTACCGGTGTTCACATCGTGGCGCTTTTCGAGGACATCCGGAGGGGCGGATGTTCTGTTGAAACGGGTCGATGGACGTGCACCACGAGACAACTTCTCTCACGTGATACTAATCAGCCAATCATAGGTCCTCAGCTCTGTGTAAGGCTACGTTAATGAGCTAGACACTAGTAACATGTCCATATGGACTGCATAGTCTATTAATGAGCTACTTATGCTCACGATAAACAAGGAAATATCGCATATCATGGACATCAAATCTTTAAACCATACAAAAGAACCATAGAATTTCTATTTAACGTATTTCGATATGAACAAACTAAATCTTACCAAATCAGAACAATGACAAAAATGAATCGAAAATGATCGTCTTTCTCTTTAAGAAAATAATAATGTCATTTTAGATTACTGGACATTGTTAATCTTATGCGGCTTATCTCACATTCTCTCAGTGTTACATGTTTTGTCCGGTTTTAATTCTCGATTAAACACAACCATCTGCATTACATGGCATTTTATCTCATTCTACTAAGCAGGCTTCACGTTATTCTCACCCATCTTCATGCGAGAATATTTGCCACGGGGCCCTAATAGCAATATGTGGACTGATTAATCCGGCAATATTGACAGTGGCGCACTCGATGGTTGAGTGGAGTGTGCCCAATTTTCACGTCCTTCTCATATTGCTTCCAGCTTCATATCTTGGGTGGCAACTCAGGCCTGTGACAGGGTGACCACCTCATATTTGGGGCTGGCAACTCAGGCTTACGACAAGGGTGGACTGATTGCAGACAATCTGGGCAGAACGGAGTGAGGGAAGAGTAAAGTGTCACGGTGGAGGAGGCCGCGGAATAATGGCTTAGCTTCATATGAAAGACAATTTCTCCCTCTTGTGTTTTGCCTTTATTCCACAGAAACGCCTTCATATTAAACAACTTTACAAAGAAGTAATGGCGCGGACTGATTCTCCAAACTAGACTAACTAGCCTGTATCTAAAGGATGTGAAATTTAAGTATTTTTTGCTTAATGTTTAATTTCATGGATATAACTGCCAAGTTATTTATTCTTTACTAAGAATGAAATTAGATTGTTATTTGGTTATTTTTGGGAGATTTTATTTTTCGGTAGTCGAATCGGTTTTTTTGGTTTTAATATATTAGGCAGCATTTTTGATAAGTATAATATTTAATTGAAAGACACAGTGTTTGAAACCGATCTGATTGCATTTTCTTATGAGGTATTGATTTTATGTTGGATTGACCTGATGCAATTAATATGTGCAGTGGGTACAGACGTTATGGAAGTACCTTGGAGTATAATGAAGTATTAACACTAATTGGTGTATTCTACTGAGAGATACCCTGGATTATAATATGTGCACCTGATGTGCATTTCGCAAGCATTTGGACAATATCAATGCAATACACTTAGATTTAAAGAAGATTGATAGCATATAAAACTCTGTCTTATGTCATTTTCTTTCCCACACGTGTCATAAACATTCCCGGGTAAAGTTGCATGGAATTGGGGAAGTGTTAGGATTTATAATGAAATTTAATGTCCATATCTGTTTGTCATTGTGATATTTCAAGTGGGTGGACCCCAAGAGCCTCTTTTATTGTACTACATATAAACATTAAACATATACAGCCGAGATATAAATGCCTCCATTTATTCCATATCTCTTAGGCCAACAAAGGCTGTTTCCATTACTGGATCTCCACAATGAAAGTAGAAGTGTCATGCCTTTCCTAAGTCATGATGCTTCCAGTCTAATTTTCCAATAATCACATTTTGGTATTGGTTTTCTTT
Source organism: Amphiduros pacificus (assembly GCA_949316495.1). Lineage (NCBI taxonomy): Eukaryota > Metazoa > Annelida > Polychaeta > Phyllodocida > Hesionidae > Amphiduros > Amphiduros pacificus. The sequence continues at coordinate 19,400,985 of OX439004.1, read as the reverse complement.
GTTCATGCAAAAATGGATGTTTATCATTATTAGTTTACACTACTTTGTCAAGGCTTTGTGATTTTTGTTGTTGGGAGTGTTGATTTGTTTTCAACAAAACCAAGGCTTTACCAGATAACATAATAAGGGGACTGAAAAGGCTACCCTTTCAAACAAATGTGATTGCATTGGCTGTTATTGTTTTACAAAAGCGCAATGATAATGTAAAAGAAAGACTTTCAGTCACGCCACGAAAATAGTAGGAGATGGTGATGGCATACTTCTATCTGACCTGATATAGCCTCGACTGTGCTGGAATAAAAACGCTTGCCAATACTCTTATTTGTCCATCTTGTACATGGATATGCCTGCGACATGTATATATTTCAAGGGTTCTCTGGGTGAACACCTACCTGTTTGACTAAATGACGTGCAAATGCTATAAACGTGTACAGAAAGAAAGGGAGCTCAGCCAATCATCAGCTTACAGGATGTCCGGTCTTAACATGTTTACCCGTCAGCCCTTAAACGGCAAAGCTAAATGATGCTAAAACATGTCACTAACAGCCAACACGTGTACATGTAATATGCGGGCCGAATTATGCTGTGTGTACAAACAATGAGAAAGAGTGCAATTCGGGGCCTTGTAGGATAACTTGTTGAAGAAACCATTACTCAGCTTCCATGTGACATATGTCTGCATGATTCTGGTGTGGCCATCATCACTCTGCAAGATGTCCGCAGACAATTTGCTGCGGGATATATGATGTCATAATTAGAAACCGAAACAAAAATGGTTTTCGCATACATGAGGATGGGATAAAGATCTTCATGCAATTTGCATTATTTATGAAGGATTTCTATTTACTTAGATTATTCATAGCTTTAACACGTATTTATACTTACAAACATAAAATATGCAGCGAGAAGAACGGTTTGAAAACGTTGGTTGAAAACGCCTCTTTCATTTGCTTAATTATTGATAGATATATATGTGCACTGCGATGTGTGCTTACGCCCTGGTTGTATGCACTTGGTATCAATATGAGGGTTGTATTGGTTCATACTATCACGTGATCTATGGTGGGGTTGCGCAGTGTATGTGGTGCGGGGTCAGCAGATATGCATCCACGAGATTGCCTAACTCTGGGTTGTATTGATATGCGATTGGTTCAGAATAGTTCTGCATATATCAAGACCACAGACAATCCTGGAGGCTACATCAGTAGGCAATCTGGACAATACCAAGTTTCCCTCACACTCTAACATCTATCTAAACATCATACATCAGATGAGTATCATATCTCAAATATATATATATATATATATATATATATATATATATATATATATATATATATATATATATATATATATATATATATATATATATATATATATATGCATCTGATTTTTGACCAATGAGCTATGGAAACAACATCTGATTTTTGAGCAATGAGCTATGGAAACAACATCTGATTTTTGACCAATGGGCTATGGCAGCCCAATTTTATATCCAGTCATTGAGCCATATGCAGATTGCCTCAACCTAAATTGGTTCACCTCTATTGCTTGCCTGACAAATAGTGCCTATTTGACTAAATATTTAAGCCAGATAGAGCAGCTGGTCAATAGAGCCACGTTCCCAATGGTCATGCAGGTTGTCTCGTTCTTTACGGGAGGTAACGAGATTAGAAAATACAAACTGATTGGGAAAGAGACAAATTAATGATGTCTCCCTCAGAAAGTTATTGGCCATACCAAGACCTGAGCAAACAAGAGATTTCATTTTTTGTCATAATTGTGTTATATTCTCCTTAACCTGGTTAATAATTCCTGTTACTAATCCCAGTTCTCTCACAATTTGCCTCACGCCGATGCTCTCCCCGCAATATTTTACCCATGCTGCACTTCCCTTGATCTCTGTCCTTGGCTCAAGCTCTACTCATATATTATAGATGAAAGCATGGCCGGAATTGAGCCGGTCTCAGTTGTTGAGGTAGGGGAGGTAAAGCTCGACCAAAGCGCATAGCGTACTGATATGTCACCCACAAGTGTCCCGCCTATCTCTATTGTTTATGCATATGAAATGACAAGAATTCCTCTTTGTAGATTTTTGATTGATGACTGGGTTGAATGTTTAAATGAATTGGCTGTACCGAAAATTATGTAACTCGTTCTTATTAAAGGTTAATTAAAACCGTGCATTTGCTATGCTGCAACAATGACAAAACTACCAATTATGGAATCACATCTTTATAAAACAAAACAACAGCAAAAATGCATCGTTGATTAGATATTTGCTCAAACTATGTTAGGCATTTTAGATTAATCAACTCTGACATGCTGCAAACATATATGCCAGCATTTTTGGAGCAGCTAATTGATATACATGGAATGCTTGTTCTGTAGCTTCATGTGAGCAGCTCAAATATTGACAGTGCCCGGATGTTGGACGTTGCTGCGGGATTAACATGAAGCCATCATGGTCGATCACATATTACATTCTCCATAGAAAGTTGATAACGTTGCTAAATCTCGTGAAGACACATGCTTTCTGGTGACAATTTTATGAAGCTCTGGAGGTATCATTCGTGCTTCGTACATCGCCTCTAACTTAGCCCTTCTACTTCGCTATCTTCGCCCTTCTACTTCGCTACCTTCGCCTTTCTTATCTTCGCACTTCATATTCAAGTAGCCAATCAGTGAGCTATGAAGCTCTGGAGGTATCATTCGTGCTTCGTACTTCGCCCCTAACTTCGCCCTTCTACTTCGCTATTTTCGCCCTTCTACTTCGCTATCTTCGCCCTTTGCCTTCGTTATCTTCGCCCTTCGCCTTCGCTATCATCGCCTTTCTTATCTTCGCACTTTGTATTGCATTGCCAAGTAGCCAATCAGTGAGCAGCTTACTGTAGTATATAAAGTTTGCTAAAGGCGAAGGGAGAAGATTAGAAGACGAAGGCCAAAAATAACAAAGTAGAAATGCGAAAATAGCGAAGTAGAAGGGCGAAAAAGCAAAGTGGAAATGCGAATACAGTGAAGTAGAAATGCGAATATGGCGAAGTAGAAGTACGAATATAGCAAAGCTTGAAAAGCGAATTGCGAGGCACGAATGATACCTCCAGAGCTTCATAGTGAGCAGCTTATTGTAGTATATAAAGTTTGCTAAAGGCGAAGGGAGAAGATTAGAAGACGAAGGCCAAAAATAACAAAGTAGAAATGCGAAAATAGCGAAGTAGAAGGGCGAAAAAGCAAAGTGGAAATGCGAATACAGCGAAGTAGAAATGCGAATATAGCAAAGTAGAAGTACGTATATAGCGAAGCTTGAAAAGCGAAGTGCGAGGCACGAATGATACCTCCAGAGCTTCATACAATTTACTAATCCCCTCACTTGTGTATTTGATCCACGTTCTGAGCCTCTTCTGAGTGATTTTCGCATTTTAATTCATATCTCTCACCAATTAACACGGCCGCCTCAAGTTTCAGTGATTCTTATTCATCCATGTCTGAGATAGTTGTAGAGACCATAGCGTACTCCCGCCAAGGCTATTAAAGAGATATTTCAACTGTGACCCATATACCTAAGGGGCGATCCATTTGATTTTTGTGGGGTGGGGTGGGAGATTTTGGAAAAAAAATTTATTCACCCACCCCATCCCAGAAAAAAAATTTAGTCATTCACCCTACCAAAGAAAAAAAATTTATTCATCCACCCTACCAAAGAAAAAAAATTTATTCATCCACCTCCTTCCAGTTTTACTATCTTCTATATGGATTGCTTGAAATGAAGGATCAGAGTCTGGGGAAGCAACAAGAAAAAAAATTTATTCACCCACCCCACACCAGAAAAAAAATTTATTCACCCACCCCACACCAGAAAAAAAAATTATTCATCCACCCTACCAAAGAAAAAAAAATTATTCATCCAGTACTGCTGTCCCACCCCACCCCACAAAAATCAAATGGATCGCCCCTAATATCGTTTGCAGTAAACGTTTTGTCCAAATTGTATGTGGCTATTTTTGTTTGGTCTCTATATAGATACATTGACGTAGATAACATTATGTAGTTAGACGCAAAGTAACCTATGCACAATTTATGACCAAGATCATAAGGCATTTGGTTTGAAGTTTAATTCATCAGTTGGATGGGGACTGATTGCAATACCTAGAAGTTTGACTGACATTCTCCGGATAGGATGCCTCCGGGCCAACGGTGTTCAGATTTACAATTTTTTGCATGGTCGAATGCTGTTATATATTCATGAATTGATTTCCAAATTCAAATGATAAGAATGCATCGTTATATTGTTTTGTAAATATTGTTACAAAAGAATTAATGTAAATTTTCAACGGCAGGATTACTTATGCCCATTATTTTTTATGTTTAAATTCAAACTACTTTTTCATTTTAAGGAATCGAATTGCGTATATTCCGGGTATTATGCCTTTGATTTGTAGGGTTCTAACCTAGTTGTGGAACCCCGACTTGTGCGAGCAGAGCTCTGGAGGCTACGTCGGGTTGTGCGGTGTCCCCTATCCCTCGTGAAGAGACAGGTCGCGACACAGTGTCGCGACCTCGGTGTAGAAAGCAGACACGCTCTACACGTATTATTAAGATATTTCAAATGTCTTACACATCTAATCTTGCTTTCTGGCAAGTTTCATGTCTGAATAAAATCATTTGAAGAAGTTATTTTGGGTCGCACTTCAGAGGCAGTGAATACCTCCCACTGATGAGCCATCGTAGGTGTTTGGAGTGTGTGTCCTAACACCTACCGATTGGCTGTATCGTAAGTAGGTCAAGGAAAGGCCCCGAGTTGGTTGCACACGTGAAACAGTATTCTGTAAGAAATTTAGTTGTATCGAGCTCCCACAATCGTAAACAAAGATACAAATACACCAGGTGATGAGTTTTAAGTACCAGAAAATCAACTTTTTCATTTGTCACCTCCTATCTAGCACGAGAATGTCACACTAGGTGTGTGGTTTGGAATCTCTTCATGGGTGAATGGGGTGACCCTGAAACGGTCATATTGCTCCGAGCAGCCCAGCCAGAAGAGAACAAGGAGGACCAAATGCCGTTTCTCTTAAACTAGTTCTAACCTACCACTTAAGAAATAATGTGTATCATTGTCGGCTCCTAAGAATTATAAATCGGCCAATAGTCTGGAGTATACCTTAATTTAAAGAGAGTTGCACAAAGACTACAGAAAGCCTTTGAATATCTTGAAGGGAAATTGACTCAATTCCAAGATTACGTATGTAACCACAGGTCCTGCCAAAAGTAGGTTATTGGGCGCTGTGGGCGGAGGACCACCTTCAATGCCTTCAGGCAACTTGTAACCCGTTTTAGGCGATAAATAGTGGGAGGGACAGTGTTGAACTTGGTTAAAATATTAGAAAACTAATCATAGTGGTTTCAAAGATATCTGTAACCATTAAATATTGAAATTTAATCAGGTCACTGGCTGCCTTTCCACGATATTCTAACGGTGTCCACTATATTCTAATTGTGTCCACCATATTCTAATGTTGTCCACTAAATTCTAATGTTGTCCACTATATTCTAATTGTGTCCACCATATTCTAATTGTGTCCACCATATTCTAATGGTGTCCACTATATTCTAATGGCGTCCATGGTATTCTAGTGGCGTGCATTATATTCTAATGATGTCCACTATATTCTAATGGCGTCCATGGTATTCTAGTGGCGTGCACTACATTCTAATGTTGTCCACTAAATTCTAATTGTGTCCAACATATTCTAATTGTGTCCACCATATTCTAATTGTGTCCACCATATTCTAATGTTGTCCACTATATTCTAATTGTGTCCACCATATTCTAATTGTGTCCACCATATTCTAATGTTGTCCACTATATTCTAATGGCGTCCACTATATTCTAATTGTGTCCATGGTATTCTAATTGTGTCCAACATATTCTAATTGTGTCCACCATATTCTAATTGTGTCCACCATATTCTAATTGTGTCCACCATATTCTAATGGTGTCCACTATATTCTAATGGCGTCCATGGTATTCTAGTGGCGTGCACTATATTCTAATGGTGTCCACTATATTCTAATGGTGTCCACTATATTCTAATGTTGTCCACTATATTCTAATTGTGTCCACCATATTCTAATTGTGTCCACTATATTCTAATGTTGTCCATTATATTCTAATTGTGTCCACCCTATTCTAATTGTGTCCACTATATTCTAATTGTGTCCACCATATTCTAATGGTGTCCACTATATTCTAATTGTGTCCACCATAATCTAATGGTGTCCACTATATTCTAATTGTGTCCACCATAATCTAATGGTGTCCACTATATTCTAATTGTGTCCACCATATTCTAATGGTGTCCACTATATTCTAATGGCGTCCATGGTATTCTAGTGGCGTGCACTATATTCTAATGTTGTCCACCATATTCTAATTGTGTCCACTATATTCTAATTGTGTCCATCATAATCTAATGGTGTCCACTATATTCTAATGTTGTCCACTATATTCTAATTGTGTCCACCATATTCTAATTGTGTCCACTATATTCTGATGGTGTCCACTATATTCTAATGGCGTCCATGGTATTCTAGTGGCTTGCACTATATTCTAATGTTGTCCACCATATTCTAATTGTGTCCACCATATTTTAATGTTGTCCACTATATTCTAATGTTGTCCACTATATTCTAATTGTGTCCACCATATTCTAATGGTGTCCACTATATTCTAATGGCGTCCATGGTATTCTAGTGGCGTGCGCCATATTCTAATTGTGTCCACTATATTCTAATTGTGTCCACCATATTCTTATTGTGTCCACCATATTCTAATTGTGTCCACCATATTCTAATTGTGTCCACCATATTCTTATTGTGTCCACCATATTCTAATTGTGTCCACCATATTCTAATTGTGTCCACCATATTCTAATTGTGTCCACTATATTCTAATTGTGTCCACTATATTCTAATGGCGTCCACTATATTCTAATGTTGTCCACTATATTCTAATGGTGTACACTATATTCTTATGTTGTCCACCATATTCTAATTGTGTCCACCATATTCTAATGGTGTCCACTATATTCTAATGGCGTGCACTATATTCTAGTGGCGTGCACTATATTCTAATGTTGTCCACTAAATTCTAATTGTGTCCAACATATTCTAATTGTGTCCACCATATTCTAATGTTGTCCACTATATTCTAATTGTGTCCACCATATTCTAATTGTGTCCACCATATTCTAATGGCGTCCACTATATTCTAATGGCGTCCACTATATTCTAATTGTGTCCAACATATTCTAATTGTGTCCACCATATTCTAATTGTGTCCACCATATTCTAATTGTGTCCACCATATTCTAATGGTGTCCACTATATTCTAATGGCGTCCATGGTATTCTAGTGGCGTGCACTATATTCTAATGGTGTCCACTATATTCTAATGGTGTCCACTATATTCTAATGTTGTCCACTATATTCTAATGTTGTCCACCATATTCTAATTGTGTCCACCATATTCTAATTGTGTCCACCATATTCTAATTGTGTCCACCATATTCTAATGTTGTCCACTATATTCTAATTGTGTCCACCATATTCTAATGGTGTCCACTATATTCTAATTGTGTCCACCATAATCTAATGTTGTCCACTATATTCTAATTGTGTCCACTATATTCTAATGGCGTCCATGGTATTCTAGTGGCGTGCACTATATTCTAATGTTGTCCACCATATTCTAATTGTGTCCACCATATTCTAATGTTGTCCACTATATTCTAATGTTGTCCACTATATTCTAATTGTGTCCACCATATTCTAATAGTGTCCACTATATTCTAATGGCGTCCATGGTATTCTAGTGGCGTGCACTATATTCTAATGTTGTCCACTTAATTATAATTGTGTCCAACATATTCTAATTGTGTCCACCATATTCTAATTTGTGTCCACCATATTCTAATGTGTCCACTATATTCTAATTGTGTCCACCATATTCTAATGTTGTCCACGATATTCTAATTGTGTCCACCATATTCTAATTGTGTCCACCATATTCTAATGTTGTCCACTATATTCTAATGGCGTCCACTATATTCTAATTGTGTCCAACATATTCTTATTGTGTCCACCATATTCTAATTGTGTCCACCATATTCTAATTGTGTCCACCATATTCTAATGGTGTCCACTATATTCTAATGGCGTCCATGGTATTCTAGTGGCGTGCACTATATTCTAATGGTGTCCACTATATTCTAATGGTGTCCACTATATTCTAATGTTGTCCACTATATTCTAATGTTGTCCACCATATTCTAATTGTGTCCACCATATTCTAATTGTGTCCACCATATTCTAATTGTGTCCACCATATTCTAATGTTGTCCACTTTATTCTAATTGTGTCCACCATATTCTAATGGTGTCCACTATATTCTAATTGTGTCCACCATAATCTAATGTTGTCCACTATATTCTAATTGTGTCCACCATAATCTTATGGTGTCCACTATATTCTAATGGCGTCCATGGTATTCTAGTGGCGTGCACTATATTCTAATGTTGTCCACCATATTCTAATTGTGTCCACCATATTCTAATGTTGTCCACTATATTCTAATGTTTACCACTATATTCTAATTGTGTCCACCATGTTCTAATGGTGTCCACTATATTCTAATGGCGTCCATGGTATTCTAGTGGCGTGCGCCATATTCTAATTGTGTCCACTATATTCTAATTGTGTCCACTATATTCTTATTGTGTCCACCATATTCTAATTGTGTCCACCATATTCTAATTGTGTCCACCATATTCTTATTGTGTCCACCATATTCTAATTGTGTCCACTATATTCTAATGGCGTCCATGGTTATTCTAATGGTGTCCACTATATTCTAATGTTGTCCACTATATTCTAATGGTGTACACTATATTCTTATGTTGTCCACCATATTCTAATTGTGTCCACCATATTCTAATTGTGTCCACCATATTCTTATTGTGTCCACCATATTCTAATTGTGTCCACCATATTCTAATTGTGTCCACCATATTCTTATTGTGTCCACCATATTCTAATTGTGTCCACCATATTCTAATTGTGTCCACCATATTCTAATTGTGTCCACTATATTCTAATGGCGTCCATGGTTATTCTAATGGTGTCCACTATATTCTAATGTTGTCCACTATATTCTAATGGTGTACACTATATTCTTATGTTGTCCACCATATTCTAATTGTGTCCACCATATTCTAATGGTGTCCACTATATTCTAATGGCGTGCACTATATTCTAGTGGCGTGCACTATATTCTAATGTTGTCCACTAAATTCTAGATGTGTCCAACATATTCTAATTGTGTCCACCATATTCTAATTGTGTCCACCATATTCTAATGTTGTCCACTATATTCTAATTGTGTCCACCATATTCTAATGTTGTCCACTATATTCTAATTGTGTCCACCATATTCTAATTGTGTCCACCATATTCTAATGGCGTCCACTATATTCTAATGGCGTCCACTATATTCTAATTGTGTCCAACATATTCTAATTGTGTCCACCATATTCTAATTGTGTCCACCATATTCTAATTGTGTCCACCATATTCTAATGGTCTCCACTATATTCTAATGGCGTCCATGGTATTCTAGTGGCGTGCACTATATTCTAATGTTGTCCACTTAATTCTAATTGTGTCCAACATATTCTAATTGTGTCCACCATATTCTAATTGTGTCCACCATATTCTAATGTGTCCACTATATTCTAATTGTGTCCACCATATTCTAATGTTGTCCACTATATTCTAATTGTGTCCACCATATTCTAATTGTGTCCACCATATTCTAATGTTGTCCACTATATTCTAATGGCGTCCACTATATTCTAATTGTGTCCAACATATTCTAATTGTGTCCACCATATTCTAATTGTGTCCACCATATTCTAATTGTGTCCACCATATTCTAATGGTGTCCACTATATTCTAATGGCGTCCATGGTATTCTAGTGGCGTGCACTATATTCTAATGGTGTCCACTATATTCTAATGGTGTCCACTATATTCTAATGTTGTCCACTATATTCTAATGTTGTCCACCATATTCTAATTGTGTCCACCATATTCTAATTGTGTCCACCATATTCTAATTGTGTCCACCATATTCTAATGTTGTCCACTTTATTCTAATTGTGTCCACCATATTCTAATGGTGTCCACTATATTCTAATTGTGTCCACCATAATCTTATGGTGTCCACTATATTCTAATGGCGTCCATGGTATTCTAGTGGCGTGCACTATATTCTAATGTTGTCCACCATATTCTAATTGTGTCCACCATATTCTAATGTTGTCCACTATATTCTAATGTTTACCACTATATTCTAATTGTGTCCACCATGTTCTAATGGTGTCCACTATATTCTAATGGCGTCCATGGTATTCTAGTGGCGTGCGCCATATTCTAATTGTGTCCACTATATTCTAATTGTGTCCACTATATTCTCATTGTTTCCACCATATTCTAATTGTGTCCACCATATTCTAATTGTGTCCACCATATTCTTATTGTGTCCACCATATTCTAATTGTGTCCACCATATTCTAATGGCGTCCATGGTTATTCTAATGGTGTCCACTATATTCTAATGTTGTCCACTATATTCTAATGGTGTACACTATATTCTTATGTTGTCCACCATATTCTAATTGTGTCCACCATATTCTAATGGTGTCCACTATATTCTAATGGCGTCCATGGTATTCTAGTGGCGTGCGCCATATTCTAATGTTGTCCACTATATTCTAATTGTGTCCAACATATTCTAATTGTGTCCACCATATTCTAATTGTGTCCACCATATTCTAATGGTGTCCACTATATTCTAATGGCGTCCATGGTATTCTAGTGGCGTGCACTATATTCTAATGGTGTCCACTATATTCTAATGGCGTCCCTCATTGGCATATTCCAGTGGAGTAGTAGATGCCGTATTATTTTTTTAATGGAACAAAAAACGGCACGGAGAGGCTGTAACTTACTGGGGCAATGGGTCTAATTTATAAGCAGTATCGCAAAAGGGGAGCTAAAAATAATGCTTAATTCCTTTAATTGATCAACTCAAGAAATATCATTATGAGGAATTATGGGCCTTACATTGGTAATGCACAATTCGGAATCTCATAATTTTATCTTTATGGTTAAAAAAGGTAAAGATAAAATGTGTATATCTCTGATTCCTTATCAAAGCTTTCAGTGTTGTTACGACAGCCTTGCATATATGATCGATCATTGAAGCTTCTCATATCTCTTAAATAACCTTCCAACGCGATTTTTGTCCTTTTAACAGCCGCCTTGAGTTATATATATGTCATTTGCACTGAGGTGTTCCTCTTGAACTGCTGCCACTGTCATATGTGAGTTGCTAATCTTCGAAATCTTGTTATTTGATGTCCTTTCAGTGTTATTGACTCTCCTATGTTTGTTGTGTCTGTGGCAATACCATTGGCTAGGCAGTGCGTGTAGGGCCAACACCATCAGTACATCAGTGTGCGTAGGCATCATTGATACCATTGGTACATCTGCCACACCGCACAGCCTGTCTTAGGACAATATACAGCATGACGTGGCTGAATGAGATACAGACACATTATGCATGTGACCGTGGTGGCAGGTGGTCCCCTCCAATATACAGCATGACATGCCCACTTGGTACATCTGCCACACCGCACAGCCTGTCTTAGGACAATATACAGCATGACGTGGCTGAATGAGATACAGACACATTATGCATGTGACCGTGGTGGCAGGTGGTCCCCTCCAATATACAGCATGACATCTTCAGTCAAGTTGCCTCTACCATCTCTGACCCACTAAGTGTAATGCCTCTGCCACCACTGGTATATCAATAGTGATGTCTCTACCACCACTGGTATATCAATAGTGATGTCTCTACCACCACTGACACATCAATAGTGATGTCTCTGCCACGACTGGCACATCAATAGTGATGTCTCTACCACTACTGGCATATGAAATGTCATGCCAACTTAAATATGACAAAACCAGGAAAGCTGCATCGAGGAGTTCTGGATGGATCTATTAATGTCATTTGCAACCGCTGACAGGCAAATTGAGATATTATACTGTGGCAGGGTTATGCCTCCGTGCTGTCAGCCACCCCAACCACTGGCACACGAATAGCCATTTAGAGGTCTCAGTATAAAAGGGTTCATTTTCATTTGAATATAAATGTTGAGCAGTAGGTAGTCAAGACTTCAAACTTCCCCATTATAAGACCTACCATTTGAATAGTATCATTAAAGCATTCATATAACCACAGAGGTCACAGGCAATTTTAGAGAGGTTCGAGGTATGCTTAAATGATATGTGGCCGCAAAACTGTGATACAAGGTAGCTTAAAATCGCTAAAACCAACCAAAATACACTGACCATGGTTATTGTGTTTTCTGAATGTGCCAAGTACTGCCTGTACTCATCTGACCAACAGGTGGCCACATGTATAAAAGCCTGTGCCATTGGACACACATTAATGGACAAACAGGGCTCTGTAAGCTAAATAACTCCATTGTCCCAATCTAAAGGTACCCCACTGTTAGCAAGACTTTACTAAACAGGTGTTTGCAGAAGATCACTGGTCAGCTAAACACAGTTTTTTGACAAAGTGTCCAATGGATGATTTGGATTTTAGCAGAAGACTCATCCATTTTCAAAAGGCACAGACATTTATGTAGGGGAAATATGTAGGGGAAACATTTATATTCTGCAAGGAAAAAGTGCTTAAAATCCTCATTTCGTAAATGCTTTAACTAGTTTGTTCTGGTTCCTTTGTGATTGTCGTAAAGCCATAACGTCTTGTGTAATCTAATTAACAAACAGGACTGACAATAAGACAAATACTTACTGATTATTAAACTCTCCACAGAATGGTAAACAGGAAGGGAATCTTCTTCTCTCAAAAAAACATGATATGCCATCCAGGCCTATGTATTTATTTCTTTTATTATAAAACCCAGGATCAGACTATATGTTCATGCACGAGCTGGGTCAAACCGGGTCTAACATTCAATTGTTATTTAGAAATGGTATTGTGAAGTTAGCAAGATATTTTCGGCATGGCTTCATATTGAGCTTTGACAACACGAAATATCAACGCGATTTTACGTAATTTAATGATAACCACGTCTCGCCAGAGATGTCAGGTTTGTTTTCAATCTCCTCCCTTAGTAGATGCTATTATCACATAGCTGATCAGACAGGTCATATGAATACCCATCCTATCAAGGCATGTGATGTGTAATCCTGCAGTCCCCCGAGGATATGAGACAATACTTCACAAGAATGTGGTTAACATACGTGTGACACAACTACCAGGAAACACACACACACACACACACACACACACACATACACACACACACACACACACACACATATATATATATATATATATATATATATATATATATATATATATATATATATATATATATATATATGTGTGTGTGTGTGTGTGTGTGTGTGTGTGTGTGTGTGTGTGTGTGTGTGTGTGTGTTATACAGTATGTGATAAAGGTGTAAACGGGGTTGTGCTATACATAGCATGAAACTGTCCAATTTACAGGATGGTGTCTGTTTTAGGACATGATCAATTATTTAATCGCCCAAACGTCCTCTAGGGAAATGTTTGCCATTAGAGGGCCTACGTGGACACTCTGTGCCTTGATAATTAAACATATACCTACTTAAAGCAGACCGTTCATAATTTCATTGTTCGCCCTCTGAGTTTTAAAACTTACATCATCGCTGCCAATTTGCACTTAGTCATGTCATCAAATTAGTGTATCCCAAGGTGTCTCCATAAACGAAGATAAACGTGAATTGCTAATCGTGGATTAGATGGGTCACATCCATACCCATTCTATTAAGGCATGTGTAATCCTAAAGTGTGTGCAGTCCAATATCTCAAAAGCGCGTGGTTAATATATATGTGTGGCATCTCTGGTATTGATAATGGATGTGTCAAAGGTAATATTGAAGTGACCATATAGCTATGGAGATGGATAGAAAGATGATATGCTGATAAACAAGCTAGAGGTATCCCAACCGAATCCTTGCTTACAATTACGACATCATCAGCACTCAGGATCGTAATACCAGGCCCCCTCTAGTATGAGCTTGTTTTATACCGGTATGGGTCAATTTGTTTTCTCTGAATCAATCTTCCTTTTTAGGTGTTTTTCATTACAGATCTATGATCATATTTGTAGTCCCAACTGGTAATCAAGGTCGTTTAATTAAGGAAGGAAAGAAAAAAGAACTAAATTGATATTTTTTGCAGACACATATTTTTGTTGGTGTTCATTCTGCTAGTATACACGGAATGAAACTCTTTAAGCATAGACAAGAAGATGATTGATGAAGACATTCTGTCGGCACTAGTAACTTTCCATGAAAAGCAAGGTCATTGTAAAAAGTGATGGCCTCACCTTATTTTGTGGCTATCGACTTGACCGGACATTTCCTCAATACTACAAGCAAGATTGCTACTGCATAAACCAGAAATATAAAATTCGAAAATTGGACATTTTATAGTTCAATTTTATCAATAGTATTTAGTTAGGATCCAACAAGAGGAAGACAACCAGTCATATATGTTATATGAAATCCAGAAGGGCGTGCCCTTGAAGGCGGATTGTTTTATTAGATAGGAGTGTGTGGTTGAATTATAAATTCAACTGTTAAGGAGAATATAGATATCTTGATATTTGCTATTCAAAGGGATATCTAACGCATTAAAACAAATATTTATTCAAGATGCTATTTTCATATTTACGTTAGAATGGTTGACCTTTTTACAAGCTTGAACAGCTGACAGGACTGTATTTGAAAAGAAGTAAATCATCTGTATGGGGCATATTAATTGATTTCCAGGACCATCCCCGTAATTTAATCATATGATTAAAGCTTTATCATTTCACCCAGAAATATCAAGTGAATTCCCGAAATTAAACAAACGGAACTGCTGATTGAGATTATATCCTGTCTCACCATGTGGTGCGTTTTACATCTCACCATCTCGGCTTTCACTTTTCCTACGTTAAATGCACATTAATTTGTCAGGCTGGTGCTTTCATTTTCCTAATCTAATGACTACTGGAAGTTTGCGCAGATCCTTTGGATGTGCCAACAATAATTCAAAACAAGCCAGACGACACGGGTTTTCCTTGGACTTTGGCAGATCATTATTATTGGTAGTTAATGTTCTGTCTTAGCCAATGAAATATGTTTTCTTTTGGCAGTAAGGTTTAATTCTTGTGTGACATATGATTATTGTCAGGCTAATTCTCTTTATAATCAATGATAACAATTCATATTACATTTCTTTTCCACAAACCCGATTTTGAACAAGATCTCCTTCGTGTAATGAAATGGAATGGACAAAAGTGTGCAGTGTCTTTGAGACAATGTCTAAAACAGATAATAAATGGATGCAATATCCAATTCATATAGATTCCTCCATGAAAATGGTTGAGGCTTAAGATGAGTGGGTTAATACCTGAGTAGGTTAGAGGTAGTGATTCAGTGAGATCTACTTTATGACGGATAACATGTGTGTAAGAGTGGCCATACGATCACCCATTAATCACCCTCTCTTCAGCTTAGGCATTTGTTTCCCCATATCTCACCATTAGGCATGATTACAAAATGCCAACCCATTATGGTGAGCACTTGTATAACTTACAAAGGGAAACAATATGTCAGACACAGACCTGGCTCAGTTAGACCAATGCGGACATAACATACAGCGTAGAGAACCGTTTTATTGGACAAACAAACGAAAACGTGCAACATTCCCACGAGACGTGACGAGAGTTGAGACGCCATATTGACTGATAGTGATGTAATTGTGAGCCTAAAACATTGCTGTTTGTTCACGACTGCTTATATGGTTTACTTTCAGAAATGGTAATTTCAAGTAAGTGGCATATTGGGGGAAATTCATTAAGACAAATAGCACTAGATCATTGTCTAAAACAATATCCTTTTAAAACAGAAAAATGAAACTTCAAAAACTAGAACAATGGAAATAACTGAAGTGATTCAATTACAACTGTTATGCTCTATTCAGAAATTCCAATATCAACAGATAGGTCTCATATTTAGATTTGATTTGGAGAAATTATTGTTTCGCTGAACAGGCGACGGACTGAATAATATTGGAAAAATCTCGCTCTCTCTGTTAATGTGATAATTTTGATTTTGAATGACATACAAAATACAATTTGTTTTCAATAATATCGCTATTATTTGTTCTTTAGTTATTAATCTAAGCTTATGGTTCATGAAGGTATATATTTTCATATTACAGGACATCCGCCAAACGGCTTGAATATAGAGTGTATCAATGTCAAGGCAAGACCTACACCCCTTACAGGATATTCTAAATTTATAGTCATTTACAGCTTCAACTTATTAAGCTGACATTTTCTTTGACCAATTTAGAATAAAAAGGCTCAATATCACAGATGGCTTAGAAATGTTCTTAAAGCAGGAAAAAGTCGGTATGGGTGAACCAGTCCCTGTCTATTTTCTACTCATGTGTACCTGATCATGAAGTCATGTCATTTTCGTTGACACATAGCACAACAGCCTGCCATTTACGTGAAGGAAAGTCTTTTTGACTAGGCAGTATACACTAGTCTCAATACAAAAAGAAAATAATATTCATTACAACTTATCTTACAAGCTTCTTCTAATGTTTCATATCTTCATGAAGATATATATATATATATATATATATATATATATATATATATATATATATATATATATATATATATATATATATATATATATATATATATATATATATATATATATATATATATTAGGTCGTCTCAAGAAGAGGTTTCTCCTCTTCTACTCAATCATTCATTGCTAAGAGAGCCCAGGGAAATAATTGTGGCAGTGTCTTGACCGTAATGAGCTTTGTCATGTGGTAATTTACCTCACATGCTGTTCGTGGAATGTGATGAGTCGCTTCTTGACTTTCCCATTTGCTGAAATTTAAAAATAGGCGGATATATCATATATGAATTTTACATAAAACTTCTTGCAACATTTTCATATGTATATAGATAGCAGTCATTGCTATGATGAGTAATATAATATGTCCTAACTAGCAAATATGTTGCCTTTAGAGAGATTCCCTTCCTAACTGGATGATATTTTGTATGAACATAAAGCTTTGTATATCATACCTGGTGAAATAAGAGCCAGCCTCATGCACTATACTTGTCCTTACTGGTGGGACATGCCTGTCCTTAATGGCTGACATGATATATCAAGAGAACGCCTCGATAGACATGCCTGTCCTTAATCGCTGACATGATATATCAAGAGAATGCCTCGATAGACATGCCTGTCCTTAATGGCTGACATGTTATATCAAGAGAATGCCTCTAGAGGCATGCCTGTCCTTAATGGCTGACATGATATATTAAGAGAATGCCTCTAGAGGCATGCCTGTCCTTAATGGCTGTCATGATATATCAAGAGAATGCCTCTAGAGGCATGTCTGTCCTTAATGGCTGACATGTTATATCAAGAGAATGCCTCTAGAGGCATGCCTGTCCTTAATGGCTGTCATGATATATCAAGAGAATGCCTCTAGAGGCATGCCTGTCCTTAATGGCTAACATGTTATATCAAGAGAATGCCTCTAGAGGCATGCCTGTCCTTAATGGCTGTCATGATATATCAAGAGAATGCCTCTAGAGGCATGCCTGTCCTTAATGGCTGACATGTTATATCAAGAGGATGCCTCTAGAGGCATGTCTGTCCTTAATGGCTAACATGTTATATCAAGAGAATGCCTCTAGAGGCATGTCTGTCCTTAATGGCTAACATGTTATATCAAGAGAATGCCTCTAGAGGCATGTCTGTCCTTAATGGCTGACATGTTATATTAAGGGACCTCTTTGTGTAGCATATCCTTTCTTGGAAGGCGGCATGTAGTGTGAAGAGATAGCCTCATGTATGCCTCACTGTCCTCACTAGCTGACATGTTGTAGTAAGAGATAACATATATATTTTCCATGACATTTTCCATGTTGTATGAAGGACGAGATTTTCTGGGCAGAAGCTAAAATGAAGAGACAGCCTCGTGCAACATGCTCATTGTTGTTGTCAGACGTGGCAGCAATTTGTGAGGAGCAGGTGTGTGGGAGGTGTTTGGATGAAGCAGGAGGTCATCTGAGGGTGGTCCTCATTAGGACTATGCTCTCTGACCAATCATTCTGAGGCTGTAAACCGGTGTGGATAGACAAGGTCCACATACACTATCCTCTACCATCACTACCTACACCACTGTCACTGTCCACATTCATCACACTCAGGTTCAATACCATTCCAGTATAGACCCTCCTATTTCAACCAGTGACAACGTGGTCAAATGAAAGGGCACCAGCATTGAGATCCAATATCATGGATGTTTATATATATATATATATATACATTAATTGTAAAAACACGTAAAACGGTCAACCCAGTAACTTCGTCATTTTTAGTCGGAGATTCTAAAAGAATTTGTTCATCCTTTGTCACATTATGAATATATCTAAACATTATAAGAAAATCACTGTTTTTCATGTAATCACAAATATTCATGTTCACTTTCTGAAAATACATATCTTCTTGGTATCTTGTTTCAACTTTAAAGGCTTGATTACTTTGTCATGAGAAATATGTTTGTTCATTATAAACATGAAATATTTCTTTAAAAAAATAAACTACATCTTCTAAGAATTTTGATATTTGGGGGATTTTCTTCTCGTGTGAACTAATCTTTTACGCATGTGAGGTTGTACGTTTATATGTGCGTGTATATATGAATGTAAATAAAAATGTGCGTTTTGTTGAACAATAACGGAAATTCAGAAGTACGCCTTTGGGGCATACAAGTGGATGACGTTTTTCTGGCGGGACATCTTTATGACAGTCAATGCCATTACAGTATATGCCATATATATATATATATATATATATATATATATATATATATATATATATATATATATATATATATATATCTGTCGTTTACAAAAGACAGATATAACGAGATGTGTTTCAGATAGCAAATCATAAAAGACCAATAAAGTCCAACAAATTATACTTTTTCACAACCCTCTATGTAAGTGCAAAATGCAATCGCCTCCTCGCCAATTTCGATCAATTTCGATCAATCCATCGTGGGAAAATTAACGTGATGGAAAACTCTAACTGGATGGTCAATAATTCATATATGATTATAACAGGAGAATATTTTCCCATTATTTGGATCATCATTTAATAAGCCTAAGTTACTTGCGGGCTTGCTTTATTCCAGAATCCATCAATTTGGATTTTAGGAATAAAGGAAATTCTATCTTCGACAATGAGGCAAGTTTTAAATGGATCTATCAATTCCTAGAAATGTTTTCTATCACGAGTCAAGTCAATGGAACTGTATCAATGCTTCTGTATCAATGTTTCAATGTGGATGATTTTATATTGGCAAAGCATGCAAATATGGAAAACAACACATGCATGTCTCTATGAATGGTAATATGTGGCACAGACAGGACTGCATGGTAAATTGATGGACATAGCAGGCAACCCCGCTTCTCGCTCACATGCCACTCTGACTCCACTAAACAATAGACAAGTGGGGTTGTTTGAGCTACATTGCTTGGGTGGTAAGCAAAGCCAAATGCAATTAACTTCGATGTAAAAAAATCATTATAATCAATACGTATGCGGTTCAATGATTTACTGTTAGGGACGAGACTCTTGTGTGGGACATAACAGCAGCAAATATTGGATGATTAGTTTTATTGTGCGACATAAATATTCTTTTATCTCTCAACAAGATAAAAATAGACTGATATGTTTTTTTCCTGTAACGGAAATGACACAAAATGTTAAACAAATCAGGCCTGCATAGGTCACTGAAGCAAATGATATACTCCACATTTGACATAATTCTCTTTAATGAAAAAGAAGTCTCGGCAGAATAGAAGACATCATAAGAAAACAACATAGAGCGCTTTTTTTCTTGCACACAGAACAGAAACAATGAAAAATACTCTTGTCATTGACCGATTATATTTGCGGTAATCTTAAGTGACATTGGAAGCTGAGCAAGGCTTCATGTATTTGTATTCAATGCACTGTCACATATGCAAACATTTTCTGATATGTTGATCAAACATTAAGTCAATGCTCCTTTTACATATTCCTGTTTTCTTTGTTTGTGCTACCGGAAACCTGAATATATAAACCAAAAACCTATTCATATCCGAAAACATAGAGACCAAGGGGAGGTAGAGGTGGGTAGTCCCATTACACAGTACAAAGTTACATGTCCATATCATACACTATCGTACACTATCATATGTGATGTGTATATTATGGCTCAATTGCATAACATCAACCAGTAGGTCACAACTTGTCGTCAAAGACCTCGTGTATGTTATTATGCCTAGATGATAATGCAAAGGAAGAAATCGACCAACTATTAGAAATGAATAGAGCATTTTGTTCAGGAGGTAGGCTTTAATCTGTTAAATTAATGAAATGATTCAAATCAAAATGAATGAATTGCTTCTGACCTGTAGTAAAGTCAATTGGCCCTCAGGTTTTATTTTACGTTCCAACAAAGCAGGAACAACGCATTGTATTTTTTTTATAACAGTTGATACATTTTCTCTCTCGCCGAGTCTTGCTAAATGGGTTTTTCACGTTATCATCGATTAACGCAGTTAGCAATTATATCAGAAAGCGGAGAGGGTCTGAACCTTAGCCCGGTCTGCATGATACAGTACCATCTACTTTAACCGCCACCCATATTGCTCCATTTTTTAAAAGTATTTGTCCAATATATTGAGCCAGCTTCACTTGCAACTTTCCAAATATTGAAGCTACGTGGATTTGTGTGCCATACAACATACATAATGAAATATCTGACTGGCATAGCTGGGGTTCGCCCTAAAACGGCTAAAATCGTACAAAATATTTCAATATTGAATATCGCACAAAATAGTCACAATCATATATATCATATTAATCAACCTCGGAAAGGCCAAGAAGATATCCACTTTGATATCTCAGTTATCTCACAAAGTATATTGTTTTAAATTCGAAGTTCTACAAAGTAACAAATAATGACATATAGATAAATGAATTGATTTGAAGTATTCTTGGGTTGAATTGAAGCATGATTAGATTATGGTAAAGCATTTCCTATACTTCTAACATACGTCTATATAATTGTTTCGCAGAAAACGCAGAATGTACAGTGATTGCGCCAACGACAATAGAAAAACCGCTTCTATTGAAATGACTTCTATGGATTTCTCTGAACAAGAAGTCCCAAAGTCCTTAGTATTGGTACAACAATGCATATACCTCCAGGGACTGGACAGATACTGAATTGTATGGACCATTTATTAGACACACCCTGCGGTCGGCATGTACACAACAAATACTTGTGGTTATTTAAGCCAGCCCACATCGTTCATTTCCACCACACAGCAACATTATTCTTATGTCCTCGTGTCACTTTGATTAGGGATGGACAATAGACACTGTTCAGAGTTCCAAGCGTGGACATCAACAGAAAACCCCACAGCCTCATCCCATACTGCACCTCGGTAACAGGATGTCATACCTCCTGGATTCTTATGTGAATTCTCCTTGGATTCCTAGTAAATTCTCTAAGTTTCTTAGTTTCTCCTGGATACTTAGTGGATTCTCCTGGATTCGTAGTGAATTTTCCTGGATACTTAGTGGATTTTCCACGATTCTTAGTGGTTTCTCCTGGGTACTTCGTGGTTTCTCCTGGGTATTTAGTGCATTCTCCTCGAGTCCTAGTGGATTCTCCTGGATACGTAGGTAGTTTTTTTCTCGATTCATAGTGGATATCCTGGGCACATGGTGGATTCTTCTTGATTTTGAGTGGTTCATTGATGGATTCATCTTGATATCAGTGGTAAATAGTACTTCTTCACGGTGACATCCTCATACTACATTATTACACAAACTACCTTCTCACCTTAGAAGACAAACGACCTCTTTATGGATCACCCAGGCTCTCTGATCACAATGGGTTTCGACCCGGCCTTATCTGAATGGACACACATTCCTTCATAAATTGGATCCCCCCTCTCTCTTTCCATCCAGTGGAGACCATTTTTCAATCAAATGAAACCCTTTTTAAATTCTAGTAGAAACCCTCCCTCCCTCACCATACATCTCAATACACATCATTTGACCCATATCAATGATCACCCGTCCTGTCATGTTGTTGTTGGACCCTATCTTCTATTATTACAGCGAACACCTTCCAATTCCAGTGCCTCATATTTCAACGGTTACCCCCTCTCTCATCAGGGCAAACATCGGAGGAACTTGTCCACGTGTTTCTATGGGAGCCATGTGCCTCTCATGACCGTCATTATTGCTGGATATCTACACAGGAATCAGACCACAAAGTCCTTGTGAGGCTCTCAGGTCCATGTATTGGTATTTGACAGATCCTCTGTGATAGGGGACAGTTGTTGGCAGTAATGGGTGACCTTTAGTGGGCCCCCGGCTTCCCTTTGTGGCTGAGACATGTAGCCACATCGATTCACCACTCACCCTCGGCCCTCCTCCCTCGCTCGCACCACATAAATAACCCCAAAATAAAACCAAACGCCTTTTTAAACCGCTCTCGATATAATTAGAATCAATATAAAATATGACTGGATGGTGGTCAGTGTTTATTCAAGTAGGAGACATATTCTAGTTCCAAAGAGTCAAGCCTACGTTTTCAATAGATCTACACTGTTTGCTCCACTATAGTTATGTGTATTGTATTTATTGCAAAGCCATTTTTCTTCTCCTAATTGACAATTGTAAGATATTCATTTTGCACACGATCTTATCATTACGCACGTTCAATACATGTAAATGAAACAAATGATGCACATTTGTGCATATTCAAAGCAAATAGCAGTTTTATAGCTTTTTCTAATAGCTTTCTGTTGTATGGTAGGGGATAGGATGTTTGTAAACATTTTACAGTGATTATAGATTTGATAATTTGAAAGTAAAATGTTGGCCCGGGAAGTGTTGATTAAATCAGTACGGCGCAGTTATATGGCGGTGATTTGCCTCCAATGTTGCACCTGATAACGAGATCGGCTTCTCTTGGACAAACTGGATCGATTTTGGTCACGAGGCAATAACGTTAAAAAAATGGCTGTCAAACTTTGCCTTCTGAGGCAACCCTGCCCAGATTTCTCCAAAGGCATTCACATTTTATGGATGTCTGAAGTGATGGCAAGGTCTTAGCCTACGATGGCCTGACATATTGAAAAGCTTAAAGTCATTTGAATTAAAGAGTTTATTGAACATTGACTCTGAAGAATATTACACTAAGAAAACGTAGATGCTATATTTCAGTATGCTGTATTTGACTTAGTCACCTTAACTTCTCTCACAGGCAAGGTCGGACATTGTTCCAGAACAAGTCAATACACGATCTGATCCTGCTTTCTGGCAAGGACCAGCATATGCCATTTAGGGAGGGGTTGGTGGGAAGGCTTGTGAGCATTGACGCGGCAATGGGATGGGGGTGCCGGTTCATTGGGCTGTTGGAAGAGTCTCGGCGGAGGGGCGAGAGGTTTCCTAATGTAAGACTGTCGCATGGCTGGTCACAGTATGTCATAGCTCTCCCTGACAACACGTCTTGTAATAACAGCTGTTTGACCACCGGTTTGACATGAACATAATTTGTCCACGATTCACTACGTATCTGTGAGAGATCCCAAGCCCTTGGTCCGCTCTGTCATCATCTATTTTTTTCATCTGTTTTTTTCAAGGTCACCCAGCCCTGTGTTCACGTCGAGACTGACTATTATGATCAGACCGCATTCATATCAGCAACCTCCATATACCCTAACCAGACGCGCCAAGATAGAGTCCAGCGAAGCTTATGTTGAGAAAACAGAAATGCCACTTATAAGGTGTTCAGAACCAGAATCTTTAAGAAATAACTCCTGGAGTAATTTAAGTAGCTGTTTCACATCAGAAATGATTGAAAATTGATTTTTTGTTCCGACAGAAGGATAAAGGTTTATCTTAAGTTAGAAAGATGGTGACGAAGGGCTAGTTGCTGATGGAGACAAAGTGGCGAGGGCGTTTACATGGCTTTGTCAGGACAAGACTGTGTTTCAACCTTGCTAGAATGTGTTGCACTCATGTTTTATTCACACAAGTGTCTCGTGAGGTCACACAGGATATATGGCTGCTATATTCACACCTATTCATTGGTGTGAATAACGCCTTGTGTGTGTGTTTCACATATCTATCACGACGGTAGTCCCACCTATTCAAATCATTCAGAAATCAGCTATGAGATAATGCGAGAACATTCAGTTTCACCTTTTTGTTAAAAATATATGATAATGTTTGAGTGACTTGAGTCAATAGGAACACATGGATCTGCATTTAAGTCATTGGAAAGCCTCTTCCTTGTGTATCATTTCATATAGATCTATATATCTGTGCATTTTCTATCTGTATTTTAGTGATTTAATAAACCATAGTATCACATGAAGGGCAATCAGAGTGCAACAAGGAAGATGCTTATTTTGTTAATCTTTCTCATTTCTGAACAATATCTGGATTTTCATAACGTTTTTTAAAGTTTTTAATGGATACCAATTTAACAAATCCTTGAGCATTATATTTAAAATAAATCTTGATAAATGCCAGACATAGTGCTTTCGGTTCTGAACTCCTTTGGATCCATTACATAATACCTTTGAAATGGGCAATCATTTCTACAGAACGACTGGTACCATTATTTACTTTTACCAATAATTCCTATCGAAACGGAATCTACACTTCTCACTGCAACTATCAAAATCATTGTTGAAACAAAGACTTAACTTTTTCCCATTTCTTTGGCATTAGTTCTGGTCTCATATGCAGATGGCTGACCCACTTTTAAGCTAATCCAGTTAATCCTGTTTAGCCATCTCTTCGTGGTAGTTTAAGTGGATTCGGGACCCCCAAATGAAATAAAACTCTACTCTGGCTGTCAACTACTCAGAGGTTTGAATATGGCATGAAGACAGTCTTGAAAACGGAAAGAAGACACACCACCTTCTGATCTCCATTATCGCTCATGGGATAATGGATGCCCTTTGCATTTTTATTAGAAAACTGCATTACCTCAATTATCGGGTTATATTTCGCTTATGCCCTTACGTTTAAGCAAACGATGGGAAGGAAAAATGCGCAAGGCTGAAACCAGCAGAAGGCCAAATGATATCTTGAAGGTCATGCCTTATTGGCCACAAATTGACGCCAATTATCTAAGTTGTAAACTTTTTGCGACACCGGTCACACTTATCTGACAAACCAATGTTTCAAACTCATAACAATGTCACATTCTAGTTTAAAACTAAATCATTCATATTCCTCAAGTATCACATTGCCTGTCATCATAGTGTTTATTCTCTTCTCTGAGTCATTGAAAATACGTACAACGTCAATTTACACAAATATACACCGCATTTACACTATTGTTTGGAGATACATTTTAAGCATATACATGCATATATCGGACAATATTTCCTCAATATTGAGGACCGGACAGGCAGTCATCTTGTAGGCATCTCAAAAACAGATACCACAAAGCTTTGAAAATCACATTCCTCGCTCTGACAAAACATTCTGTGCAGAAAAGCGGAAACATTACATCGATTTCCAAATTTCTTTCCCACTTTGAATTTTCACAGTTAATCAGATGCCAGGTCAATTGGTTGGCAGTAAAATTGACCAATCGGCACAATGCATTCCCCTAACTCCCTACATTTGCTTCTTTGTATGCATCTGCTGTCTATGCCTCATTTGCGGATTCTCTGTTATAGTCCCAGACGGAAATGCACCATTTCCACCACACCCTTTCCATTCCTGACCTTGACATGCCCTATGGATGCCGGGGTTGTAAACGACACCCAAAAGGGGATGAACACTACACTAGCCCTCACCCAGGAACAAACAAAATGTAGAGATTTTCCTATTGATTCCTTAAGCTATGCCCTTCACGGTCTTGTAGTGGTTGCCTTCTTTGTAGATCCTCTGCCCTACAATTTTATGTATCCGGCTCTTTGAGTCGAACACAATGCCCGACAAAAACTCCAAAAGGAGAAAACCGTATTGGCTTTGTGTCACTCTTCACTTTTCACTACGCATTTACAAGTTAAAACTTTTATTTTCACTGTTGTTAATTATACCTATTCCAACAGCTTGGGGTTGGCTGATTTGTATATTGCAGTCCCCAGTGATAGATCCTGCACATCCTCCTGGGCAGCTATTAATCTACACGGAGCGATAACCACCCTGTGGCCACAACAGATTTTACTTCGACATGTAGATACATGTGGGAAATTATGATGTGCATAAAGGGAACTATGACTGTCTGATTAATACATTTGGTATGTTTATCTAACAGCACCACTTGTGCACTGTAATTATTTTTATTTTGGAGTGTTTATCTATGAGGGGATGTGACTGCGCTATAAGGATTATACAGATGATAGAGTGATCTTCACAGCCGCTGGCATTGTGGGATTATGAGAATGAATGTGTACATGATGTGTGTATGCTGATATTGGATGTGCCCCCAGGCCCTACACATGGCTTTATATGTTTCCATATATCATACAACCTTCATGCACTCTGCATATTTCCCATAGGGTCCAGTTCCACGTGGATCGCTAAAACATGCCTCTATATAAATCCACTATGTCATGAAAACTGTGAGCATGGACACTGGTTTTATTATGTCGATCCACTATGTTATGTGAATTATAGGCATGGACACTGGCATCAGGTCCTCTATGGATTATAATAATGTTAACTGGCTTTACTATATTAGACCATTATATTATATGAATTATAGGCATGGACACCGGCTTAATTTTACTATTTTGTGAACAATGGTAGTGATAACATTAAACTATATCAATGCATAACCTATGGTAATTAAGACTATGAACATATACTTGTTCTGATGACTGTGTTCATGGTCACCATGTCTAAATATCAAACCACTATATTATTTGGACCATGGGAATGGAGACCGGCTTTACTATATCAGTCCATTGTGTTCTGTGAATTATGTTAGTGGTCACTGACTGTTTGGTATCAGTCCACTATACTATTTGGAGCACGGACATGGACGCTTGATCTTCTACAGCAATACGCTAAGCAAATCTTACTTAGGTTATATAAACCTTCTTTACATTGATGCACCAGCCATGTTATGCACATTTTAGTAATGTGTAGTGTCAATCCAGTATATCCAGTGTTATGTCCTCATTACCACTGTTTCCCTCATCATGCTCATAGCAAGCCACAATTTTATGCCTTAAAATGTCCCGGTCAGTGGCTCTCCTGTGACAAACCACTTTGGACAAATGTATGTGACGTCTGGAAGTATTTTTCAGTGGCCCTGCTTTGCAGTCACTGTTGTTTTGTGATGCAGGCTTTCTCTGGTAGGCTCAGCTACCATGCATTGAAAATCACCTTCGGTATGATAGGACAATGGGTCGTATCTGGTAAACTCAGAATTCACACGTTGCATTCCTATCTTACAAATTGAAGATAATCTAACATTGTTTTCCTGTTAAACAATTCCACATCATCAAAATTGCACCATATTACTTATTAAATATCACAGAAAACAGCAACGCAAAAATATAGTCTATTAAGCGTAGTTAAAAAGAGGGTTATCTAATATTTATATCAAAAATAGTTGGCCACGACTGTGATCTATAGTGATGGAGTGCGGGCTTGACACCACTCAGATAGCTCCCGGGAGCGTCCATGCTTAGCACCATTAGCCTGTATAAACTGAGCAATATATTATGCAAGTGCTCAATCTGTCATATGTACATCATCAATATATTCCTCCTTCCTGATCGCTCTACCCTATGATATCGATCTGTGTCTTAATGACTTGGCAATGCCTGGAGCGTATATGCTCCGGCCCTGGAAGCACACAGAAAAGAAATGAATCCTTCATTATTCCAAATATAAAGGCAAATGGCACTAACAAAATATTTAAGACATTGCCTTTATATTTATTTTTCATATTTCTTATTATACTGAACAAATATGATTGTCACTGGCACTGACAAAATTGAGATTGCTTTTATTTTTCTTATTCATATTTCTTATGTTACTGAACTAATGTTAATGTAACAGTGATGTCTCCAAACCTCTATCTTATATTTCGTTTTAGGCAGACAAGTGTGGTGAGTGTTGAATATAGGTAAATTTCTACTGATCAACAGTGCAACAACAGTTACCCTACTCTCATCAGGCCAGATATAAGCCTGTCACTTAATGTGACTGGAAATCTTTTGCATTGTCAGATAGAAATAATGGCGCAAACCACGGCCTTTGATGACAAGTTATGGAGTTCTGGCTGAATGAGAAACAACGCAAAAGAAGATATCTACCTTTTTCGAAAATGCAGCATG
The DNA here is from genome assembly GCA_949316495.1 of Amphiduros pacificus. Taxonomy (NCBI): domain Eukaryota; kingdom Metazoa; phylum Annelida; class Polychaeta; order Phyllodocida; family Hesionidae; genus Amphiduros; species Amphiduros pacificus. Next base: position 19,372,355 of record OX439004.1, on the reverse strand, counting down.
AATGAAGTACTCCATCGGGATTCAAACCCTGAACCTACATGTATAGCATTGGCGTCTTGTCCACTTAGCCACGTTCCATCACCCAAGTCCCATTCTGTAGTAAAAGGTATGGATATTATCGGATAAGTAAAGAGGACAACGGTCAATCTGTAGTAGGGGATATATAGTGCCGTTCTAATATGGGCAGGATGAACAGGTCCAGTCTGCAATATAGGATAGTGCCATTATGAGTAGGGCTGGCCGGGTAAGGCGCAATCTGTCGTTGAGGATATTACCATTATGAGCTGGGGTTGGCTTGGACAAGCCCCAATCTGTAGAAGTCCATGGAGCACATTGTGAAGACCTATCTTACCATGCACAGTGGCATCCATGACTAAATCACTTTATGATATTGCTCTCACCAGGAACGCAACTAGTTGATACTATCAGAGAGGCTGTCATCTCACAATACTTTCCCGTATCAGACATAATTTGCGTTGAAACCATCAGAACAAAATATCTTGTTTGATTTTGGGATTTTACTCCAATTTCTGTCTGTCTTTGAACCGAGTGAATTGATAAGCATACAACCGTCCTGCAACAAAACCATTAGGACAAGCCTCGTTGTGGCTGAAGATATAGCGCCCGGATGAAGGCATCTGGGAGTTGAGTGTTTTTGAGAGGTATATATATTTAGAACGATTGCAACAAACAATAGCATTCATTTTGACATTAATCATAATACCATTCCACACTGTTTCCAAGTGCTCACCATAACAGTGATGGACGGTGTGAAAGTACAGTTACTATATATATATATATATATATATATATATATATATATATATATATATATATATATATATATATATATGCATGTATATATATGCATGTATATATGCATATATATATATGCATGTATATGTATATAGTCACACTATTTAATATCACTATTTAATACCAAACGTTAGGCAATGGGAAATGTAATTGATATTGTGTTTTTATCTTTGTGTACCAACCGAGAGCTCATTATCAATAATTCACTGAACTTGTTTCTGAAAGAGTCTAGCCTAGAATGTAATATTGTTGTGTAAGTTGTGTCCCAATAACGGAACGGTACGCATCCAGCATTTGGGCGAGAAGAGTCACTAAAACGTATTACTGCTTGGCCTCGGGGTGCAAGGCAGGCGGTAAAACACACAATGGGGTGCTGGGGCAGATCGATTGCGGGTCGAGGCTCTACTCTCTTGTGGCTTGGTAACAGAACACTAGGATAGGCAAATAGTGACGTGTGATATGGACTTGTCGCTGGGGAAGAGCTGTGATAGTCAATGTACGGCAGTGAGTGATATGTTGTTTTGGTATGGTATAAAAACTCTTGTAGTCAATGTATTAATGTTTGTTGAAGAATTGTAGCCCACAAAAACGCTGTTTCAGTCAATATAACAATGAATGATATATGTTAGTCTTAGAAAAGCTGTTTGGGTCAAAACAGCAATGAAGAATATGCCATGGTAGCCCTGTAAGAGCTGTTTGTTTCAATGTAGCAATGAAGTATATCATATGGTAGCCCTGGAAAATGTGTTTGGATCAATACAGCAATGAGGTATATGCCATGGTAGTGCTGGAGAGACAGATTGGGTCAATAAAGCAATGACTGGTATGGTAAGGTAGCCCTGGAAAATGTGTTTGGATCAATACAGCAGTAGATGATAGGATATGATAGCCCTGGAAAAGATGTTTGGGTCAATACAGCAATATGTGATATGGTGTGTTAACCCAATATATTTAGGTCAATATCATAATGTGTATAATTATCTGATGGCTATTGAAAGCAATACAGCAATATGTAATATAGCCTGGCAAATAAAGAACATATCTTTTAGTCAATACGATGGGAGATCTGTCCTTATGGGTGATCTGTTCTATTGAATCAATGATATTCTACAAAGTAACAATTACAAAGCTGTGACAATCTTGTTTTTTAATGATCGGATTTAGAGAGATATAAAAATTCCAGTTCCGACTTTTTCACTGCTCCGGAATGTGTATTCAATGCGGCAAGAAGGCCATCCGCAATCAACCTATACTATAGATATTGATGATATGTTGAATTAAACCAAGCAAAGTAAATTCAATATAAATATCTTTTCTAACTCTTTGTGTGCTTTGACGACATTGCTAGTATAAGCTTTCCAATTTAATGATAGATGCGCACGGCGGGTTTTGAATATCCCGGCCTTAGGTAGCAAAACCTCTTGCAATTGATGTTGCATTACCTTTCCTGAAGTCATGGTGACACCACACATGATTTTGATAAACAATCGCGGGACAATAACTTTAGTAACCTAAATCTTATTGGTATCACAAAGCCATAAATGGGTTGGTGAAAACAATATGATTTTCTATGAATATTTATCGGTATGACATTGTTGCATTGTGAAAAATGGCACATTAATACAGAATGAGTGATGACAAACCTTACTTTGATGAATACTGAGCTACAAGTTTGCCAATTTTGTCATACAAATGGATCTGCATCAATCCTCTCTATGTTCATGAGATTTATGTTGATATTCCATGGTTTCTTTATCTTGTCGGCCATCTTAACCTGTCTGTCATCATCGTGAGAATTTAGACTAATCGCCTTGTAGGGATTACTTGCTGCGGAGTTTGCAGTCGCTTTTATCTGATCTCTGGAGATTGCTACATTTCTATTTATTTTGCAAAAATATTTTCAAAACAAATAAGGTTTTCAAAACAAGAGAAGATTCTACTGTATAATTTTGTACAATAAAGCAATGCAATGAATTACTTGGTTGGTGCATGTAATCAGGTGCCCTTTTATAGCACGATGGGTGAGCATACTTCATTACATTTGACCATTTCATAGATATAAGTACCACCTAGGCACAAAATAAGTCAACATTTTACTGCTTCCTGTGCCATTATATATTTTGCTTATATCTATCAGTAATTATGTCAGAGAGAACAAATGCCTCTTATCTCCACCAGCCACCGTAAACTAAATGCGTGGTTTGGGTACAAATTATGGCTTAAAAGAGAACAGAGTGTCTCATCAAAATATACTAAAACACAAATTACCTGGTTTCATGTTATTTTCCTTTCCATAAAACATTGACAGTATATTATTTTAGAACAAATGAGATGGGGTAATTGTCAATACAAAATATATTATGTTTATTGAAGGGGACAGGTCAGTCAAGAACAATAATGGATTGTTGTCGTTAACAGCGTTTGTTAAGGGCGTTCTGAGCAGAAGTGTGTTGTTTTGAGCTGCTTACTGAGCCTTGATATACATTTTGGTTGTCGTCCTGTTAGCTATTTATGTCACGTGCTATTTGACACACAAGACTTGGCATTTTACAAAGAAGCCCTTTCGCTACAAAGATAAAGACTACTACCCATTATGCGCGCTGGTAAAAAAATGAAATAGTCCACATGCACATTTCCAGGCAACTCTCCACCCATAGACAGCCTGGTCATGTTGTCTTGACTTCATCTGTTATGTGCCTTCATCTATTTTGTGCGGAGGGATTTACCGCGATGTAGTTCGTGGAATCTCTCTTCACCATCCAATCAATGAGCGCGGACTTACACAACTCACTCTTTTTTAAGTAGGTGGGGGAGAGGGGGGCGGGCAGATCATCAGTTTGTCCACTCACTGACCACTGGAAGGTTGGACGCTCGGAAGTCTTACTGCTTTAAGTAATATTTTCACTCCTCATCGCTGCACCAAAAGCCATACTTGTATTCTACACACACATGAGGCCTCATTGATTGCGGTGACAAAAATAGGACCCTCAAAGTCTGAAATATTTTGGGCTTATTTCCTAGGTGTTTTATGATGCGATGATGTAGTAGGAGGAAAGACAGTCAATATCATTTTGTTGTGATACATTGAAGGAATTGGAACGAGGCAAGTCAGTTAATTGCGGTGGTATTAAGGAGAAGAAGCAGTCTATGTGATATAAACCATGCATTAACTTCAAACATATCATGTGTGTGTTATCCCCAAACCTTTTATTTGTTGTACACAGAATCTTTCGCATTGACTTTTTATCTAAATAAATACACATTAAATGCCCATGTTATATAACAGTGCATACAAAATTTCATAATTTGATAATGCACATACAATGGCCGATTTGGACAAATAATAAAAGAATACAATATTGAAGCATTAGCAAATTATCTGTTGTATCGCATTTAAAATATGGTACAGAATTACGAAAAATAATCATGTAATGTATCTCATTTACAAAATGATTTAGGATTATTAAAACAACCTGCTACTCAATTACATTTCAAATATATAAAATATTTTGAAACTATAAATTGCATATATAAAGTTTGCATGCACCCTACATTCAAAAGTGTCTCAGCATAATTATCTCTATCGTATATGAAGTCTAAAAAAGGTCCCTAATGATATATCTAATGATGATCTGTAGTCATAGTGTATGGAGAAATTCACCTACCCAGTTCTCGTGACAGAGCCATTGATGGACAAGGCCCAAATACCTCCTGAGGGTGGGCGGCAGGGACAAGGCCCAGGCCCCTGTTGAGGGTGGGCGGCAGGGACAAGGCCCATGTCCATGTTGAGGTTGGGTGGCAGGGACCAGGCCCAGGCCCCTGTTGAGGGTGGGCGGCAGGGACAAGGCCCAGGTCCCTCCTGAGGGTGGGCGGCAGGGACCAGGCCCATGAACACGTTGAGGGTGGGCGGCAGGGACAAGGCCCAGGTCCCTCCTGAGGGTGGGCGGCAGGGACCAGGCCCATGAACACGTTGAGGGTGGGCGGCAGGGACAAGGCCCAGGTCCCTCCTGAGGGTGGGCGGCAGGGACAAGGCCCATGTCCCGGTTATTCCCTTTCCAGTCCGCACAACATTCAACTCTCGTGCGCAGCTTTCAAAGCCACATTGACCAAATTACTGGGCGGCGTGCCCTCTCCCCCCGGGATTTGCTTCTTCTTCGGCCTGAACGCTGCTTTGCATTCGCCAAGCTTGTCGGGCGGCATGGCACTTATCTTTGGTTAAACCGGGTTGAGGGATGCATATAAAATCGACACCGACTTTTTTGTATCTGTAAGCGCCATTAAATGTATAGAGCTCCTTTTTGTTTAGTATATATATATATATATATATATATATATATATATATATATATATATATATATATAAATCCAGTAACAGCAATGGGGTCATTGATCCTGCTGGAAACGGCCGCTTATGGCTGTAAAATTGATATGCGATAAATATGTTCACAAGGGAACATTCCAGCTATCCCGGTAATGACAAGTACCTGGGTCATGCTGAATGGCTGGGAAAAGTGCGTGACGTTTACTGACTTATTTTATGCGTTGTTTTTCATGTGGAATAATATAAAATAGTGCCATGGTATTAATGTAACTAAAGATTTATGTATTGGATGACTAATATTTCAATGTCCATGTCTGATGACTAATGTGTCTGATGACTAATGTGTCTGATGACTAATGTGTCTGATGATTAATCTGTCTGATGACCAATGTGTCTGATGACTAGTGTGTCTGATGACTAATGTGTCTGGTGACTAATGTGTCTGATGACTAATGTGTCTGGTGACTAATGTCTCTGATGACTAGTGTGTCTGATGACTAATGTGTCTGGTGACTAATGTGTCTGATGACTAATGTGTCTGGTGACTAATGTCTCTGATGACTAGTGTGTCTGATGACTAAAGTGTCTGATAACTAGTGTGTCTAATGACTAATGTATCTGATGATCTGCAAAGGACTGATATTTCAATCTTAATGGGTAAAATTACCAAAGGGTCAAGTTATGATTGTGACAAATATATAACAATATATATGAAATATGGGAATAATTTTACTGGAACTCTGAAATATGATGTGCCCCAGCTCAAAAAAAATATCAACCTCTAAAAGCAGCACAGCTAAAATCTATGGAGCAATACTAAATCCTCAACAGATCTATTGAACATTTCTTTGATGTCATATTGTGTTGTGAGTATGATCTAAGAATGCCATACATCAGTAGGCGAATGCCATCTTGCGAGTAAGGCCTGCGCGACTGCCAGACTATCTAAAGCAATGTAACGCCCTTCTATCATATTTGATATAAATCTGGGGCCAGACATTGCACAATGCAATCGAGTGTTGTGGCCCCTCTTATATCACATTTTTTATTTACGCCTCGAAGTCCCGGTGGTATTAAAGCATAAACTGTAGCTTTGCCACCATACTTTTAGACGGAACGTCCCACTTGGTTCAGCGCACATTTGATTTTGAGACGTTGGTTTTGCCCTGAAGGCTATGAGCAGCATGGGTTGAGTACCTTGTCAGCTTAGAGTGTTGATCATTATTGCGATATTGCCATTAAATTATAATACAAGGGCACAAAAAGGCACAACGTGAGAATAAATATAGAATGAGCATATATAGTATACTCACAAGAAGCCTCTATACATTATAACTTCAGAATGTATGTGTTCAGTATATATTTTCCATAGCCCGGTTGGTTAATATACCACTCACTGACAATTTATGTCAACATTATTATTGTCATTCACTCACCTTTATTTTTCTGAAGATTGTAACTATGTACAGAGTTGGTAAATTGAGATACTTTGTAATTGTAATCATTACTTTATAACTTTATAATAATAATCATTATGAAAATCCTCTTTGAGAAATATGAATTATTTATAATGCTAGGCATTTCTTTTGATCAGAAATCCTGTATATTTGCACACACACACACACTATTATAGAGTACACACACACAAACACACAAACACAGATATATATATATATATATATATATATATATATATATATATATATATATATATATATATATATATATATATATATATATATATATATATATATATATATATATATATATATATATATATATATTAATTATAAGCCTGATGATCGGATATTGACACGGTTTTTTTCTGTCTGCTGGCATTAACTTTTTATATCTGTCATACAATCAACAGACATCTTATCTATCTTATATATATATATTAATTATAAGCCTGATGATCGGATATTGACACGGTTTTTTTCTGTCTGCTGGCATGAACTTTTTATATCTGTCATACAATCAACAGACAAATTATAAGCCTGATGTTGGGATTCTGACAGGGTTCTTTTCTATCTACTGACAAGAGCTCTTTATGTTATGAGCACTGCACGTATTATTGTTTGCTTGTTTTCTATCCATTCTCTTCTAGGATATGTATGACGACCATAGATATCATTAGAGTGGGAATCTCGTGAAGAACGTAATGATTTAACTTCGGTCCAGAAAGAAATTTAAGCATATTTGGGGGATGGTGGGTTGAGATTAGTTTAGATAACTCTCTTACGTTCGTATGTGTCCAAAATTGGACGGAAAACTTAGCTAATCATATCAAAGTATCATCACAAGACAATGATAACACGTATATAAAGTTTAATGGGTCTCAACCAAGACACATTAAAGCTATATCTGTATTATCCTTATATCCATTTCATCTAATACTTACATTGATAATCAAAATCGTTATAAAATTTCTTGACTACTTAATCGTCAAATTGGCCCTCATCTCAAAAAAGCTTTTTCATAATTTGATATATACTGGTTGGTGCATAGCCTGTGATCCCAATTTCAAGTATTAATACGAGAGTCACTAATCACTTTGTGATTAGCCACTTCAAAGAAGAACTAATTTCTTTGGTGTGAGAAGGTGGCTCATTTTCCTGGCGCTCTCGGATCCATACAACACCAATTCTAATTCAATAATATGAAGTTCCAAAACCGCTTTGACTTGTTGTGCCATGGTGTGTGCGAAATGAGCTGCCATTGAAGTGCTAAGATTTCCATTCTCATGAAGATAATTGAATAAATAGACTCGCAGGATATGTGATACGGGGGGATAAAAACATGTCCGCTCACAATTGATTTTGGTGTTTGCAGATTTTTCACAGGAACGTTTAATCACACCCTTGTTTGTCGGGGTTGGAGAATATAAAACAGGAAGCTGCAGGATTTCTCGGTCAGTGGTTGGATGAGGAGGGGATGCAATTCAAGCTGAGCGATAGTCGAGGTCCAACAAACAAAGACATGGAACCAAATATATTCTGCGATGAATCGATCTTGTAGGAATTGTGAAATAGAAAAAGTTATTTTCCTCTTTTAACTCCCTCACCATTTTTCAACATTTTTCCTTTTTGATTTGTTTGTTTTCATTTTGTCTGTTTTAATATTTGTTTTATTTTTGTTAGGTGTGTGTATTGGTTTTTTTTGTTTTTATTTTTGTTTTGTTTTAATTTGTGTTGTTCCTTCTTTATTTGTTTGCATAAATGTTTGTTTTCTTTCTTTATATTCTGTTTTGTATGTTGATTTTTTTGCATCCGTGGAACATGTAGAGCACCACATACATATTTGGTGATATTTTCTCCTGCCTCTCTAAATAAAGTAAAACATGTTGACGATATTTATGTGCAAATATAAACGTGATAAATAGGACAGCGTATAATTCTCAGTCCCAAAATGATTATATTTATACTTATAATCATACAAATTATATATCATAAAATATTTTTTCAACATCACAGATTCAACATTATATGCGCTCATTGTTATTATGTGGAGGTCGTTAAAATATATGATATAAACCTTTCTTTAAATAGGCCAATAATCAATGATTTAGAGTCTGTCATGGATATGATCTCTCCAAGCATTTTATACACATATTTCCTTTGGACAAAGGAGATGACGAAAGCATCTTTTGAATATATTTACTTTCAATAGATGCTGCAGTGGTGCTTAGCGACTTGAATAGAAGAGTGCCATGTAAGTTGGCTGACGATAATAGAGAAGTGGAGAAAAACACACTCCATTCACAAGCTGTCTGATCTCCATACATATTTCATGCTACATGACTGTTACACCTCCATGGTAGCGGCATTGGCACCTCTAAAGATATAAGGTCTCAAATAGTGACACAATACTGTCCCTGAAGGGTTTATGGCCCTTTTGTGGTGTTGCCAACGTTCGATATAATGAGTCTGGCAGAAAACATTGGTTGGAGTTTTTTGAATCCTGCCTCATGGTTCCGAGATGGATATTTTCCACGTTTCGGATATAATCTCTATTTAACATAGGGGGCATAAAACGTGTAAGTGGATGTAGAAATATGCAGAACTGGAAATATGCGGGGTTTAAATGAAACTAAATGTATTTGACTCAAAAGCTTGGCAGTGTTAATGGTAATTCCAAAGCTCATCTGTTAATCTTCTCACTCTTTTTGTTTATATTTATTCTGTTAGGACGGCATTGTTAAAATTCAGAGGGTTGTCTTTTTGGATATATCAGGAATGCAGACAATACACAGTTAGCCCTTGTCCTGATAGGCATTGTTATTTAACAACAGCCATATTTCACGTATTGGGCTTTGAATGCAAGAACAATAAAAGTTCATAAAGCTATATAAACAAAGTACATGTAGGGTACCAACCACAATAGCGAGAATATATGATCATATCAAGTTATAGACGCATATATGTAGTCACTTTGATTCGTTATTATAATTTAAGAGGGAAGATTTTTTTGGATAAAATGATGCAATATATTTGAAAATCGATTTCAATGTTGGGTGGATGTAGCACTGAATATGGGATAACACCAGCATCCCCCAGGGAAATATATTTGAACCAGCCCACAGAGATAAGAGGTCTGTGTGACAAAAGATCAAGGAAGATATATGTCACATTTGTGACAGACACATCCACCTGTTTTATCTTTCTCTATCAGCCCATTTGATTTATTATGCTACTTGTTCTGCAGCAATATTGAAGAATGAGCAGTTTCTACCAGTATACACAGTGTCAACTAATGTACTTCCAATTTCCCGTTTTAAATCACTATCCATATATAAACACCACTTCTACCAGTATACACAGTGTCAACTAATGTACTTCCAATTTCCCGTTTTAAATCACTATCCATATATAAACACCACTTACAGTCAATTGCAGTGAATTGTATAAAACACAATTTGAAACATAAATTTCAACTGCATTCTGAATTAATTTGAAAGTAGTGATGTATAAAAATGACATTGTCTTAATAGTCAATCCAATATCAGCATAAAGTAGCCATTTAAAAAACCACATAACAAATTCTTCTTCAAAAAATGAATATGGATAGAAAGATAGAGATACATTAGTCATGCATGGACAAGACCTTTGATAGTAGCATTTTGCTGAGAGACTCAGACTGAATCAATTCCACTATATCTAAAATATTAGGAGTTATCCCTTTGAATATAATGTCTAATTAATGCCTAATTTATGTCTCATATAAATGGATTTTGATATCGCATGCGGTGGAGAGAAAACCATAAATCATCAATTGAGCATCTTATAATTATTCTCAGAGGTAATAATAAATATTTTCTAACATCACCGGTTTGGCAAATATGACAAGAGCTCCAGTTTATATGTGTTGAGAAATCCCTATTGAAACTGTGTCGACTGTGATGCTGTACCCATATTTTCTGCGCTGTATACAATTTGGTAATTCATTTGCTACTTAGATTGCACAATTTGAATTATATATGCGCTCATATGGCCAGTGTGATGAGACCAGGGAGATTGCAACGTTCAACTGGAGCCGATGGGAGGAAGCCTACTCAAAACAAAAATCTGAGGGTGGGGGAATTGCAGTTTGGAGTTGAATAAGTGTTTAACTTTTCTGGGCGCAACCATGAGATGCAAGCATGAGTGCAGTTTCTATTGCAATTGCCTACCTTATCCACTTACATCCAGAGGAGACTGTGTATTATTAGGAAAGGGAATGCTTAAAGCCATGCCAATAGTCAGCTGTCAGGACCGAGATTGCCTAACACTTTGTACCTTTTTTGTTAGCAGATTTCCATCTGCATGATATCACACAAACATAAGTTGAACAGAAGGAGTTTCAGAACAAGGCATTGAATATATTGGATAACATTATATAAAATTCCCATTTAATTTTCTATTCATTAGTACTATTATATTTATCGCCATTTCATGGCTTGGGGATCGTAGTGGAAACCTATTTTTTTATCTTTGTTCATGTTTCTCAACCTTCAAGTTTCCCAATCAATTCCTATGAGAAGCTTTGTAAGTGCTTTCCTTATTTCCATTATGTATCCCAAAATGACTTCCCAAGATGTTTCAAATATAACAGAACAAAATGACACAGTTCTCTTTCAATTAAATCTCCTGGCTGAGAATTGTTTTGTGTGGTTCAGATTTACACTGCATAGAAATATCAATTGAAGGTAGAATTTTCTGAAATAAACAAGAATTCCCTTTCGCGTTTTTTGCAAGTTTGCGTTTTACGTGATTCCTGTCAGAGGAGTGCCTCTGGTGTGGAAGGGTGTATTGCATAACAGGGAACATAAATGCCTGTGAAAAGAGGGAAGTGCCACTCATTGTCAAAGATCACAGAAACACAATCCAGACAAACGTCAACCTGTCTAGCCCTACATTATGTCTGACTCGTTCCAAATGTAAATTTTAATGCATAGATTCCTACATGGAAAAGAAGAGCATTATTGAATTGTAGGAAATCTGAGAAATCAAATGACACCATTAAGGCAAAGTATAATTTGATGAGAGGGTGCTGATGGGAAATCGGATATGATGCTAGCATAATTACTATCAGCTGCCTTGTGGAAAGGGGATACCACTTGTTCATATTTCAGAATAATAAAAACCTATTTTCATAAACAGATGTTACAATTATATTCAACCATATCATGTAGAACGAAAGGCCCTTAATATAGGTTTGAAATGACAACTTAATATTTTGATTATCAATAATTATTCTGGTCATGATGGAGACATTGGAAAGCATTCACAGTGTCCGTGCACTTTTCAATATTGTCAACAAAAAAGGTTTGTGAATAAAGTGTTATTTGTGATAATGAAATCACTGAATCAATAATTCTTAATGCAACTTTAATTTTTGAGAATTATGCACTAATCACCATTTAAAATATAATCACAAAGAAGAAATTCAAGAATTAAAAGGAACTAAAATTGGGCAAACTTATTTCATTTTCTATTTTTTTTAAAGTTTTACATCATCTGGTTGGCTGAGTTCCAGGCCATCTTCTCTGGTCGTGGACACTCATAGCATAGAAAGGTTTATAAGGGATGATACCAGTCAAATCCCCTGCTCAAATGAGGCACTAAAAGCAGCTTTCTATAATGATACGATTAATTGATTGTTTGACTAGCTGATTGATCGATTGCATTATTGATTGATTGATTTACTGAGAGAACACAAATACGATGAATTTTCATTTGGATTCTGCAAGTCTGTACTCCATCAATCAGATGACAAGTTTTAATAATGAAATTCTTTTCAAATACTTTTTACTGTGAATTTATGTTTGGGCTCACATTCAATCTTAAATATCAAGTTATATTTTTAATCATCAGGTACTCTAACCCACACCACAGTGAACAGATATTGTCAACAATAAGCAGTTATTCTGATCTGAGATGCTATTGGACTCCAGCCAAATAATATCTAGAGTCAACGGGTTTCCTGTATTATTATTATATGAATTAAATCATCATGTGATCACGTTGTATCGGGGTCAGTCTGCGGATTCCTGTGTAGTGAACTGACTCCTGACACATTTCATGAAGAAAAATCCGGTTCTCCAAACAAATTTGACTATGGATTAATCATCTTTTTCGTTATTGAAGGTTTTGATGCTTCAAACCTATTCCCTTTAACCTTCAATCTTTGAGACCTTGAGTTTACACCGAACCTCACTGAACCTCAAGTTTACACCGAACCTCACCGAGCCTCACTGAACCTCCTACCCTTTCATACCTCAAGATTGCCTCATGAGCCTCCTACCCTTTGATGTCTCAGGTTTACCTCACTGGACCTCCTACCCTTTCATATCTCAAGTTTGCCTCACTGAGCCTCCTACCCTTTGATGTCTCAGGTTTACCTCACTGGACCTCCTACCCTTTCATATCTCAAGATTGCCTCACTGAGCCTCCTACCCTTTCATACCTCAAGATTGCGTCACTGAGCCTCCTACCCTTTGATGTCTCAGGTTTACCTCACTGGACCTCCTACCCTTTCATATCTCAAGATTGCCTCACTGGACCTCCTACCCTTTCATATCTCAAGATTGCCTCACTGGACCTCCTACCCTTTCATATCTCAAGATTGCCTCACTGAGCCTCCTACCCTTTGATGTCTCAGGTTTACCTCACTGGACCTCCTACCCTTTCATATCTCAAGTTTGCCTCACGGAGCCTCCTACCCTTTGATGTCTCAGGTTTACCTCACTGGACCTCCTACCCTTTCATATCTCAAGTTTGCCTCACTGAGCCTCCTACCCTTTGATGTCTCAGGTTTACCTCACTGGACCTCCTACCCTTTCATATCTCAAGATTGCCTCACTGAGCCTCCTACCCTTTGATGTCTCAGGTTTACCTCACTGGACCTCCTACCCTTTCATATCTCAAGATTGCCTCACTGAGCCTCCTACCCTTTCATACCTCAAGATTGCGTCACTGAGCCTCCTACCCTTTGATGTCTCAGGTTTACCTCACTGGACCTCCTACCCTTTCATATCTCAAGATTGCCTCACTGGACCTCCTACCCTTTCATATCTCAAGATTGCCTCACTGGACCTCCTACCCTTTCATATCTCAAGATTGCCTCACTGAGCCTCCTACCCTTTCATGTCTCAGGTTTACCTCACTGGACCTCCTACCCTTTCATACCTCAAGTTTGCCGCACTGAACCTCTCACCTTTTCATACCTCAAGTTTGCCTCACTGAACCTCCTACCTTTTGATGCCCCAAGTTTAACTCACTGAACTTTATCCCATTGATGCCAAACGTTTGCCTCAATGAACCTCTTTCCCTTGATTTTGATGACATTGAAACAATCAATTGCACACGTAATTTGGAATCAGAATGTCCCCATCTAACGTTTATTTTCGTATTGTTTATATTTACAAATATATTTATTCCAATTGCAGACGGTGTGGGAATTAAGAGTTGGGTGCCTTAATATTTTCACTTGGAATTGTACACCGCAATAAACAGACAGAATGGCGTAAGTAATAATCTTTCTCTATTTCATAGCAATTATTTGGTTAGAAATACCAGTATATACCTGCCCAGTTATCATATTATTTTTACCTCGCCACATTTATCTTGTCAACGTGTTTTATACCAATTAGGTTTTTCTATATGCACAGTGGAAATAGTCTCTTAGATCTATTTAAATTATTTTACAGTTGCCTGATTTACAATTTGTTGTAAATATTAAATACAGCTTAAAGAAATGGCTCCGAATTATTATCCGAATCATCTAACATCCCCATATTCAAATAGAATAAGAAATGCAATCTATACATTGAATGTATAATGATATAAACCCATTTAAAAGTATGTGGATTTCAACATATCAAAATTGCAAATGATGCTAAAGCCCAGCCATTATGCATAAATGATACCTAAAACTGGGGTCCTTATTAAATTAATATAATTTATTGGGTTTGTATATAATAAAATCAGTGTCGGCATTGCTGATGCAACATCAAGTCTGATATAGAAGCCTGCCACGGGGATTCAAATCGTTACACTTTTCGCAGTATTACTGGAATCATTCGTATGTACTATCACATGAATATGACAACTGAAATCAGTTGTTACACCCCATCGATTATTTCATGGTCTGTTGAGTCATATCATGACTTTTTTATCATGAGTATAAATACTGTGTAATAATTCCAGATGGCTTTGCCATAATATCAGACGTTTTGAAAAAAATAAAAACAGCAGACATCTCTCCTATCATTTCTGAGTCATTACAGAAGCTTTATGTGGTTACCTTCTGTAATTATTCTACTCCGGCTTTTATATGCTAATCACCTATCACAACAAACGTGGGCATGAATATTCCATGAAAAGAAACCTATTGTCCTCATCATTTAAGATAATATACATTCAAGAGGAAAATATTAAACTTCATGCATGTTTCATCAAAAGTCCTCATAAGGCATTCACGTATTATAAGGCAAGAAAGTGAAGGGACAGATGGTGGGAGTAAGGTTTGGAATCATCGCAGATATAAGTGTTGTTATCTTCGGCACACAGGAGACAGGCTGAGGAGGTAAGCAAGCTGGTGTTCAGTATGGATGAGACTAGTGGGGTCCTGGTCGTGCTAAATGTGGCTATCATTGCCTGTCGATGTGGTGCACATTTATACCGCCAGACCCCTGTGTCAGTCACAGATAAGCCGCCGGTGTCAACCACCGTACTGGACCTGTGTACTGGGCTCATGGGACGTGTCAGCGTGCTTACCTTGTAGAGTGTGTCAAAGCAAATCGATGGCTACACCCTACTGGGTCAAACATAGGAGACATGTTACTATCCACCCTGAAATATAGAAATGAATCTATTCATTGTTTTTATCTGTGCCGATAGATTCAATTCTTTAAAACAGGAGGGTCAGATTGACTTTGAGTCTTAGTCCTTATATCCATATTTCAACAGATGCAATGAGTTTCCAAGTCTAAGAAGTTCAAGTCTTATCTGGCTTTAACATAGAGGAAATGAATATGTCTATTGTGAATGATTTCAGCCATGCTATATGTACATTACAGGGCATTAGGAGAGAGTGCCACCTGAATCAATAAATTACCAAATTTAGACAGTAGTCAACACATAAAGGGGCTTGGTGATTTGTTTTGAATGACTTTTATCTTGGTGTGTTATCTGAGAAGAAGCTGCTTCATCACCCACAATGACTGCATCATAACGACATCCATTTGCAAATGCTGATCCGTTTCCGAAATTGTTACATGCACCGGAGGAAAGATGTCTTTATCTCTACCTGTCTTTATGACTACACACAAAACAATTGTACATAATGGAGGTCACATTTCAGTAATAAATGCATTTAGAGAGACAGAACAACAGTCAGATTTCAACTGGGTGGACTGGGTGGAAGTATATGTCAAATTCTTGGCGTGGAATGTGTCACCTGTTAAAGAAGGAGTAATGTGAACGGTGACATGATGATTACAGCAGACCCCATCATATTGGGAGGACACGTATATGCCATATTACTCTGTAACCAGAGCATGTTAACAGAGGCAGGTAAATGTAGCCTGTCGGATGCCGCCCCATGCTGGTCATCAGGGATGCTTGTCTGTGTCGCTATGTCTCAATATGCTGACCCACTGACTAGATTTACATAGCATAATATGCATTTACCACAAGCAACCATTGCATGTAGTTTGCGGTCAAAACGTTTTTCTGAAAAGTAGATCTACAAACTTCAACAGCAAGAGGTTTTTTCATATCATATATGTACATGACATATGGCTGAGGACATCCTCAGTAATAATATTTTACCATCCTTTTTGCAAAGCGGTTTGAATAGAAAGAGAACAAAGGATAGGACAAGACTACGGTCTTCTTAAAATTGGACTGTTGTGTGTCTAGACATTAGGCCACCAAAAGAGATTGCACTTATTGATATAAGAAACGTTATGGACGGAGGTAACTTTTTTCACATTTTTGTTGTCTCCTGAAAGGACCTACAAGACATATTATGTTTGACATACTAATTGGTCCGAGAACGCTTGTGAACCTGGCGAGAGTTACGTGAACAACAATGCCACAACAGATTTGCCTTCTGTGGAAAATTGCATTCGACTCATGACAGGTTTTATGGCAGGCTGCATATGTAAAGCTGCTCTCGCTATTGGAGCAGTATAAGAGAATATATTGCAATTGTGACAATTATTCTTATACTATACACACACACACACACACACACACACACACAAAAAAAAGGACATATATTAGTTATAATTAGGATCTGCTGGGTTTGAAATTGATATTAACAACGACCTTTTTAGCACTTCTTCAGCTTTAGTGGGTTAGATAGAAGCCTGCCATCAGGACTCAATTCCCTACTCCTGCCTAAATAAGCCACATATGACCCTATGATTAGTGTAAGTGAAGATTTGTCATGCAAGTCATGCAAAATTCGTAATAGACATTGATACTACATTACACTTAGCTAAGAAATAGGCCAAAACTAATGCGATTTTTTTTGTATATTTGCAGTTGTGAGACATACATCCGGCTAGAGGACGCCGTGAAGATTCTGGTGGATGAGCTTCACTATCCCCAGGACAAGGCTCTGCACTATGTAAAGCGCTTCGACAAGAATCGTGATGGAAGGCTCTCTGCTTCCGAATTTCAGTGCTTCCGGTCAAAAATCACAGAAACGTAAGTGACCGAATGTCACCAATTTCTGTTTTTAGGCATTCTAGAATTTGATAAACAAACGAGAACCTTTTGTAAATAGATAAAATATTTGTTCATGATTGCTTCAATTACACTGATCAACAGAACCTTCAGATTTCACCAACACTGCACAAGCAATTGTCCGATGCAACTTAGACATTTCCGTATTCTGAAGAAACAATGAAATACCGTTTAAACAAGGATTATTTCAACAACTGTAATCCCTCGTCATTGCCTCATTAGAACCACCTGAAACAGCCGCCTCCACACACAGATGACTTGTTGATTTCCATCATGGCGGACATTTTGACGATCTTTGATATTATTGTTTTGGAATGATAATATATCATTTGGATAGACTTTTTACCAAAATGAGTGATGTTTGCAGGTGTGTATCCAGGTTGTGTTCAGGATGAATTGTCACAACACTTAGGATTATTATAATTCATGTTTGAATTGATATATGGGTCCAGTCTAACTGTCGGATGAGAATTCCCTGCCTAATCTCCATAACAGGACATCAGTCCCTGCCTCCAAATGTGTAAAGCTGCGTGCGCACGGGATTCATTCGCAAGTCATTCAAAATTATCTGTCAACCGATTGGCGAAAGAATATGAACAGATTTGTTTTGTACTGGCAGACACCTGATTACAGTTTATAACCTGATATAACCTGATATTGTAATCAGGTGGCTGACACATATACTGACCAATCAGTACATGTAACCTGATATTGGTTATGTCATAACCTGATATTGGTTAATTTAGATTCAATAATATTTTTATGAGCAAGGCAAGTATTTATAACTTGGGGGATTCAAAATTTAGAATGGTATCAAATATAGGGTAATGACTGCAGAGGTAATAATTGAACACTACCTATGTAATGTAGAGTATCCCTGCCATTAGCGTTGTTAGATACATAAAATCAGACCTATGACACACAAGCTTTATGACAGAACACTTGGACCTATTGCATTGCACTGGGCATATTGATAAATCAACTCAGATAATTCTATTGTCACACTGATATAGAAAAAACCTATAAAATCTCAATTTATGAAATGCAAAAAAAAATATAATGAGCAAAAGGGACGTTATCATATAATCGACTATGTATTGCAAAATAAAAGATTCTATTGAGTTGAAACTTTGAAGTGAAAGTTCAATGCAACATCGATTTTTATATCCAGACATTGGTTCTAAACTTTGTTTCTGAGCATTGGTTTCTCCATAAACATTTCATATCATGTCTCGCAACATGTCTGCAGGCAACTGGCACTAAACTGGCAAGTAGGCCAAATTGACAGCTTTAAAACTGTCAGGCAGACAATATAATCCATTTCAGGTTTCCCTTGAGTCACATCACGTGGTGACATTACTCACCGGCCTCAGAGGACTTCTCCTTATCAATATGTGAGTGGAATATTTCGGAAATAAAATAGAGAAATCATTGGGTAACTTAGTTCTTAGGATTAATATGACAACAAAAACTGAGGATGAAAGGCTTCAGAGTTTGTTTGAGAGAATTGAAGAGTCATTTAATCAAATAAGAATAAAGTGTATCATAAAAGCACCTCAAACATTACCCTCCAAAACAGGACTTCTTTCTCAGATCAACCCCTGCGGTCAATAGTAAAAAGGTGCGTTCAGGATCGGCGCAAGTCAAGAAGTCATGTAAATATTCCGTTAAATGAATTGTGAGAAACATTGGCGGTACCATGTGAAAGATTGCTTTAGAATGTTTATTCATTTGTAACAAAAATGGATACAGGGATGAAATAGAAAGATGGCCAAAATGAGCAAAAAAGCTAAATTACGCCATGATTGTGATAACAATCAAAACGATAAAACAATTGAGCTCGAGTATCTACCACTCTAAATGAAACAATAATACTATGGCTTTTCTGGCGTACAAAGTGGTGGAGAATCTAAATTTTCATTTTAACAGCGGTGACTGGAGGTGAAACGCGAGGGTTTATTTTAGCCAGACAAGTGTTTAAATCCTACGGAAACTTTCATGATGTTGTACAGTTCACAGGCAAAACAGAGGGACAACATTAGGGGGAGTAGAAAATGTTGGGGTAGCTAGAATGTGGAGGCATTTATGATCATCACTGATCTCATCAGACTGACTGGTATACTGATATTCTATGATGACTTGCCTGTCAAATCTGTCAGACATCAATGGGATCACACGCTGCAATTTGTACCAGCGGCAGGCCGACTCTTTCCCAATGATTTCGGTGTGACCTGTTCTGCGGCCATAATTGTCCCTCCACAATATAACCCATGCGACGGCTTCCAACCGAGCCTGTGCCAACCGATTTAAAGTAGTCATTTCGCCCCCAGAAGTAATCCACATGGTTATTTCATCAAATGTGAAATGAAGCTTCACCACCACTTCAGCACACTTATGTTGCACTGGATATGACCAGCACGCCTATTATCACCTGACTGTGCTGAGCACCCCTATATTACATTAACAATGATCCCTTATAACACTGAATATGACCAGCATCCCTTATAACACCGACTATGACCAGCATTCCCATATTACACTGACTATGCCCAGCATTCCCATATTACACCGACTATGACCAGCATCCCTTATAACACCGACTATGACCAGCATTCCCATATTACACTGACTGTGACCAGCATCCCATATTACACCGACTATGACCAGCATTCCCATATTACACTGACTATGACCAGCATCCGCATATTACACCGACTATGACCAGCATCCGCATATTACACCGACTATGACCAGCATCCGCATATTACACTGACTATGACCAGCATCCTTATGTTACACTGACTATGACCAGCGTCCGCATATTACACTGAATATGACCAGCATTCCCATATTACACTGAATATGACCAGCATTCCCATATTACACTGAATATGACCAGCATCACTATGTTAAATAATATGACCAGCATCACTATGTTACAATAATATGACCAGCATAACTATGTTACAATAATATGACCAGCATCACTATGTTACAATAATATGACCAGCATCACTATGTTACAATAATATGACCAGCATCACTATGTTACAATAATATGACCAGCATCACTATGTTACAATAATATGACCAGCTTCCCCATATTACACTGGATATGACCAGCATCCTTACATTACACTAATTTTAACCAAAACACTAATTAGAAAAATAAATGTTGCGTGGTATGGTACTATTAGTATTATGCCGTTCGACTGGACTATATGTATTCTTTAAGGATGCATTCGTTCAGAATCATTAATTTAGGAGGGCGGACAATTTTTCCCAATTTGAGGCTAATTTCAATATTCCACCTGGCAATGTTTATCATCAAATTTGTTAAAGTATCCTTAAAGTGTTGAAATTGTTTTTCCTACAGATCAGACTTTCTTGAGTGTTTCATCTGGTGTTAGAGTTTTCAATATTTTCATTAACTTCATTGAAGGGACGAAGCAATATTTTCCCCATTTCCCCACACGCCTGAATGAGCACTCGCTATCTCCAAGAAGCATACCATCATATATCTCTTCGTGTATTTTGTAGTATATTTCAAAAGTAGGATATGTTTAGCTTTTTTTTCTTTCCAAAATTGTATTTTGTCTCCGGTGTATGTCGCTTACAATATTTATAAAGACTTTAAACATGACGGGCGTATTGCTTTAAATATTTCTCATGACAATACAAAGGGCTCTGCTTGACTCGTTAAATAAAATAAACACAGTGGGATTTGTTTATTGATGTTTTCAATCATTCACTACATGATGGAGTTTGGTCAACTCTTGCTTCTATTAGTTTAGATTTATTATCAAATCATCTTCAAATTGAGCAACATATAACATTAGTTGTGGCTGGCGACCTCACGCCTCTTTTCTCTTCTTTCACTATTTATCAGTCTGAACCTTCCTCACCATGACTGTGCTCCATCGTGTGATGATTACCCCAAGCTGGTCTTAGTATCTGGATTAGGGACACCAGCCTGTCTACCAATTTATCTCAAGATTGTCCCATTTGGACCTTTTATCAAGGATCTTCGTTTGTGAGTATGCATAATGAAAAGACACTGGCAGCCATCTTGAGGAAGGAAGAGCAACGCCGTTACCGAGCAGACGAACAACAGACCTCTTATCTCCCGCCCTCAACCTGCCTAGCTCTATATGACCACTTCTTTTTTTTCTTACAAAACCTCCTCAGGATCACTTAGCCTTGATTCCCCACCGAATTTCAATTTCGATTTTGAGAAGATACCGGCAGGAAGTCTACTGTCTTTTCCGTGACAGACGACATGAAACCAGCGGGGAGTGAAATGTACAATAGATGCGTTCTGCTCCCGGGAAATCACGGTTTTCAACAAGCCACATCACCAATTGGCATCTTCCACATTGTGAAAAAAAATCAAACCGATAAAGCGTCCTCAAACAAATCTGGCCCGTGAGTAAATAGGCGAATCTCAGGGAGGAGCGTAACGCCGGGGTGCTACAAAATTTATACAAAATCAATGTATTGATCATGGTCTGCATCCTAAAACACACCCGCTTCTCAGCCAGTTCTCGTCTGGAGCGTGATTTAGAACGAGATCTTGGCTTCCTTCAACTGGAAAGATACATGTTCCTCTCCAGCAAAATGGAGGCTGCTATATCGTGTGTATATTCCTGCCATATTTTATGCTCAAAGACAAATGGTAGCCAAGCGCTGTTGCAAGGGACGAAATCAATACCATGCAGTCAAATCTCTTTAAATATTATTTAAGACAAGGCGATAAAGCATCTTGGAATATCAACATTCAAGACAGTCTGTGGATGAATTTCAGCATTCAAACAATGTCAAGCATAAGTTGAACTTGTATAAATACCATCACCTTATGACAGGGAAAACCCTGAGGAAATTATAAAAAAATTCAATTTATTTTACCTCATACATGTAGATTCTATCAATTTTTACAACATTTGAAATCTCCCATTGAAGCCAACGAAACATAGATAAATGTTATCTAATGCTGATAAAACAGTTACTATAATTTTACTATATTTTCAATTTTATCCTGCAAAAAAGAAATGTGAGGAAACACGCCTAACATACAAAGAGAATGGAGTATGTTTTCGACATGAAACTGTATGAACAAAAAGGAGAATTTGTTTTAAACATGAAGCTCTCCATGCTCATCACATTGTGCAGAGTATTATTAAGAAATGCCAAGATGGTAAATGTATGTTCTGTTCAATTAGTAGATATGACATCTGAATGGTACCCAAACAATAAAGATTGTGTTATGCCATGTTTAAAATCAAAACCATTTTCTATTTTCTATCATATTCTATTTCAACATGAAAAGATGTATATCTCCACGATGTCATATCTCATTTCAGAAAAAAGGTTTTGGTTCCGAAGTTCAGCGAGTTTGACAAAGATGGTAGTGGTACTATCACTCTGAAGGAGGCTTCTGATATCTTGCAGAGAAAGCCATTTGAGTTTCCCCCGGGAAAGGTTTGTATGGCCGCAGGACCTTTTCATCATTTTTGTAGGCGTGTTACCCGCTTTTTCTCATATTATTATTCAAACCTTCACACTAATCCAACACTTTTGAGTTGTTTTGATATCTGACACAGCTATTAGCTCAAACAATTTCTTGCATTAAGCATCAATATATCCAAGGCACAATTGTGATCTACTCTTGATTTTACTTTCGCTAAATAAATATAATCTACTCTCTTGTTTTCATGGCTTACACATACTATTCCATAAATACCTCTACACTATCTTCTATATCACCCCCCCTCTAAACTAATTCAAACATTTACACTAATTAGACTTGTGTGGATGAAGATGCTTTGAGTACTGTGATAAAACCTGTGTGTATGTTGAAATCCATGTTTCAAAATTCACATAGGTGATCATGTTGCTGAAGCGATTCGATGCTGATGGCAATGGCACACTGGACATTCAGGAGTTTGCTGCCTTCTATGCAGAGGCCAAGGCGACGTGAGTACATATTTCATTGTAATCCATTAAAGCTTACCCATTGACGATAGTTGAAATGGTATTGGTTTATTCCGAATATAGATTCTGTTAAATGACACAGTTGATTTAAATATTACAGTTTTATAGTTTCATGTATACTGATTATATATGAGATGGAGTGATATTCTTGAGTATTACAATTCTGTTAAATATTAAGATGATATAAGATAAGGTGTTTAAGCTATGACATATATATTATACATTGAAGATGACAAAAATCTATCTATAAATGTCTATGAAATATCCATTTTCATCACCCGTCTAGTGCTCCACATAAAATTAATAAAAACTGATTTTAATTAGAGTTAAGTTTACCGATCCAAAGTCATGGTCATAGTTTTGCCGGACATCATTGTCAATGAAGGCTATTCCGGTATCACATAAAGGTCTTTACCAGCAGAACACTTTGGATGAAGATGTGACCATCATCCCAATTTATATTTCTTTGAAATGGCAGGCACAGTGCCATCTGGCGATTCTACTCACTCTTTAAGAATTGCTTTTTGGAATCCATTTTGATTCATGAAGGATTATCTGTGATCAAATCTTAAGACCAAGTAATAAAATATTACTAGATTGTATTTTTGGTGGAGCCAAATGACTGAATATGAGTTTTAATAAAAAGACCAGCTTCTAGAAACAGCTTGTATAATTGTATCTCCCTTGTCATCACAAGATTGGCTAGAGATTTAGAATTCTTAATATTTCCACTCATATTATTCAAAATGCAAGTCGGATATATAAATTCTTCCTTGGTTCTTTTATTTTAAGACATGAGGACATAGCCAACCGGTTTGATCAGCTTGACAAGGATGGCAATGGGGTACTGAGCCCGGACGAGGTGGCAGTTGTCATCCGGGAATTCATGGGTCTCGACGCCAAGATGGCCAAACACATGGTTGATATGTTTGATATTAACCGAGACGGATCCCTGGACAAGACAGAGTTCATGGACATGTGGACCAGCATGTTTGGTTAAACTGATCATCATTGTCCAGTGTCACCAGTTCTCATGTCGCAAAAACACTACCCCATTTTTTTACTTATCGAGATCCCATGATATCAAACGAAATAAGCTGCTGTAATTTTGGCTTTACATTATAGCTGTATCTAAAGCATGTTTAGTCTTTAAATTTGAATTTTGTGACTATGTGTTTGTGTAATTGTTGTTTGGTACTGATTTTTATCATCAAGAAAGTGTTCTGGCGTGGTATCCAACCGCCATTATAACAGTCCCGCACCAATGTCTTTCCTGAAATCTCATTCGATAATAAGTAAATGTTGACAGCACAACACAGCTGAAATAAGACCTGTACTGACACGATATCACATGTAGTCTCCTGACTTGTTTTGACACTCTTCTATGCTTTAATGTTAGATTAGGGGACAATATTGTGAGTTGCGTCAACCCATATTTGCTTTGGAGAGCTCTTTTCCCTCTGTACCCTTAGCTGTCCAGATGTTGTCGCGTGACGTAGTTTAGATCTGCTATCAGTCTGGTTTAGTGTGATCTCGTTAGATCTCTATATGAAGGATGTCATCATCCTGAGGCTGTCTTCTAGAGACTCTTGTAGAATTATTGTTACATTGTAGTTGTTGTATAATGTTTCACCATTATTTACAGATAGGTTTTTTGCTTTCATTAAACCAATGCAAAATCTAACAACAATGTGCAATATTGACCAGACCTGGTTACAAAATATCATTACCCAAACTGTAAATTATGAATTATATGTTATTTAAACGCGACGTCTTCATTTTACGGGGCAGTTTGAAGATGAATAATGAGACTGGACACTGGTTGGTATGATAATTATTATCTTGTTATTGTTGTTAATATTCAGGTTTTTGCTACAGAACCATTTCGCTCCTGTATACTAAAGGTTAGTGAGGTAGAACCAATAGAATGTCTCTTATTATTAACATTATTACCGCATTAATCAGACAATAGTGTCCTGACTATGTAGGTATGTAATAACAAGAAGGGTAGCTAAACTCATATACTCATAGTCTCATCTTAATCAACATAGTCACATTTCCCGAAGGAAACCCTTGCATTTTTATTATTCATGTATCAACAAAAAAATCATCCAAGAACAAGTACAATTTTGTCAAGAATAGCATTGTCATATATTTCTGGAGACTTTAGTTTGATGTATTTATTTACGTCATTTGGTCTTTTGTGCATTATTCCCACTGTCTGTGTCATCCGTAAGCAATCAAGGGGACCACTGACATAGATAAATCAATTGATACTAAATATTCAGCCAATCCAGCATACCCTTTATGCCCTAGACTTTGAAAAAAAAGGAATATGCCAAATCGAATGTGTAAGAGACGGCCAGTTACTCCAAATCAATCCTGTACTGGTTCTTGGATGAGTATGTATTCTAAGATATTCGCGAAGGGTATGTAGGTTCAACTACTTCTATCATGATGATTAAATATATAATCTATAAACATATACAAACTACCTTAAAGAGCTGGAAAAATAGGTTATAAATATATTGATTACTATTAACCAGTTCCAAATATACAAAAGAACATGTAACGGTTAAGATTCACTAACTCTATGCAGAAAGAGAGAGGCCAATGTTAATGTTATCAATATACAAAGTCATGTATCTGTGTATATTTGTTGTGACCAAAAACTGCAGACTGCTGGATAAATTTTTTTAAAACTATACATTGTGTGAGCGGTACCTAATTTGTATGACATTGAATCAATTGATTTTGAAATATCAGACGCACAAATCTGCATATTATTAGTTAAGGTAAAGTATAAAAGTAATGAACAAAGTAAAATACAAATCTCATTTCACTGCTCAGTTGATAGTGTGCTTATTAGTACCACTGCCCTTGTACAGTTTGATTACATCATGAATTATTAATATAAACTATTGGTTATGTATTTATTCAAACGAATATTTGTTTTAGAAGAATGATTGATCATCATGTCTCATATATACACACCCTACGGATCATCTTGGAAATAAAAATACAAAACAAAAGACTACATTATTTTTGTTATATCTTACAAAATGATGAAATCATAAATCATGACTACTAACAATTTGAAGCTTTACACTTATATTAGGTTGTAGTGTATTGGAGGTATTTGTGTACATATATATATATATTCCCATCAATGTGAAGTTTCCATAAATGTAGACTACAGTGTCTGGCAGCTGTCTGAAACTGGCAGTTGAAACTCGAACATTTTAAACACAGACAAACATCTAGCATACCTTTCTTTTGTGTATAAAGTTATTCATTTTCATATATTCTACATTTGCAGAACAATATTTCAATTCTATGTTTATTTATGCAGTTGAGGTCTGTGACACTGACTTCGGCCTGTCAGAGAAGTACATATCACTCCATAATCCTGTGTTATAGTACCAACCACTAATTGCAATTGAGCTGATTGTTGTGTCTCACATGTCATCTTGTAATTTCATAGTCTTTCAAAACATTAAGTGTTAACTTGTTTTCATGGCACGAGTGATGTGCCGGAAGCCAGAAGCCATAAATGACCAGGATATATTAAAAAGTTCCATGCAATTTAGGTCACATCACAAGATTACAGGTGGTGAATATCACTTGATTCCTGCCAAGTCCACTTTAAATTCACACTTTTAGCAATATATCAATGAACATATTCAGTGTAAATTTTGACCAATGACGAGGGTTGGTACCGGTTTACCTGCCAGCCGCCCATACATCTATAGAAAAGTGCCAAAACCTTGACAGAAACCTTGATTGTATCCAAGCACCGACTTGCACCCTTGGGCTCAAAACAAACATCAAGGAGTGTGAATCAAAATTGTTCAGAAATTGAGAGTACCAAATTGCACTCTTGGGCTCAAACAAGATTTCTGGACCAAATTGCACACTTGGACAGAAAAAGTATTCACTTTAAAAGGAGAATAAAACAAAGAAAAAATCTTTTGCACCAAATTGCACACTTGGACAAGGTTCTTGGAAAAAGCAAAAAAGAAGAGAGTACCAAATTGCACCCTTGGGCTCCAACAAAAAGATCCACAAAGTGGAACAAATATAAGCACAATCACCAAGTCAAACAAAAAAGTTCAAATTAATCAAAATCTGTATATGTACCAAGCTGAACCCTTGGACTATATCAATTTGAACAAACATCAAATCCATTCATTTTTATCCAAAACACACACAAAAAGATGAATGGTTATCTCCCAAAACTGTTTATAAACTGTCTTGTCTGCATCTTGGTGGCAAGCATAACTCATGAAATTTTGGCAATAATTCCAACAAATCCAGAAGTACCGCATTGTTAACGATTAATGACCTAATACACAAGCAATGTATGATTCAAAGAAACCCACTACCGGGCACTGCCTTACACAAAGCCAGTATGATATACAAGAAACAGAATTTCTGCTACTGAGATAAAGCAAATATGAAGAAAAGATGCAATAATCTTGTGCTACTTTTCCTGATATCCCTGCTACTATTATGTGGCGATGTTCACCCACATCCAGGGCCTGTTCAATTTTCTTGTGGAGTGTGTGAACGACCAGTTGCTAAAAATCACAGAGCCATGCAGTGTGATGAATGTGACACATACGTACACATTAAATGTGATGGGCTCAAACATAAAGATTATGAGTTATTCAATAAACAAAGATGGCTGTCATGGGAGTGCTGGAAATAACTGAACATAATTACCCTGATATATTATGCATTACGGAATCCCACATTGACCACACTATTGCAGATAGTTCCATCCACCCTGATTATGATATAGGGAGAGAAGACAGATGCAAGGGTGGTGGTGGGGTACTGATTGGTATCCATAAAAGGTGGCTGTCAGACACAAAGGAGGAGAGCCTAAAAACTGACTGTGAACATGTATGGAGAAAACTTTACATAACAGGAACAAAACCACTGTTCATAGGATGTTACTATAGGCCAACAGACAGAATTATATCTAACGTCCATGAATTAAATGCATCTCTTGGAAAGATTCCCCAGTCCGACACAAACACCCCTATACCCAAAGCCATCGTCAAAAAAGACTTGAAATCCACTGTTTCCAGAAACATCACGCACTGTCCATCCAATTTAACTCACGACTCCAGTAGAACTCGACTTCCGGCAACTAACAATCAAACAAATATGTTCCCTTTAAGTAAACATAAGATGTCAGTCTTGTTTGAAAATATTTCTTTGTCTTTTCTTGATCTCAGCATCGTTTCGCCATTGTTTACGAGTTTGCGCAAAGACGTGAAAGTGGGTCAGTTTATTCACGGGAGTGACAGCAACAATCTGGAAGTTCCACAACATTGTCGTCCTTCTGACGTCACAGGAAGATTCTCCCTTTGTGTTTCCATGACGTCATCACTTGGACTCTTCTGAATGTCATTTCACGTTGTCACGTGTGATATCGGGTAAAAAACTGAAGAAAAAGCACTACAGATTACCCCCAGATTTGCATTTACAGACATTTTGACTGGGAAAGATAGTGGCACGGGTCAAAACTGCAACAGTCAATCACCGGAGGTCGAGTTTAATTAGTAGGTAAACTTCAATATGATGGGCAGTGCGTGTTGTTTCCAGAAACAGTGGATTTCAAGTCTATTTTGCTGATGTCTTTGGGTATAATATATTACTAACAGGGGATGTACCAGATATCACATGGGAGAATATGTCCTATAAGCCAAGCCCTGCATATGGGATTGACCTAAACACAGTAATGATCGATACTTTTAATGAACACTGTCTCACACAAGTAAATCCGCACCCAACCAGGGGAGACAATAGGTTAGATCTGGTCGGTACGACAAACCCTAGCCTAGTAAATAATGTATCTGTCCATCCAGGCATGAGTGACCATGATGTGGTGATAACAGAAATCAATGCAAAAGCCACACTGGCCAAGAAGAAGCCAAGAAACGTACTGCTGTACAAAAAAGGAGACATGAGTGCAATAAAGCAAGACATGCATGTCTTTTTTGAAGATGAAGTTAAAGACTCTGAACAATAAGTTCACAGATAAGTTTATGGAGTCCATCAATAAACACATTCCTATTAAGAAAATAACTGGTAGATGGGATGTGCCATGGATGACAAAGGAAATCAAGAGACAAATAAGAAGAAAACAGAGACTATACAACAAGGCTGAAAAAACTAAAAAGGATTCTGACTGTAGAAAATTCAGAAACCTTAGGAAACACATAAAACATACGTTGAGAGAATCCCATAATGAATATGTCCTTGGGCTACTCGATTTACCTGACATTGAATTCAGTAGACCATCAATGGGAAAAAGGTTCTGGAACTATATTAGAGCCAGGCGCAAAGATACTGTTGGTGTACCAACACTAACAGAAAATGGCATTGAAGTGATGGACAGTAAAGGCAAGGCAGAAGTTCTTTCACGACAGTACAAATCTGTTTTTTCCACTGAAAACATGGAAAATATTCCTGACAAAGGTGATCCAACTTCTCTACAAATAGAGCCAATTACCATCACAATTGATGGTGTGGAAAAATTGCTCTCTAACCTAAACTGCAAAAAAGCCAATGGCCCAGATCAAATACCCACAAGAGACTTGAAAGAATGTTCACATGAAATAGCTCCAATCCTCAAAAAAATATTCCACGACTCACTCAACAAAGGAGAAGTCCCAAAAGCATGGCACACAGCAAATATAGTTGAGGTCTTTAAAAAAGGAGATAAAAGTTGTGCCGCAAACTACAGGCCAGTTTCTTTGACATCTGTCCCCTGTAAGATTTTGGAGCACATAATTGTCAGACACATGATGAATCACTGCGAACTTATCCTGATAAATTTTCAGCATGGATTCAGGACAGGCCACTATTGTTAATCACAACCTTACAGGCTAGAAATGATGGGCAAAATGTTGACATGCTCATTTTTGATTTTAGTTAAGCCTTTGACACAGTCTGCCACAAACGGCTGAATCACAAGCTCGAGCATTACGGAATCTCAGGGCAGGTCGGTTCATGGATAAAAAACTGGCTCACAAACCGTGAACAGAGGGTAGTTATCGACGGTGATGAATCTGACCCTGTCCATGTAAAATCTAGAGTGCCCAAGGGTACAGTACTTGGACCAATACTATTCCTACTCTATACTAATAATATTGGAGAGAAGCTGAAATATTCAAACATAAGGCTCTTTGCAGATGACAGCCTCCTTTATAGAATAGTTGAAGATGATGAAGATGCAGAAAATATCATTTGAGGAGGTTATCAAAATATATTTCCTGGATCTCCCTTCATATGATATTTCGGTAAAACTTGAAGATGTCAAAAGAGGATGATCTTCTCCAGTTAATATAAACACACTGGAAGAATAATGGCTTTGATAAAAGCCAGAACATGATAAATGTAATAGTTTTACACCCTTGAAGGATTATAAAAGTGTAAATATACAAATATAAATTTCTGGATGATCACTTTGTTATGCACATAATTAACCAAGTGTCATGCTTAAGAAATGGTTAGGTTCTTTGGTAGATAAGAGTGCTTGCTTCAAAATAGGTTTTGTATCTCACTTATAAATATTGTACAGTGATGTTCTAGTTGAACATTCCAGTTATAAATGTCATTTAGATACTAAGTATTTCAATAGCATCATCCTCTGGCGCCCCCTGGATTTCAATGTATGCTATCCTAAAGTTTTACTGACTGTTTATACTTGAGACTCCCATGGAATTATACAAATATTTTGGAATTTTGTTACAAGTATTATATCATCTTGGAAAATATTTAAAATATTTATCTTTATTTGATAAAGAATATTAATTATTTAACATTTTGACTAATACTGAAAAAAAATGGACCCGTGTTACCAAATTTAATCAGGTTTGTGTGTGACCAAACAGATGCTTGGCTCCAAGTGATTAATGTAAATATATACCTTTTTTATTGACCTATTTTACTTGGACCATCTTTTGTATTACCAATGTTATCTGAAGCTCCTAATAAGATCCCCAACAAAGTAGCATTTTTGTAAATTTAAATTCCATTATTTTTTTTTCATACCTTCACATAAATATAAACCAAAGAAACCCTTGATTATCATAGGAATCAAAATTTGATATTTGCAGCTGCAAATGTGACTTTTATTAACAAAAAATGTCCAGATTTCTGTTAATTTTTATCAGTGATGCACTTGACTTTAGGCAACAACCCCCCCCCCCCCACACACACACACACACTCTCTAAAGAGCCCTTGTTGGCTTAGAATGTGATTAACTACTTTATGTATACATATATTTATAGAGATTTAGTATAGCATATACAATTGTTTAGCAATCTGTAAATATGACAAATGCCATAACTTTAATCACATTTTATATGTCATTTTATTCATGCAGTAGCATACAATGCATGCAGAAGAGGTTAACATTTGTGGCATATTTGATTAAACTGAGGGTTATCTTGATGAGTTATATTTGTATTTTTGGGGTTGTTTAAGATCAGAATAAAAGATTTTTTAAAAAATGCAAGAAGACCTAAATATGCTGGAGGAATGGTCAAGTGAATGGCAAATGGACTTCAATGCTCAGAAATGCTACACTCTGCGCAGCAAGAAAAAAAACCAAGCTCTAGATACAAGAAAATATACATTAAATGGTCACATCTTGCAACATGTTGAACATCATCCCTACCTTGGAGTTGAGCTCCAAACAAATATGAAATGGGATGAACATATCGACAACACTGTCTGCAAAGCAAACCAAGCACTAGGATTTCCAATATGAATTTCAATATGTGCCCAGGAAATATCAAAGAGGCTGCCTACAATACACTTGTGTGCCCTCATTTAGAATATGCATCAAGTGTGTGGGACCCTTACCTCAAAAAAGATATAGGCCGCATAGAATCAGTTCAAAGACGAGCTGCTAGATTTGTGTCTGGCAACTGGAAGAGAGAAACAGGCACTGTAACAAAGATCCTGGAAGACCTAGAATGGGATTCACTAGCTGGAAGAAGAAGGACACAGAGGCTGGTTTTATTGTACAAGGCTATACATGGTGAAATAGCTTTGAAACTTCCAGAACATGTCAAAATGAAATCAGCTCCTACATGGAAAAACCATGGAATTCGCTATATTGAAATGGCGACAAGCTGTGTCCCCTATAAATAAAGCTATTTTCCAAGGACAGTGACTGACTGGAATAATCTTCCCCCTAAATTAACTACATTGGAACCAGGTAGCTTGGCATCCTTCAGGAACTCCCTTGCCAGAATATAAAGGTTGGCAACAAGCAGCTGGTGTGTATCAGCTGCACCCCTTAGTGCAACCTTGCACTCTCGGTGGGATGCAATTTGGTTTTGCCAAGTAAACTTATAGATGTAGATGTAGATGTAATGTTGGATCTGCACCCTCAGAATTCAACACTGCTAAAAATTTGTGGCACACATGCAATTTTATCCAAACTTTCAGTGCATATTCAAACATATATTTAGAACAACTGTCATGAGTTTGGTTGTGGTGCATAAAATATATATGAATTAATTTTAATATTTGTATGGCAATGGTTGTACTCAAATAGTAAAGAGGAGGTTTTCTCATTTCCCAGATGTTGTCCATTTTCATGTCATTTAACAAGAACCAGAAAAAGATACATTTCAACGAAAAGGTGATCCTACCTGTTCTTAAGAGTTGTTTACACATTTTTGTCAATTCTGTCAATAATGAGGCTACTAAGAAAAACAAACAGGCTACAAGTTGGCACAAATACAGCAAAATGAGCATGTACACAGAAATCGCTGATACATTTGTTTCAACATCAGCCCTTGTCGTCTCTGACCGCTTAGTATACAGAACTCTCATAACAGAGTCTTTCTTATAACATATTTCTTACTGTTCCAAGAACTGTATACAAAAAGGCTAGCAATGTGCAAGCTAGGGTTGTTCATTTTTTTGTATACAGGTCTTAAACCTGTAAGAAATTTATGTTATAATAAAGTCTGTGTTATAGCAGACTGTTACTAAGCGAACGGAGACGACGAAGCCATAGTGTAAATATCTGATGTCACCCAGCCCACATGTGTAGCCAGTGGCGGATCCAGGAGAGGACTTTGGGGGCTTTAGTCCCTGCCCCCCCTGGGGTCTGTGGATAGGGGGCTTTTGGGAACTGGAGCCCCTTACTTCATGGGACTGGAGCCCCTTACTTTAGGGGTAAAAAATCCTGGATCCGGCCCTGGTAGCAGTGTTGTGACAGTGTACATGTGACAAATTTATAGCAGTTTTGAATTTCAACACTACAGGGTGCAGATCCAGTGTTAAGGTGTGGGAATTAGGTCACACATGTCTCAACCTCCACCACAGGCAGCCAGAGCGATATCACTACTTTTATATAGGTTAATACTAAGAGAGTGGTTGGGACTTTCTCTTGTGTGTGAAAACAAATAAACACATTTAACATTTTAAAAGACAGTGGAATTACAAGATGACATGTGAGACACAACATTCAGCTCAATTGCAATTAGTGGTGGGTATTATAACACAGAATTTTGGAGCAATATTTTCTTCTGTGGGGCCTGCAGATCACAGACCTGGCTGTCAATGTCATAGACCAGACTGGTGGACACCTCAACTGCAGAAATTAACATAGAATTGAAATGTTTTTTTTTGCAAATGTAGAATATATGCCAGTCAGTGTTGTCTACGTTTACAGCAACTTCAAAATGATGAGAAAATATATCATTTTCAAAAAGGAAACTGTATACAAACTCTTTTTAAAAAAAAAAGACTTCCTTGTTATATAATTGCCTATAAGACATAGTTTCTTTATGAAAAACAGTTTTAACTCAATTTAGTCTTGTGTATCTTTAAAACAACCTAAGTATAGGGCATAAATAATGAGTAGTGATTTTGAATGACTTTCGAGATTTATCGCTCTTTTAAATTCGTTAAAACGTTTTTGAAGATGTTAATTTTCAATCCATAAAAATCTATTTCTTCCACCTATTTTAATACACATGTTAAGGAGATCCTGAACCAATCAGAAACTCCCCACAACCTGTGGATTATAGCAATTTATTTGATTGATTTTATTTGATGTCCAGGGATAGATGTTTTAGGATCACCTGCGATCATACTGAAAATGAGCAAGTCTGTAATCTAAATTTGATCAAAATAGATTCAGATAATTTCATTGACACCTGGTCATATTGCCCTGTAGTTTGATCTTTATTCATTTTGCCCAGTATACTTGACCAGATAAATGCATTGATTTTCCAGCTGAATTAGTATAAGGCCTATTTTTCCAAGCACACAAAGTACTGATATTTTGATTGTGTACATTTATGACAAACTCAGGTGTGAGCAAATATCCATTACCCTTTTAAATTAACTGCAGTGTTAACTTGTTCTTTTAGCGATTTCTTAGATCGTGCCGAAAGGGTAAACCTGTTGTCCTTGCAAATCTGTGATGGGTGGGTAGTCCTGTCAAAGAACTGAGGCATGAAAATTCAGTGAGGTGACACTTTATCTGCTACAAGCACAAATAATGCTGAAATAGATGGGCGTAATCATAATGGGTGTTGGGGTATTCTCTAAATTTCTTTTTGGTCTCAGCTGTCTCAGAAAAATAACCTTTTAATGAACTTTGGTGGAAGATCTGTGGAGCTCCTGAACTACACAGTTCAATTATATACACAGGGCCTTATACTGGTTTCTGAAACTGGAAAGGTTCCTGACAAACTATCTTAATCAGTTTTGAAATTTGAAGTGTTTTAGAACAATTTTCCAATATGGCTGAATCTTTTGGACTTCACATGAGGCGTCAATGCCCAGAATTATATCATAATGAGACATATCTGTTACGTATGGTTTGTAACCCTACTAGTGTATGGGGAATGTCTTTGTTGTTGGGGAACGTGGACGGGGATCAGACATATGATACTCGCTGGCTGTGAAGCGAGTATCATATTAACCCAGCTACCCTATCTACCTACCTGTGAGTTGGGAGGTAATAAGGACTGCAGACACAGAGTATACAATGCACAAGGATCTCCTTTATTCGGTGCTGTATACACTAGTCTGGCTAGGTCGGCATGGCAAAGAGGGAGGCATATGGAATACCTGAATGCATGATACTGACAAAGTCCTGAGAATGTATAAAACACCCAAGTCTATACAAGTGTGGCTGTCACGATGCTGAGAGTCATGGATCTTCTAGGCAAGTGGATTCTGCTCCCTGAGTAGCGATTTCGTGGCCTTTTTAAGGAAACCTGAGCATCTGTGTGAGGGCTGCCTGTGTAGCGTCTTCTCCGGCTTTGGGGCTGCGCATGTCCTGCCTGCGTGGCTTGGAGGATCACGTCATCTCTATTCGGGGTGAGTAATGCGTCTCCTATATTAATCGAAAAACCACACTCTTTGCCAGTTGCCAAACCCAGACCAGATTACATTTGTAAAACAATCGAAAATCGAAAAATTACAAGAACTAAGGAAGTAGTGTGCATCGAGAAAAGTACTCATTCATAGTTGTCAAGATCCGAAAAATTATATAATATGAAATGTTAAATAAGTGGAATTAGGAATTCTCTTACCCAAAAATGGATTATTGTTTTAGGAGAATACAGAAAATATATACAGTTAAGGATCTATTGTGTATTGTAATGATTTTGTCTTACAACAAGCAGAAAAAGGAATAGATTTAACGTAAGAGCATTACAAAGTGTAGATAATGGAATAAGATTGAATTAAAATAACAATATAATATTTAAATCAATACTGGGAAAACAAGGAGGTGCCTACATCAAGATGTTATAGCCTAAAAAAAGGTGAATTTCCCATAAATACGTACGTACAATGCCTTAGCAAAGGAAAGGTGAACATGTTACATATCACAGCAACGACGAGCCACAAAGTTTGGAATGAAAGAGGCACAAGAACCCAACATAAAATATGGAAGGTTCAACTCCAAGTGTTCGAAATATCTATGT
Source organism: Amphiduros pacificus (assembly GCA_949316495.1). Taxonomy (NCBI): domain Eukaryota; kingdom Metazoa; phylum Annelida; class Polychaeta; order Phyllodocida; family Hesionidae; genus Amphiduros; species Amphiduros pacificus. Next base: position 19,336,004 of record OX439004.1, on the reverse strand, counting down.
GGAAAACCAATAGCCATTCACAGATCTAAAACAGAGTAGTACAACAAAGATTAGCACATTACAAAATACCCTGTTAATGAAAGTTACAACACTGCAAAACATGAAGGTAAATGACATCAGTACAAACAACCATAAGGTAGGAATGAATGAAAACCATTAAAATATTGGTAATCTGAACTGGAACATCAATATATCAAGGCAACATCATTTATGATGAACTGTGAAATTCATAAAATACCGTAATGTGGTAATAAGTAATACCAGGTTTACCATCTGTTACAATCACATAATTAAAAAGATAAAGCTAAAATACACATCATGTGAGGTATGAAGAAAAAAATATTGATATTCCCTATACCAGACATGGTATGCGAAATGGACGTATAGCATTTGCTAAAAGGTGGGAGAATGAATTGAGCACAGATTTCAGGGTTCTCATCAATGAAATAGCAAGACCTGCCATGCAATGGGTCATATCAAGGCATTCAAAATACCTCAGGAGTGACATGATCACACGATGTGATAAATCAAATGGTATTGTGGCTGCAAGAGGACATAGCAAGCCTAATAATGATAAAAACAAATCACCACAGGGTGTAGATAGCAAAAATGACAATACTTGGTAATAACAATATCTGGTAATACTCAATATTTGGTAATAATCAATATTTGGTAATAATCAATATTTAATAAAAATCAATATTTGGTAATAATCAATATTTGGTAATAATCAATATTTAATAAAAATCAATATTTGGTAATAATCAATATTTGGTAATAATCAATATTTGGTAATAATCAATATTGAATAAAAATCAATATTTTGTAATAATCAATATTTGGTAATAAACAATATTTAATAAAAATCAATATTTGATAATAACAGGGTTGATAGGAGGAGAAACAATTTGAAGCAGCAAGACCAACAAAAAGTGCAACAACAACTGCTACAACAGCTGTCACAGCAGAAGAAAGGTCAGTACCGGAAACACAACTGGAAAACATCCGCCAGAAATAGTGACAGAAAGTGAGGGTCTCCAATTGGATGGCAAAGATTTATCTTATATAAAGGGAGGTAAATCTTTCCGTATTTTGTTTGGTGATGATGAAAAACAATCAGTACTGCACACTGGTGCGTACGAACAAACAGGAATATACTGTTTGAAAAGAGTTAAGTGTCTATTCGACGTGGAGCAACCATCATCCCGAAAGTGGATGAGGTGTGTGACTGGCTCATGGACAAAAAGTCCGGAGGATTGAAAGTGGTTGATCCTGGATAAGGATAATCAATCTCTACTCTGGCCTAAACACAAGGTGTGCAGTACATACAGGTAGGCAGGAGCCATTCTGGGCTGCTTCACCATGGCTGCAACATCTAGTACCACAACCTTTGTGCCATAGAAAATACGGATTATCATGAAGGAGATTCCAGGAAAGCACGAAACAATCCGAGAATGCAAAAGCATTCTGAAGAAAAGCAATAGATCACTCTAAGCACTGGTGATTGCACTCTCCAAAGGCGAACGTAAGGGGTTTGGGCATTATCTTCAATCCGTCCCCCTATTTGGACAGTCTTCAAAAGTTTTAGGAATGGGATCAATGACAGCGATGGAAGCATTCGGGAGAGCTGCAGCAATCGCAGCGATGGCAGCAATGGGGGCATTCAGAAGATATGCAGCATTGACAGCAATCGTAGCGATGGCAGCATTGGAGGCATTCAGGAGAGCTGCAGCGATGGCAGCATTGACAGCAATGGGGGCATTCAGAAAATATGCTTCATTGACAGCAATCGCAGCGATGGCAGCAGTGGAGGCATTCGGGAGAGCTGCAGCAATGGCAGCATTGACAGCAATGGGGGCATTCAGAAAATATGCAGCATTGACAGCAATCGCAGCGATGGCAGCAGTGGAGGCATTCGGGAGAGCTGCAGCGATGGCAGCATTGACAGCGATGGAAGCATTTGGAAGAGGTGCAGCAATCGCAGCGATGGCAGCAGTGGAGGCATTCGGGAGAGCTGCAGCGATGGCAGCATTGACAGCATTGACAGCGATGGAAGCATTCGGGAGAGGTGCAGCAATTGCAGCGATGGCAGCAGTGGAGGCATTTGGGAGAGCTGCAGCGATGGCAGCATTGACAGCAATGGGGGCATTCAGAAAATATGCAGCATTGACAGCAATCGCAGCGATGGCAGCAGTGGAGGCATTCAGGAGAGATGCAGCGATGGCAGCATTGACAGCATTGACAGCGATGGAAGCATTCGGGAGAGCTGCAGCAGTCTTTTTGTCTAGACATTGTCTGATTGCCGCTAGATTCCTGATGTGGTAATAGCCCTTCTTGCACATTTTCTTAATCTGTGCCTTCATGTCAATCTTGGAGTCGAAGGTGATGCCAAGGTCAACTACTGACTCACTAGTAGTGATATCGGAATCCCCTACTCTGATAGTATCAGGGTTACTGCTGGTGGTTGCAGTATTGTGCTGTCAGTACACATCAACATTTCAGTCCTTCCATCATTTATTTTTATCTTGTTTGATAAAAGGAAGTTCCTGACCTCACTGACACACTCTTCTAGTTTGTGTCTGCTTATGTCAACTTGATGGATGGAAGTGTGGACCATAGGGATGTAGATCTGGGTATCATCCGCATAGATATGATAGCTGAGACCATATTTGGCAAGGATATCAGCCAGAATTGTCATATATATGGTGAAGATTATGGGGCCTAGGACTGAGCCCTGAGGGACCCCATATTTTATGGGCTTGTGAGAGGACCTGTAAGTCCTCACTTTCACACACTGTATCCTGTTACAGAGATATGAGCGTATCCAAGAAAGAGCGTCACCTTTAACATTGCATCTTGCCTCCAGTCTATCAAATAGGATTTGGTGGTCAGCGGTGTCAAAGGCTGCAGAGAGGTCAAGTAACAGTAGGATTACTGACTACTTATTATCTAGATCATGCAGGATATCGTTTTGAACCCTTAGTAAGGCAGTCTCTGTGCTGTGATATTCCTTGTAGGCTGATTGAAACTTGTCAGTAAGGCCATTCCTTACTAAATGAGAGATCATTTATATACTCATCCACCAAATATATATATATATATACTCATCCACCAAATGGCCCTTAAGATATTTATTCCCTTTGAAGGTTATTATTAGATCAAGGGTTCATGTCAAAGGTAGATAGGATGTCATTGAACTTTATGACATCAGGCTTGGTAAGCTTATTGAAGCTCCATTGTCTGTACAATGGGTGGGTTCAACCTGTTGGTTTCAAAGGGCAGTTCAACACGGTGTTACAGGCCGAGGCCACCCCCTGAGCATCCAATCTGAGGGAATGAGTGAAATTTGAGGGAGCCCTCCTCAAGTTCATTAATGACTCTCTCATCACAGGTTTCATGAAGCCATGTTTCAGTCATGAATAGAGCATCCAGGTTATGCTCAGAGAAGTAGCCTTTCACATTCAGGACCTTGCCATGGATGCTCTGGACATTACATGAACCAATTAAGATCTGGTTGTTAGGTTTGTATTGTAATGAATGCCTATTGTTGTAGGCAGTGCCCTCTATTGAATCAGTGTTTACATTGTTTACATTGGTTAACATGCTTACCCTGTTTGTATTTTTAAACCATACATGCGAGATGTACTGAAATTTTTCAGAAAGGTTTCTCAGGCCTTTCTCTACATGGATTACCCCATTAGTTGCATTAGACAATGCATACCAGCCAGATCCATCTGGTGGTGATCTTTTTGAACTCAGGCCCAATATTTTCAGAAGTTGAGAGAGTAGATAGTTATTTTTCTTAAAGTATATATATACTTTAAGAGTTAGAATATGGGGTTCAAGATTAGACACTCTATCAGAGAATAGAAAGTGATTGATTTGAATAGTTTTGCAATAATTATTAATATCAGAAATATTGAGATTTGCTTTTATAGAATGGTGTTAACAAAGGACCATAGTATTGTAAGGATTTTTGACTTCATTGGTGGACAAGTGACTTCATTGGTGGACAAATATATATATATATTGATTATATCGCTTTTAATTATTGTCGTTTATAATATTGGGTAAATACCTTTATTTATCATTTAAAACGCAATCAAAATCGATCCGCTACGGATATGAAAGTTCATTTTGACATGTTGGCTGCTCCACTTTTGTCTCGTGGGCACCCAGACGCTAATATCATGGACGTCACGTACATCGTATTATGTATTACTTCGTGGAGAAATACTCAACCTGCGAAGTATAATTTGTGATAATATTGGGTAAATACCTCTATTTATCGTTTAAAATGCAATTAAAATCGATCCGCTACGCCTGATGTCTATTATTTCGAAACACTTTATTTTGGCTTTGTTTTCACTGATTACAATTATCAGCATTCACAGTTTTGCATCTCATCAATGTGTCTACTGCTTTGAGTCGTGTCTTCCCTTTTTGACAGAAATGCTTTCACACGTGGATCGATTTTAATTGCGTTTTAAATGATAAATAAACTGAGGTATATACATAATATTATCACAAATTAAAGCAAAATAACCTCAATTTTGGGGGGTCGTCTTATACACGAGTCGTCTTATACATAAGCAAATATGGTATATATATATATATATATATATATATATATATATATATATATATATATATATATATATATATATATATATATATATATATATACCATATTTGTCCATGAATGAAGTCACAAATCCTTACAATACTATGGTCCTCTGTAAACACACATCATTCCTTTACTCAACAGGTATAAGAGTCAGACGATTTGTTTCTCTCTCCACCAATCCAAATATCCGCACTTTTAGAGATGAAATTAACAGTGTGAAAGTAACACTGCAAGTAGTAGGAGTCAAACTCAAATTTGTTTCATTTTATGTTTATGCAACCAAAAGGTTTTTAAATAATGCTTACATTTAAATGATATTCCGAACATTTCTTGGCCACTCAAATGATGTTCTTTTGTAGTCCATTCTGGTGTGAGTGGAAAGAGTGGTCAATAGATTTCCATCCAAAAATATCATTTTTTACTTCTAAACCCTTTCCGTAAATTTTGATTTTTTTACAGTTTAAAAGTCCACATGAAAAAAGTAATCTAAAAAGTTTGTCATAAAATAAAATTGCTCTGGGCTTTGAACTCAGGTTTTCTTACAAGTATGTCCAGCATGCTAACTTCTAGACCATTATGTCCCTTTCATACTGATGTCAAGAAGGGACAAATCTAATGCCGTTATTATGAACATATCTGGCATTTCACCATCATTACTTATTAATTTTGAAATATTGATATGAAGGTTACCAAATATATGTAAAAATCATTAAAATTTTGAACACAGCTTTTAAGGAGTTGGATACATCATAAATAAGAATCCATGATTATTAGAATTGAGGCTTGGAAGAACTGAGATGGATTGTAAAATTAGTACCATATTGAAAATTTTAACTTGATGTTATAAGTGTTACCCATGGTTTGTGAGTATCCGTCGTTGGGGGACGTGGAAGGGGGATCGATACTCTACTCAACTCGCTGGCTACTGTGAGGCGGGGCACGGAACCTAGCAACCCTATCTACCTATATGAGGTGTGAGGTAATAAGGACTGCAGACACAGAATATACACTGCACAATAGTTACCTTTATTCGGTGCTGTGTATCCTTGTCTGGCTAGGCTGGCATGGCAATGAGCGAGGCATATGAACTACCCAAATGCATGATACTAATAGAGTCCTGAGAATACATAAAAACACCCAAGTCTATGTGGTCACGATGCTGAGAGTCGTGGATCTTCGAGGCAAGTGGACGCTGGAACTCTGAGCACCGTCTAACAGTTGCGGGGCCTTTTAAAGGATCGTTGAGCATCCTGTGTGTGGGGTCTGCCTGCGTGGCTTCCTTTTCTGATACGGGGTTTCGCATGGACTCCGTCTGCCTGCGTGGCTTCCTTTCCCACTACGGGGTTCCGCATGGACTCCGTCTGCCTGCGTCGTGTGGGGGAATCACGTCATCTCTTATGCCCGGTGAGTCATCTCTATGTCCGGTGAGTGAGGCAATGCATCAGCCTGCACTTGTTGACTTCACGCGGCACACAATAACTATGCATGATATTCTGCCAGAGACCGTGATTGTCCATGATTGTCTATATATATTCCTGAGAGTCTACAGGTAGGTAATCTATATCCTACAATAAGTAGACTAGACATGATATAAATAGATGAAAATATTCATCACTATTTTCAAAATCATATATATATATATATATATATGTCAATGCTGCCATTGCTGTCAATGCTGCATATATTCTGAATGCCCCCACTGAAGCCATCGCTGTCAATGCTGCCATCGCTGCAGCTCTCCCGAACGCTTCCACTGCTGCCATTGCTGCCAATGCTGCAGCTCTCCCGAATATCTCCACTGCTGCCATCGCTGTCAATGCTGCCATCGCTGCAGCTCTCCCGAATGCTTCCACTGTTGCCATCGCTGTCAATGCTGCCATCGCTGCAGCTCCCCCAAATACCTCAACTTAATATGATTGCCTTGACCACTTTCAACATTATTTCAGTCATTTCATATAGTCATGTCGCAGGTCCTTGACATGACAACCCACCCGGTCACAGATTTACAAGGACAACGGGTTAACCCTTTAGCACGGACCTCAGCTCATGTGTGAAATTGTATCATGATTTCAATCTCGGCATGGCCGAGGATCGAACCCACAACCTTTGGATCACCACAAAGGAACTGTTGCTAATAAGCTGGCGCTCTAACCAACTGCGCCACGGCCCGTGGCCCGTAAACAGGGAGGACTAGTCAAACAATTTGACCAGGACGATTTGCTAAAGGAACTTGAGAATTTGGATACCTTTGCACCATCACTGCCCTACAGACAGTTGAGGAACGATTTTCCAAAGAGACGGTCAAAGTCTCGAAAATTTAGAAACTATTGAGGAGTATGATGAACAATGAATGTCAATGCTGCCATTGCTGTCAATGCTGCATATATTCTGAATGCCCCCACTGAAGCCATCGCTGTCAATGCTGCCATCGCTGCAGCTCTCCCGAACGCTTCCACTGCTGCCATTGCTGCCAATGCTGCAGCTCTCCCGAATATCTCCACTGCTGCCATCGCTGTCAATGCTGCCATCGCTGCAGCTCTCCCGAATGCTTCCACTGTTGCCATCGCTGTCAATGCTGCCATCGCTGCAGCTCCCCCAAATACCTCAACTTAATATGATTGCCTTGACCACTTTCAACATTATTTCAGTCATTTCATATAGTCATGTCGCAGGTCCTTGACATGACAACCCACCCGGTCACAGATTTACAAGGACAACGGGTTAACCCTTTAGCACGGACCTCAGCTCATGTGTGAAATTGTATCATGATTTCAATCTCGGCATGGCCGAGGATCGAACCCACAACCTTTGGATCACCACAAAGGAACTGTTGCTAATAAGCTGGCGCTCTAACCAACTGCGCCACGGCCCGTGGCCCGTAAACAGGGAGGACTAGTCAAACAATTTGACCAGGACGATTTGCTAAAGGAACTTGAGAATTTGGATACCTTTGCACCATCACTGCCCTACAGACAGTTGAGGAACGATTTTCCAAAGAGACGGTCAAAGTCTCGAAAATTTAGAAACTATTGAGGAGTATGATGAACAACACAAGGTTGCAAGAAGTCATTTCAAAGAAAGGGCATGCCATACAATAGCTATCAACTTGAAACGAAACATATGGTTGTGGGAAAATGTACATGTGTCAACAAGGAGTGGCGATCTGAGGGCAAAACATACAGACGGGTGGTCCAACCCATCGCTCAGTGTTTATATATACACTGGAAAAAAATATATCTGTCATGAGGATCATTAATCTCTGTGTCACTACCAAGGGGTCCTGACTCTGTGAAGTCAGCAAGGTTCTCATAGGAAAATAAATGCAGTCAGATTCGTATCCATATATAAGCAAAAGGAATGAAATTGCTATCAGTATAAAATAGGGTGTTTGTGGTTCAGAATCATGGATCCAATATGGATGGGCCAGTAAAAGGGGTATATGGTTACATAATCAGATGGGGTAAGATAAGAGAATTGCAATTGACCTAGATTTCAAAAACAAACATTGGTCAACTAGATCAAAAGAACGGTAAAAAACAACGTTCTGCCTAACCAATCAAGATATTTAAATAATTATTAAAGAAGTGTATACAAGGGACGATTTGGGGACGATCTGTCGAAGAATTTAAATTTATGTAGTGAAGGGGGCAGAGATCGTTGAACTACAGGGGCGAAAAATGGCTAACCAACATGTGAATCATACAGGGCTATGTGATGTGAGCTGGCAGAAAGGGGAATACCATTGTCGTAAAAAGATCTAGGAAAAAATAATAAATATACAATAATCAACACAGATGGGGTGATGACAGGTTCTTTGTGATTAATTATTTTGATGGAAAAATGCTGAATCAAGACACAGAAAAGACCAGACATGCCTAGATTCAACTTTACAGAGGAGGCCATCGCTGGCCTCCTGGAGGATATCGTGACGGGGAGGTGGAGCTGGCACAACCTCGGTCACTTCCTCGTGGAGGCAGTGATGAGAGGGGTGGACGTATGTAATCATTTCTACAACTTTTCAGAGAGTTTTTTGAATGGATACATGTGATGCGGGAGGCAAAGATGGCGGCGGCAATGGGCCGTCGGCATCCAAGAAAATGACAACTTTTGAAAGTGAAATTATGAAAAATATAGAGCATTAATCGCAAAATCAAAGACGTGGGGAGGACGGGGGCGAAACATAGATTATTGTGTAAAAAGAACAGAGTTGTCAGTGGTCGCATAAGAAAGTTATGAGCGTGAACGTGAGCGTGTGGCGAAAGCTTAATATATTCGTCAATTCGGTTCTTTTGGAAATTAAATAGAAATTACCTGGTCCGATAAAGTGAACGAATAACAATTAACGAACAAGGACATCGCCGAAAGCGATTGAAAGTGGTCTGGCGGGCATATTGCTGGATGTGTGTAGTTTCCGATTTCTGAGAAAAAACGAATAATTAAGGTAGAATAGAAGGGAAGCAATAGTTTTGTTTTTTAATTTGGAAGATGTTTTCACATTAAAATAAATGAAAATTGTCATCAATGTAGAAAGACGATATTGGGCGATCGAGAAAATGCATGGGAGTGGGAGTCAAAGAGGTAAAAAACTGGGACGCGTAGCGAACAATATCATCCCATCAAAAAATATAACGTTTTGAAAACGTCGAGAAAAAGTTGAAACGTGAAGCTGAAATAGAACAAGAAGATTAAATATTAAACAGTAATGCATAAAATAGACTGTGGTCATATCCTGAAGGGATGGTGTTAATATATGGGGGAATGGGGTAAGAGAAAAATAAAATAAAACGTATCTGAGGATGAAAGAAAATTGGAGACAGCATGGTGTAGAAAAAAATCAGTCTTTAGTTTGAATTCCACAAAGTGCAGAAACTTCACCATGAATGAGAGAATGAAAATGCTTCCTTTATATGGCATATTGTAGATAATCTAAAGCAAAGATTGAATAGAAGATTGAATAGAATGTGGGACAGGAGATAAATCATTGAAAATGTATAAGACAGGCAAGAAAAATCTGAATGAGCCTGTGGAGGGTGTCACACAAAAAATAGAAGAGAATGGGGTAAAGGAAAAAAAAAAAGAATTTATATGAGGGTGAAAGAGTTATGAAAAAAAATCACCGGAAAAATTGGGAAAAATTCATCAGGAATGAAGGAGGGAATTGAATGGATAATTGAAGGGGAAGGGGGAAAACGTATCTGGGAGTGAGAGAGTCATGAACAAATATCTAAAAAAAATCAGAAAAAAATTGGGAGAAATTGGGAAAAATCCATCAGGATTGAAAGGGTAAAGAGTGTGTGTAATTTGAGGTAAACCATGAAAATTCATAAGACAGGCCAAAAAAATCTGAAATAGCCTGAATAGTAGAAATGTTATTGAGGGTCAAAGAATGAAGATGAAGATAACTGTAAGATAACTGTAAGATAACTGTAAGATAACTGTAAGATTTGTCTTTAAATTTCAGCTCTGGCTGGCGTGGAGGCGTCTAGCCAGGGGCGAAGCCATGGAGGAGGTGGGGGGGGAGGAGGCCATCCCCCGTCTAGAATAGTTTGGGTGGGGGCCTATTAGTTAGAATGGGGTAGGTATATATTTCGGAATGTTTGGGGTTTTTATTCTTCTATTTTTAATTTTTTTTAATTCCCTCAGATGAATGGGGCTGGTGGCACTGTGATTCGTGCCTGAATGAGAATATTATATTAACCAGAATGTGTGAGAATGTTTAGAATTATAGTTATGCAGAAAGTTAGTTAATGTTAAATAGATTGTATTAATCAGAATGTTGTTAAAGTTGGAAAGATATGTTAGTGTTAAGTAGTTTGTTGTGTTAGAGTTAGACAGTTGTTGTAGTTGTATTTATTTAATTTGTATTTAATCAAGATCGTTGCTTTATAGATGTAGTTATGAGAATGAATGATAAGCCTGTGTCACTCATCTGGGATGCCACACATAATGAAATCCAAATTTCAAAATCAAAATTGAAAATTCAAAAAATAGCAATCCTAAAATAAAGAGATCAAAATCATATCAAAATTGGGAACATGTTTTACACGATTCTAGGAACTTTGGAATGAATGAATGAATGAATGGTTGCTTATAGCACCTGTGAAACTAGTTAGAAAGGTAGTTTATTGTTCCAAAGAATCCTCCAGAGAAGAATCCAATCTTCGCATCGGTAATCAGCGCCTGATGCAATCAAGCACCACGAGACTGAGAAACTGAATCATCATGAGTAATCGGCATGAAAATACACGCCATATAAAGTGATGACAGATCAGAAACAGAACTCTCAGCATCCGACGCAGAGATAAGGCTGGGAAGTTAAAGGAGATGTCAGATATCTAACTTCAGCGGGTCGTCAAACAGTGAATTTGCTGTCATGCCTTGTGTGACAGTTTCATTGTGGAAGAACGAGATAAATAGTAAATTAGTGGTATAGGATTTCTCAACACGAGTCATCAATTTATTGTCACAATGAGTGAGACTTGGTGGAATGTAAACACCAGAACAAGATCGCATACTGCAACCGCATCCTAATGTGAGTGTGCAAAATGAACAAAGTTCCAACTCAGTAGGAGTAACATCGAGTTGACATGAAAGTAGCCATGGCTCACTGTGTCCAATAACTAGAAATTAGGAGTTCTGCAAGTCTCGTATAACATGAGGGGAGGATTTCATAACTAAGTAGTCAACTTGGCAATACAACATGATATCTCTGACTATACCTGTAAATATGGATAGGGCACATGAAGGAATGTCTGTAGGGAATTCAGGAAAAGATCGGTAACAATGACGAACACCTGAACCGAAACATGCTGCGAGATCAGCTGCAGATAATTCGATATAGAATCTCTCATCACGTTATATCCCAATAAACTCAGATAAACCTGTAATGCGCGTGAATTGATTCGGTTTTGGACTACCCGTCGGTATAGGAAAGGAGGATATTTCGTAAACAGTAAAAGCATTGTCCTTCACAACAAGAGGTAGACTAACATCTAAATAAAGAGTCACTGCTGAGAGCTGTGACACCTGGTATTGCATAGATAGCACTTGGTTGGTCATACATCAATCTGAAATTTGGATACTGCACGCGTAATAAGCGAGCAACTTGTCTCATTGACTTATGTAAAACATCTGGGGGGACTAAAATAGGTGAAAGTTTGTTGTTGGCGATAGTTTCCAAAGCGAGTAATGTTGCACTTGCCTCTGACTCTAAAAGAGTGAGGGCCTGAATATGTCCTATTTCAGAAATACTGGGCGTAAATAAAGTCAGCTAATGACTTCAACAGAAGCCGTTGTGCATCTGTTTGCACCTGAACTATTTCGAGTCTGCAGTACATCTCTACACTATTCTGCAACAGCTTAGCAATATTCAGAGTGTTATTCACTACACCGTCGGAAACGATATCCAACCGTTTGTTCGTAACTCTGATTAAGGTAGATGTTTGGTCATGAAGAGCATGAAGGTTTAGTTGGAGACGTTTCGAATTACTCTCAATGATGTCTACTCTACGAACAAGCTTGTTCCGTTGTTTATCAGTGACTAATCCGAACGCAGAACCAAGAAAAGATCCTACGAACGGTAAAAGTGAGCGTTTGTGTCTACCACTGCCATGGACAGAAGCTTGAGAGACAGGCCAGAGCTTCTTAATGGAGCGCCAGTAACGGTGAATATGATTCATTAAGGAATCATTCAAATTCCGGTACGCTGTCGTGAGTGAACGGAAAGTGTTACAAAACCCTTGGGCGGTAGAGATATCTCGTCTACGCCTGGGGGAAGCCACTAAAGGCATCGAATCAGCACACATACTAAATGGGGGTGTGGTTGCCGGTAGTTCAAGGTGAGGAATAGCAAACGTAATTTACCACGTTGCCGCACTATTAGCCACATAACCGTGCTTTGTGAGAAGGGCACCGAGGTTCGGTTGGGCCAAGACTGTAGCTGATGCAACTGTATGAGCACAAAGCAAGAATAAGCATAGAACATACATTTTAATGGTGGGGGCCTTTATTCAGCCTTTTTATATATCGGACAGGAGTAAAAGTGAATTCTTGTATCCGGACACACTCTTTGCACTTGGGACAAAGTTGAACTACAGAAGTCGTAGAAGGTGAATTTCCTGACAGACAAGCCACAAGATATGTGGTAAGTTGAGTAGGTAATGTCTGAGCGGAGGGGTTGGGAGAGTAATTTTGCGGAATGTGAGGAATAACATGAGGGCGAACGTTTTCAGAAGCAAATTGAGGGGGAAGTGGTAAAGTTGTAGAAGAAGAAGACGAGGTGTGGTTGGAAGTTTGTGGAACAGGTACAGAATCTTCTTCGGACTCCAAAACGTTAGCCCACAGATTTTTGTCGGCAGGAAGCGAGTCTAAAATGGCGTTTATTTCGTCGTCCGAGAGAATGCAAATGCAAATGGTGAATCGTCGGAAGTGAAGCGAGGAGTGTCGTCAGGATTCATGACAGGAACATAGTCATCTCACCTGAAGGGTGAATGATTAAGCACTAGCCCTAATGGTGAATCGAAGGATTAGTAGTGTGATCAAGTAGGAAAGTGAGTCATAAGCCCTAGAAATTAGTACTATATTAGTTAAGGTACCTGATACATTTGTGAAAGTGAACATATTTCATGAAATTAATACTACATATTCAGTATAATGTAATCGAACTTGTACTATTTTTATCATAAGAACTAAAATCGAAGGTGAATGAAATCAATTACACAATTACTGTAAAGATCTATCGTCCAACATTTGTACATATATAAATTTCGATAAGTCAGAGTCAGAAACTGTATAGACTGATTACAAGGTTTTTGTTCGGGATGTTGTCTAGCATCCGTATAAGAGGTAAAATTCAGAAGGTCATTCATGGATATATATATCAGAACGTTCTCATAACTACCATTACGAACATATGTTACTTCGTCTCAGTCATGGTATATACATATCATCGAATTACAAAATGATTAGGGAGCGCACTTTGTCAGTCGGAATAAATGTATGTATCGTCATTTTTCCATAGCATCATTCACTGTAATCAGTCTATACAGAAAGCTATGCTGAAATCCGATAGGATTATCCTGGAATAGTAAGTCTATTCTGTATGACTACTCTATCATCGTAAATTGCGACCATTTACGTCAATAAAATAAGGTTATTTCTTAAAATACATTGAAAATCACACAAGAAAGTAATTTGTAATTCCATCTCGTCATCATCAGACAGCTCTATCTCGTGGAGGCGTATAAATTCAACTAATAACATTTCAAAAATCATCTTAATTTGTACCATATAAAACAATCTATCAGAGTCACCTGCTTTGTACGGTCGTCATGCCGAAATCTGTCAGGATTATACCAGAACGGTCAGGCCTACCACGACATGGCTGCACCGTCATCGTAACTTATCTACTGTTACAGAATCCATATAACATTGCCCATATCGAAGTTGTATTCATAAAGTCCTAACCATGTATAATAAAAATATCATCTATGTCACCTGTTTTCACGAACGCCATGTCGAAATCTTCCAGGATTATGCCAGAACAGTCAAACCTACTGCACGTGGAATGCACCGTCATCGCAACTTATTTACTGTTGCAGAAATATGGTAGGAAAATAAAGTCATCTATCTCATATCCTGAGCATAGGATTTGTACAAGCATAAAATACACGTATATATTGAATAAGTATTGCGTCCTAAGTCGGAAAGTCATGAAGTCACGGTCAAGAGAAGCCAAAATTGAACAAGAAATATTGGTGTCACCTAAAAATGAGGAAACAATTAAAGAATCGAGAATACTCACGGTTAATCTTTATAAAGTTTCAACTCTATTCACTGGCCGGTCGGCAACACACAAATTAACTTGAGGTATGAAATATGATGAAGTGATGATGAAGAATGAAGTACGAAGTACGCAGGATGATTTTTTATTTGTTTGTTTGTTTGTTTGGGGTTTTACATCACTTTCAACATTATTTCAGTCATTTCGTGATGAGACCTACTTGTAGCAGATATAGTGCTGCCTCATTAAATTGTCATGTCGCAGGTCCTTGACATGACAACCCACCCGGTCACAAATTTACAAGGACAACTGGTTAACCCTTTAGGCACTGGCCTCAGCTCATATGGGAAATTGTATCATGAGTTCAATCTGGGCACAGCCAGGGTTCGAACCCAAGACCTTTGGATCCCCACAGAGGAACTGGTGCTAATAAGCTGGCGCTCTAACCAACTGCGCCACGGCCCGTGGCCTACGCAGGATGAAGCGGATATGTTAGCGCAGTGGAGTGCAGGAGAGAAGTGAGATTTGAGACAATTGAAATCAACTACACCACACCGGTACACAAGCACCACGCTTCCACTCATCTGGCGCGCACATTCCCTAATTTGGTTAAAATAACTGTCACGGGTCATAGTGAAAATGGGAATTGTCATACACAGAGCGATGTTTCGCAAAAAGGGCATTCGTGGTACACGATTATCTCCGGTCTAGTAACCATAGTTATAGAAGTATTGTCTGTGAGAGAACAATGGTCTTTTCAATATGTCACGCTCTGAGAGCGGTCAAAAGCACAGCAATAAACAGTTGTTACTGCTATTGATATTATGTAAAACGCAATCCAAGAAAGGACTGATACAATATGCAACAAGAGTAAGTGTGTCAAAAGTTCATATCAGCATCAAATTTGTATAAAGCTAATTTATGCAAACTGCACTGAAAAAGACTGGGTTAACGGGAGTGTGGGTCAACGTGCATGAGTCAGACTCAACACACAGAGCAGGCACAAAAATGGAATGTGGGTCACGACTTAACTGTGAGCACATTTTCCGTGATATTGTAAAATACAAATTAATCCGATAACGGGAAATATCATGAATAATAAATGTGGAATATGTGAACACTGCCGTATCAGGTAATGAATCATTTATTTCTTTCGTTCACGAGTGGAACGAAGGGGGTCAGAAAGTACATCTTTCTGAGCTTGCTTATTCAGAAAAGAGAAAGGTTCCCACGTATTATCCTTCGCACTATAATTTTTCCACTTAATCAAATATTCCATTTCCTGAGATCCTTTCCATTGCTTCAGAATTCGTTCAATTTCATAATGGGAGTCAGATTCGTTGTCATCATTGTCTGTCAGACTGATGCGGGTCTACAACATGTGTATCATCAATATCATCATGAGAATCTATTCATGAGAATCCATTCGGTCTCTGGTAAAAGGTCTGAAAGCAGGATGGCGTCACTCGGAAGGTCATTTCCCGGTGGAACACCATCTTCGAATTGAAGAGGAGAAACAGGGCGATCTAAACGTGTAATACAAGGACAAAATCTGTTGACATGTATTGAGGAATTTGATTCAATATGGGTGTCACAAGTACGGACTTTAAAATTCAACGGAGCTGTTTGCTCAATCAAGTAATATGAACCACTGTATGGCGATTTAAGCTTTCTTCCAGGGACCTTAGTAGCGGGAGAATAAATCCACACTTTATCACCGACCTGAAAATGCCAACCTTTGTTCTTCAAGTCGTGATAAGATTTCATTTTAGACTGCATGATCTCATTATTCTCCTTAGCCCACTTACGTGCTGTCTCAACACGTTCAAACATGTTCTTTACATAATGACGGACTGAAGGACTAGGGTGGGTGGGGTCAGGCAGTGCTGTCTTGAAAGGATGCTTAGCATCACAGCCTGTCATCAAGAATAGAGGGCTATACATCATTGCCTGATGTACAGAAGCTCTCATAGCGAATAGGGCTGAGGGTAGGAATATATCCCAAGATGTAGGTCGTGACAAAGGCGCATCAGGTTTTTAGAAATTGATTGCACACTTCGGCCAATTCATTACTGCGAGGACAATAAGGCGTATTCATGAACTTTCTGGCTGCCATCAACTTGCAAAGTTCTTCGGCAATGACACTGGCGTAACAACCACCACGATCACTAACAATTGATTCGACATTTCCCAATTGGCACTAAATATCTTCAAAAAGACGATTGGTCTGGTAAGGGAAAAGCTTCGGGAAAATGGTTGAGGGCATCCTGGAAATCTAGGATATATTTGTTCCCACGATCCATTTTCGGTAGAGGACCTATGAGGTCGGTATGGACACGCTGAAAAGGGCGAGAGACAGGAATGGGTTGAAGCAAACCCTGTCTGTTTTTCGGTAATTTGCTCTTTTCCCTACAGACATGACAAGATTGAACCCAATTCATAATATCACTGTACATTCCGGGCCAATAATACTTTTGTCGTATGGTCGAGTAAAGCTTATCGGTTCCCAAATGAGCACCCATGGAGCTGTCATCGAAAGCTTAAAGCAAAGTATGACGTAAAGTTGGAGGGATGACTAATTGCGTTTTGCACCTATCTTTCGCTGGATATCTGCCTGGCATGATATAGAGATGAAATAAAACGCCTTCCTTCAGATAATAATCATCAACTTGGGCAAGGAGTTTCCTTGTCTCACGATGAGTAGAGGGAAGGACAGACTTCTTGTACTAAGTGATGAGGGGTTGAAGAATAGGATCGGTCATTTGTTTTGCACTAATAGCATCAAATGTGTAATTTTCTCTAACAGTCTGATTGAAATCGCCTAGACAAGAACCGTCACCGTTCGTAACGTTATGAGGCGTATCGTCGTTATCAGCCATTTCAGACACAGCTTCTAGTCTGAGTTCTAGCTCCGGGGTAGGACTAGATTCAGGGGGGATACGTGCGACGACTCAAGTTGTCAGCGTGTGGGATAGAATTACCCCATTTATGGACAATTTCGTAACAAAACTGTTGTAAGGTTGTAGGATATAGATTACCTACCTATAGACTCTTATAAACAAATATAGACAATCATAGACAAATACGATCTTTGGCAAGAAACCATATAGGTTACTGAGTGCTACGTGAGGCCAACAAGTGCAGGCCGAGGAGACGCATTACACGCCCCGAATAGAGATGAAGTGATCCTCCAAGCCATGCAGGCAGGACATGCGCAACCCCGAAGCCGGAGATGCTACGCAGGCAGCCCTCACACAGATGCTCAGTTTTCCTTAAAAAGACCCCAAAATCGCTACTCAGGGAGTAGAATCCACTTGCCTAGAAGATCCACGACACTCAGCATCGTGATAGCCACTCTTGTATAGACTTGGGTGTTTTATGCATTCTCAGGAGTATGTCAGTATCATGCATTCAGGTAAAGGAGATCCTCATGCATTGTATACTCTGTCTGCAGTCCTTATTACCTTCCAACTCACATAGGTAGATAGGGTAGCTGGGTTAAGGCCCCGTTCACAGCCAGCGAGTATCATATGTCTGATCCCCGTCCACGTTACCCCAACTATGGAGACATTCCCCATACACCAGTAGGGTTACAAACAATACGTAACAAGGTCAAGATCCACCTTCCTAAGCGTCCTTTTGGTTCAGACCGAAATAGCCATTGCAAAGCTGAGTGATCAGTGACTATAGTGAATTTGTCAAACTTGAGATATGGTTCGTGCATTTTGCAAGCAGCTATTATGCTGAGGCATTCCCGTTCAGTGCATATGTAATTCTGTTCTGCCGGGTTTAGGGCACGACCTCTGTATGCCATAACCCGTACAGTACCGTCCTGCATTTGACTCAAAACTTTCCTATAGCAAAAAGACTAGCATCTGTGGTGACAATGAAAGGGTTGTTATCCTCAATACGAGGGAAAGCCAAAATCGGTGCGGAAACTAACTTAGCTTTAAGGGCATCGAAAGTTGACTGCTTTGCATCATCCCACGCGAAAGTGCTTTTCTTGTTGGTGAGGATATTGAGAGGTTGGGCTTTTTTCGCATAACCCTCAACAAACCGACGGTAATACCCTGGCAAACCTAAAAAAGCTCTAACGTCTTTACAAGACGTAGGGACAGGGTAATCCAGCTCGGTAGGGTCTTAGTTTGATAGGGCTAACCGAACCTTTCAAATAAATAGTATGCTGGACAATGCTAGTATTGCCAAATTCACCATCTTTAGTAGTGAATATGTTACTAAATGATGAAATGAGACGTTTTATGGAATCTTTTTGTTAAGTCTGTTTTAAGTCTGAATCAGTGAGGTCAATTTCATGATGAGAGTTAGGATCAACAGGCGAGGCAGAAATCGGAGCTGCCGCTATATTGTTATGGTCTGCGGAGCTGTCAGCTCCCCATGCAAGATCTAGCGAGGGAAGTTCTTGGGGTTCAGATCCAAGAGGTATCGGGTCAAAATATCTGACTAAAACACCTCGCTGTAGGGTAACTGCTCTGTCACTCATATTCATCAATCTGACAGGTACACGTTGATTTTGTACTGACGCAAAAACTCGCGTCATAGCGATCTCGGGATACGAAGGCAATTCACTATCCATGGTGCACACTCCTAAAATACCGGACATATTTCCTGGTTTAACACGAGCCTGGGTGATATATTCAGATTTTGCGGGGATTTTGATGGTCTCTGACAAATATAACTTGAGTTTTAATTTCAAAGCTATACCGCACGTAGTCTAAAACTACCCCATAGGCAACAAAGATATCTCTTCCTAGAATTATAGGATATTGTAGGTCTTGTACCACCTGAAAACAAACATTGCACAGCTGATTTCCAATTGTTTTGTCTATTTGAGTTTGGAAATGAATGGGAATAGACCTTCCTTCGGCAACAACTACTTGCTTACTCAATGATGATTCTACAGGAAATGATTGATCGGGATATAATTTGTGTAAAGAGTCAAAAGTGATAATGCTGCGTTGTGCACCTGTGTCTAATAAAGCAAAAATAGTATAGGATGTGGTACTGGTCTCGATTCTACTATCCTGGGAGAGAGGGATGAAATCAACGTCATCAACCGAAACGGCAGGCGTTGATCCCTCCGTCACTAATGGATTGACAGGCACCTCTTGAGTGTCCTGCGAGCAAAGAGAACTCAAGGGCATCTCTGCAAAATAACAGTGAACCTCGTTCACTATTTCTGATTTGCTCTGAATATGTGCTATATTAAACGAATAACTACTCCTATCGCGTGGCTCACTGGTCGGGACGGACAGGAGTTAATAGTTTTCCTGCCGCCATTGTCGATTGTCAGGTCGACCCATGGGGTGACGCTGATCATTCAATGAAGGGCGTCTGAAATTATTTCTACCGTCACTGCCTGGTTTGTTTCCCTGATAGGACCTGTTGTGGAATGAACGCTGACGGTCCCCATTACCTCGGGACCCATAACGATCATTAAACCTTTTAGGCCTGTTTTCAAACCTCGCGGGCCAAGGAAGAATTGGTTCCTTGGTCCACGGGATTTCATCATGCAGTTAACAGACATATGGTTGTTTCTGCCGCAATGCATGCAATCATGTCGCGCTTTACAGTCGCGCTTTACAGTCGCGAAGCCAATGGCCAGAATTTTTGCAAAAAAACAGAAAGACTCTTGAGGCGATTTGAGGCTCTGGACCTCTTTCGTCACATCAGCAACCTCTTCCCTGATGGCCGCAAGAGTGGAGCTTTGCTGGGACAGAAACTGGGAGGTCATGTCAGGTGTCTCTAGACCGTTTAAAGTCATGGGCTAATCACCAGACATTGTGCAAACCGTCTCAGCCAACTTGATCTGCTGAATGGTGTCTTCCAGCAATTTCGGTGATTTGCCGACCACAAAAGCCTTCAATTTGGGTAGAAAGCCTCGAATTAAAATTTTCTTGGTCTCCATATCGTCTTTTTGTAACCTCTGACACTGACTCAGGACGTCTTTTTCTGGACTCGATTGTCTAAAGTTTGTTCTAACAGCCAAGCATTTGTCTCACTACCAAAAAACTTGAGAAAGGCTGTATGGAACGTCAACAAAGAACTAGTGACATCTGTAGGTAACGAAGCGTACCACACACTGCTGCACCAACATACGACAAGCTGGGACTCTCAAATCTTCTGGTGTGTGCGAAAGTTGGGCAAATGTGAGAAATTTGTTCATGAAACGGAGGGGGTCATCTGTAGATTTGCCAAGAAATGGGGGTGGTAGAAATGCTTTAGACCCTTGTCTCTGTTGGTGAATTTTATTATCGCGAGACTGAGCCTGAAGCATATCTACGATATCTGTCTTAGCACCACCTAAATCAATTTTGCGCAGGTGACCAAGTACTTGCTGGAGCATATCTTGTATGTTTTCTGGGTCAGCCATCTCAATCAGAGGTGAAATGGCACGTTCGGAACCTGGGTGTTCAGGATCAATGTGAAGATCTGAAATTTCAGACAAAGTGAAAGATTCTTGGTCACTGTCTATTTGGAGATGATGGTCTAAACGGACGTCTGAATATGAGCTAGGTTAGTCTAAAGTTTGTGGTCTCAAATTTTGAGGTCTGGGTGAATTTTCACTATCTCCACTTGTGGATGTATGGGACAACGGGATGTTGTCACCACTAGTGAGAGGGGAATTACCTGCACCAGATGTAGCAGTGAGATCTGACAACGGTGAAGCAGAGGCAGGCGCAACTCTCAAAGAGTCAGTCGGATAATCCCTCTGTCGAGCAGGTAACTTAGAAAATTTTGAAAGTGACTTAACTTGTGGTGTAGAATCGTCTGGTCCTTGCTCTGTCATCTACCTTTTGAACAGGAAAATGCATTTTGTAAACTCGACTGGGCATGCTCAGAATGAGTATTTTGTCATCACAACAAAGTTGTTCAGAACAAGGATCATGTGTAATTCAAAGTGGAGGTCAGCACAAAGCCTATATTCTCCACATTGACATTTTCAAAGCATAATATCACAAGCTTAGATAGCTATCCATCGATACACACAATGGTTAGATGAAATATTCCATAATACATATTTCATAAGTTGCATAATTTGATGAGGATATGTTATCACTTTGTTTTGGAACCTCTTGAGCAAAGCAGAATCAAGTGTTAGAAATGGCTATGGTATCTATCAGTAAGTGGTAAGCCACTTGATCTGAATTCGTGACAATGCCATCATCATTATCATTTCACATAAAAAACAAAAAGATATATTTTAACCCTTTCAAGGAAATAAATACAGCAGGATACCTTTTTCAGTTATGCTACAATTTACTAAAACTTGTGGCCATCTTTTTAAAAACTAATGACAAATGAATATTATAAAAATAGCATTCTCCCATCAAATCGCCAAACAATCAAAGCACTTTTAATCTACAATTAATGTCATATCTATAATCATGTATTCTCAGGAAATTATAATTCAGTTAGGGGAGGTCATGAATTTTTCAAAGTAACTGAAATATTGATTTTGATGGCTTATTGGATGCAGCTTAAAAGGACGATTTAAACAAGGTCCCATTTACTTAAATCGGGTTAACGGTTATCATTTTATGGCCATTTTCATACCCTCAAAACGTCAAAAGGTTTTTTTGGCAATACTGGCTTATGCTGGGAGAAAACGAAAGCAGTAAAGTAGCCAATTTTCCAGGATAGGTATTTTCATAATTCATATGTTAAAAGACTTCCAATTCATTTATTCAAAGCTTTTTATCTAAATAACGACATTTCATTCAGAAAAGTTAATCCCACAATCAATTCCTGGTTTAAATTGAACCTTAAACCTTAAACTTTTTTATGAAACGGTGCTTGAAAACTGGAAAAATAGCCACATATTTGACAAAAATTGTTATAACTTTGTAACTTATAATGATAACTACATGATTTTTTTTAAGAGAATCATATTGAAAAGGCCCAAATAAATTTTTCAAAATAGAAGAATTCTCCTGTGAAAATAACTTCTAATACAGTAAGACTATCTTTAAAAAATGATAAAGATCTACAAACTCAACAACAAATAATCAAAAATATAAAACAACAAAAAACAACAAAAAAACAACAAAACTATTGTATTCAATTGTATTCAAGGTTCTATTCATTCTATTTGTCAACATCATGTGAAATACCATAAGTTAACATCCTTATTTTTTTCATATTTTAAAAAAATTAATTTATTTTCCAAAGTTTTCTTTCCTTCAAATTATTGGTACTCTTAGGATTTGTGTTAACTGTTGATCTACAGATTAAATAAAAGTCCTTAAATAATAAAAATTTGAATATCTTGCATTTATATTTCTGTCAAAGGAAAGCTAATATAACATATTTACAATTCCATAATTAATAAATCTTCATTTTCTACATCTACAAGTTTGAATATTAACAACTATTATAATAACTAAAAACACCAATAACATTATTTTTGTATTTTTTTCAATTTTTCTAAATAATCATATTAAATAATTGGAGAATTAATCATGTTTTGAATGTAATGCTGAACTATCAATGCCCCACATAGCCTTGACGAGTACCTGACAGCAGACTGCCAACCTGTCAGTATATGTTAACTGTCAGTAGCCCATATGGCCTTGATGGGTTAGTGGACTGCTAAATTGTTGTTGGACTGTTGGCATCAAAGCCAAGCACCTCTAAAAAATAAATTATAATTAAAACAAATAGTAAATTGCTTTGAATACATATTTATATTACATAATATATGATACATATAGAATACATACAGAATACATGATTTGTTTGGCTTTGATATAAATTACTGAATATACAGCTAAATTTATAAGTAGTTGTGCTGAAACCTGGGATGTGGTGAATCCTAGGATTTTCGTGCTGAAACTGGAAATTCAGGTTTCACTGGTGAATCCTGGGATTCAGCAAGGGTTTAAATTTAATATATAATTTATGAAGTAAGAAATGTCCTTGTTTTGTTTCACGAGTAGATATTGCAGGAATTGTCAAGTTTCTTTTGTTAAAAATAATATCTTTGGACAGAAATCCAATTGATGGGGTTCTATTTGAACAATTTTCAAAGGTCAGATAGGCTTGCAAAGAAACTATATCATGGAGACTACAAAACTGATAATTCTAGATTTAATAATAGATTTTAACTTTGGGTATGTTGGCTACATGGCCAACATTATCATTGAGCATGTAATCTAAGAATAAAGCAGAGACAATGAAGACAATGAAGACAATGAAGTACAAAAATGGACTTACCTCACTGTAGACACTGACAATGGACCTCTCTTTGAACATCCATTTTGTCTTTGTACTGGAAATTTCCCTCATAAATCAGTGCTAGACATGTTGAATTTATGTTTCCAATGAATATATATTTAAGTTGTACTGAGATAAATATGACTGAATATCACATCATAAAACATACAAACTTACTCCAGGCTGAGTTGTCTTGTATTAGACCTGAGTCTGCTATTTGATATGTGGGATATGTGCTTGATAATTTGATATTATTGCACATGTTAATAAGAATGAAATGAAATGAATTATGCTATTAATAATAGCTGGTTTTGTCAAAGTTATTAGAAAAATAATGAGAATAATTGAAGGGACTATATATTGATCTTTGCTGTCAGGGGCTCATTCCTATATTTCCATGTTCTGTTCTTTGTTTTCAATGTAGGTAGTGCTATAACAGATCCTAGAACAAGTGTTGATTTTTAAAAATCAAGCTCGCGTAAGTTTGCAAAATCCCAAGGCAAAAAACCTAACAGAATCTTCTTACTCTACTACGCACTCACAAATCACTTCTCAAACAAAAGCGACATCTGACGGTGTAATCAGAATTATTGAGCCAAAACATGGCCGCCATGGACCGATAATCGGGGTAGGCTCCATTGACTTACGGCTTAATCACCTTGAAACCTCGAACATCTAGCCCTAAAGGCAAAACAAACGCGAGCGAAAAACATTTCAATGGTCAACCTCACTTCATACTCTGCTTTTAGAACGATGAATAGTTTGCCATCTGACCTAGTCTGATATAGCGCTATACAAATCATTATTATTATTATTATTATTATTATTAAGTATTGTTAAAAAAGTCGATGGATATATTTTTCCTATGAATATTTGAAGGTGAGGCATTTACTATCATGGTTTTCAATGGGGCATTGTAATAGTGGTCCGAGGCCTTGATTCCTGGTGTCTGAAGCACTGGGACTCTCTTCATTCAGTAACTAGGTCAGTCATTTATTATTGTATACATTTTTACAAGGAGCTGGTTTAGAGTCAAAACCTAAATATGGAGATAGCCCTCAAGCAACAGATGGCTGCATGAAGTTATCAAAGCAAAATCGCCAACAGAGCTGTAATTTCATTTCATAGAATGAATTTAAGTCCAGTTAACAAGAAAATGCTTTTAAATGGTAGGTTGTTGCAAGAAACATGATTTTCCAAAACCATGTTAAAATTGGGGTCAAACTATTCACAGTAAAATTATTAATAGAAATAATTTAACAACCCCCCCAAGTTTTCAATAAATTTAAGCTGGGAAGTCAGTGACCCGCAAGCAAGGGAAGCAGCCTGTGGGCCATCCTAATTCAGTTAGAAAAATAATGGTGATCAATACTCCATGTCCTTTTCTTTAAAAAAACAGTTGATCAGTTCCCTTCAGGCAGAGACATAAGTCCTAGCCAGCTAATCAGGTCTCTTAATAATACAATTTGTTTAATGTACTGGGAAGGGGGGAAATATATTTCCTTCTGGCGAGTTGTTGCTCCCTCTATTATTGTTTTTGCACATTCTGATGGATCTCCTGCTGGGAAATATTTCTCAAAATCGTCTACTTGTTTCTTCATTTCTGGGTTTGATCTTGCCATTAGGGATCTTCTAAATTCAGTATCTGAAAAGAGAACTTTCATTTTGTATATCAACCAAACGGAAAATATACCATATTTAAAATATAATTTAATAATATTGAGACCAGATTTTTTTAATAATGAATACCATAAGCAACAGATGAATTTTAAAATATAATACTAATCTAATACTGACCTATAGCTCCAAGAACACAGTTGGTAATTGATATATTCCTGTTTGCTATCTCCTCTCTAAATGCTGCATAAAATCCTTCAATGCCATGTTTCGCCATAGAATATGCAGCCATATAAGGAACAGCCAACTTTCCTGTTTCAAGATTTTTGTTTTGTATAAAGGCTTGGTCTCACTATACCGGACAGGCCAAACGGAGGAGTTGCGTAGTGGAATATTTTCAAAATTTGGCTCGTCCGCTTTCATCCGCTAAAAGCAGTTTTGTCCTCTTTGATAGAGCGCATGAGAGATGGATATACAACAAATGTTATACACATGATTTGCAAGAAATGAGCGGAAGAGTCCGAAGAGGACAGAGTGGATGAGCACTGATGCAAAGTGCACAGAAAACGAAAGTATGCATGGTAAGCGGAGAAGGCGGATTAACAGGGAGATAAGCGAATGAGTAGCGGAGGGAGTGTGCATAGAAAATGAACGAGAAACTGACGTCACACGGATGCATAACGAATGAGAAAGCGGATGAGATGCACATTCAAACAGTTATGTGACGGAGGACAAATGCATATAAGCTGAGGTGTTGCGCAACTGTTACGCATTCAGTACTTGGAAGCGAAGAAGCGAAGAAGCAAACAACAAGGTTATTCAATTTTTGGAACAGATTTACTTTTGGATATTAATTACAATGCCTGGATCAAGGGCACAAGGGAGAGGATCCCCTGCAAAAGGGAGAGACCATGTCACAGGGAGAGGCCAGGAGAAACGTGGTCCACTGAGGCCCAAACAACTTGCAAAGTTGGTTGCACTGGAGCAGGAGGAGACAACAGACACACATCAAGAGTCATTTTCAGAAATTGAAGCAGGAACACCAGCAACACAAGGTACGAAAACAAGAATGCTTTATTGTGATCTAAATGGAATGATGTTTTGGTGAAAGTAGTGTTAAGTTAAATACGTAGGAGTCATTTATGAGGAAACAAGAAAAGATCTGTTTTGTTTTCACATTTTGCAATGCCACAACTTGGGTCAGTTATGCAGGACAACATCTAGAATGTATTGGTCAGGTTAATTCAAACATGATCAAGTTGTAGATGATACAAATAACCCCCCCCCCCCCCCCCACAGAATGGAGTAAGATCATGGAGGACCTCCTGAACATCCCATATGAATAAACCATTCAAACAAACTGCAGAACCAATATATATCTTAAAGAGAAAAAAATGGACTTTGACAACAAGGAAACAGAGAAGAGAGAATAACATGAAATAAATACATATTTCCCCCCCAAAAAAAAAACTTTCTTCTTGTGAGAGTCTTATATCCCCCCAGGGGGCGAAAAATCATAGGCAAATATGCATCTCTGCCCCCAAAAAATTGATTAAAAACAGCCAATAACCCAAAAATAATGGTATAAAATTTCCTAGAAATATTGAAAAATCCTCATAGAAAACGATAGAAAATATGGGGTTCAATATATACAGCTTAGAAATGGACATTCCGACCCCACGCAGGAGTCGTATGAATTGCGAAATAAATGAAATAGTCTGGCAGCCGTAAGGCACCTCCACGCATTCCTATATAAGCAAGACCTAGGATAACGCAGTCAGTCCCCATCCAACTGACGAGATCCAAGGTGATTGAAACCAGTGTTGGTATTGGTTGGGACTGTGATCGTTGTTCCGATCGTCTTTTGCAGCATTGCCTCCTTACTATGATTAAGTTGTAGAGTTTTGAATGACATGGGCATAAATCACTTTCCAAAAGATGTGCTGATATTGAACTTTTTGTGGGGAAATGATTCATGTTTTAAGGTTAAGTGTTTTTCACTCAGAGAGACATATGAAATTGACCATTTCACGTGAGAACAAAGTTTTGAACAATATTTTCCATTTTTTGTATTTACAGATTGAGATGGTTAGCTCTGGCATTGAAGATGCCCCCTCAGGTGGAGATATAGACTTTACGACAAGGCCTTCAGGTTCCAAAGTGCCTCCCGCCAAGAAAAGGTCCAAGAAGGATGACAAGGCAAAGAAGACCAGAGAGTCCCATCGTCTGAGGGATCAGGCCCATGAGGATGAAGTTATATCAAAGATAACCCCTGTTTGTGGAATAGGAAGGTTGTGTAATTCAGGAACAAGGAGAAGAAGAATGCTTTGGAACCAGAATGCAGCAGAGTTGGGCTACACTTCACAAGACTTGAAGGACTGGTGGAAGGACATTGGGGACTGGTACACAAAACTTCACAAAACTGAAGATGTCTCAGGATATGGAGCAAGGGACATGACAGAGAGGGAGACCTGGGTGTGGAACAAACTGGAATTTTAAAAGCATCTCATTACTCATCGGTCAGTCCTCATCACCAGGGTAAGTACAAATTATTATGATTGTAACTTTTTATGCTTCTCAACAACATGTAAATGAAAATATATATGTAACTGTTAATGTGTAATATGTATAAATGTTTGATGAGCCATCATGTAATTACTCTGCATGGCGAGGTAGTCATATACTACCTCTGCCACAATTGGCATGACATTGTCTCAGCCTATTCTGTGAGGTCGATTGCATAATCCACAGACAGCTTAAACTTGCACACACATCAGTTGCACTCACTTTCTAACCAAAAGAAACCAAACGTTTCACCGTTCATTATTCAGAATATTTTCATTTTGCCCGAAAAATATTCTATGGCTAGCGTATTTGAACACCCTTCATCCCTCATACAAAATTTAATGTCCTTGGAATTGACTTGTGCTAGTTTTTTTTCCGCTTGTTTCACATAATGTGCTGATGAATTTATTTTTCAGGATTTTCATTAATATAAAGTGCCACAAAATACACCCAAGTGACAGTTTGAAGACAATGTTGTAAATATAACAGGTTGACAACCTCATCTATTGATTTTGAAAAGAATCTGAATAATGAACTGTGAAAAGTGAAAAAGTAACAAACTTCACACACACCCAAAACAATGACACCAGTTGACTAAGTTATACTTGCATATATCTGTTGTTGTAGTCACTTTCTCACCAAAAGAAGGGCACTGATTGGCTGCGTTATTACATGTGACAAAATATTTCTAAAAGAAGCTTTTTATGGGTGTGTAATCACTGATTATGGTCAATACCAGAGCCAGGTATAAATCCTGGATCTGCTATGGAGAGTATCATTTAAATTAAAGGTGTTAAATATGTGCAGATAATCTCTTTAAATTTGTTGTGTACTTGCAAGAAGCTTTGGCAAGGTCTGACAGAGAGGACCTGTGCAGAGAACAAGATCTCCCTCATTTCTGTTGATGATGAGTATGATACAGATAGCAAGCCAAAGAAGAGGAGGGCTGCTGGTGCAACTGCTGCTGAGGATGAAACCATAAAGAAGAGCTTTGAAGGTATGAAGAAGACTGCTGCAGCTGTTTCCACCATTGAGCCAGACACGTCAGTGAGGGACTTCACAGCCTCCTCAGCAGCAATTTGTACAGCTGCAACAACACTTCTACCAGCCTGTGTTGCCTCCCTGTGTTTTCCCAGCAGCATTTCCAGTCACATGACCCACGCAGGCCAAGCTCTGCACCATCAGCAGTCTTCAGGCAGCAGATATCAGGTCCTTCTCCTTCAACTTCTTCCATGTACCAGCCCCCACCTGAGGCTTGGGACAGACCTCCCATTGGAGGGTCTGTGTGGGGGTCTGCTACAGAGTTATGTGTTGCAGATTACATGTCCCAGCCTTCATCCTCAACACAGCCATCTCAGAGGTCTCAGCATTCTCAACAGTCTCAGCAGTCACAGCAGTTACAGGCATCTACTGTTCATGTTGTGGGCAGATTGACAGAGTTATTTCCAGGATCTCAGGATTCTTCACTCAATCTATCAGGGACCAACAGCCCAGCAACACCAAACATATAAACTATGTGAAAATCTATATAAATGCAGAGACTGTTGTGTGCCATTTATAATCTGAGACTGCATTTTTATATATCTGACATTTTAATATATCTGACATTTTAAGATTAATATATAATGTCTTAGACTGTTTGTGTCATTTAAAAGCTGGGACTTTTTATATGACATCTTGATATAAATATTATAGTACTCTGTATGGAACTCAGTACTAGTCACAATTTTGTATAAAACATTTTTAGTTGAGCTTCTTTCATTAACCTTTATATTTTAGTAACTTTTAATAATAAGTGTCGGTTTGTTTGTTTTTTTGGGGTTTTACATCACTTTCAACATTATTCCAGTCATTTCGTGATGAGACCTACTTGTAGCAGATATAGTGCTGCCTCACTGAATTGTCATGTTGCAGGTCCTTGACATGACAATCCACCTGGTCACAGATTTACAAGGACAACAGGTTAACCCTTTAGGCATGGGCCTCAGCTCATATGGGAAATTGTATCATGAGTTCAATCTCGGCACGGCCGGGGTTCGAACCCACGACCTTTGGATCACCACAGAGGAACTGGTGCTAATAAGCTGGCGCTCTAACCAACTGCGCCACGGCCCGTGGCCTAATAAATGTCTGTCAAAACTAAAATCTTAAAATAAACAATCCATATTAAAAAGTTGCACAGTGAAAAATCAATATGTCGTCAATAAAACTTTTTAAATACCCTATAAAAACAATATATGTTTTGGTCTTAGAAGAAAAATACTATAAACAAGATACTACATCTGGGAGGTGGCCATCTTTGAAAAAGAAAACAGAACTTTTCACTTCTTAACAATTTCAATTTTGATAATTTTAAAAGTTTTCCTTTTATTGAGAAGACAAGGTTGCTTACTCATATTTACCTATTACCTTTTTTTTTTAAACATTACTTTCAATAAAGATAAGGAAACAAAATACAATATTAATTTTTTCTTGAACATTTTAATCAAGTATAAATTTACAATATACAATAATTATATCTATGCTATCATAGGTAAAGTCTCTAGATATGTAATCTTTGATATTTCTACACAATTCTATCCTGCCATTGGACAGAACCAGCTGGGGAATTGACCCACTGCTTCAGGAGGTTGTGGAGTAGTTTGCCTTCACTGTTGGACCTGTTGTGCTCTTGAACTCTGACCCCTGTGTTCAAAAGGTTTGATCATGTAGGACGTTAAAGCAAAGACATCATAACCTATGATGAAGGCTGAGTGTCATTGGGTAGTGGAGAGGGCTGAGGCAAGTGGAGGTCATTGTTCTCAAGGGCTGTATGGAGGTCACTTGCATTCCATATCCGGGGAGGCCATGGGCCGTGGCGCAGTTGGTTAGGGCGCCAGCTTATTAGCACCAGTTCCTCTGTGGTCGTGGGTTTGAACCCCGGCCGTGTCGAGATTGAACTCATGACACAATTTCCCACATGAGCTGAGGCCCGTGCCTAAAGGGTTAACCCGTTGTCCTTGTAAATCTGTGACCGGGTGGGTTGTCATGTCAAGGACCTGCGACATGACAATTCAGTGAGGCAGCACTATACCTGCTACAAGTAGGTCTCATCACGAAATAACTGAAATAATGTTGAAAGTGATGTAAAACCCCAAACAAACAAACAAACAAACAAATCCATATCTGGGCATCAGAGGTTGCTCTTTTTGCTCAAAGGTCTGCCCATATGAACTTTTAATCACTGTCCACCATAAAAAGAAGCACCGCCAAGTAAAACCAGGCGATGTGTTTCCCATGTATGACACCAAATGTATGTGGAAAGTTCCATTTCTCCCAAAATCCATCGGCTATGTCCTGCAACTCTTGTGTTAATTGTTACAAGCATTGTCATCAGTTCCCCCTTGTATTTGTCAATGATGGCTTGACACCTGAAATGGAAAACATTCATAAGTACAGTAAATTACAATACAGTTTTGTCTCAGGAAAGCTGCAAGGAACATAAATTAAATTCAATTGGTTTTCATATTTACCTCTCTGACAACCACGGAGATAGTGTTATGGGCTTCTCTCCAACCAAATCGCATACATCTGTACTTGGCTCCCGAGGCAAGGTGTCTGAGTGTTTCATCCCAGGGTCCAAGGGGTCTCTGAACCATGTTGTATTCTTGTAAATTCTGTGCCAAATCTGGTCAGAATCTCATCAAACATTTGGGGAGGCATCCTCAGGAACTCAGTAAAAGAAGTTAGGTCCTCATTTCTCAGTTCCTGAATGAGTTAGTCATGTAACCCAAACTCTTTCCTCCTCAGAGCAGAAAGCCAAGGTTGGGTCCAAAACCTTCTTCTTCTTCAATAACTTGGCAATAACTTGTAATTGAAGTTGTGCAAGTTGAAACCCCAACTGTGCCCTAAGTATGGCATTTCTGTATTCAACTCCAGCTCTGACAGCACCCTGCATCTTTCTGCTTGAGAGGACCTTGTGCAAATGATGGCAAAGGTGCTTGAGGGCCTTTTTATATCTCATCTGTGATGTCAGCGTCAGTGTTCACTCTTCTCTGCAGTACGTCCTTTCCTTTTCCTGATGTTAGCCACAATGACTCCTTACTTTCTATGTTTCCATGCGCTCTCTTTTTGTTTACTCTGTGCCTGTCCCTTAACCGTTCACAACTCATCTGCAAGTCGTCAGCTTTACATTCGTCTTCATTTGTTTTGGTTTGGATTTCTGTTTGCATTCAATCCTGATCACCTCCGTTTATTATTTAGTTCTTATTCGTCCCTTTTCTGCTTTGATACCACCTTGCGGACAACAATGCACACCTTCCGAACCCATTCAGCATGAGATACGAAGAAAAGTGTTCACATTCCTGACGCAATCAGCATGTGAAACTTCCGCACAAAATTTTCAACATGTTGAAAATGTTTTGCAGACCAAAGCGTACATATGCGTACTGCTCCGAACTCTAAATGCATGACTTTAGAAGGAGATACGGAAAAAGCGTTTGAGTTATGTAAACTTCCGAACTCATTCCGAAGAGCAAAACTTTCCAGTCCGCTTTCATCCACTTTGCCTGTCCACTACAGTGAGACCGCGGCTTAAAGTATTTGTTTTGAATAGACATAATAACTTTTATAGCGTAATGAAATTAAGAATTAGGATAATGTCATTGAGATAATAATAACACTCATCAGATTAAGAGAATAAGATTATTTTTGTGAATGTTAATACATATTTGATAAAGAATGCATTTTTTCCGATCAAATGCTTTATTTAGCTGAAATATTATATATGTTTTTCGGAACATTTGTACCAAATTAATAATGCAAAATATTTCCAAACAATTTGTAATGGCACTATAAAATTCTGTTTTATTGTGTGAAATAATTATAAAAACGGCAGGTTTTGTTAAAGATTTGTCATTGTACACTATCTACTGGAGCATTGACTAAATAAGTACTTACCAGGAAGTGCATTGACTACAGCAATAGATCCCTGTGATTGTTCCAGGTGGGGAAGGGCATATGCAGTGAGATATATGAAGGACTTTAGTGTGACATCTAGGCTTTGGTCCACTATATCGAGACGATTGCCACTCCCATCAAATCTCTCCAGTTCTGGCATAAAGGCATGATTCAAAACAAGGAAGTCAAGACCTCCCAGCTTTGCTACTGTCTTCTGTAAACAAGTTAGAGATAGTTTGAATAAGAAAATAGACTGGAGCCATTTTGATAATCATTTAGATATGAGTTCAGGATGATATATGAGGCATATCAAAGACCATGGTATCCCATCCATCACCACAAAAGTATAACTGTTCAAATACTTTTTATTTTTTTTTAATATCATTTTTCTCTTTCACACGTGTTTCCCATATATAGATTACATCTCCAACAAGATCGAAATTATAAGCGAGACATACATGGCGATTAATACCAACATAGTTGTGTTAAAACCTTCTTCATTTTATATTAAGTTCATGGACACTAACTGAGAAGGCTTTGAGTTAATTAACCTGTATTAGTGGTTCTATTGATGCCATGTTCCCCATATCTGCGACAACATATCCAAATGTAGAGGAAAGAGGTCCCATGCTCTTGCAGTGAGCCACTACCTACAAATATTTCAAGTGGAGTCACCAGCATTTTCTATTTTATCACAATTAGAATTAGATTTAAAGCAGCTCAGAATTCAGCTTGACCTCTGTGTTGAGGCAGATTTATCAAAATGAATAATTGGTTGTGTGTTTTATTGTTCATAAAATAAAAAGAGTAAAATTACTTAATAACCTACGGTATTGGATGAACTACATTAATAATAATTACACTATTACAAAGAAATAGGAAATTGCCAAAAACAATAGACGTCAATTGTACTTAGGTATAACATCATAATTATTATTACAACATGGCTTAGAAAATATTCTTATTTCTTAACCTTTTTAAGTCTATCTTCCCTTCTTGCAGTCACAATAACACTGGCTCCATATTTGGCATATTTGTAGGCCATCTGCTCACCAATACCAGAAGATGCCCCTGTCACAAGAACCCTGGCTCCACGGAGAACACCTGAAATCATTAATAATCCAACATTTCTGTCTCAATGTCAAAACTCAAATAGTTATTTTATTTTTATCTTTTTTTTTTAAACAGGTTTTGTTATTTTCTAATAGAGCTCTTTCAGTGTCTTCTTGGTTCATAAAGTTCAAGTTATGTTCCTGTCCAAGAAATCAGTGAGAGTAGAATTATTTTATATTGCAAGAGGCAAGGTGTTCATAATCCTAATGATATTCCTTATTTTGTAGATTTATGGTCACACTAATGTGGAAATATATTCCCATGGATAACTTAAAATCTTATGCTGAAGTGTATTTGAATGTGTAATCACATGACTAGCCCTTGTGTAAATATTCCAACGTCCTGTTTTCAAAGAGAGGCACACAACCTCTTAATCCTTCAGAGACCTTGGCAATGGCAATTAACAGATACGCTTTAATATGTTTTGTTACAATTGTGTTTGGGAAAACAACTTACAATGATTTTTGTCTCAATAATGTCCTGAAAATTACTAAAAAATGTTTAAGTAAACAATATTATTAACTAAAATGTCTATCCAAATATTACATATAAGCTCTTGTTCAGTTTCAATAAGCATGGGTCAGTCACAAAGATTGTGTTTCACAAAAACATTATACATAAGATGTGTGTGAAGTGTTTTGTTAGCAATATGGTGTGTCACCGACACACAATATTCATGTAAAAACACAATATAATGTGTAAGTGAGACAGGTATTTCTGAGAGTGTGATTTTAAATACCTGGATCAAATGTGGGCCCTGATGGCCACAGTATATAAGCTAGCAAAGCAACCAGGATGCAGCCAATCCAGAAATTCCATGGAGCCATCTGGAAAGAAACATTCACACTTAGTTGCAATATTTATATATATTCAGTATATATATATATATATATATATATATATATATATATATATATATATATATATATATATATATATATATATATATATATATATATATATATATTGTTCTGAACATTAATAAATCTCATCTGCACATATTATCCCGCTCGTCGTAAACAGTCAAAATCATCAAGGCAATGCCTTATAATTAAATGTTTATAACCAATTTCGGACTTTTTAATATCCAATCTTGTACCTTGTGTCAGGCTAGTTCTTCTCACAGTATATATTATAAGCTTCAAAAGGACACATTTAAACTCCTACGTATGCGACCAACCTTGAGATATCACCCTCCCTGTCTGTATTGTGTAAACAACATGTCACCCTCCAGGTCTGTATTGTGTAAATAACATCTCACCCCCCCCCCCGGCTACATCATGTAAACAACATGTCACAATCCCTGTCTACATTGTGTAAACAACATGTCACAATCCCTGTCTACATTGTGTAAACAACATGTCATAATTCCTGTCTATACTGTGTAAACAACATGTCTATATTGTGTAAACATCATATTATTCCATCAAACCTCAGATTTGTCACTTGTAATGTCAGTATTCCACTTGTACTGCATACACCTGTAAATAAACACTACATATGTGGTTCATCAGCCCGGGGGGGGGGTACTCTCATGATTTTAACCCGCGGAGGCTGGGATGGAACTGAAAACCCCAGAGCCTGAATTAGGGAAATATTCTATCATTATTGGTACCCTGATTTAGGACTAGCTGAAATTATGTACCCTGATTTAGGACTAGCTGAATTTTTGATACCCTCATTTAGGGATGATGCAGAAGGAGGAGATTTGGAAAAGGGGATTGTGATCCCTGTTTTAGGGAGAAATTTGAAAAACAGTACCCTGTTTTAGGGAAAATGATAAAATATCTTAACCCGGATGGAACTGAAAACCCCAGAGCCTGATTTAGGGAAATATTGTATCATTATTGGTACTCTGATTTAGGACTAGCTGAATCTTTTATACCCTAATTTAGGGATGATGCAGAAGGAGGAGATTTGGAAAAGGGGATTGTGATCCCTGTTTTAGGGAGAAATTTGAAAAACAGTACCCTGTTTTAGGGAAAATGATAAAATATCTTAACCCAGATGAAACTGAAAACCCCAGAGCCTGATTTAGGGAAATATTCTATCATTATTGGTACCCTGATTTAGGACTAGCTGAATTTTTGATACCCTCATTTAGGGATGATGCAGAAGGGGGAGATTTGGAAAAGGGGATTGTGATCCCTGTTTTAGGGAGAAATTTGAAAAACAATACCCTGTTTTAGGGAAAATGATAAAATATCTTAACCCGGATGGAACTGAAAACCCCAGAGCCTGATTCTGGGAAATATTCTATCATTATTGGTACAGTCAAGCCCCGCCAGTCCGTCATGGTCTGTCACACATAATTCTGCCGGTTTCACGAGTCTGACGGTTTGATGAAATGGACATCAAATGAATAAAATAAAGAAAGATTAGAATGGTTGCAGCCAAATCACTGTCGGTAATTGATGTGCCGGATTATCGGGGGACGGTCCGGCGAGGTCTGACTGTACCCTGATTTAGGACTAGCTGAATTTTTTATACCCTCATTTAGGGATGATGCAGAAGGGGGAGATTTGAAAAGGGGGATTGTGATCCCTGTTTTAGGGAGAAATTTGAAAAATAGTACCCTGTTTTAGGGGAAATTATGAAATATCTTAACCTGTTTTAGGGAAAATATCAGCAAAAAGGACCCTATTTAGCCCAGCTTCCCCGGTAACGCTGACTATGAGAGTACCCCCCCCCCCCCCCCCCCCCCCCCGGGTTCATCAGGCGAGTTCATCTTTTAACATCTAGGCCAAAAGGTGGTTGACCTCAGTGTTTCCAGTAACAAGGTCGTGTTCTACATAGATATAGAACAAACCCAAAACGAAACATGAAGCTGTGACGACTGGAGCATCCTTTGACCAGAGCATTCATAAAACATCGGAAATGCATGGGTTTTGACATCGATTTCTTTTTTAAATAATAAATAGAATGTGCAGGGAGATGCTGATGATAATATTTAAATCCTCCAAACAAATATTTCCTGTAATAAAACCTTTTTGTTTGTTTTTTTTTAATTCTCGATATTTTCTAGATGGTGGACAAACGGTAAAAAATAAAGACGACAAAAATATTTTGACAAGCAATCTTTGGACCACACCCATTTAAACATTAAAATACAATGAAACCAATCGAGTTTTTTGTGTTTGTAAGGTTTGGCTCAGAATGCTCATTACAAATTAGATTCTGAAGATTAAAAACGCCACTCCCATTGGCATTGGGCACTTTAATACCAATGCCATAAGATCAAAGTGAGTATCGATGGACACTAAAGTATACACACCTTGGGTGCGATATCGCTTGCTTCACTGACTTTCTTTGTCTTCCTTCCGTTGTCTGACTTTCAAGTTAAAACACAAAATTAATGTTCTTTGTCTGGACAAAACAATAATTTATTTCACCCTCTGATCTCAATCTGGTGAAGTATTAAATCAAAATCATTTTGAAGATGATGTAAAGTGTTATGCAAGGTGCTAAATCTGATTAGAAATACATGCAACACATTGTCATGTGGTTTGACACAAAATGTAATCGACGAGGATGGGATTCGAACCCACGCGGGCAGAGCCCAATGGATTAGCAGTCCATCGCCTTAACCACTCGGCCACCTCGTCTTGCGGTTTTGCATTGCCTCTTTATTAAATACATATATAAAAAAAGCATGAACGTGATGAGAGAGGAAGGGTGACCAGATCACACTGTCCACCAGAGGCACACGCAAACTATTATGTGATAGGTTCACCACGTCGCCCTCTGGTGGAGTTTGTGACCAGATTTGAAAAAAAAAAAAAAGTTGCTGTTTGAGGTATGGGCTGCAATAAAATTCTCCACTGATAGGAGTGTGTGATCTTGCTGTCCTGTCATCATGTAGCCTGCCCTCTAGTGGAAGTGACGCTGAACTAAACTCCACTTCACTTTTGTTTTGCAAGTTTATGTGAAGGGTTGCGCTTTTAGCATATTATGAATGGCACAATTATCACTTATTTGTTGTCATTACCTCCAATATGCCCATATTTCTGTATTAGACCTTTGTTTTCAACCATCGGTAAATTGACCTTTTTATTGACCTAATTCTTGACGCCCTGCTAGGATTTGTACAAAGGGGCCTATATGGGTGAAATGCAGATATTTTTAGCCACCACGATCATGCAATTCCCTACCTTGGTGCAACGTCACGGGTCACCTGACTTCCCTCACGACCACGGCGGCCATATTGGTGCCGCTGAAAACTATAACAAAACATACCGAGTTGGGGAAGCTGGGTGAGCGGATTCAGTGAGTTGGTGATTGTGGAAGGATACCCTGAGCCGAAGGCGAAGGGTATCCGTCCGCCATCACCAACGAACTGAATCCGCTCACACAGCTGACCCGACGAGGCATGTTTTGTTTTTATACCTCAGACAACTACTGTATTTTTTTTAAAAAATGATACATGAAACAAGATATTTATCGTTAAAAACATTTGTAAACAAAGCGCACCTCATTTGACCCCTTCAAGTGACCCGAAAATGGTGCGTATAGCCATAGACTGGTTGCCGCCATCTGTGTATATACACGATGTTCTTGATACTCGATGGGGGACCAGTCTAAAGATGGCCGACGCAAAATAGTTCCAACTAATCAATACAGTTCACAACCCTTCTGCTGTTCTTTGAACTGAGCATGTGCAGAACATGAACTTCCTGCTCACTGGCCGCCATATTGAATTTAAGTCGTTGAACAAAACAGAGAATATTTCAAATGCACATTCAATGGGGAAATGTTCGACATTAAAACATTTTTGTATGTCCCGTTGAGAAAACAAACTATTATTCACAGTTTGCATGTATTATTAATGTCTCTTGGTGATTATTTTACTTGAAAACACAGTTTAAATGCCTTGTTTGCATGGGCGAAAATATGTATAATTGACCGCAACAAACATTACTCCCGGAAGTGGTGAAAAGAAGGTGCTCTCTAGCGTTTGAGCGATAATAGGTGAAAGATCGGCGAACTGTATACGTTACGAAATAATCGGCATGCTCGTATTCATTGGAAATCTCGTCAATACGCGCATCACTGAGGTATAAAAAGTGAACACACCTGTTGCACACAGAGAGAACTTACAAATTTATCACCGTTTATTGCACTCAGATTTCACCCAAATGTCGTATGACTATCAAGATCACCTCACTAGTGAGGCTAGATCGAGATATGGTGAGAATGATTGCTATAAGTTCCATTTTGACAAATACTGTCCCACTTTTATATGACATGAAGATTATAATAACAAAAACGTTCTAAAATGAGCTGTCAACAAAGACATTCCACTGCATCTATAAGTTTATGGAATTTTTACAGGGTTATAGAATTTTAAAACATTTTTAAATATTTCTTTTATTGTGACTGAGGTGAGTTTATTGCACTTATCCTTTGATGTCTCAATGGATGTAGGACAAAGCTTTGTGGTGTATCACACATCACATTTGATCAATATCCATGCTCTACTGACAGGTCTTAAGATCATATCTATTCTGATTATATGGGTTCTTTGTTTTTATGTTTGATTACACATGAACAACTCACCACATTGGCAGGACTTGCTCACTTCTGTGACATGATTAATGTGAACAAAAATATGTACCACACCTTCATAGGTTCCTATTTGATGTCTTCTTTATGGGCCACTAATAGCACATTTCACAGTAATCAACTGCTATTCCTGTACATGCTTGTCAGTTCATATTATATCATACAGTTATAGAAAATTAAAGCATTTAGTTTTAATGGCAGAGATAAGTCAATTGTGTTGCACGTTGCATGTATGTTTTGTGATGTTCTTTGAATTACTAACAAAATTTTGTTGAGTTGGCTCAAGTTCATGGTCTACCCCTAACTGATGAGTCCTGGGTAGACTGTAGGGGCCACTAATCAATATCAGGACGAAACACTGCCAATAAATCAATACAGTAGAATTAACAACCAAAACTATCCATGTGAAATATAAAAAAAATTTAAATAAAAATCTCCTTTTTAGGGTTTTCATATTGGATATTATTGTTATTGGCAGTGTCTTAGGGATGGGTGTCTAGAAACCTTGTAGACAAAGTCATTTATATTTCAAAACAAAGATAATGGCCAAAAAAGTATAATATATATATGTATATAATATATATTAGTGCCTTTTACGCACTTCATAATTGTCTGGTAATTTATTTTTAAAATAACCTAAAATTTTATGTAGTATCAGAATATCATATTGTTTCTTACTTTATTTGAAAACTAATTTTATTTCATTTTTTATTTATTCATTATGTAAAATTATGCAAAGCATGTCATGTCATAATTTTGAATCTGGAAAATATTCCGGCTTTTATTGATGTATTGTGCATGTTGATAGGCCAATTCTTTGAGATATCCTGAACATTGACAATTGTGGGTGGAAGTATTGAGGGTTATTTCTGCTTGTGTGAATTATGAAATTATACGGCACTTTATAAATGTCTGCTTAGATAAATGAGACAATTTATACTTTTTGCACACAACTGATTTTTATTCAAAATCTAAACATATAAATACATATAACATGAATTTACATAAATTGAATGGTATGAGGTGTGAATGACATGTACAGACATTTAACATTGTGATAGCTTGATAACCAGGGCTATATGCCCTAATTGGTTTACCTTTCATATTAAATATGATTTATTAACTTTATTGAAAATCTTTATTTTTTGGGTGGGGTGGCGGGTGAAACTGTGTTTACTGTCCGACCGCCTGAGCCTGAATGCCAAACAGTGGAGATTGGCGGGAAGGCAAAGGAGCCAATAACATGTCACTTTCCCCCTCACATGGTACATGGGTGTCAGTTTCATCACATCACACATTGGGGCTGAGTTGTTCAAGATATGTCTCCAATCACAATTTTAACCCAACATAAAATTACATTCACATCTGTAAGCTATTGGAACTCACACTTGTAAATGGTTCTTAACTTTCCATTTTTCTATCAATTTAAAATTGTACATAATACTTACACATATAAAAAGAATATGCTCATAAATATGTTTATGACTTATTTATTTAGTATGTTTATCAACCAGAAGTTTACAAATCATGATAAATGCAATAACACACATTTTATCCACCTGGGTACAATTAATTGTTATGCATGGTGACCACTTGTTCACATTAGGTGATTCAGTGCGATATCATTCCTATGATATTTACTGTCTTGTGGTGCAAAGTAGTCTGAATGTCCATATCAGTTGGCGATACAGAGTGATGCATGGTGACCACCTGTCCATATCAGTTGGTGATACAGAGTGATGCATGGTGACCACCTGTCCATATCAGTTGGTGATACAGAGTGATGCATGGTGACCACCTGTCCATATCAGCTGGTGATACAGTGATGCATGGTGACTGCCTGTCCATATCAATTGGTGATACAGAGTGATGCATGGTGACTGCCTGTCCATATCTGCTGGTGATGGATGTTCCTACAAATAATCATAAGCTTATTAAATAAATCTCAAAGGAATACACAATTATAATTAAGATAGATTTCACAAATTTTCACAATTGTATGCAGAAAAATTAATAAACTATTCAAGTTTATTTATTGATAAATTGTGAACTTCATCCCTTTCAATAGACCATAAGCATGATAAGAGCTGTCAACCCGAAATGAAAGATATAACTGATCAATTAGATTTTTCGCTAAGATTGATAGATACATGTAGAAGTAGTTGATATTATATGTAAAAAGAACCACCTTATTCTTGTTGATGAATGATGCTTGTCGACGATTTACCCATACCAGCTGATGAGTGAGCCTGATGCATGACAGCTGCCTGGTGATTCATGATAGCTGCCTGATGCTGCATGTTCCTACAAATTATATGAATTTCTTTTAGGAAAACACAATTCTGATTTCCACCCAATTGTCAATATTAAAAAAATACTGAGAGTACATTATCATCATAAAAGAGCTGATACCATGGAATAAATAGACTAAAATTCTTGTTGAATGTTATACATGTACAGGCATCAGTGCAGTTTCTGACAGGCAGTACTTTCTGACACAGGCTTCTCCACAGGTCTGTTTCAAATAATGTTCTGTCACCAACTACTTGTTGGCATGAGCGATAGCATTAGTTTACTCGTAAAATCCTTCAATGACTTGATTTGTTTTCTTCAATTAAAATTTTTCACGATATAAATGATCATGGTCATATTTAGCATGTCATTTATCATTCTCTTCGTAGTTTGAAGTAGAAATGCCGAATATGATTAAAATCTTTGAGAAACATTAAACTAATATGTTATTCTAATAATGTAATTTATCAAAAAATATATTTTATTTTTCACCAAGGTGTGATAAGACTGTCAGAAACTACTCCTCACACATAATTAACACCACCTGAAAACACCACTGCTGAAAAGCCTCCTGCCTCTGTCAGTTTTATATGAATATTTATATGTTTTTATAATTTGATAAACAAGCTACTGGAATAATTCTTTATAGTATTTTCATAATGTTTTCCCTAATGATAACACAGAAAATGTTATATTTTGTGTTGGAAACTACTCTTATACCTGTAGACTGTACATATCCATTTCTATTCCACTCACAGTCTGCATAGTCACAGCCACAAGTATTCAGCACCGATACGAAGAAATTTACCTTTTGATTATCATGTCAATCATGTCAATGGAAGCGTCTTGGTCCACAGATTCTAAATCTCTTTACTTTTTGTTGATATCTTGAAGCATTGCAAAGATATCACTGAAAACGTAAATTTTGAAGGTTCACTGCTGTTTCTTGTCAATGGTTGCTATGCGTTTGTTTTCAGCGGCCAGTGGCTCGCGCTCTGGTTGCCAAGCTGTGAAATCACGTGATGCACTGAGTGACCCGGATACTCCCGGCCGAGAATTGGGAGATAGCTGCACAAGTGAGAGATAGCAAGTGATAGACTGCTACAACAGCAAGAGATAGCTGCATAAATAAGAGATAGCTGCATAAATAAGAGATAGCTGCATAAATAAGAGATAACTGCATAAATAAGAGATAGCTGCATAAATAAGTTATAGCTGTATAAATAAGAGATAACTGCATAATAAGAGATTGCTGCATAACTGAGAGATAGCTGTATTGAGACATGAAAAATAGCTGCATAAATAAGAGATAGCTGCAAAAATAAGAGATAGCTGCATAAATAAGAGATAACTGCATAAATAAGAGAAAGCTGCATAAATAAGAGATAGCTGTATAAATAAGAGATAGCTGTGAGAGAGACAGCTGCACATGGTGAGACAGCTGCACATGGTGAGAGATAGCTGCACATGGTGAGAGATAGCTGCTTATGGGGAGAGATAGCTGCACATGGGGAGAGATAGCTGCACATGGGGAGAGATAGCTGCATATGGGGAGAGATAGCTGCAGTTTGAGAGATAGCTGCACATGATGAGAGATAGCTGCTCATGGTGAGAGATAGCTGCACATGGGGAGAGATAGCTGCACATGATGAGAGATAGCTGCACATGGTGAGAGATAGCTGCACATGGGGAGAGATAGCTGCACATGGGGAGAGATAGCTGCACAGTTTGAGAGATAGCTGCACAGTTTGAGAGATAGCTGCACATGGGGAGAGATAGCTGCACATGGGGAGAGATAGCTGCACATGGGGAGAGACAGCTGCACATGGGGATAGATAGCTGCACATGGGGAGAGATAGCTGCACATGGGGAGAGACAGCTGCACATGGGGAGAGATAGCTGCACATGGTAAGAGATAGCTGTACATGGGGAGAGATAGCTCCACATGGTGAGAGATAGCTGCACATGGGGAGAGATAGCTGTACTTGGGGAGAGATAGCTGCACATGGTGAGAGATAGCTGCACATGGGGAGAGATAGCTCCATATGGGGAGAGATAGCTGGGCAGTTTGAGAGATAGCTGCACATGGTGAGATAACTGCACATGGGGAGAGATAGCTGCACATTGAGACAAACAGCTGCACATGGGGAGAGACAGCTGCACATGGTGAGA
The DNA here is from genome assembly GCA_949316495.1 of Amphiduros pacificus. Lineage (NCBI taxonomy): Eukaryota > Metazoa > Annelida > Polychaeta > Phyllodocida > Hesionidae > Amphiduros > Amphiduros pacificus. Next base: position 19,292,103 of record OX439004.1, on the reverse strand, counting down.
GATAGCTGCACATGATGAGAGATAGCTGCACATGGGGAGAGATAGCTGCACATGAGGAGATATGGCTGCACATGGGGAGAGATAGCTGCACATGGGGAGATATGGCTGCACATGGGGAGATATAGCTGCACATGGGGAGAGATAGCTGCACATGGTAAGAGATAGCTGCACATGGGGAGAGACAGCTGCACATGGTGAAAGACAGCTGCACATGGGGAGAGATAGATGCACATGGTAAGAGATAGCTGCACATGGGGAGAGACAACTGCACAACTGAATGACAGCTGCACACATGGTAGCTGCACAAGTGAGAGACAGCTGCACATGATGAGAGATAGCTGCACATGGGGAGAGATAGCTGCACATGGTGAGAGATAGCTGCACATGGGGAGATCGAGATAGCTGCACATGGGGAGAGATAGCTACACATGGTAAGAGATAGCTGTACCTGGGGAGAGATAGCTGCACATGGTGAGAGATAGCTGCACATTGGGAGAGATAGCTGCACATGGTGAGAGATAGCTGCACATGGTGAGAGATAGCTGCACATGGGGAGAGATGGCTGCACATGGGGAGAGATAGCTGCACATGAGGAGAGATAGCTGCACATGGGGAGAGATAGCTGCACATGGGGAGATCGAGATAGCTGCACATGGTGAGAGATAGCTGCACATGGTAAGAGATAGCTGTACCTGGGGAGAGATAGCTGCACATGGTGAGAGATAGCTGCACATGGGGAGAGATAGCTGCACATGGTGAGAGATAGCTGCACATGGTGAGAGATAGCTGCACATGGGGAGAGATGGCTGCACATGGGGAGAGATAGCTGCACATGAGGAGAGATAGCTGCACATGGGGAGAGATAGCTGCACATGGTAAGAGATAGCTGCACATGGGGAGAGACAACTGCACAACTGAATGACAGCTGCACACGTGGTAGTTGCACAAGTGAGAGACAGCTGCACATGTGAGGGATAGCTGCACATGGGGAGAGATAGCTGCACATGGTCAAATTGTTTTCTCCCAAATAAGGCATTTGCATGGAAGGAGTGTACATACGAGCAGAGCAGACGAAATGTAATTGAATAATTTTCGATTGAGAAAGGTTCAGAAATAGTTTCTATCATTTTAACTCATTTATTCAAATGCATCAAAAAGTTTATGTTTGTATGTCTGTCTTGCCATGCCCTTCCGTACGCCTGTCTGTCCATTTCCGTACGTCTGTCTGTCCATTTGTCTGTCTCTCTGTCTGTCCATCCATCAACAAGAACCTTCCACATTTTTTGTTTTACTTTGCGCCTGATTTGCATTTAATAATTTGACTGTATATAAATTGTCTTTGATTTTCATGTAAACCTTGCCATTTCTTGCCTTCTGACGTTTTGTGCGCTAGAACGTGATTTTTAACCAATCAGAATTCACATTAACTCATATATGTAGAATTCAAAATGGTAGCTGGGGCAGTCAGCATTGCTCGATTCGACCAAGAAAATCATCATTTTATGCAGTTTTATGACGATTGTGATGTAAATTGGCACTAAGAAGTAAACACAAGGTCTGTTAATGGCGTGAGAATTTTGTGATGATTTTAATACAATTTTAATGCCTTTCGTCAGACCGTAGGGCAAGCCTTAGTGGTCATATTGTTAGCACTGGTAGGGTCCAACTGTAGTTGCAGTGGGTAAATCAAATATTAGTTTAAAATAACCTGTCTTATTTAGAAATAAGAATTGTTTTTTATGTGTAATTTGATTCACATTATTATTACAGTCTACAATCTGAGTTTAATAAAGTAAAATGCTTTATGTGTACAAAGCGGATATCGGTGTGGGGTTCAGCTTCAAAAATGTAAAAAATCTCAGAAATAGCTAAATACAGTATTAGTATATGCCTAAGCTACAAATATATGCATCAGGTCTGGTTTATTTCTTTTATACACATACTCTGCTAAAGATAATATCTTTTCCATAAGTCTGTGATGAAAAGGTTTTTTGCCCAGAAGATTTTTCATAAAATTACCCTTTATTCATTGCCCAATATAATCCAATGAGTTGAATTTCTCACTGATCCCTGTGAAAAAAGACCCCAGGCAAACATTTGTTCATCAAAATTACTGTTTTTGATACTTGAAATCTACAGGAGAAGGGTGTACATTAATAAACAAACCAGACCTAATTGTTAGTTCACGTCCATTGCCAGATATATTGACTTGAATGAGTAGGAATATTTTTTCCCATAGACTTTACATTATAACGGCCGTAACCTTGAGGTCACAATCTTTAAGTGCTAATAGAATTACTAGTAATTAATATTTTACATGCAGTTTGTATTACTGAATGCATATTGACTCAAAGATTCAATAAATGTTGATTAAAGCTGAAGAAATGTTGTTTTTCTCAGTTTTCTGTGTTCAAGGTCATATCAAGGTCATGTCAAATATTATTTTCAAAATATTTTGTATTTAAGGAATATATGAGGGTACTGACATTTCTTTAAAAGTCACATGACAAGAAAATTGTGAAAATGTTTAAATTGTGCCATTATATGTTACAGTATATCGACATTGCATTTCACTATATTTTACACATTTTTATAAAGGGAGTGCAGAATTATAGTGGATCTGCTGGTGATTTGCTGGACACGCCCCTTTTTATGTGGGCCAAATCAGGGCTGCTGAGATTTTGCCGGAAGTGACACAGGTTCGCCCTTCATGTTCAAAACAAACCACTCCAAGCCAGGGAAAGTCTTCAGGGATGGCAATTTATAAATAATAACAAGAGAGTTGATAACATCTTTGAACCACTGGTGGCTGAATGAGCACATGTGGATTGTAGATCAGATCATGTTTCACATCATAGTCAATTGGATTTAGCCTGTAGTGATGGGGAGGACAGGAATACAGCCAGCCTCCCAGTTGAGTTTGACAAACTTACATTTGCCTATTGAGATTATTAAGATCTTACAAGGGACTGAACTATTCTTTATCATAACATTATGGTCAAAGTCATTCCCTTGTTGCGAAAGAAATGTTGAAATCTCAAATTTTAGTATCACTTTTACAGAATTTCTATTTTTATTCAAAATTCCTTTGTCTGTTTGTATATAAGTATTTATATAATGATGGGCACCCACTGACTTGCAATGACAGACATTGATAGAATGCCAAGCTAAACATTTCAAATGGCCATTGAAATACAACTGCAATGCCTAAATAATATATAAACAGACCTCAAAATTCAGAAGAATAAAAAGTCGTTATATAATAGAACTGTCCACATTGGTTCAGAATTGGTATAGAACAATGGTATGACATCATACCATCCAGATATGTTGCGATTTTGAATTCAGCCCAGAACAGTTCAGAGCTCTCCCACCCTTGATATTGTACAAGGTCTTTATTTAATTTTGGGCCATATCATGATAATTATGGAGGATATTATATGACATCAATTTCTATAAGTCTTGTATTTTCCTCTTTTCTTCGCCCTTCTTTCCCCACTTTTTCTTCCCCATCTTGTTTCCTTCTTCCCTCTCCAGGTGACCCAGTCTTCCCCAGCCCCATTCCAGGCTGTGCCCCAATATACCACCGTTCCAGGCTGTTCCCCTATATATCCCCAGTCCAGGTTGCTCCTCTGTATAACCCTGTTCCAGGTTGCTCCTCTGTACAACCCTGTCCCCGGCTGCTCTGCTATATACTTGTTCCAGGCTGATCCCCTATATACCCCCATTCCAGGCTGCTCCCCTCAATACCCATTCCAGGCTGCTCTTCTATATACCCCCATTCCAGGTTGCTCCTCTCTATACCCCCATTCCAGGCTGCTCCCCTATATACCCCCATTCCAGGTTGCTCCCCTCTATACCCATTCCAGGCCATGGGCCGTGGCGCAGTTGGTTAGAGTGCCAGCTTATTAGCACCAGTTCCTCTGTGGTGATCCAAAGGTCATGGGTTTGATCCCCGGCAGTGCCGAGATTGAATTCAAGATACAATTTCACACATGAGCTGAGGTCTGTGCCAAAGGGTTAACCCGTTGTCCTTGTAAATCTGTGACCGGGCGGGTTGTCATGTCAAGGATCTGCGACATGACAATTCAGTGAGGCAGCACTATATCTGCTACAAGTAGGTCTCATCATGAAATGACCGAAATAATGTTGAAAGTGATGTAAAACCCCAAACAAACAAATAAATATACCCATTCCTGGCTGCTCCCCTATACACCCCCGTTCCAAGCTGCACCCCCATATACCCCTGTTTCGGGCTACTCCCCTATATATCCTTGTTCCAGGCTGCTTCCCCATATACCCCAGTTCCAGGCTGCCTCCCTATATACTACTGATTCAGGATGTATCCCTACATACCCATTTTCCAGGCTTCTCCCCTATATACCCATTCCAGGCTGTGCCCCTATATACCGCCTTCCAGGGTGTTTTCCTATATACCCCCATTCCAGGCTGCTCCCCTATATACCCCTGTCTCCGGCTGCTCCTATCTATACACCGTTATAGGCTACACTCCAATATACTCCTGTTTCAGGCTGCTACCCCATGTACCCCATTCCAGGCTGCCATCCTTATAGTAGGGGAGCCAATCTCAGAAAGATGCTTATTTTGGGAGTTACTGGTCCCCCAAAATGCATGGTCTAATTTCAGTCTATTAAGGAAGAAGACATTTGGGATCAGTTTTTCATGAAAAAAAATATATGTTGTTCGTTTAGATTTTGAGATAACACTGTTGCCATGGTAACCAAATCATTGTTAACAGTTATATGGGCATTTTTAGCAATTTTTCAAAATATGACTGTTACTATGGAAACCATAAAATATGTTAATTGGCTAATTTTATCTCTGACCAAAAGTATGTTATGGATTCCATGTGTATGCAAAGTTTAGGAATTCTAATACATAAAATATAAAAGTTATGGGGAAAAGTATATTTATCTTTAATATGCTACAAAAATAATTTGGTTACCATGGCAACATTGATATCTCAAAATCTAAATCAACAATATATATTTTTTTCTTGAAAACTGACCCCCAATGTGTTCTTCCTAAATATACAAAAATTAGACCATGCATTTTGAAGGACCAGTGAACTTAAAATTGTACTAGCTGGCTCCCCTACAATTATAAACCCCGTGGCAAGCTGTTCCCATTCCAAGCTGCTCCCTATTTACCCCCATGCACCCCAGTCCAGGCTGTCTGCTCCCCAGGAAGATATCTGTTCATCCCGGTTCTCAGCTTACACGGGGGCGAGGGTGCGCATCCCGCAGCAGACAGGAGCTGAAACCCAGCCATAACACAGACCAACAAGCACGCATAAACACCAACTTGGATTATGTCAGATAAACAAGGCCGTGGATCCAAGGATTGATATGAGGACAACTTTATAAAATATCTTCTCAAATGAGCAGGTAAGTTCTTAAGGTGGACCGCAGCATATCATGAACATGATGAATGAGGTAGATATATTTATTCTGTACTAAGTTCTTCAACTCAGCGCACCGCAGTACCCATCTGTAATTAAGCCTGAGACCCGATTGCCGATAACATATTCCAGATTTGAGATGATTTATGTTCACTGAGAATTAACCTGCAAAAAGCATACGGTTTACATTACCACGCTGCACTTAATGGGCTTTGTTTTTGCGATCAGCCCATCACGTGAAAACCAGTGAAATATCAAGATGGGCGAAGTGCTACATCACTTACATCACTTACAAACCACTACCTCATGTGTTAATTATGTGACGCATCATTTATCCAGACTTCAAGAATTAATGGATTTTGTGATGTATCATTCATTCAAATCACTACATCATACGTTAATTTTGTGATGTATTATTCATCCAGACAACACATCATTGGTTTTCTTATGTATCATTCATCCAGAATACAATATTGGTGAATTATATAATACATCATTCATCCAGACCACATCATTGATGAAGTCTGTGATGTATCATTGGTGAAGTATATAATGTATCATTCATTCAGAATACATCTTGTTTGTGTCACTAATTTATGTACCAACAATATCAAAATATTATCAAAAGTGAAAATGTGTCAGATATAGAAGATATAGACTATAGTTCTGTCAGATATATTAGAAAATATAGACTCTAATGTTATTAGATATATGAGACAACATAGACTCTATTAGTTTCTATTAGTTATATGAGGACAAAGACTGTGGATATACAGACTCATATGACATAATAGCGTACTTGATTCTTATTGACTCACAAATGCCATTATAAATCAGCACATCTTACGCCCCACATGTGCCAAGTATATGTGTATTTAGTGATAATATAGGATATTTTGCGCCTTGCTGATAAATATTATCGCATCACAGCATTTATTTTCGTATTTGTATTATTGATTCATGGTTTAATGTATGCGTTTCAAACTGGCTTAGTAGTTTGTAATTGCACCATGACAAGTCCAAGTATTTTACAGGGTTGAGGAAGAGGATGACAAATGGAGTGATCGTTATTATTGGGCCGGGAGGGCACATGTCTACATATTATCTAGATGACGAGGTGAGATTCCTTTTTGTCTGTCCTGGTCTCAGGAAACCTTTGGCCTTGAGTGCAAAATATACAAGTGATTTAGTTGCATATTATATTTTTCTCTCAGTGGGCAGCAACTGGGATGAGAGATTGCAACTGAGGGGTGCATCTTCTCAAGATTGGTCTTGTATTTAAACTGCACCAACAAAAACGTGGAGCATAATCGAGACCATGTTGTGTTTAGAGACACAGCATTCCCGGCCGCTGTTTTTATGTGAAGTATGAATCAGCTAACATATGGGGTATACACAAATGATATGAGGGGGCTGGAAACCAGATACACAGGGTGATCACAACCTACCGCCATCAACAATTACACAGCTCCATTCTGTCAGTTAAGTGTATTTTTAAAAATAAATTATTTCTTCTACCTATTTTCTAAATATAGATTTTTAAAAAGCTAATTATTCTATTCATATATTATAACACACATTCCCAGTAAATTGGTGTGTACATCCCAACTCACTAAAAAACTTTGCATGGTAATGAATTTTTTTTAAAAACCCGTTTTTCTAAGATGTGCTTGTTGTTTGACAAGATCCAGAGGGAACTGTGGATGATAACAAATATGAAAGAAGAAGATAATAGAATGAACACATGTTGTCAGCAGACTTGTAAATGTCGTAACTCGACACCAGATGGCGTTCCGTGGTGCTATATGGCCTGGTGGGTTGGGTGATGTACTCCATGTCACATGATATCTGTAAATCATATATTTTCCCCCTTTTTCCCAAAGCGACATCATTTCTAATATGGAGTTTCTCAAATATAAAACTTATCGATGCAAAATATCTTTACCCGCTAAACTACACCTCAGGTCGCGGTTTGCATTGTAATGAAAAAGCGTTATGAAAAAGCGTTATTTTTACAAGCCTTTTCAGACAACTTCGCTAATTCTTTGAACCTTTGACACATTTCTTTAGAGAAAACGCCGACTTGTTCTTCATTGTTATTATAATACATTAAGAGGAATAACAGAAGTCAGGCAAGATTTCATGAAGTTTAATTCTGTTGTGTTTTGACCCTTCACCGCAGAGTTCAGAACTTGATTGAAAACGTATACTTGGTATTTAATATTAAATCAACAATGTAATCGTTGTGAAAAAGCCTCTTTATGTGAAGTGCCCATCAAGAGGAATGTTGTGAAATGCGTTTTGACATCAGGAGGTCATGTCAGTACAAACCGTTAGGTGTCGTCTGCTTCACCTAATCCCGCGGGAGAAAAAGGCTCAGCTTGCCAACCCTTCGCCTCCTAATAAATGACATTTTACACTCGATTAAACATTGAAAAAAAAGTAAATATAGCACATTACCAAATTAGATCGGATAACACAAATATTTCTGCAATCCCATATGACATTTCCAAATATTATATCATTTAAGCTGGAAAGTGGGTATAACTTTAGGCAATTATGTCAAAACAGGGCCATACTCATGCAGGTTATTGACAATAATTTACAACAAAGGATCAGTTACTTTCCAGGAGGTACATGTTATAACTGCAAATGGTATATTTCTACAGTACACATTTTATACTTTATTGTATCCATCTTTATTGTATGGATTTTATAAATAATTTGGTTGTCATATTTCAGTGGTAATTATGTGGTGGGCATAACCGGATCAATGTGTGGTTTAACTCGCAGCTCGGCCACTTCATCAGAGCTCGGGCTTCGGGAAATGGCTCAATATTAGCTCTATGCCAACGCTAGAATTTCTAAATATTTCCCACATCTGTAAATACTAAAACACTTCCAGTGTAAACAATGTAAGAAAAAGACAAGCACCAGGAGGCCTGATGGTTATTTATTCAGAATAATGGTTGGCCCTTGTCACGTGGGTTTGGGCAATGGCTTCACCCTGTCCATTGTGATGGGCGCTCGGTGCATGTGCAGCTGCGTGCACCGCGTTCCATGTAATGAACTGATTTTAATGGAATCCTAAAATTTGATTCTAGTTTTTGTTAACACTTTTTTGCCCTTCACGCTGCCAGTGTAAGTGGGGGAGGACGAATCGGGAGCAGGATGTCTAAATGAGCAGGACATTAAACAGGCATCTAACCTCAAATTACCGATAATTCCCAATCAAGTGCACTTTTAGCCAGAATTGTGTTTTATTAATGATAATAGAATCTCGTTGTGAGGAGACTGGATCATTAGCGGATTCAACGCCGACACTATTGGGTATCTGTAAGTAGACGTGCTTATTTCGTCCCGTTCAATTGACCAGTTTCGGAATTGTCATATAGATATATTACTTCAATCACAAAGGAAGTTTTAAAACTGTTTTCTCTACGCTTTGATGGTTGAGACAAATAGATGATACTTTTTCTATGCTTCAATTGACATGCTTTTGTTTTTGGACTATCTCCGTCAACTTCTCATTCACAGCTCAATCCACGTATATGGAGATGGAGACTCTGCCATATGTCTTTTGTATGATACAAACATTATACATGTAACATGTACATTCAACTATTGATATATTTACAACGGGAGTGTGCACACTCCACCAGGATAAGGAATTTTGCAGCACTTGCTTGGCCACGGCCATTCAGGCATTTAAACTATTATGCATTTAGACGGATTCATGTGTCGTTAGCAACCTCTCTTGCCATTTAACAAAACAAGGAGTCCAATGTACAACGTGCCCTAGCACGGCGGATTATTTAACAGGTCAAACAAAAAGAACAAAGGGGTCTGCGGTAGAGGACAACAAGCGTGGTCCCAATTCAGGTAGAATTCCAGCTGAATTTATATATAGGGTAATTATAAACACTACTTACAAATACACGTACCTCCTGTAATGAATTGATTCTGTTCTAGTTCTTTTAAATATCATTTTGAGACAGATATGTCATTAGTCAGCAGCTTTTTGCCTAAAAGGTTGTCACCGAATGCTGCAAAAAACAAATGCAGCGAAGGGTGAAGTTGTGACATCTGACCAAAACATTTTGGTTAGCTTATTTATACATCTATCCCGATAGTCATCTCTGTACAGGGTATAAGCCAATGAGAAAGTTTGTTTCGAATAAAATCACCGTAAACAGATAGTATATTTGGTATGAATACAAAGATAGCATAGGGAGGGTAGTGTGACGTTTATTTGATATTTATTATTTGATATTGGAAGTTTTTGGTCGGTCTCTGCGGAGACCGGCCACTTGGGATGAGATTGCCAACAAGTGTATACCCTGAAACCCCCAACCGAGTATGTAGGTCAAACCTTAGAACAAAGGGGGTGAGGAGGTTACATGCTTCGTCTGGCATTCACGATGGTCACCCATATACATGATGTGCTAAGAGTAACATTCCTCTAATTATGTACATCACAGCCTTTGAGGTATGACACTATTGGTGTGAGATAAGAGGACACGACGTGTGGTAAGATAGCAGTGAGACCAAGATGGTTGAATGTTGCTTGAAAATTAGCTAAAAATCTCTCAAGGGCTCAACACGTAACAAATGCCCTAAGGGACGGACCATTAATCTTTCAGGGGGTGGAAGAAAGTAGATTTGCTTTTTTCCGTCCAAGGCTATTCTCAATGTTTTTTTTTTCCTGAACACAAACATATCATTTATTTCGGTCAGTTAGGCTCCCCAGCCCCCTCGGATGCACTTGTCCTAATATCTATACTTGTATGTATGTTAATGGTTAATGGTTAATGATTATGAGTTATCAGAAAATGATATAATGCTTTATTTACACTGATTTACAGTTAACATAACTATTTCAAGTGGTCATTTATTGTGGCAGATATCACCTAAGTGTTAAGATTACACCATTCTTTAACAAGTGTATGCACTCCGTTTGAGATATGGCTACTGGAATGAATATCCTAACTTGTATAAATGGTATATCACAGTTGATTATGACAAATAAAAAAATGAAATGTTTATTGAAATAACTACAAGGTATTTCCCCTGCCTGGTTACTTATAAGGTGTGGCTTTATAACTGCCTAATTCGAACACATTTCAGACATGGGAAAAATCTATTCCCAATTTTTTTAAAAGCCTTTAAAGGGATTCAAAATATGATGTGCGTTATTAGGTCATTCTGAAGACATTGACTTTCCCAATAATCAATGTTAAGTGAAGAAATCCAACTGAGCATCTCACAAAAATGAGTGTGACAAACAACCTATTCGGAAGAAATTATTCATTATGCAAAAATCTCTACGCTCTGCCGTTGCGTATACTGCGTATATGACTGAAATCGACCTGAATGATATTCATCCGTCATCGAAATGCACAGATGTAATCAATACACGAAATAAGAACCAATATTTGGTCGGTAGCAGCATTTACACCATGTGGATAACTATAAGTTTATGATTAGGGCACAATTAGAAATATACCTCCTACAGGCAATGTACATATACAATATTACATTCACAGTGAAGACAAACACATATTATCACGAGTTTATCTTAGATTTAATAGAAAATAATGCAGGTAGACAGAACATAACATTACTTTTCCCACGTGCTTTCAATACATTTCAATACAAGAAAGAAAGGACTTACTTAAGATGGGATCTTCGTGATGTCAACACAAATGTCAACCAAATCATTCTGATCACCATAGATAGAATGTAGATGCAATTCCCTAGTTCATCTTCTTGCTGAACTAGGACATCGTGCCAAATACAGGCTTGGAAAGGCTATTTTCACCAAGGTATATCTTAATGCTACCCTCATCAGAACCCTTTGATGCAAACGCTAACTGGTGTTAAATAAACGTATCATCTCACAGTGAAATATTAACAGGAGAGTAGTCCTAAAGTCCATAAACATTAGTTTTTGAGGCGAGGCCTCTACAACAAGTGCATTTTAGAACCACTATAAACAGTTGTGCATTTTTGAGACTAATATCAAGCCGACACATTATTTGTCACGGGAGGCATTTCTCCACAGTTCCGAATCGCTGACATAACATTGAGGCGGTTAAGTGGAGATAGCGGGAAAGTTATACGAGATAGGGAGAAACTGATTCCAGAACTCGAAAGAAAACAATTTTCTACGTTCTACGTTCTATGTCTTTCATTGAGCTTTAAAACCAAGGGAAATCATCAAGATGTGAGGTGTTGTTCCTCGTAAGAAAAAGGTCAAACACATCCGATCAAACTCGATATTCAGGCAATTTGAATTTTGTTTGCGTAATAATGATAAATGATAGTTTCCCTGGATTGAGGTAGGTCCTCAAAAACCAATCAGTAGTAAATTAGCCTTACATAACTAGAAATCAGAGACAAAGACCATGAAACTGGCAGTAGTTTACCTATCATAAATAACATTAGAAATTAACATTATCCAATCTACACATATAATCATGACACGATTACCTCATAATGTTGAAAAGAATCAAATATATGACAATTTGGTTCTCCATTCAATATATTTATTATGACCATTTCTTTCTCTTTCAAATTTGATCCATTTCATGAGTGATTGCCTTAATTTGATAGACTGTATTTGCTGTTTATTATAAGTGAAATAGTTCATATGTGGTTCTTATCTGAAATTACATAATTAATTACATGCATCTAACATTTAGATTAGTAAATTTAAAATTCAATCCTTCAATTTTCCTATTTTATAACGCTACTTGGTTTAAACCATTTTCAGCCAAACTTGGCTCGTAAATATCTCTTGAAATCTCTTTACCTTCGTTTTCTGTTGAGTATCAATGTGTTTTTCTGAGAGGTATATATGCTATCATAAATTGCCACTTATTTGTTTTGTCATAATTGCTCAGCATACCATTCATTTCCTCCAGATATCCAACACAGATGCACAGCTTCTCACTGGCCATCACAGATAAATCAATTTTCCACTTTACCATATATTATCAAAACAAGCCTTAGTTTATATAAACAAAATAGTTTGATATTTTAGAGGCATGTATCATTGATGGGTCTTTGAAGACATCTCTCAAGGGATATCTCATGAGATTTCTAGGGAGATCTGCCGTGACATTGTGAAAATGGACATATATGAAATGGACAGTCGTGTAACATCGTAAATCAGTGATAATTAAAAACAAATTGCGATCTGTAATATTTTATAACCAAAGTTACTGAAGACGCACACTTTTTTACAGTAGAAGTTACTGTAGACGCCAGTCTCATCGACGTTGCTGTTAATCGTCGGCATTCAGACAACTCTTTTCAGCGTATGGTGCATGTTCTCCTGGCGAGACTCCTCCCCCTCGTCATGATGAGGAAAGTGAATCACCGACCACTACACCGCCAACTGGTAAGATGCAATTGTTACTGACGGTCGGGATATGTTGTCCCAGTGATCCAATTCATGTGTACACAACTCTGGGGCACATGTGGTTGGTATCAAATAAATATGCATATGTCAGTCACTTATTTGAATTATATTTGAGGCCACACGTCGCTTCCGCTCCACCGTGACAGTCGACAGCACTCCTCTTGCTCAGACCAAATTCTATCGTATAGTTAGTTACTTTATTACGATTCCAATCATTACATGCAAGTTTGTTTGACTCAACAGTTCCAAACTCATTCACATATTTCGTGGAAGGTCAGTGAATGCCATGACATGATTCTTCAAACAGATAGATTTAAAACACACTGTCAGACATCTTATCGCATGTTAATGCTTGTTGAAGTGCGACGATAATCTCGGAGTGTATATATCAGGGTTAATTAGGCCTGGTGGTAACAGCCGCTAGGGGGAGCCATGATAACCACGGCTGTAAATTAGCAAAACATCAAACTACCATCTGTTGTTGACCTTTCGACATAACCGGTAAACCGAAAGTGCATAATCTTGGCTATTCTCAGTGAGAAACGCTCAGCATCATGCTATCAAACAAAATCATTTCCTCTCTCCATGTAGATGTTGGCATTTGTGATGTGCAATCATTCTTTTATCATGATTAGCGGTCATATTAAAAATGAGATCAACACTGGAAGATTATATGTGACCTGTTTGGAAATATGGGTCCTGAACTTGGCAAGAGTATAGAAACAATATTTCCATGTTTCACTTCAAATCACACTATGACACTGTGTGAGTATGTTGCGAAACATTGTCAGGATAGGATGACTCATTTGAGATAAAATTCATTGTATAGTTTAGGGTACAAAGGAATTCACACTATGAGAAAAACATCATTATCATTTTCACAGTGATACATTTCGCAGAGTATGCAGAGCGATCCTGAGCAGATCCTGGGTTTATACCAGACTCTGCAAGTAAATGTGATATTTGTCCATTCGAGTCAGACCTGGGAGACCATACCCAGTGCAAGCTTCTTTTTAGCAGCCAATAAGCACAGGGTCAGATATTTTGTACACGAAACATATGCATTTGGTGTCATTGTTATGATTAGAATATGAGCACAATTGAGTTAAGATGTAAATAACATCTATTCCGAAATGGTCAGACGAAATTAGCGGATGGACTATTAATCTTCCAGAGGGGAGGCAAAAAACAAAAAAACAATCCTGACAAACTGATGTATCAAATAAAGACTTTCCAATCAGATATCTCCAATATACCCCCCATATTATGAAGAATCCAGTCTTAATTGATTTTGAATTGTACATGAGCATATACAGAAGCCAACCAATTGTTGAGTTGTATGTTAATTGCGTGCTAATGGTGGCTTGATGAATATGAGGCCCATTAGATTTGGAGCAAGGGAAATTGAAAAGAAAACAAAAAACAATAATCAGGCCACTGGTCAATTTGGGCCATATCAACAGCTACCACTACACTGGTTTCTAAGGACGCTAGAATATGTGGGTTCCTGTATTGGTGTGGCATTCAACAAGCTTTCTTCAAAGCAACAAACAACACAAGAAAAACGACACAGACATTCACCTGTTGCCCAGAGATCCACCTTCTTACCCAGCGCAGTAAGTACTATGGTTGTATACAAATACTGGTTACAGGGGATGATGGTGAGGATGCGCAAAACAAACTAATGTTTATTTGAGTCAAAATTGATTGTCCAGCTGTGGAGACCTGTGATTTCCACAATTTCATCATTCATTTCATCATACACTTCACAGTGACATATGATTCATCATGCACTTCACAGTGACATATGATTTATCATACGTTTCATAGTGAGATATGATTCATCACACATTTCACAGTGAGATATGATTCATCATACATTTCACAGTGAGATATGATTCATCATACATTTCACAGTGAGATATGATTCATCATACATTTCACAGTGAGATATGATTCATCACACATTTCACAGTGAGATATGATTCATCATACATTTCACAGTGAGATATGATTCATCATACATTTCACAGTGAGATATGATTCATCACACATTTCACAGTGAAATATGATTCATCATACATTTCACAGTGAGATATGATTCATCATAAATTTCACAGTGAGATATGATTCAACATACATTTCACAGTGAGATATGATTCATCATACATTTCACAGTGATATATGGTTCATCATACATTTCACAGTGAGATATGATTCATCACGCATTTCACAGTAAGATATGATTCATCATACATTTCACAGTGAGATATGATTCATCATACATTTCACAGTGAGATATGATTCATCACACATTTCACAGTGAGATATGATTCATCATACATTTCACAGTGAGATATGATTCATCATACATTTCATAGTGAGATATGATTCATCATACATTTCATGTTATGATATGATTCATCATACATTTCACAGGGAGATATGATTCATCATACATTTCACAGTGAGATATGATTCATCATACATTTCAAAGTGATATATGGTTCATCATACATTTCACAGTGAGATATGATTCATCATATATTTCACAGTGAGATATGATTCATCATACATTTCACAGTGAGATATGATTCATCACAAATTTCACAGTGAAATATGATTCATTATACATTTCATGTTATGATATGATTCATCATATATGTCACAGCAATATATGATCGGTCCTACATTTCAGCCAGAGCTATCATCTGTTGTAAACTAACCAATGAGATATGATTCAATATGCAGTTCACAATAAGATTGGATTCAACATACAGTTCAAAGTAAAATAGGATTCATCGTATTATTGCTATAATCAACCAGGAAAGACACTCCTTCCTAAACTTAGGTTTTCAAAGCTTACAAATAGGTGATTATGTCTAAACCATGCCATAAACTGATAAGAAATTCACTTTCTGAGATTTCAACCAGAAGACTACATAGTTTTCATGTGGCAAAATTAGCGGATAGACCATTGATCTTCCAGGGGGGAGGCAAAAAAAACCAAAAAACAATCCTGACAAACTGATGTATCAAATACAGACTTTTTCCAATCAGATATCTCCAATATACCTCCCATATTATGAAGAATTCAGTATTAATTGCTTTTGAATTATATATGGGCATATACAGAAGCCAACCAATTGTTGAGCTGTATGTTAATTGCGTGCTAATGGTGGCTTGATGAATACAAGGCCCATTAGATTTGGACAAGGGAAATTGAAAAGAAAACAAAAAACAATAATCAGGCCACTGGTCAATTTGGGCCATAGCAACAGCTACCACTACACTGGTTGCAAAGGACGCTAGAATATGTGGGTTCCTGTATTGGTGTGGCATTCAACAAGCTTTCTTCAAAGCAACAACACAAGAAAACCAACACAGACATTCACCTGTAGCCCAGAGATCCACTTTCTTACCCAACGCAGTAAGTACTATAGTTGTATACATATGCTGGCTACAGGGGATGATGGTGAGAAGGGCAAAACAAACTAATGTGTATTTGAGTCAAAATTGATTGTCCAGCTGTGGAGTGCTGTGATTTCCACAATTTCATCATTCATTTCATCATACATTTCACAGTGAGATATGATTCATCATACACTTCACAGTGACATATGATTCATCATACACTTCACAGTGACATATGATTTATCATACGTTTCATAGTGAGATATGATTTATCACACATTTCACAGTGAGATATGATTCATCATACATTTCACAGTGAGATATGATTCATCACATATTTCACAGTGAGATATGATTCATCACACATTTCACAGTGAGATATGATTCATTATACATTTCATGTTATGATATGATTCATCATATATGTCACAACAATATATGATTGATCCTACATTTCATCCTGAGCTAGCATCTGTTGTAAACTTACCAATGAGATATGATTCAATATGCAGTTCACAATAAGATTGGATTCAACATACAGTTCAAAGTAAAATAGGATTCATCGTATTATTGCTATAATCAACCAGGAAAGACACTCCTTCCTAAACTTAGGTTTTCAAAGCTTACAAATAGGTGATTATGTCTAAACCATGCCATAAACTGATAAGAAATTCACTTTCTGAGATTTCAACCAGAAGACTACATAGTTTTCATGTGGCAAAATTAGCGGATAGACCATTGATCTTCCAGGGGGGAGGCAAAAAAAACAAAAAATAATTCTGACAAACTGATGTATCAAATACAGACTTTTTCCAATCAGATATCTCCAATTTTCCCCCCCATATTATGAAGAATTCAGTATTAATTGCTTTTGAATTATATATGAGCATATACAGAAGCCAACCAATTGTTGAGCTGTATGTTAATTGCGTGCTAATTGCTGTATGTTAATTGCGTGTTAATTGCGTGCTAGTTCATCACACATTTCACAGTGAGATATGATTCATCACACATTTCACAGTGAGATATGATTCATCATACATTTCACAGGGAGATATGATTCATTATACATTTCATGTTATGATATGATTCATCATATATGTCACAGCAATATATGATTGATCCTACATTTCATCCTGAGCTAGCATCTGTTGTAAACTTACCAATGAGATATGATTCAATATGCAGTTCACAATAAGATTGGATTCAACATACAGTTCAAAGTAAAATAGGATTCATCGTATTATTGCTATAATCAACCAGGAAAGACACTCCTTCCTAAACTTAGGTTTTCGAAGCTTACAAATAGGTGATTATGTCTAAACCATGCCATAAACTGATAAGAAATTCACTTTCTGAGATTTCAACCAGAAGACTACATAGTTTTCATGTGGCAAAATTAGCGGATAGACCATTGATCTTCCAGGGGGGAGGCAAAAAAAAACAAAAAACAATCCTGACAAACTGATGTATCAAATACAGACTTTTTCCAATCAGATATCTCCAATATACCCCCCATATTATGAAGAATTCAGTATTAATTGCTTTTGAATTATATATGGGCATATACAGAAGCCAACCAATTGTTGAGCTGTATGTTAATTGCGTGCTAATGGTGGCTTGATGAATACAAGGCCCATTAGATTTGGACAAGGGAAATTGAAAAGAAAACAAAAAACAATAATCAGGCCACTGGTCAATTTGGGCCATAGCAACAGCTACCACTACACTGGTTGCAAAGGACGCTAGAATATGTGGGTTCCTGTATTGGTGTGGCATTCAACAAGCTTTCTTCAAAGCAACAACACAAGAAAACCAACACAGACATTCACCTGTAGCCCAGAGATCCACTTTCTTACCCAACGCAGTAAGTACTATAGTTGTATACATATGCTGGCTACAGGGGATGATGGTGAGAAGGGCAAAACAAACTAATGTGTATTTGAGTCAAAATTGATTGTCCAGCTGTGGAGTGCTGTGATTTCCACAATTTCATCATTCATTTCATCATACATTTCACAGTGAGATATGATTCATCATACACTTCACAGTGACATATGATTCATCATACACTTCACAGTGACATATGATTTATCATACGTTTCATAGTGAGATATGATTTATCACACATTTCACAGTGAAATATGATTCATCATACATTTCACAGTGAGATATGTTCTATCACACATTTCACAGTGAGATATGATTCATCACACATTTCACAGTGAGATATGATTCATTATACATTTCATGTTATGATATGATTCATCATATATGTCACAACAATATATGATTGATCCTACATTTCATCCTGAGCTAGCATCTTTTGTAAACTTACCAATGAGATATGATTCAATATGCAGTTCACAATAAGATTGGATTCAACATACAGTTCAAAGTAAAATAGGATTCATCGTATTATTGCTATAATCAACCAGGAAAGACACTCCTTCCTAAACTTAGGTTTTCAAAGCTTACAAATAGGTGATTATGTCTAAACCATGCCATAAACTGATAAGAAATTCACTTTCTGAGATTTCAACCAGAAGACTACATAGTTTTCATGTGGCAAAATTAGCGGATAGACCATTGATCTTCCAGGGGGGAGGCAAAAAAAACAAAAAATAATTCTGACAAACTGATGTATCAAATACAGACTTTTTCCAATCAGATATCTCCAATTTTCCCCCCCATATTATGAAGAATTCAGTATTAATTGCTTTTGAATTATATATGAGCATATACAGAAGCCAACCAATTGTTGAGCTGTATGTTAATTGCGTGCTAATTGCTGTATGTTAATTGCGTGTTAATTGCGTGCTAGTTCATCACACATTTCACAGTGAGATATGATTCATCACACATTTCACAGTGAGATATGATTCATCATACATTTCACAGGGAGATATGATTCATTATACATTTCATGTTATGATATGATTCATCATATATGTCACAGCAATATATGATTGATCCTACATTTCATCCTGAGCTAGCATCTGTTGTAAACTTACCAATGAGATATGATTCAATATGCAGTTCACAATAAGATTGGATTCAACATACAGTTCAAAGTAAAATAGGATTCATCGTATTATTGCTATAATCAACCAGGAAAGACACTCCTTCCTAAACTTAGGTTTTCGAAGCTTACAAATAGGTGATTATGTCTAAACCATGCCATAAACTGATAAGAAATTCACTTTCTGAGATTTCAACCAGAAGACTACATAGTTTTCATGTGGCAAAATTAGCGGATAGACCATTGATCTTCCAGGGGGGAGGCAAAAAAAAACAAAAAACAATCCTGACAAACTGATGTATCAAATACAGACTTTTTCCAATCAGATATCTCCAATATACCCCCCATATTATGAAGAATTCAGTATTAATTGCTTTTGAATTATATATGGGCATATACAGAAGCCAACCAATTGTTGAGCTGTATGTTAATTGCGTGCTAATGGTGGCTTGATGAATACAAGGCCCATTAGATTTGGACAAGGGAAATTGAAAAGAAAACAAAAAACAATAATCAGGCCACTGGTCAATTTGGGCCATAGCAACAGCTACCACTACACTGGTTGCAAAGGACGCTAGAATATGTGGGTTCCTGTATTGGTGTGGCATTCAACAAGCTTTCTTCAAAGCAACAACACAAGAAAACCAACACAGACATTCACCTGTAGCCCAGAGATCCACTTTCTTACCCAACGCAGTAAGTACTATAGTTGTATACATATGCTGGCTACAGGGGATGATGGTGAGAAGGGCAAAACAAACTAATGTGTATTTGAGTCAAAATTGATTGTCCAGCTGTGGAGTGCTGTGATTTCCACAATTTCATCATTCATTTCATCATACATTTCACAGTGAGATATGATTCATCATACACTTCACAGTGACATATGATTCATCATACACTTCACAGTGACATATGATTTATCATACGTTTCATAGTGAGATATGATTTATCACACATTTCACAGTGAAATATGATTCATCATACATTTCACAGTGAGATATGTTCTATCACACATTTCACAGTGAGATATGATTCATCACACATTTCACAGTGAGATATGATTCATTATACATTTCATGTTATGATATGATTCATCATATATGTCACAACAATATATGATTGATCCTACATTTCATCCTGAGCTAGCATCTTTTGTAAACTTACCAATGAGATATGATTCAATATGCAGTTCACAATAAGATTGGATTCAACATACAGTTCAAAGTAAAATAGGATTCATCGTATTATTGCTATAATCAACCAGGAAAGACACTCCTTCCTAAACTTAGGTTTTCAAAGCTTACAAATAGGTGATTATGTCTAAACCATGCCATAAACTGATAAGAAATTCACTTTCTGAGATTTCAACCAGAAGACTACATAGTTTTCATGTGGCAAAATTAGCGGATAGACCATTGATCTTCCAGGGGGGAGGCAAAAAAAACAAAAAATAATTCTGACAAACTGATGTATCAAATACAGACTTTTTCCAATCAGATATCTCCAATTTTCCCCCCCATATTATGAAGAATTCAGTATTAATTGCTTTTGAATTATATATGAGCATATACAGAAGCCAACCAATTGTCGAGCTGTATGTTAATTGCGTGCTAATTGCTGTATGTTAATTGCGTGTTAATTGCGTGCTAATTCATCACACATTTCACAGTGAGATATTATTCATCACACATTTCACAGTGAGATATGATTCATCATACATTTCACAGGGAGATATGATTCATTATACATTTCATGTTATGATATGATTCATCATATATGTCACAGCAATATATGATTGATCCTACATTTCATCCTGAGCTAGCATCTGTTGTAAACTTACCAATGAGATATGATTCAATATGCAGTTCACAATAAGATTGGATTCAACATACAGTTCAAAGTAAAATAGGATTCATCGTATTATTGCTATAATCAACCAGGAAAGACACTCCTTCCTAAACTTAGGTTTTCGAAGCTTACAAATAGGTGATTATGTCTAAACCATGCCATAAACTGATAAGAAATTCACTTTCTGAGATTTCAACCAGAAGACTACATAGTTTTCATGTGGCAAAATTAGCGGATAGACCATTGATCTTCCAGGGGGGAGGCAAAAAAAACAAAAAATAATTCTGACAAACTGATGTATCAAATACAGACTTTTTCCAATCAGATATCTCCAATTTTCCCCCCCATATTATGAAGAATTCAGTATTAATTGCTTTTGAATTATATATGAGCATATACAGAAGCCAACCAATTGTTGAGCTGTATGTTAATTGCGTGCTAATGGTGGCTTGATGAATATGAGGCCCATTAGATTTGGACAAGGGAAATTGAAAAGAAAACAAAAAACAATAATCAGGCCACTGGTCAATTCGGGCCATAGTAACGGCCACCACTACACTGGTTGCTAAGGACGCTAGAGTATCTGGATTCCTGTATTGGGGTGGCATTCAACAAGCTTTCTTCAAAGCAACAACACAAGAAAACCAACACAGACATTCACCCGTAGCCCAGAGATCCACCTTCTTACCCAGCGCAGTAAGTACTATGGTTGTATACAAATACTGGTTACAGGGGATGATGGTGAGGATGGGCAAAACAAACTAATGTGTATTTGAGTCAAAATTGATTGTCCAGCTGTGGAATGCTGTGATTTCCACAATTTCATCATTCATTTCATCATACATTTCACAGTGACAAATGATTCATCATACATTTCACAGTGAGCTATGATTCATCACACATTTCACAGTGAGATATGATTCATCACACATTTCACTGTGAGATATGATTCATCATACATTTTATGTCATCATATGATTCATCATATATGTCACAGCAATATATGATTGATCCTACATTTCATCCTGAGCTAGCATCTGTTGTAAACTAACCAATGAGATATGATTCAATATGCAGTTCACAATAAGATTGGATTCAACATACAGTTCAAAGTAAAATAGGATTCATCGAGTTATTGCTATTTTCAACCAGGATAGACACTCCATCCTAAACTGAGGTTTTTGAAACTTACAAATAGGTGATTATGTCTAAACCATGCCATAAACTGATAAGAAATTCACTTTCTGAGATTTCAACCAGATGACCACTTAGTTTTCGCGTGGCGTGTCTACTAAGTTTACACTCATATACGATGCACCACACGTTTGACATTGAGATAGGATATATCACACCTTTTTACACTGAGATATGACAATTGTGAAAGCCCACCTGTGAACACAAGATGGTTGAAAGGAGGTTGAAAATTACCACAACATTTCTTATGGCCCCTATGATTTCGGAATATCGTTCACGTTTTTCATTGAATAAGAATAAGCGAAACAATCTACTAGTTGACAAACATTGATTTCCAATGAATTTCCCATACTCCAACTTGCCTTGGTACATCATAATAAATGTACATAGTTTCATAAATCAGTACTGCCATGCCATCTAGATCTGGTGGGTAACCAGATTGAATTCCGTTGAATTCCGTTTCAATTCATTTGTATTTTCCCACCTATTCCATCCTTGGCCGTTTCTTGGCGACAGTTTACCCAAAGTTGGTTTCACATTCTGCTTTTCACCGAACACCACAGAGTATCTTTAATGTGACAGGGGAATTAAGAATGCAAAGTCACTTACATTCTCTGTGAGCAAAATCCATCGTTATTTGAAATTTGTTCATCTGATACCATTACATAATTATCTTGAACTTGGCATAAATAATGGGAGATGTAATTCATAGATAATAATTAAATAAACTATATCAAAATTCATTTCTTTCAGGAAGGGTAAAATGACTATGTGACGGAAGGAAAAGAACGTTGTCTACTTCCTGTCGAGAATACAAGATATTTCGAAAGTACAATCAAATATGGAATGAAAAAGAGGCAGACAGAAATGTCACGTGGTGGCATTAAGACAAAATGAGAAGGAAGCAACTGTTAGGACTTCTAGTATTATCACCTGTTGCTTTGACAATATACCTGCTATTCCTCATTGATAACTCACCAACCATCTCCTGGTCCTCAGACCAGCCATCCCAGGTAAGCATATAATTTACTAACCACCTCTTAGTTCTCAGACCAGACTTCACCGGTAGGTATATAACTCACCAACCACCTCTTGGTTCTCAGACCAGACTTCACCGGTAGGTATATAACTCACCAACCACCACCTGGTTCTCAGACCAGCCATCCCAGGTAAGCATATAATTTACCAACCACCTTTTGGTTCTCAGACCAGACTTCACCGGTAGGTATTTAGCTCAACAACCACCTCTTGGTTCTCAGACCAGGCATCCCAGATTGGCATATGGCTCACCAACCACCTCCTGGTTCTGAGACCAGGCATCCCAGATTGGCATATAGCTCACCAACCACTTCCTGGTTCTGAGACCAAGCATCCCAGATTGGCATATAACTCACCAACCACCTCCTGGTTCTCAGACCAGCCATCCCAGATTGGCATATGGCTCAACAACCATCTCCTGGTTCTGAGACTAGGCATCCCAGATTGGCATATGGCTCACCAACCACCTCCTGGTTCTGAGACCAGGCATCCCAGATTGGCATATAGCTCACCAACCACCTCCTGGTTCTCAGACCAGCCATCCCAGATTGGCATATGGCTCACCAACCATCTCCTGGTTCTGAGACTAGGCATCCCAGATTGGCATATGGCTCACCAACCACCTCCTGGTTCTGAGACCAGGCATCCCAGATTGGCATATAGCTCACCAACCACCTCCTGGTTCTCATACTATCCCTTGGTTCCGTTGCACGTATCCAGTTGTGCTTTCGTCTGTGCTTTCAAAGTAATTTGTGTTTGTTAATGATTACAAATTATCTGATTGATTTGCACATTCACAGGAGCAATCTGTGAATAATATCAGTGGGTATTTGATTTTATTATCTAAGTTGCCAGGTAAATAATTGAGTGAATAGCAAAGTGATCAGATCTTAAGCTGACCACCTATAACGGGTGCAATACAAGAGGTATTTTTAAAATGAGTGATCAAAATGGTGTGTGACCTCCTGACAAGTACATCACGTGATAATCTGCCTCTCAGGAACCAATTGGTTTAAAGCATTCATGAAACCTGACTTTCAGACACATGTTCTTTACATAACATGTTTATACCCTAAACAGTGCTTTTGTGTAGTATTACCCAAAATATTCCCTGTTAACAACTTTCTGTGGCACTTTAAAGTTGATCAGTTGTCTGCTGAAACCTACACCAGCAATTGAACACTTTGTCAACAAGCTTTGTTTAGCTGGTTTGTGATCCCATGTAAACACCTAATGAGTTACCAGTTAGGCACCTGTCCAGCTTGGGAAACAGGGTGGAGATGTTTTGTACTATTTATCAATTTATTGCCAGGAGTAAGATTATTTTAATATTATTTGAATCAATGAAATAACTCATGGTTGTGACAAATATCTTATGGTTGTGACAAATATCTTATGGTTGTGAAAGATATATCATTTATGGGAAAAGTATACTATTTATTTGAAAAGTATCTTAGACATGACTCAAAGGCTGCATGGAATCCCCCTTAACTTAAAGGCTGTGATATTGAAAAAGTGACATTAAACCCTTTTTCACACCACTGAATGGGAAGACATCAAAGGCTGCATGGATTCCACCTTAAAAGCTGGGCTGTATAGAATTTTTAAAAAAATATTTTGCAAACATATATAATATGAAAAATAATGATTTTTCTTCATTTATAACTTCATAAATACTCATTCGTTTTTAATCATTTTACCACCAAAAGAAAGCCAAGAAAAGGCACTATCATCATGATAAGTGTTAATTTCCAATTCGTTCTTTAAATAGTAGAAAAAAATGGCTGGAAATGTGTTGCTCCAATTTTGACAATTGGTAAACAACACCTCCTGTGACTTACCGAGCCCCCTGACAGTTCAAAGGTCAAGGTCACACAACACACTTCCTGTTTAGTACTGGCAGTACTTGGTGGTTACAACAAATCATAATTCTCAGGGCAGATGTTCTTTTGTGGATTTCAAACAGATAGCCTGTATGTATGTAAATTTTAAGATCATATATTGTTTTCAGATACCTTAAACCACTGTAAAATCGCCTGGAACCTTCCAGGTTTCATGAATGCTTTAAGTGAAATGTTTTAAAATGGGCCTGCCAAGGCATATAGATCATATGATCAGCTAGTGCTGGATACGGGTCATGTGCTTCATGTAGGCATAATATAACATGTAGATAAAAATATGGATAAACTTACTTGTTAGATTGATGACGGATAAACATGTATCGTTGTTTCTACCCCAATCATTATCGGCTTCCTTGCTTATCAGGCCTTGGGCCATGAACGCAAGCACCAGTTCCTCTGAGATGATTCTTAGGTCCTGGGTTTGATTCCGAGATTAAATTCTTGTTACAAATTCTCATATCAGCTCAGGACCGTGCCTGTAGGATTATCCCATTGTCCATGCTAATATGTGACTGCGTGAAGCAACGCAATTTCGAAATACGTCTCGTCATGAAATGACTGCAATGACATTGTAAGTGACCTAAACCACAAACAAACAAAAGCAAAATTCTTGTTCATCAAGCGAACCAGAGCATGTAAGCTACTTGTTACTTTTTGGATTAACAGTACATGCCAAAATATACACAATCTATTTAGCTGTTATTTTCAGTTATGGAGCGAGGACGACATAATGTATATCTCGATAGAGATCTGTTAAACGTATTGTTTATTCAGAAATGACAGGCTACTTAACATCAACAATATATATTTTGTCAATATCCTTAAATACAAAATTATTTGAAATTGATTTTATTTTTCAGAGAATACAATCGAAAGCTTGCAAAGAGTGCAAAGATGTAACTGATATGAACAGATCTTACGGAGTAAGCTACCATGCTACCTCTCAATATAGTATTCTTTGTATTCCACTGTCTTACAGCACTGTATCACATCTACTCATCAGTCTTGTTCACCCAATCAATCTTGCTCAGCTTATTATTACTTTGCTAACCATATTTGTCGTGCCTCCTGTGTATGCAAACACTGTGTCTAATTTTTAATCATCAATTAGTGTCTTGACTGAGCTGTTTAGTTATTACCATGTTTTGCAGTTATTTTTGGTGACATACATATTTTATAATTGTATATTCATTATTCATATTCATTCGTATATTGCATTATTTTATGAACTGATTTACATAAGATATATATACCAATACATGAGGTAAGCACCACATTAGAGATATTGAGTCTGTGATTTTTTTTTAGCATCATGCACATCATGCACATGCGCACCATACCTATGATTGTCAAGTCAAGGAGATTCTACAGAGAATGAGCACGTACAAAGATACAAGACGCTTTCAGGTATATACAGTCTGTAATCTTAAAACCCCCCTCACTGTGCCCTCTATAGCAGATAACACCCCTACCATTACTCACACACCCCTCACTGTGCCCTCTATAGCAGATAATACCCCTATCATTACTCACACACCCCGCACTGTGCCCTCTATAGCAGATAACATCCCTAACATTACTCTCACACCCCTCACCGTGCCCCATTTAGCAGATAATACCCCTACCATTACTCACACACCCCTCACTGTGCCCTCTATAGCAGATAATACCCATATCATTACTCACACACCCCTCACCGTGCTCGATGTAGCAGATAATACCCCTACCATTACTCACACACCCCACACCGTGCCCTATGTAGCAGATAATACCCCTACCATTACTCACACACCCCTCACTGTGCCCTATGTAGCAGATAATACCCCTACCATTACTCACACACCCCGCACTGTGCCCTATGTAGCAGATAATACCCCTACCATTACTCACACACCCCTCACTGTGCCCTATGTAGCAGATAATACCCCTACCATTACTCACACACCCCTCACTGTGCCCTCTATAGCAGATAACACCCCTACCATTACTCACACACCCCTCACCGTGCCTTATGTAGCAGATAATACCCCTACCATTACTCACACACCCCTCACCGTGCCACATTTAGCAGATAATACCCCTACCATTACTCACACACCCCTCACCGTGCTCGATGTAGCAGATAACATCCCTACCATTACTCACACACCCCTCACCGTGCCCCATTTAGCAGATAATACCCCTATCATATCTCACATATTCTTCACCATGATTACCATGATTACATGATTATTTTTGTATTTTTTTTTCAATACTTCACATTCTATATAGCAGATACAATTTGAAATCTCCCTCATCATGTTTAGACTGATTTACGTCTATTGATATGGTGATGTTTTGTAGGCGTGTCAGAGAGTGTTTTATAACCGAGTCCCCAAGTGTGCCAGCAGAACCATCCTGGCAACATTCTCCATTCTAGCTGGCAATGGGAACTTTAATCTTGTCCAACAAACCAAAGCCAAGAACAACTTTCTTTCAAAAGAGGAGGAATTGGTTTGTACACACATTAATCACAGCATGTTGTCTCTATATCATTGCATAAATATACTGTATCATAAAACATTGCCTCTTGAAGCTAATGTTGGTCATGTGAACGGGTGATATGATTGTAAAAACATATAAAGCTCAATATTTTCGTGATATATATTCTTATAAATTTGTAGATTTGGGGAAAAAGATAATAATAGGCCGCCTCGTTTTCGTGACTTTCTCTTCTGTCCTTTGCAGTATTATTTAGAACATTGATTGATCAAAGACCAATGTAAGTGTACAAATTGCAAGTTTTTATTTATTCTATTTTTTATAAGTGATTGATTCTATTTACAGCGCAACTTTACGGAGAATTTTGCCAGTCATGAGGACCCCTTCCTTTTCTCCAGACATATCCACTATGTAGACTTTAATAAGTAAGCATTTCCTACACAGCATGAATTATCAATAATTCAATGACATATTTTAACTGGTAACTGGTGATACCTGCAGGTAGAACATGATAGCTGCTGTGTATATCAATAGGACACATTATAATAACTGGCGGTACTTTCAGGTAGAACGTTGTTAGCTCCTGTGTATATCAGTAGGGGACTTTATAATAACTGGCGATGCTTTCAGGTAGAACATTTTAGCTCCTGTGTATATCAGTAGGGGACTTTATAATAACTGGCGATACTTGCAGATACAACATGATAGCTCCTGTGTATATCAATGTCATTCGCGACCCGCTGGAGCGAGTACAATCTCACTACTACTATCATTTGTATGGCTCAGTCAGTGGACCCAACACGAATCCGAATGCTTTCAAAAACAATAAAGTAAGTCATGCATTGATTTTTTATCATCATATCATCAAGACGAAATCAAATATACTCAATAAGATGCGTGTGTGATATATTATTATATTCCTATTTCTGTAGACCCTTACCCTTGACGAATGTGTGGCCAATTACGAGAAACCAAGGAATAACGATTGTACATTCATTCTCAACGTGGTATTGCCTTTCTTCTGTGGGCATGCACGGATATGGCGGTAAGTATAAAGTGCACTGCAAAAATTCATCCACAGTGTATATTGGTTGTTATATATCATAACTATTAACATTCTAGAACTCACGGTTTACGTCATAGCTGATTACATATCATAGTTGATTGCATATCATAAATGTTTACATGTCATAAATGTTTACATATCATAAATGTTTACATATCATAAATGTTTACATATCATAAATGTTTACCCAAATGTTTATATATAAATGTTTACAAATCATAAATGTTAACATTTGATAACTTTACACATCATAACCATGTTTACCCAGCATAACTATTTACATATCATAATTGTTTACATAAAGCTGTTTCATAAATCTGGGGAATACCCTGAGCTCCATTTTTTTTGTCAATTTGCTGTTAAAATATAATTCCGATGTTGACAGGGGCAAGTATGCTACGGAGGACATGTTGGCTAGGGCCAAGCAGGTGGTCCGGGACTATTACCTCGTAGTGGGCATGGTGGAAGACCTGCCAGCCTTCATGGAAGTCCTACAATACTTCATGCCACACTTCTTCAATAATGCTACAAGCATATTTGAAGAAATTGGTAAGATATAGTATGTTTTCATTCAATGCCACTTGGATACAATGCCTTATACTCTGCATTACATAGGTAGTATTTAATTTCTACCTCTTAGTCGAGGAGCCAGCCCCCAATATTTGGGAGTTTCGTATGACAGAAGGCAAACTGCAATTTGAAGTGCTACACATGCAGCAGGTGACCTAGGGTTTCTCAAAAGATATTTGTTTTTTCTTTTCAAATTGTGAGGTCTTTCAAAAGATACAGCTGTTTCCATGGCAACCATTTACATTTTATTGGATGGTACACAGGTACATTTTCATCTCTGGCTTTACACTGAATACCTTTCTCAACAAAATCAGGTGGGAAGGTTGGAGACATGGCAGCCTATTTCAAAATGGTGTAGAATTTGAATTATTTTAGGATTCATGGTTACCATGGCAACCGAATACTTAAAAGTTTCATATAAATATCAAATATGACCTCAAATAGTATCTCTCATTTATTATAAGATTACAATTATTCAATCACATTTGACCACCAGTTGCTAGCTGCCAACATCTCACTTGTGAGCCATGTATAGGCTATAATTTATCAAACACTGTTGCCATGGCAACCGAAAGAAATTTCAACTGAAGGCAAAATCATGAAAATTAAGTCATTTTTGCAATTTATGAATTTTAGATCTTAATAATGGACATTATGATTCGCCATTAGCCTCAAACAAATGTCCATGACTATTTTCCATGCAATATAGCTTGATTCAGCAAAACGTAATTCGCATTAAATATATTTGTGAAGTCGAATAGAAAAAAAATCATCTTGACCTGGATGACCCTGCCAAAACAAAGAATTTTCACCTTTTTCACATTTTTTTGCCTTTCATGAATTTTAGATCTTAATTATGGACATTTTTATTCACCATTAGCCTCAAATAAATGTCCATGATACTGAGCATTATTTCCAATGCTTTACCTATATTTGACCTTGACATCTAAATATATGACCTTGACCTTTGAAATTAGCAAAAATGCCAGTTTTGACTAATTTCTATGAAATATAGCTTGTTTTATGACTATTTTCTATGAAATATAGCTTGATTCAGCAAAACATAATTTGCAATAAATATATTTGTGAAGTCAAATAGATAAAAACTCATCTTGACCTGGATGACCTTGCCAAAACAAAGAATTTTCACCTTTTTTCCATTTTTTGGCTTTTACGAATTTTAGATCTTAATTATGAACATTTTGATTCACCATCAGCCTCAAATAAATGTCCATGATCAAATGCAAAAAGTGTCAAAAAAGTGCAATTCCTTTTGTTTTGGCAAGGTTATCTGGAGTCACTGCCCTGCTTTTGATCATATTCAAAGATTGGAATTCCCCGACTTGCCTTGCTCATAAAAATATCATCAAATCTGAATTGACCAACATCAGCTCATAAACTGTAATAAGTGCCTGGCACATAAACTGACTAATCAGAACAACTACCGATACAAAAGAAATCTATTTACATTCTTTCACCAATGAGTGGACACCCAGATTTTTATGTATACTGATGACTTGCGCTCAATTCTTGCACACCTTTATACCTTTGGTGGCAAGGACTGATATGATAGAGAAGTCCTGCTATGGACGGAAATGCCTTATTATATATTATGAAGCTTTTGTTTCCTTCAGCAGAAATATTGATTTGTAGAAGAATGTCACTGGCTTCTACAAATCAATATTGGTCACAGGACACAGTGTGGACTGTATCAGGTCAGAGATAGAAGCCCTCCACTGGGACACACTGTAGCCTGTATTAGATCAGAGATAGAAGCCCACCACTGGGACATACTGTAGACTGTATTAGGTCAGAAATAGAAGCACACCACTGGGACATACTGTAGACTGTATTAGGTCAGAGATAGAAGCCCACCACTGGGACATACTGTAGACTGTATTAGGTCAGAGATAGAAGCCCACCACTGGGACACACAGTAGACAGTATTAGGTCAGAGATGGAAGCCCACCACTGGGACACACTGTAGCCTGTATTAGGTCAGAGATAGAAGCCCACCACTGGGACATACTGTAGACTGTATTAGGTCAGAGATAGAAGCCCACCACTGGGACACACACTAGACAGTATTAGGTCAGAGATAGAAGCCAACCACTGGGACACACTGTAGACTGTATTAGGTCAGAGATAGAAGCCCACCACTGGGACATACTGTAGACTGTATTAGGTCAGAGATAGAAGCCCACCACTGGATCACACAGTAGACAGTATTAGGTCAGAGATAGAAGCCAACCACTGGGACACACTGTAGACTGTATTAGGTCAGAGATAGAAGCCCACCACTGGGACACACTGTAGACTGTATTAGGTCAGCGATAGAAGCCTGCCACAGGACACACTGTAGACTGTATCAGGTCAGAGAAACCTGCCACTGGGACACACTGTAGACTGTATCAGGTCAGAGAAGCCTGCCACAGGACACAATGTAGACGGGTTGGCCACAATCAAGGTCTGAATGTACACTTGACAGTGTTACAATGCAATGAAATATTTCTTGACCTCAGCAAACATTCAAGATGCAACTTATGTTAACAAGCTGAATAATACCTTTAAAAAAAAAAAAAAAATCACGAATCGGTGTATTACTTCCAAGACAGTGAATATTTCAACGTCCTAAATTTATCAAAAATCAGCTGTTATGAATGTGCATTATGTGTTGTACCTTCATGTGAAAGTAAATTTCACAATTAATATAAAGGTTACATTGCAAAAATAAGTCTGACTAATTATTTCTCAAGTTTTTTTTAGATTATCTGGTGTATTGTATCATTGCAAACTGCATATTCCACTTGACACAATGTAGACTGTATCAGGTCAGACAATCCTGCCACAGGACACACTGTAGACTGTATCAGGTCCCAGAGAAGCCTGCCACTGGACACAATGTAGACTGTATCAGATCAGAGAAGCCTGCCACTGGGACACTGTAGACTGTATCAGGTCAGAGGAACCTGCCATAGGACACAGTGTAGACTTATCAGGTCAGAGAAGCCTGCCACTGACACAATGTAGCCTGTATCAAGTCAGAGAAGCCTGCCACAGGACACACTTTAGACTATATCAGGTCAGATAAGCCTGCCACAGGACACACTGTAGACTGTATCAGGTCAGAGGAACCTGCCATAGGACACAGTGTAGACTGTGTCAGGTCCAAGAGAAGCCTGCCACAGGACACACTGTAGACTGCATCAGGTGAGAGGAACCTGCCATAGGACACAGTGTAGACTGTATTAGGTCAGAGAAGCCTGCCACTGAGACACAATGTAGCCTGTATCAGGTCAGAGAAGCCTGCACCGGACACAGTGTAGACTATATCAGGTCCCAGAGAAGCCTGCCACAGGACACACTGTAGACTGTATCAGGTCAGAGGAACCTGCCATAGGACACAGTGTAGACTATATCAGGTCCCAGAGAAGCCTGCCACAGGACACAGTGTAGACTATATCAGGTCAGAGATGCCTGCCACTGAGACACAATGTAGCCTGTATCAGGTCAGAGAAGCCTGCCACCGGACACAATGTAGACTGTATCAGGTCAGAGGAACCTGCCATAGGACACAGTGTAGACTTATCAGGTCAGAGAAGCCTGCCACAAGACACACTGTAGACTGTATCAGGTCAGAGGAACCTGCCATAGGACACAGTGTAGACTTATCAGGTCAGAGAAGCCTGCCACTGAGACACAATGTAGCCTGTATCAGGTCAGAGAAGCCTGCCATAGGACACACTGTAGACTATATCAGGTCAGAGAAGCCAGCCACTGAGACACAATGTAGCCTGTATCAGGTCAGAGAAGCCTGCACCGGACACAGTGTAGACTATATCAGGTCCCAGAGAAGCCTGCCACAGGACACACTGTAGACTGTATCAGGTCAGAGAGGCCTGCCACTGAGACACAATGTAGCCTGTATCAGGTCAGAGAAGCCTGCCACCGGACACAATGTAGACTGTATCAGGTCAGAGGAACCTGCCATAGGACACAGTGTAGACTTATCAGGTCAGAGAAGCCTGCCACTGAGACACAATGTAGCCTGTATCAGGTCAGAGGAACCTGCCATAGGACACAGTGTAGACTTATCAGGTCAGAGAAGCCTGCCACTGAGACACAATGTAGCCTGTATCAGGTCAGAGAAGCCTGCCCACTGGACACAATGTAGCCTATATCAGGTCAGAGAAGCCTGCCACCGGACACAATGTAGACTGTATCAGGTCAGAGGAACCTGCCATAGGACACAGTGTAGACTTATCAGGTCAGAGAAGCCTGCCACAGGACACACTGTAGACTGTATCAGGTCAGAGGAACCTGCCATAGGACACAGTGTAGACTTATCAGGTCAGAGAAGCCTGCCACTGAGACACAATGTAGCCTGTATCAGGTCCCAGAGAAGCCTGCCACTGAGACACAATGTAGCCTGTATCAGGTCAGAGAAGCCTGCCACTGGGACACAATATAGACTGTATCAGGTCAGAGGAACCTGTCTTAGGACACAGTGTAGACTATATCAGGTCAGAGAAGCCTGCCACTGGTACACAATGTAGCCTGTATCAGGTCAGAGAAGCCTGCCACTGGTACACAATGTAGCCTGTATCAGGTCAGAGAAGCCTGCCACTGGGACACAATGTAGACTGTATCAGGTCAGAGGTGGAAGCCTATAAAATACATAAATTACATGTATTTGGAATAAGAACATTTTCTACTAATATCATACAAAGACATTTAATGATTAATTACATTTTAATAAATTTGTTTCAGAGGGTCCAAGCAGAAATAAATTCAAGACTGTCAAAAAGCAAGATCTCAACCCTATATCGAAGAAAAAACTCAAACGCATTTTGTCTTTGGAATATGAATTTTATGCATTCATTAAGCAACGATTTTATAATCAGTTGAGGAGAGTAAGATTAATGAAAAATCAGCAAATGCTGACAGAAATCTTCCATGAGAATACAACCGGAAACCACCGAGACGAAGTCTCTTAAGTATAGTTTGGTATGAATGTTTAATGGCTGAATAAATGTTAAATGAAAAGTTGAGGAAAATGAATTGTGATTAGGAATAAATGCTGTATACATGAAATATGTATGACATTGACTGTGAGGTTTTGTAAGAATAAACAAGAATTGTAAATGTTACAAACTTTTAAAACCAGATGTTACATTCTGTGAATACAATTTCTTTGATGACATCAATGTTTTCAATGTATCTGATAAAATGGTTGATAAAATGATTCTATCAACAGGTTTTCTCATTTTAGTCAGGTAGATAAGTCCAATGTTTGTGCACTTTTGGAAACAAGCACCAAACTTGGCACGGTTGTACATTGGATCATTGTGAATCATTCTGGATATAGAAACACTTTGGTAGCGCTCCCTGGTGGCCGGGGGCGCCACCTGTACTTTTACACTTTCTCAATTTGAAGTACCCTCAGAAAAAAAATCATAACTTCTTTAATATTTGAGATATTTCTATTCTGATTAAAGATTTGGAATGTAGGAAATATTCCCTAACAATTATTTAATGACAAGAAAGACATTCCATGCATATTTAATCTCAATTAATCTTAATTTTTACCAAAAATCTTAATTCTACTCAATGTTTTCCTGGAAATATTGGAAATAAGGATACAAAATATTGCTTAAATGTTTTTCTGTTCAAAAGATTAAAGTTAGTTACTACACTTATGAATATAAAGCTTCATTCAAAATGAAAATTGATTGAACAGAAAAGAAGTTATGCAATTTACAACAATGGTACTTTCTCAGTTTCGTATTTTATCCTGTATCTATATTTAACAATGTGTAAAAAATAAAATCTAACTTGTCATAATTTTAATAATGACATTATTAAAATATCACTGGTATATACCTGTACAGCAGAAATTTTCCTAGGTATCATCTTTAGAGACACAATCACACATTGGGGCACATGGCAGAGATGCACGAGTACAACCACAACGATTGTTGCATGCTTTTTTACAGGCACACTTTATCAGCTCTCTGCAGCCTTTCAAAGCTTCTGGAAGCACAGTCCAGAAAGGATTCCACTTGTCATCCTTTTTCATCCATCCCCATTCTCCTGGACTTGGAAGCATCATTTGTGGAACAAGACTTTGTCCCCACACATGTCCTGCTCGACGGGTTTGTTCCTCAAAGGCAGCCTTGGTTGGTGGAAGCGTCTCAATGCGATGCTTCCCTCTTTTGATGAACAAGTCTTTTCTCGCTTCATTGAGGTCTGTATGTGGTCTTGTTCTGTCATACCAAATGATGACAAATCTCTCCAATAGATTCAAATTTTCCTGGCTCATGGTGCTGTGAGGTGTTGATATTTCCATGAAAGCATCTGTGACCTCTGGGAAACATCTCCAGGCATCCCACGCTGTCTTTTTGCCTCTGCCAGCAAAACCCGAAACAGTATCACAGCCTGTCAGTGCATGGAATCCTGGGAGTGCTTTGGCCTTTTGTTCTCCTATTGCTCTTAAGATGTCATGTATAGGGGGATATCTAAAATTTGTATTTGTCCCAAATCCTACCCAAATCTCATCTACTCCTAGTCTTTCTGCATATGCTGTTGCCAGCACAACAACATCTGTATCTACTGTTCTGATCAAAAAATTTTTGTGATCCTTACTAGCAGCATCAGCATCAGCAGCATGGATGATTAGACGAGAGTCTGCCTCCTCATGGTTACATGGCATGATGTAGTCATACCAATTATTATCTGCTACCTGTTTGCAGTGATATACACCTCCTTATCTGTCTCCAGATTATCAATCAAGACATGTGTCAGAAATTGGAAAAGTTCCACTTTATTTGCATTGACCAAAAGGAATTTTGACCAATTCTTTGGCATTTTTGTTGAAGGTGTCACTCTCCGCCTTTCTCCTTTCCCTCTCTTTTCCCTTGTGGAAGATTTAAGACTATCAGGAATATATCTATCTCAAACAATGTCTTAGCGTTTCACTGTCTGAAGGTGGGACTGGATGAATGGCAAAAAGATCATATCAGCATATTCTTTAAATGTGCAAGACGTTTTTGGAAGTGGAAAATGTACTGTGGCAGCCCCATCAA
Organism: Amphiduros pacificus; assembly: GCA_949316495.1. Classification (NCBI taxonomy): domain Eukaryota; kingdom Metazoa; phylum Annelida; class Polychaeta; order Phyllodocida; family Hesionidae; genus Amphiduros; species Amphiduros pacificus. The sequence goes on along the minus strand of OX439004.1, from coordinate 19,255,633 downwards.
ACAGTTTTGTGTCAACTTCTGGGGAGTCTCTGGTTGACTGTACATAGCTCTCCAGACATGGTATAAGATCAGATTTCTTGCCCATTCTTAGTTGCCCATGATCTGAAAGTGATGGTGGAAATGGTTGATTCTCATGACAAAAGAAATCTTCCATATTAATAGCTCGAGTTTGACATGAGATGTACAATCGGGAAAAGAGTTCACAATTATCTTGTAGATTTGATATGGTGTTCTGTAATTTAGATTTATGTGTCTTTTGTGGCCTGAAAAAGAGTGGAAGGTTGTTTTTACTTATGGTGTCTGATATGGGTTTTGAGGTTGAGGTAAGTCTTTCTTCTGTGTATTATACATATTGCTCCTGTCCTAATTCAACAATTTCTCAGTTTTGGCAACAGATTCATCCAGAATGTCTTTAGTATCAAGGACCAGCAGGTCAGGACTTTCCTCAATGAATGTGTTGCCCAGGTCATCAAATGTGGATAGAAGTGCCAAAACCTGTTTCTGAAATGTCTTCTGTACAGAGGGAGATGATGTCTGCTATTTCCAACATCAGGGGTTGCATTGTTTGATTTCTCAAATTCGGACAAAACTCAAATTCGGACAAAAATCATCCATTTACGAAAAGCACTAGGATTCTCTGTCAGTCCCACATGACCTTTGTGGATTTAAGGGTGATTACTTTCCATGGTTGAGAGGTCCCTAACATACACAGGCAGCCATCTTGCATAATTTGTGTGGTCCAAAGCAAAGAACCATGGCACTAGCTTAGATAAGGCTTCAGTGAACAGAATTATGTCTCCCTCACATTGTGCTCTAACAAATGAGAAGATTGTCATCTGCAGTTTCAGTGCGAGCCACCATTAATGGAAATGGGGACAGTTTTCGATGCGATTCTGTTCTCAACATTCAAATGATTTGCTCTCCTGGCCCTCTGGCAGATCAGCTTTATATAGTTGGTATGATCTACCAAGCTGCAAGGACAAGCATGCTGCTGTTATCTGGTGAGCATGCCTTGTTCGTGTGAGATGCTCAACCTTCAAGAATGAGTCTGCTGTTCCAGCATTAGCTATCTCAGCCAACACCAAGGCTTCCACCCATCCACTACCCTTCAACTATGTACCAATTGCATCTCTATATGGAGCCCTCCCAACATGACTATGTACATCTGTTCCCCATACAAATCAGGCCAACACCACTGTATCTGCTTCAGTGAAGCATAAAGTGGTTGATCTCCTGCTATAATTGGTGTCTGTCCTGGAGACAGGTTGATTGCTTTTCGTACAACATCCATGCCATGCTTCATCATTGCTACCGTATGAGCATTTTCATAGAAGAGAGGTAGGAGTGCACTTATTGTGATTTGTGGTGGCTCCCCATGTTGCCGTGATGCATGAAATGCTGCCCATGAAATGTAGTCATCTCTCTCCAGGTCACTCTTCCCGATAAGTTCTTTTACTCTGTCAAACCACTGATCCTCATCTTTTAATTGGGCTCAGTTGGAAAAGTAGGTCAGTTTCAGAAGATCCTTAAAAGTAGGTCAATCTTACGTACATCTGCTGATCAGGATCAGCAGAGGATGGTACATATTTTACAAATAGTATAATACGCATTGTGGTTATTTCGATCATACACAAAGACAAAAAAAAATAATTGAATAAGTGTAGAGAAAAAAACGGGACAGATAAAGTACCTTCATTGTAAAATTTAGAACTTTTTTTCTATTAATCTAATTTATATTCTGATTGAAGTTTTAGATTCTAAAATGTATTCAAAAAATTTAATTTAATGAACCAAAAAGCATTTAAGCATTATTTTACATTACTAAGTTCAATATTTCAAGACAAACGTGAAAATAAATTACATTTATTTATGAAAATGGTAAAAGCAGGAGATCAAATATGCATGGCATGTCTTTCTTGTCATTAAATAATTGTTAGGGAATATTTCCTACATTCCAAATCTTTAATCAGAATAGAAATATCTCAAATATTAAAGAAGTTATGATTTTTTTTCTGAGGGTACTTCAAATTGAGAAAGTGTAAAAGTACAGGTGGCGCCCCCGGCCACCAGGGGGCGCTACCAAAGTGTTTCTATATCCAGAATGATTCGCAATGATCCAATGTACAACTGTGCCAAGTTTGGTGCTTGTTTCCAAAAGTGCACAAACATGGTCTTTTTATGGACTTATCTACTTGACTATTTAGCGTGGCGTATGATTAGGGAAACACCATTTGAAAGTGAAGCAATACGTACAAACAGATTGTAAAGTGAGAGGTTCATGTGTAATATGTTATATTTTGACCAATTAATGACCGATACAAACACATTGATAGACATGTATCCATGTGACATTGAACCATACAGCTCAGATGTCATTGGAACTATTACATTTATTAGCAGGTCAAACAATTCTCACTTCTTGAGTATGCCATGCTGCCACCTGGTATATCGAAATATATCACGCACGGGGGAACTTTTGGAGACATGCAAACTTGGCTCATTAATAGTAACAAGTTTATTACACACATAACAATCTTTCTATTGTTTCAAGATTCCCCAACCGAGTAGTGTTTTCTGTGCGTGAACTGGTTGCCAAATATTAACGTATTTCCTTCACATCATATAGAATGGTATTCATCATATCAACTGTTATGTCTAAAAATCTATCCCAGGATGCATTGTGCATGCAGTGAGAATTTGATAATAATATGATAAAGTGCAGAAATATTAGATTGGTGTATATTTGTAATAAATAAAAAAATGGTTCACATTTTTGAAATCTTTATAATTTTGCCAAGAGGTTGTACATATGAAGGATATATAGAACAGTTACATAAATGTGATAAAAATATTCTTAAAGGTGTCAATTAAACATCTGTATTATATATACATATATATTATAGTTAATATTTACTATAGATTATCATAACTATATAACTGATATACTTTATTATTATAACAAATATCTACTCGAGATATAACCAATACTAGCTGATGTGAATATCTAGGATTCTGTTAAATTATAGATAGAACTAGTTTTATTTCTTCTTTATTGACATGTTGATTTCTCAGGTATAACACCCATGCGGCTCAGTTAGTTGAACCTCTGTCATCCATGGTGGCGGTTCAGGTTTATTTCTTGTTTGTGACTTCATCATGCCACATGAGAAACACGGATATCTGCTACTTATGTGTTTCTTATCCAAACCTGTTCCCCACTCCTCAGTTCCAAAGACAGTTTAAGTTGTAATGGGAGAATGCACTGATAAATTTGAACACCACAAAGTTGTTCATCTTAACACCTGTGATCAGCACATTGCTCTTTGAAAGTATTTACAGTAATATGCATCTAAATACCTTGAGTAATAGGGTGTTTAATGTCATCACATAATTGGGATTTTCATCATTTAAGGTCTATAATCCACAATCAGTTTGAAGCATCTGGAGAGAACTTCGGGTGGTCTCGTATATTTACGTAACTGCCTTCGGCTCTGGGGGATTCCAGGATGAGAGTGAGGCTATGACGCCAGTGGGGGGTATTTGCCATTCAGCACACATGGCGGACAAACCAAACGATAACAGAGGCAGGTGGTCTTCTCTGTCATATGTTGTTAAAATGTTAATATAATGTCATAATTATGCAATATCCTGCTAGCACAGTATATAAACTCTAACTCTAACTGAATTCAGACTGGATATTATGCAACTTTCTTCAATTGATAAGTAGTGTTCTCCAATCACCCATCGGCAATGCCCAGATAGGTGATATAAGTCGCCACCTGCAAAAACTGAGTCGAGACTAATAATAACAAATTAAGACTAGCTGGTAAAGTTTACTTTTTCTGTGCTAAATTAACAAATAACATTACTTTGAACACACTTAAGCCAAAAAAACATAAGTCTGTCCCAGTTTTTCATTGTGGATTATAGACCTTAATTTGTAAGTGAATTCTTAATTCCGTATAAGATTTGACAACACATTAGGAGACTGGAATCAAAACTAAGAAATCGACACTAGAACTCAAAAGTAGATAAAAACAGAAAGGAAGAAAATGACAAATTTAAGAATTTGGTCTTACTACAGGGCCCTAATTCCAAGAGTTTAATCCAAAGAGCTATTTCTGGATCTAAGCTCTAGAGTTAAAAGTGGGTACCCCTCCAGCCCTTCCATGCATTACCAGTAAATATTGATGTCTAGTATAGTAATTTTATATATTACTAGAATTAAAAGTATGATGATGCCCAGTCTTTCCATACAATACCAGTGCCAGTGTTAACTGTGATGTCCAGTCCCTCCATACATTACCGGTATCAACTATGTTGATGTCCAGTACTTTCAAGGGCCACAGGCCGTGGTGCATTTGGTTAGAGCGCCAGCTTATTAGCACCAATTCCTCTGTGGTGATCCAAAGGTCGTGGGTTCGAACCCCGGCCGTACCGGGATTGAACTCATGATACAATTTCCCATGTGAGCGGAGGCCCGTGCCTAAAGGGTTAACCCGTTGTCCTTGTAAATCTGTGACCAGGTGGGTTGTCATGTCAAGGACCTGCGGCATGACAATTCAGTGAGGCAGCACTATATCTGCTACAAGTAGGTCTCATCATGAAATGGCTGAAATAATGTTGAAAGTGATGTAAAACCCCAAACAAACAAACAAAATTGACCTCATTGATGACCTCTTACCTCATTGCTGCCATCATAAATAAATCACTGACTGATTCCGCTGTGTGAAAGTATGAAAATTGCTATCATTACTCCCCTCTTGAAGAAGCTCGGTCTAGGGTGTGCCCCTATTCTTTTGCATGACTGTATCAACGTTTTCCTCACTCAAATTTGAGAAATAATTGGATTGGGATGACTTCAGCAAAGAGTTATATTTATTTCTTTAAATATGAATCCCAGATTTACTTATTTTCCTCTCAAGTCTTCTCTTGAGAGACCTCTCATGTTTAATGTGATCACTCATCCAAGGCGCTGGATTGCGTTTGGCATGGGTGCTGAGGCTCCGTCTTGAGACGGAATTCCGTCTTTGGGCAAAAATCTTCCGTCTTTTGAGTTCGGACAAAAATCTTCCGTCTTTTGACGTATTTTTAAAGCCAAAAATCTAGTACGCAAATTATCAACAAAACATCGTAGCGAAGAACACGCGCCATCTTGGATTTCCAAAGCGTCCATCGCGACGTAACGCTAAAACATTTTATTTAAAGCCAAAATCTAATGCACAGTACAAATTTTACCTTTGCAGGCCATCGCTAAAACATCGTAGCGATTGATAACAAGAGGAACGCCATCTTGAAATTCCAAAGCGTATAAGACGGAATTTGATTGGCCGAGACAAATGAAGCTGAACACGGCATAATACGAGAATTCTTATTGGTCGAAAAATATTGCGACTCTACATTTCTATCTTTCGCTTTTTAATGGATACCACAAATAATAAAATAACATTTAGCGCGAATTTTAAACACTGGATGTTCGAGACATCTCAGCATCCTTCTTCAAGATCATCTGTGAAAATTGTCAACGTTCTGCAGTTATCAGATTGGAATCAAGAGTTTTCAAGCCAAATTGAATAGATTACACATTTGGTAAGTTAAACACAGGTTTGTACTGAAGACTGGAACTACTGAAAAACTTATTTGTTTTGAATTGGTTTAAGGTTAATCTCTGATCATACATTCTTTTGTTAGATAATCCATGGATTATCTCAAAGCACATGGCCATGGATGCAAAGCATGTGCATGGGTAGCAATGCTTGCTCTGCTGCCCATAATCTGTCATTCTGATTCAATTAAATTGATAGCTGTCATTCAATTAAATTGATCGCTATATTTTACAATAATCTTTGATGATACATTCTTTTGTTAGATAATCCATGGATTATCTCAAAGCACATGGCCATGTTAGATCTGTTAGATAACCGCATAGCACATGGCCATGCTTCATCAGCTGCCCATAATAAATTTATTTCAATCGAATTGAACCCTTTATTTGTTCTTAAATGATATTCTCCAAGAAAAAAAATGAAAAATTGTTTTTAATGTACTTGATTTAGGCATTGATCATACATTCTTTTGTTACATGATCTTAAAGCACATGGCCATGGATACAAATCATGTGCATGGGTAGCAATGCTTGCTCTGCTGCCCATAATCTGTCATTCAATTAAATTGATCGCTATATTTTACAAAAGAAGGACTTAAAGATCAATTATTTTGTTAAAATTAAATATTATGTGGCACAGCCATGCATGCCATTAACAATTTGAATGCAAAATAAACACAAAATAATCACACACTCCAAAGTTTTAAAAAGCAGTATTATTATTTATTGACCATGTTGCACACCACTGGATGAGCATTGGTAAAAACTTGACTTGTTTATGTTCATGCTGTGTCATGTTCCAAGGAGGCCACTAGGAGCATCTTTGATTTTTTAAAATCAATATCTTCTCTGATCTGTCATGTTGATACCCAGCGGTGTTAACGAAGCATGACATTTTTGGAGAAGAAAATCAGATATGCTTCTTAGTTTCTGAGCCTGTGCACCCTTGGCAAGTCCAGAAACAATAAAAATGAATGTACACCATTGTTCAACCATTGTTTTGTAATGTGCATCTACTCCTGCTTGGTTTGATTCTTTTTCCAAAAATAATAGCCATAGAAAATTAATTTCAGGAACTGGGGAATTAGCTTCGCCAAATCTGTTTTTGCACTCATATCATTGAACAGTTCAAATCACACATGAAAAAAATTGGTAACATCATGAAATATTTTAAGTCAAGTCAAAAGTGAGTTTGACAGTACTGGTTAAACTGTCCCTTTGCAGCTGTGGTAAAACTGTCCCCACCAGCACTCCAGACTTCCCTAGCAGCAAGGTAGTAATGATCTAATGCTCACGATGCAAAATCAATCAGGTAAGGCACACCCTTAATGACATTGCTGTGGTAAAACTTACCCAGCCAGGTAAGCATTTTTTTTTATCAACAATGAACATTCAACATGAACAAGTACAGCAGGTAAGCATTTTTTTATCAACTGTGAAAAGTCAAAGTACAACAGGAAAGCAACTTTCATCAGCTATGCATTTTTTTGCTCAGAATGCACCAAAATGCACCAAAATACAAGAAAATGACAAAAAATTTCGGGGGGGGCATGCCCCCGTACCCCCCTAGATTAATTGCGCCTTCGGCGCAATGGTACGCAGCGTTGGTGCATATCCTCAGTCTCCAAAATTGTGACTCTCACAATTCTCAGTCTTCTGAGAAAAATTTCTCAGCACCCATGCATTTGGATACCTTGGCATTTTTAATAGGAGCATGATTATTCATGTTTTTTGTCATAGAAATCCACCATGTCATGTTGGGAAAGATATTCCCATGTGGAGGTTAATCTATGGGTTTACTCATTGACCCATTGAGTCAGATCAAAGGTTGATAAGATGTCATTAAACTTTATGACATTTGGTTTGGTTGGTTTATTTACGTAGAAGTTATAGTCACCCAGGAAGATGACCTCATGGTTAAACAAACCATAGTGGGCCACTTTCCGACTGAATTCATCGTAAACTCAGAATATGTGTATCTATTCGTACCAGATGGTTCTGGTCTATAGATAATCACAAAAGTTAGTTTTTTACCCTTGATATGAAAGGAGGACTCCTTGAGTTCCATAGTGCTAACAGAGGGTGGGTTTAACCTAAGGCCTATCCCTTCACCAGAGCGTCCAATCCGAGGGAATGAGTGAAATTTAAGGGATGACCCTTTCATCCCCTGATTCATGCAGCCGTGTTTCAGTCATGAATACTGCATCAAGATTATTTGTAAAGAAGTAGTCTTTCAGATAAAGAAACTTACAGGAGATGCTTTGTACGTTACAAGAGCCAATTAAGAGGGTTTTTTACGATTTTTCGTGTTGCCATGGAAACCCCATTGTTATCATGGTCTGTGGCGCCACCTATAGCTGAATGATTTGCAGGCACACGGGGATATGTGAAGGGAATCTGTGATCTACTCGCTGGCTAAGTGAGCTGGGGCCTAACATAGCTGCCTAACAATACCTATCTGCTGGGAGATAAGGATGACTGCAGACTCGGCGTATACAATGCTCGATATATCTTTATTCGGGCGCATGTATACACTATAGTCAGGCTAGGGAAGGCATGGCAAGAGTGTGATATATGAAATACCCAAATACTGATAACTGTCTGAAGCTCTCGGGCTTGTTGGCGCACCCAAAGTCTATACAAGTGGCTGTCACGAGGCTGAGTGTCGTGGATCTTCTAGGCAAGTGGACACTGAGCTCCGAGTAGCGGTGTCTGGCCCGTTATAAAGGAACACGTCTGAATACTAAAGAGCCTTCACCTGCTGGCCTTTCTGCGACCTCTACGTGGTTCTGAGTCATCCTTCTTGCCACGATGCTCCTAGCAACGACAGCCTAGCAACACTTCTCATCAACTTGGACTTGTTGGCCTCACGTCTGCACTCGTTAACTATATAACTGTCCAATATTGTATTTTTGTTGATTCTATCGCTAGGTGGCTCTGGCCAGTACCATCGCTCGAGACCAAGACGTGGCCAGACGTCTATTAAATGCAGATTTCGCCAGGTCGATGGCCTCCCTGGTGCTATTCACGTAGGCAAGTTTCACCGATTAACCGTAATTTATGGCGTCTTTTAGCGCTATTTTGGTGTTGGTGTTGGCCTCCATCTTCTGAATTACGGTTCCTTCCTTGCCAATGATTTGCCCGCCTGTGCACACAGCACAGGGAGGACCATGATATCTTCCATGAACTTCTTTTTTCTGTCATTAGCAGACGACTTATCAGAGCGGTCAAGGACACTCCAGCGGGTTCTGGCTAGAGGAACGGAGGGGTTTCTCTTATTGGCTGAGACAAGTTTCGCCTTGTGACTATATTAGTACACCAATATTTAACTATGTTATTTGAATATTTGAAATGTCTTCAAAATTGGAAATATATTCCTCAGAGCAATATTCACATGTGATAACAAACATAGAATAAATATTCCATCATAATGGACAGAGTCTGTCGATGATCAATAATAAGTAAAGCTGTGCCGTGTAAACATGATTTATTGATCTTCCATATATCTTGATAGAAGTTCTTCTAACATTTAATATCAATGATACAAGGTAACCCATTGCAATAATTTATTAAGGAAAACCTTTTATTCGTGCAATTTCCATACCCCTTTGAAGAGCCTAAACTTGTCCAACTGGTTCCCATGATTTAAGATATACCACAGGTACTTGTTGATAATCATGTGTCCTAGCTTTTATGACAGGTCTTGAATTCTTAGTTCCAACAGGCCCCTTTCTATTTATACTTGTGAGCTGACATTAGATCTGTGGAAATTTAATGTTTTTAGATTCCTCAGAGGTTCTTGGATTTAATTTGTTAAGAGCTTTAAGCATTGGTTTTTTTTTAGATTCACTCATCTTGGAATTGCTTGGGACCTTTCCCATGTCTTTGAAGGGGCTTGCCGGATTTAAATTATGATGGTCTGGGAGTGCTAAATATCTCATCTTCTCCCTCTGAACATTGAATGGTGTTTGGAGGTTTTTATCCCACACATTATTATTTGCATCATTATTATATTTCATTTCAGGGCTGTGTCTATTTGCATTGTCATTTCTGTTTATATAGTCATTTCCATGCATGTTCTCATTTCTATTCACGTTGTAATTAATGTTCACATTGTCATTTTTGTTCACAATGTCATTTATATTCACATTGCCATTTCTATTCACATTATCTTTAAAGTTCACTTTTCCATTTATATTTACATTGTCATTTATGTTGGCATTGCCATATTTTCTTTTCACATTGTCATTTCTTTTCTTCACATTGTCATTTCTTCTCTTCACATAGTCATTTCTTCTCTTCACATCGTCATTACTATTCACATTGTCATTTCTATTCATATCATAATTTCCATGTATATTTTCATCTTTGTTCATGTTATCATTTCTATTCATATTTTCCTTTTTATTTATATTATTTCCGTCATATTTGTTTATAATTTGGCGACCTATTTGTAGATTCTCTAGATTTTCCTCTAAATGTTTCCCTTGTCCATGGTGACTTCTTTTGTGCTGTGAAAGCTGCAACTTCTTCGCCAAATTATTGAAGCGCTGTTTTATAATGTCATAAAATTCAAAGTCCTCTTTGAGATATGTGTTGAGTAACTGTTTGGTTTCATTATTCATAGGTGGCATTTCAACCTTGAGAGATGCTCTGAAGTGTTCCTCTGAAAATAAAGATTGAGATTTACAAACCTTCATAAATGAAAACATGATGACATAGACTTATATTATTCCCTTGTTCTGGTAAGAGCATACATGTGGTAACAGGATGCTGCCATTTTGATTTTTATTGATTTCTTTCTTATCGCCACATTTTCTAAATGTGGCATTTAGAGAATATCACAGGAAGTATTTTTTTCCATGAACGAATATATACAGGCCGATTGTGGGTCGCAAAATTGGAAGTGCACAGAAAACTCTCTAAAATCCAATCAATAAAAAAGTAGTAAAAACAAAACTAAAAGATAAACCACAATCACATGATAACTGACTTGAGGGGTGAATCACAGGTTAGGAATAGTTATAGCACTCTATAACTATTCCTAAAAGTTGAGTAGGGCATACCAGCGAAAACATTCGCACCTTTTGCATTACCTTGAAAACCATTTGTGATAGCTATAACCAAGCTGTGAAAGCACAGAAACCAAAATAGCCACATCTTGGTGGAACATTGCATAAACATCTCTTTAGAACACATTAAATCGATGAAAATACATAAACATAAATATATCAAAAAGTCTACAAAAAGCTTGATTATTCTTTGGAATATATTCATTGGATAAAGATGTTCCTTTTATTCATGATGTGTAACTTCCTTATTTGGGTAATTTTTATGAGATATTTGATTTCATGACTTGACCAATCAAATGTTGTGCACATTGCAGCATCCCCCCTCACCCACCCACCCACAATCATCTATATGGGATTGCCAGGGAGTGGTGAATGGAGAACATTAGGCATGTAGAAGCGAATTTTAGAGCTGGTGACCAGCCAAAGTATTTTTTGACTGTGCTCGACAAGACCTTTCTATAAAACCTGATCAGATATCCGAGTTTCCAGACATGGAAAACACAAATTAAAAACCATATAATCAATGATAATGAATTGCACTAACCAAAATATTTCAAATAATATGCTTGTATGTTTTTGAAGAGATGGGGAAATATAACCTCGAGGGCTTCCATAAAGGCCGGGAGGTTGTCAACAGTGCCCACCAGTACATACTTGTCCCTGAGCCGAGAATTGGCCTTGGCCCAGGCATCAGCAGAGCCTCTCTCACTGCAAATATATATCAGAGAAATTTACGATATCATTTAAAAAAAAAAATGAAGTTAATTGTCCCGCAATGGCTGCATATTATTAGCACATGCTGCTTCACCACCGACTGGTGCCTCCATGTTGCCACGCCTATTTTGCCGAAGTATATTGGAGGGCGGAGTTCAGCAAATGCCATATGAAAACCAGTGTTTGAGGCTAATTTAACATATAACGTGCAACCTTTGATAAAAGGTTTCTTGAAAAAAAAGGATTCACTACCTCAGCAATCGCACATGTTAATATTTTTAATGCCATAAAATCATTAAAAAATATAACATAAACATGTCTTAAATACACACACACATACACACATCAAAATATTAAAATTAAATTAAAACACTTATAGAACAGATATGCCACGCTGACACCAAAACAATGTGAGCCTTCTCAGGAAGGAGGTTGGGGCCAGACCGATACTCTGAGAGGGTGAGCCCTCTCAAGTATGGGAGTGGGACCAGGCTGACATCCAGACTGGGTGAGCCCTCTCAAGTAAGGGAGTGGGACCAGGCTGACAGTCAGACTGGGTGAGCCCTCTCAAGTAGGGGAGTGGGACCAGGCTGACATCCTGACTGGGTGAGTCCTCTCAGGTATGGGAGTGGGACCAGGCTGACATCCTGACTGGGTGAGTCCTCTCAGGTAGGGGAGTGGGACCAGGCTGACATCTAGATTGGGTGGGTCCTCTCAGGTAGGGGAGTGGGACCAGGCTGCCATCCAGATGGGTGAGTCCTCTCAGGTAGGGGAGTGGGACCAGGCTGACACCCAGACAGGGTGAGTCCTCTCAGGTAGTGGAGTGGGACCAGGCTGACATCTAGATTGGGTGAGTCCTCTCAGGTAGTGGAGTGGGAATTGATGGTATGTATATCGTTTGAATGAAATATCGTTTGAATGAAATATTTTGCAGAAACTGGAGATGGCATTTTAAAAAGTTTATGGGGCATACAAACTTAGGATGAAGGACTGTGCTTAATCATACACATATTAAGGGAGGGGAGTGGGACCAGGCTGCCATCCAGATGGGTGAGTCCTCTCAGGTAGTGGAGTAGGACCAGGCTGACTTCCAGATGGGTGAGTCCTCTCTAATAGGGAAGTGGGACCAGGCTGACATCCAGACTGGGTGAGTCCTCTCAGGTAGGGGAGTGGGACAAGGCTGCCATCCAGATTGGGTGAGTCCTCTCAGGTAGTGAGGTGGGACCAGGCTGACAGACAGACTGGGTGAGTCCACAGGTAGTGGAGTGGGACCAGGCTGACACCCAGATTGGGCTAGCCCTCTCAGGTAGTGGAATGGGACCAGGCTGACAGTCGGACTGGGTGAGTCCTCTCGGGTAGGGGGGTGGGACCAGGCTGACATCCAGACTGGGTGAGTCCTCTCAGGTAGGGGAGTGGGACCAGGCTAACAGACAGACTGGGTGAGTCCTCTCAGGTAGGGGAGTGGGACCAGGCTGACAGACAGACTGGGTGAGTCCTCTCAGGTAGGGGAGTGGGACCAGGCTGCCATCCAGATTGGGCGAGCCCTCTCTGGTAGGGGAGTGGGACCAGGCTGACAGTCAGACTGGGTGGGCCCTCTCAGGTAGGGAAGTGGGACCAGGCTGAAAGTCAGACTGGGTGAGTCCTCGCAGGTAGGGGAGTGCGACCTGGCTGCCATCCAGACTGGGTGAGCCCTCTCGGGTATGGGAGTGGGACCAGGCTGACAGTCAGACTGGTTTGAGTCCTCTCGGGTAGGGGGTGGGACCAGGCTGACATCCAGATTGGGTGAGTCCTCTCAGGTAGTGAGGTGGGACCAGGCTGACAGTCAGACTGGGTGAGTCCTCTCAGGTAGTGAGGTGGGACCAGGCTGACAGACAGACTGGGTGAGTCCTCTCAGGTAGTGAGGTGGGACCAGGCTGACAGACAGACTGGGTGAGTATTCTCAGGTAGGGGAGTGGGACCAGGCTGACAGTCAGATTGGGCGAGCCCTCTCAAGTAGGGGAGTGGGACCAGGATGACAGACAGACTGGGTGAGTCCTCTCAGGTAGGAGAGTGGGACCAGGCTGACAGACAGACTGGGTGAGTCCTCTCAGGTAGGGGAGTGGGACCAGGCTGACACCCAGATTGGGCTAGCCCTCTCAGGTAGTGGAATGGGACCAGGCTGCCATCCAGATTGGGCGAGCCCTCTCTGGTAGGGGAGTGGGACCAGGCTGACAGTCAGATGGGTGAGTCCTCTCAGGTAGGGGAGTGGGACCAGGCTGACACCCAGATTGGGCTAACCCTCTCAGGTAGTGGAATGGGACCAGGCTGACAGTCAGACTGGGTGAGTCCTCTCGGGTAGGGGGGTGGGACCAGGCTGACACCCAGATTGGGCGAGTCCTCTCAGGTAGGGGAGTGGGACCAGGCTGACATCCAGACTGGGTGAGCAATCTCAGGTAAGGGAGTGGGACCAGGCTACCATCCAGACTGGGTGAGCAATCTCAGGTAGGGAAGTGGGACCAGGCTGACATCCAGATTGGGTGAGTCCTCTCAGGTAGGGGAGTGGGACCAGGCTGACAGACAGACTGGGTGAGTCCTCTCAGGTAGTGGAGTGGGACCAGGCTGACATCCTGACTGGGTGAGTCCTCTTAAGTAGGGAAGTGGGACCAGGCTGACAGTCAGACTGGGCGAGTCCTCTCAATTAGGGGAGTGGGACCAGGCTGCCATCCAGACTGGATGAGTCCTCTCAGGTAGGGGAATGGGACCTGGCTGCCATCCAGACATGGTGAGCGCTCTCGGGTAGGGGAGTGGGACCAGGCTGACAGTCAGACTGGGTAAGTCCTCTCAGGGAGGGAAGTGGGACCAGGCTGACAGTCAGACTGGGTGAGTCCTCTCAGGTAGGGGAGTGGGACCAGGCTGCCATCCAGACTGGATGAGTCCTCTCAGGTAGGGAAGTGGGATCTGGCTGCCATCCAGACTGGGTGAGCCCTCTCGGGTAGGGGAGTGGGACCAGGTTGACAGTCAGACTGGGTGAGTCCTCTCAGGGAGGGAAGTGGGACCAGGCTGACAGTCAGACTGGGTGAGTCCTCTCAGGTAGGGGAGTGGGACCAGTCTGCCATCCAGATGGGTGAGTCCTCTCAGGTAGGGAAGTGGGACCAGGCTGACACCCAGACAGGGTGAGTCCTCTCAGGTAGTGGAGTGGGACCAGGCTGACAGTCAGATTGGGTGAGTCCTCTCAGTTAGGGGAGTGGGACCAGGCTGACAGACAGACTGGGTGAGTCCTCTCAGGTAGGGGAGTGGGACCAGGCTGCCATCCAGACAGGGTGAGTCCTCTCAGGTAGTGGAGTGGGACCAGGCTGACATCTAGATTGGGTGGGTCCTCTCAGGTAGTGGAGTGGGAATTGATGGTATGTATAGCGTTTGAATAAAATATCGTTTGAATGAAATATTTTGGAGAAACTGGAGATGGCATTATCAAAAGTCTGTGGGCATACAAACTCAGGATGAAGGACTGTGCCTATGACCTAACGGATAACAGATTGAGAACTAATATTACAATGAATAACCCACTCACTTGCATGCTTGAGACTGCCCACATATATGTGATATAATACTGCTGTCAGGAAGACATCCAACTTTCTTATTCTGAACTGCTCTTCTCACACATTGATCAACCCTCTGAAAACATCGAATACGCTTGGTCTACATCGGTCAAGTATTATCATATTTATTCTGATTTACGCATGAGCATTACTGTTCATTTTGTCTTTGATCGGCAGGCAACGTGTATTTCTTAGAGAAAACAGCCTAAATGTGATCTTACCATATTTCTTTTCTCTTCTTTCATCTTTTTAGAAAAGGATGTGACAAGATGCTCAAGGGGATCTTTGACGATTGCAATATAAAGGGGAACTGGCAAACTTTGGCTGAAAAAAAGAATTGAAAAATTGACAAAATATTAATCTGAAAAAAATTGTATATGATAAACAGGTCATTTAAAACTACTTTGATGTATAGCAATTTGAGAAGCGTTGACATAAGAAGGTGTGTCACTATTATGTGCATACATACTCTTTGATATAGAAGTAAGGGCCGATATGGGAGTAGACAATATTGCGGGGATGATCTCTATATTCCTTAGCTTCACTCTCACTGCCCAGGGACAACTGCAAACAATATAAAAATGTAATGATTTACTCAATTCCATCCCCTATATTACAAAATTTCCCCAAAAGAAAGCAAAAATAATAATGACAGACTTTACAGAGCAGGTTACTCATAATCATATCAAAGAAATCACATCATAAATTATATTCAATAGGTTTATTAGCTTAATTCTGTTAAATATGAAATACATTAGATCTGCTTCATTGTGAATATACATTGTCGGAATTTGAAAATGTCTGAGATGCTATGTATATGCGCACTCACATTGGCAATCTTTCTCCAGTTCGGTAACACCTTCATCTTGAAACCATTTGAGCTTGCCATTTTCTTCAAATTGCTTTGCATCACGTCTTCTGCTGTTCCGGGTAAATGAGTGAATACTATTCTATGGCACATCTGAAACAACCGAGAAGGGAAAAAACACTTAGATTGTATATTGCTCTGCATATAATTACTCCATGTCTGCACATTATGATCCACCGGCAATATTTGTCAATATACATGTAATGCCATTGGAATAAAAAGGGAAGTAGGCAGAATAATATTTACCTGTATGGAGGTTACTTGTCCACTAAATATGACTTTTCTCAGGTTTCCAGCTGGGCAGCCCAGTCTGTCATACTGATAGAATACATTAGTATATCATGTGACATTTCAAATTATTACAATATGCATTTATTGTTGTCACACTTTTCGGTTTGGAAACCTTTTATCTAAATACGTTTGCTGTCCTATGTTTTAAATTTACCTTTTGTATTGCCTGATTTGAAACCGCGTGTATGGCAATAAAACCGCCCAACGCCAAAATCACGAGCACAACTAATCCATAAGAGTCCTTCCCAGACATTATGCGCAAACCTGTCCCCAGGTAGCGCCTCAGCTTCCGGAACCACCCGCTGCAACAAGGTGGCGCATCAAACACGATATGTGTCTCGTTTACATTTACATTTACATTTACATTTACATTTTTGTATGGTGAGATAACATAAAACATAAGACTTACGAGATAAACCTGAACATGTTGGCTGTTTATGTGAGTCTGTCTTGTAGTATCGGCTCCGTAATTAGGCGGTGTAACTTGAGAGCACGTCTTCACACACAGCCCCTCGCCGCCTCTGTCCTTTGCTGGCCGCGGATGCCGCTCTGGCTTCCTGCGGTCTCTTCTGAGGGAGACGAAGTACTTATCTAATGTGAAGCACTCTTCCAAAACTTTCAACAAAGAAAGAACATCTCTGAAAATAGATCAGTTTACCACATTTTCAGGCTTTCCTATCTAAGTGGCTTTTACGAGTCAAGTTGATACGGTAGGTGGATATCTTTTGTGGTACAAGAGAATAATCTGAAAGATCACACAGCTCTGTGAACTACACATTAAGAACTCTCTAAGGAATAAGGGATACATTTTTAAACATTTCTTTCTAAAAAACTAAAACTCTTTAAATTCAATTTCGGAAAAGCATTAGCTTATTTGTCATCTGTTTTTACGTTTTTCGACCTTTTGCAAGAGCTTGCTCCAAACACTTCACAGGTAAGTTAATTAAAATGTCCAGTAAAATGCAATGGTAGGTAAATTTGTATCCCACATAAAACATGCTATTTTAATGTAAATAAATACCACACTTGTGGTCGTGTGCTGGCTCATTGGGTGATACATGGCGAAGGTATATACTGTATACAGACAAATTTTCGTGACGTTTATTCCCGCCAGGACGTCATTCGCTAAATTAAATGGACGCGAAATTGAAGAGGGGACTCTCCCGGTCATTTTCATACCAAGCATGACCATAAATAACAAAAATAATATGCTTCTTCAGTCAAAAAGGGAAGACACGACTCAAAGCAGTGGAAACAATGACGAAATGCAAAACTGTGAATGCTGATAATTGGTATCAGTGAAATTTTACTAATTTTCACACCACTGAATGGGAAGACATCAAAGGCAGAATTGAATTGTGCGATATAATTAAATAATAATTTTAATAGACATAGAAGTAAAAGTAAAACGTAAATACGATGTCCTAGACGTAGCGGATCGATTGGCCACGTGACTTTGCAGATTTGCCACAGAATTTACCAGATCGATTTTAATTGCGTTTTAAACGATAAATAAAGGTATTTACCCAATATTTTTGGTCTATTATTTCGAAACGCTTTGTTTTGACTTTGCTCTCACTGATTCCAATTATCAGCGTTCACAGTTTTGCATTACGTTATTGTTTCCATTGCTTTGAGTCGTGTCTTCCCCTTTTTGACAGAAATGCTTTCACACGTGGATTGATTTAATTGATTTAATTGCGTTTTAAATGATAAATAAAGGTATTTACCCAATATTATCAGGATGATTTACGGCCGATGGAGTGCTATAAACGATAATAATTAAAAGCAATATAATTAATATCTTTGGCTTAAAATACACAAAGAAATATTCTACCACGTGTTATAGTTTTGACGCTAAGATCAAGGATGTCACGTACATCGTGTTATGTTTTCGATGTGCGGAACATGGTAAATTTGATGTGCGGCAACACGAAGACAAGCCAGGGATCCATCGTTGCGCAATATATTAAATTTTTCAATGCTAGTTGATACACTCCATTTGTTTTCGCGCCAAAAATAAGAGCTTGTCCCCGTCACTCCCGCTTTTTAAAATGACAACCATGCATGTTAAATGGATGAATGGTTTAGTTCTGTTCTCGACCTGCAAAGCGTATTTTGTGTTAATATTGGGTATATACTTTTATTTATCATTTAAAACGCAATTAAAATCGATCCACGTGTGAAGGCAATTCTGGCAAAAAGGGAAGACACAACTCAACGCAACATGTGGTCGCAATTTTGAAAGGCGGAAGTGACGGGAAGAGGCTCTTGTTTTTAGCGCGAAAATGATTTTTATTAACTCGCATTGAAATATTAATATATTGCGCAATAATGGATGGTTTTGTTCTGTTCTCGACCTGCAAAGCGTAATTTGTGATAATATTATGTACTAGAAATCAAAAATTCGTGAAAATAAAACGGCGCCAACCTGTCGAAAACGGCGATGGCGCGAAAATAACTAGGCGCGAATTTTTCTCTGTATACAGTATACAGGTATATAGTGAACTATACACCTTGGTGGATAGTACATGATGAAGATATATATATATACAGGTATGAAGTGATCTATACATGTTTGTGGATGGTACATGACGAAGGTATACATACAGGTATATAGTGAACAATACATGTTGGTGGGTGGTACAGGATGAAGGTATATATACAGGTATATAGTGATCTATATACGTTTGTGGGTGGGACACGATGAAGGTATATATACAGGTATATAGTGAACTATACACGTTTGTGGGTGGTACAGGATGAATGTATATATACAGGTATATAGTGATCTATATACGTTTGTGGGTGGGACACGATGAAGGTATATATACAGGTATATAGTGAACTATACACGTTTGTGGGTGGGACACGATTAATGTATACATACAGGTATATAGTGATATATATATATACGTTTGTGGGTGGGACACGATTAATGTATACATACAGGTATATAGTGTCACCTAGAGGAAAAACTCCTAAAGAACGCCCCGTCTAAACCAGCCCTATATCTCAGGTACATAGACGACATCTTTATGGTATTCGACCAAGGAGAAGGGAAACTCCTAGACTTCATTGAATACTGCAACTCCGTGCATGAGAAAATCAAATTCACTCCAAGGTCGAGGTGGAGTTTCTTGACACTCTGGTAAAGGTCGATGGTGCAAACGGCACCATATACACCGACCTGTATACCAAAGACACGGATGCGCACAATAATGTACACTATACATCCTCACATCCCAAACACTGCAAAACAGGCGGGCCCTATGGAGAATTTCTGAGGATCAGAAGGAACTGCATGCATATTGAAAATTATGATTTACATTTTGAACTAAGAAAAGAAGACAATCAAAGAAGAGGATATCCAATCGATATCCTAGAATCCTCTAGAATGAGAGCAAAAAACACAAACCATGAAGATCTGCTGAAACCAAAAGACAAACCAACAGAACAGCAATCCAAGACACCACTAGTCATCACCTACAATGAGGCCAACCCCAACTTCCACAAAATATTAGGGAAGTACTGGCCCCTACTCAAACTGTCCGTCAACAAAGATGCTTTCCCAGAGAAACCCCTGGTAGCATTTAGACGTCCAAAAAACATCTCAGACAAATTAGTCCGGGCTGCTTGCAACACCACAACCAAAACACCTAAACCAACTGCACCACCTTGCAGAAGACCATGGAGGTGCCAATTCTGCCTATCATGTAGAATGCACAAAACGGTGCGTAGCTCCAATACTGGACGGGAATACATAGCTCCCGACAAATACACCTGTAATACAAGAAATCTAGTCTACCTAATCACTTGCAAACAATGCAAGAAGCAATATGTAGGAGAAACTTACAGAACTTTCAAAGAACGAATCAATGAACATTTAGGCTACATACGGAGAAAAGAATGTGACCAAGCAACAGGCCACCACTTCAACCTACCAGGTCACAGTATAGGTGACATGGAATTTCAGGTAATATACATTCTATACAAAAAACCAACCCCACACGACCAAACACGGATTGCCAGAGAACTGGAATGGATAGACAAGTTGAGGACATTCATACCAAACGGGTTGAATGAGAAGGGGAGATAAAAAGATTATTTTCCTACCCTTTGCAGACATACTATTGATAAAATAGATTACAATCTAGTCTAAAATCTATCCCCTAAACGGCTAATAGAACACGATCAAACACTGAACCATAGTGTTTGAATCATAAGGATAGACATGAATTTCTGTGTTTGAAGCTGATGAGACAGGGCTTTCATTATAAATCATTAGTGAAACAGCTACACAAAACTAAGCATAAACACAGAGATCTCTTTGCTAAATACCAGTCAGTCATTGAAGTTCCTTTGCCCATCAACATCTCAAATCAACGGCATGTTACATTACGCTGATACTCATCTCACTGTATTCCTTCATTTTCATCCCTTCATTTTATCACTAGTGAAATCCTGCTTAAGATCGCGAGGGGGCGTAGTTTCCAACTATGAAGGTGTACGAGTAATGTTCCAGCATGCATGCCATTGATCTGTGTTTTCAGATCATGTGTTGGTACATGAAGCCTACACCCTGCTAGTTATAATCATCTGTTTGGTTCATTTTCATACAGTTTTATTTACTTCCATTGCATGCTTATACATTCTCATGTTATCATACTAGTCTTGTTAAATTTGTTTCTGTTAGTCATTCCAGTTGTTAAACATAGCATACCATTAATTATAATAGGTTCTAAACTACCGAAAACCCGGAGAAAATTGTCGTTTTCTGAAAATAACAGAAAATCACTACAATAAACTATTTTGGGCGCGTAGGAGTATTCCCACTCAGCGCTAAGGCAAATCAAGCAATCAATCCCTTAAAAAGCTGACCGCATTCGATTTTTCTCACACCGAGACAACATCGGGGCCACGGGCCGTGGCGCAGTTGGTTAGAGTGCCAGCTTATTAGCACCAGTTCCTCTGTGGTGATCCAAAGGTCGTGGGTTTGAACCCCGGCCATGCCGAGATTGAACTCATGATACAATTTCCCATATGAGCTGAGGCCCGTGCCTAAAGGGTTAACCCGTTGTCCTTGTAAATCTGTGACTGGGTGGGTTGTCATGTCAAGGACCTGCGACATGACAATTCAGTGAGGCAGCACTATATCTGCTACAAGTAGGTCTCATCACGAAATGACTGAAATAATGTTGAAAGTGATGTAAAACCCCAAACAAACAAACAAACAAACAACATCGGGAGCCTAAAATAGACATATCCCGAGGGACGGCGCAAAGCCAGAATACCGCCGTCGCCCCAGCAACCGTAACAATACACAATGGGTCCATAACAACCATTCAACACATAATGGCGGAACAGCTCACGCACAAGCTGTGCGTTACGTGCGGCAGAGCAATGCTACGCCACGCAAAATCCGCACATTCTCTCCAACCAGTGAGATACGAATGTCACACGTGTCTGACAACGTTTTCCAGACGGGACAACCTCCGACGACATCAAAGAAGAGACCAACTATGTTCTCTGATGTCGGAAAACAACATCACGTTGTTATGACTTGCTGAGGCCACCATAGGCCACCGCCATAGTGAGTCTAGACAGGCCTGCACCTCAGAGACCACAGACTACATAAACAGAGATAGTAAGAACCCCCCTTACGTTTACAAATTTACTAGAAACAAAAACAAGGACAGAACCTTGTAACGAAAGGTTAGTAACATCAATAAAAAAGTTACCAACGTTCTAAAAATATGACTAAACACTCACTTCATCTTTCAGATATACCAATTGAAGACAAGGGGACAGGGTATTTTGAGAGGATAGAGGACCACACACCTCCACCCTCGAGAGAAAGACCATCTCCCCAAGAGCAAATGCCCACAGCCCCCCAAGACCACATAAATTTTGTGGATCTCTTGGAGGACCTTGAATGGGATACAAAAAAAACCCCCGCAGACTACACAACGATTCTGGACCAACTCCTCCAGATCCCAGTAGACGACCAATCCGTCTAAAGAGCTGCAAACCAAAAACTATCTCAACATCACAAACTATGCATTATATGTAAAAATAAGAAACGAGAATCAAAGTCACAGAAACGAAAATAAAAGTTTCATAACAAAGAAATGTTTCTTGTTCTCGCTCCATCCCGCCAAAATAGACGGGAAAGTATTCAATTATACAACAAAGGTACAATACAGATACGCAAATAAGAAATGGCCAGAAAACCGGCTAAGAACCCAACAAAATTAAGGTATATTTCCTATGTTTAATATTACTGAAAAGAACCCCATCGCTCACAAAAGAAAGACACAGGAACAGAAATTCGTTAAGAAAATGGACATTCCTACCCCGAGCCGGGGCTGTATGCAGCGTAAAATAAACGAACTAGTCTGGCAGCTTCAAGGGAGAGGGGCCGTAAATTTAAAAAGAATTATTTAACAAATCAAAATGATTCGTTTTGGTGCAAAAAACCGAAATACAACCCAAAAAACGCCAGCGTAATCGACCAAAACGTGGTTTTAATGATATTATATCGCTCATAAAACACTGTACGCAACTCCCTTCGAGGGGGGTCCCTCACAGCACCTCCACAATGAGGTAACGTGACCCACAAACACCTCCGCTCCAGAGGCTCCATGAGAGGAGGTGCAGCACCTCCAGAGGTGCCAGCACCTCCTCTGGCTCCATATATAAACAAATCATAGGATAACGCAGTCAGTCCCCATCCAACTGAAGAGATCAAAGTGATCGAAACCGTTGTTGGTCTTGGTAGGGACTGCGATCGTTGTCGCAGATCATCTTAGGATCCTCGCCTTTTTACCATTACTACAGGTATATAGTGATATATATACTGTATACAGACAAATTTTCGCGACCTTTTTATTTTCGCGTTAATTCGCGCCAGAACGTCATTCGCGAAATTAAATGGACGCGAAATTGAAGATGCATTACGCAATACGAGGTCGTCATGTTAAAAAGCGGGAGTGACGGGGACAAGCTCTTATTTTTGGCGCGAAAACAATCGGAGTCTATCAACACGCATAGAAATATTAATATATTGCGCAATGATGGATCCCTGGCTTCTCCTCGTGTTGCGGACGTGAATTACCGCGACGTCACGTACATGATATTTACGTTTTACTTCATGGATAAATTTTCGACCTGCGAAGCATAATTTGTGATAATATTGGGTAAATACCTTTATTTATCATTTAAAAGTTAATTCTCTGGCAAATCTGCAAAGTCAATGATCACGTGACTTGTGAGTCACGTGGCCAATCGATCTGTACGTCACGGACATCGTATTTACGTTTTACTTTTACTTCTATGTCTATTAAAATTAAAAACATTTCTGTCAACAAGGAAGACACGACTCAACGCAACACGTGGTCGCAATTTTGAAAGACGGAAGTGACGGGAAGAGGCTCTTGTTTTTAGCGCGAAAACGATAGTTAATATATTGCGCAATAATCAATTCTATATATTAATGAATAATGGCTGGTTTTGTTCTGTTCTCGACCTGCAAAGCATAATTTGTGATAATATTATGTATATACCTTTATTTATCATTTAAAACGCAATTAAGATCGATCCACGTGTGAAAGCATTTCTGCCAAAAAGGGAAGACACGACTCAAAGCAGTGGAAACAAAGACGAAATGCAAAACTGTGAACGCTGATAATTGGAATCAGTGAGAACAAAGTCAAAACAAAGTGTTTCGAATTTTTTTGTTTTGTTCTGTTCTCGACCTGCAAAGCGTAATTTGTGATAATATTATGTACTAGAAATCCAAAATTCGCGAAAATAAAACGGCGCGAACCTGTCGAAAATGGCGATGGCGCGAAAATAACTAGGCGCGAATTTTTCTCGGTATACAGTATACGTTTGTCGGTGGGACACGATTAATGTATTCATACAGGTATATAGTGATATATATATACGTTTGTGGATGGTACATGATGAAGGTATACATACAGGTATATAGTGATCTATACACGTAGGTGGGTGGTACACGATGAAATCATATATACAGGTATATAGTGATCTATATACGTTGGTGGGTGGTACACGATGAAGGTATATATACAGGTATATAGTGAACTATACACGTTGGTGGATGGTACATGATGAAGGTATATACACAAGTATATAGTGATCTATTAACGTTGGTGGGTGGTACACGATGAAGTTATAAACACAGGTATATAGTGATCTATACACATTGGTGGGTGGTACATGATGAAGGTATATACACAGGTATATAGTGAACTATACATGTTGGTGGGTGGTACATGATGAAGGTATACATACAGGTATACAGTGATCTATACGTGTTGGTGGGTGGTACCCGATGAAGGTTAAAACACAGGTATATAATGATCTATACACGTTTGTGGGTGGTACACGATGAAGTTTTAAACACAGGTATATAGTGAACTATACATGTTGGTGGGTGGTACATGATGAAGGTATACATACAGGTATACAGTGATCTATACGTGTTGGTGGGTGGTACCCAATGAAGGTTTAAACACAGGTATATAGTGAACTATACATGTTGGTGGGTGGTACATGATGAAGGTATACATACAGGTATACAGTGATCTATACGCGTTGGTGGGTGGTACCCGATGAAGGTTTAAACACAGTTATATAATGATCTATACATGTTGGTGGGTGGTACATGATGAAATTATATATACAGGTATATAGTAAGCTATATACCTTGGTGGATGGTACATGATGAAATTTTATATACAGGCATATAGGGATCTATACATGTTGGTGGGTGGTACACGATGAAGTTTTAAACACAGGTATATAGTGAACTATACATGTTGGTGGGTGGTACATGATCATGGTATACATACAGGTATACAGTGATCTATACGTGTTGGTGGGTAGTACCCGATGAAGGTTAAAACACAAGTATATAGTGATCTATACATGTTGGTGGGTGGTACATGATAAAGGTATATATACAGGTATGTAGTAAGCTATACACCTTGGTGGATGGTATATGATGAAATTTTATATACAGGTATATAGGGATCTATACATGTTGGTGGGTGGTACACGATGAAAGTATATGCACAGGTATATAGTGATCTATACATGTTGGTGGGTGGTACACGATGAAGGTTTAAACACAGGTATATAGTGATCTAAACACGTTTGTGGGTGGTACACGATGAAGGTATACATACAGATATATAGTGATCTATACATGTTGGTGGGTGGTACATGATGAAGGTATATATACAAGTATACAGTGATCTATACATGTTGGTGGTGGTACACGATGAAGGTTTAAACACAGGTATATAATGATCTATACATGTTGGTGGGTGGTACATGATGAAATTATATATACAGGTATATAGTGATCTATACATGTTGGTGGGTGATACATGATGAAATTATATATACAGGTATATCGGGATCTATACATGTTGGTGGGTGGTGCACGATGAAAGTATATAACCAGGTATATAGTGAGCTAAACACGTTGGTGGGTGCTACACGATGAAAGTATTGTACGTCTGAGTTTATATTTAAGCATTGAAAATGCAACCCAAGTGTAAGTTCTTAAATACATGAAGCCTTTTTGAAGAACCAAATCCTTAAAAAAAAACTTAATACTGAGCGTCTACCTCTGCAATTATGTGGCATATCTAGGTGCATAGAACTATATGCTTATTTGCTTCATCGTTCGTTTCAGAGAGACAGTGCAAGAACAAATGAAAGGTTTTACATTTCCAGAATGCCACTGATTTCACAAAAGTACGATACTGAGGTTCATCGTTCAGTTTGCAGAATGCCAGTGACATGTGTGCATATGAATTGGCTTAAAATGAGATGAATAAATGAAATACCATATAAACATATTGTTCTTACCTTGTTTAGATGAGAGTTTCATATTGAATCATTCATATCCAGAAATAGATATATATATATTGTAACCTAGATTTGGGAAATAGTGATGTGTGCCTGTTTACTGGATTCAATAGGGAAGCAATTGACCGACTGGACATGGCCGACTGAACGCACGCCTAACAAAGAGGCCTCCCTTAAATTAACCAATTTTGTTCATAGCCTAAATGTCAGCATAACAGAAATAAATTCCATGGAAAGTTATTGTTCCTCCGAAAACTGTCTCCAGTAATCTCTTCCTAATTGATATACCTAACAAAGATACTTGTGCAACGGGACAGAAACCTGGCTTTTTCCAATAATGCAATTGGCTGAATTGTTAGAAGTCATCTCAGTCTAACAGGATTATTTGGGTCTATTGTGAGCGAACGCATTTTGTACACAATAATATAGTCTGCTTTAAGTAGGTCACTCGAAAAATCACCTCAATTAATTGTGAAAATAATAGAATCATATTGCACAGGAAATCTAAAGCATTTACATTGCTCGATTAACTGAAAAACCTTATTGGATGGAAAATAATGTGAACACATTGCCTTGTCTTGATTAAAATAGTCGAGAATATAAATTTATTGATAGATATCTAGTAAACTAATGTTCATCCCACATTAAAGCAACTCATGCTTTAATGTGTTGATGCTATCATGTTGATATACATAAATAAGCTAATTTAAATTATATTCTCATCACATGCGTTACAGTTAATCACAGTTTAGCATTATGTACAAATGCTAATCTTGTAGAAAACAAACTTTTCAATAGGTCAATGAGAAAATCATAAAAATAAGCGTGATCATAAAAACATTGATAAAATTTTATTTGCTTTGAAATTTCTCAGTACACCCCATTCATTGCGCATGCGGTCAAGATATGGGACGGCGGTAGTGTATTGCAGTGATCAAAATTATATAACGTCTTAAGTGAATACGAGAACAGGAAAAGATAAATATCATAAGCTTAGCTAATAAGGACATCTGCCAACTAGCTGTGGTGTATGCAGATAAGTGTCGGCTTTCATGAACATTATAGCACTCGGCGAAGGGATAGGAGAATGCCGTTTTCCTTATTTAGTTATTGTGTCTCCCTGATCTATTTTGATATTTAAAAACCAGAATATCGGAGTTCAACAATTGCACACAAGGGTTTTAAGAGTGCGATCAATAGCCATGCGAAGAGTGCCGACAATGACTTGTAAGTGACATATATTGGGCTGTCAATCACAGGTGAACATAATGAAAGGATCTAACAAGACGGGAGGAAATGCCGCTTTACGATCACTGTTGAAAAGAATGATTTTGAAATTTGGAGAAATTGAAATTGATTATACCATGTGATAGACATGAAATATACATTCATGCACTGATATCAATATATTGAACTTCAGAATATGTACTCAAATCAGTTTCAGTGCTTTGTGAGCCCATATTTTAAAACAGATCGTTTCACTCGACGATTATACAAGTAATGATCGTCTGACCATACCTTATCCTATACATCATCACAAGCAGTATCAACGCTGCTGTATTTATGTTGCGTAATCCGTGCACTACACTAGTTTAAGAGAAACGGCATTTGGTAGGGCTGGTTGGAACAATATGACCGTTTCAGTGTCACCCCATTCACCCATGAAGAGATTCCAAACCACACACCTAGTGTGACATTGTCGTGACAGATATGAGGTGACAAATGAAAAAGTTGATTTTCTGGTACTTAAAACTCATCACCTGGTGTATTTGTATCTTTGTTTACGATTGTGGGAGCTCGATACAACTAAACTTCTTACAGAATACTGTTTCACGTGTGCAACCAACTTGGGTGGTTAGGGCGCCAGCTTATTAGCACCAGTTCCTCTGTGGTGATCCAAAGGTTGTGGGTTCGAACCCCAGCCGTACCGGGATTGAACTCATGATACAATTTCCCACATGAGCTGAGGCCTGTGCCAAAGGGTTAACCCGTTGTCCTTGTAAATCTGTGACCAGGTGGGTTGTCAAATCAAGGACCTGCGACATGACAATTCAGTGAGGCAGCACTATATCTGCTACAAGTAGGTCTCATCACGAAATAACTGAAATAATGTTGAAAGTGATGTAAAACCCCAAACAAACAAACAAACAAAAAAAAGCAACCAACTTGGGGCCTTTCCTTGACCTACTTACGATACAGCCAATCGGTAGGTGTTAAGACGCACACTCCAAACACCTACGATGGCTCATCAGTGGGAGGTATTCACTGCCTCTGAAGGGCGACCCCAAATAACTTCTTCAAATGATTTTATTCAGACATGAAACACGCCAGAAAGCAAGATTAGATGTGCAAGACATTTGAGATGTCTTAATAGTGTGTGTGCCTTCCACACTGAGGTCGCGACACTGTGTCGCGACCTGTCTCTTCACGAGGGATAGGGGACACCTCACAACGCAACGTAGCCTCCAGAGCTCTGCTCGCGCAAGTCGAGGTTCCACAACTAGCACTACATAATGGTTTATAGGTGGCCTCTATAAACTCACTGCAGGCATGAAATGAGACATGCCCATTATGCAACCTGGAGGCCAGCAATTCAAGATGTAGATTTCTGTAATTTCTATAGAAAATCTTTGATATTATTAAATGTAAGACTGTGACACAATATATAATAACTTTACAACAGAAACATCATGACTGCGATTCATGAGAGTAATTCTTGTTTGATTTGGTTACAAATTAAAGAAAATAAATAAACTGTATTGTATAATTGTATAATCGTTTCGTTTCACTCGACGATTATATTGCATAATGATCATGTGACAAAACCTTATTCTTATTCTCTACGTATTTTTAGATGTATTTAAACTAAATATTTTATTATATGTAAGCACTTCCAGCGTAACATGGACAAAATATATAGTTCAACAAAATAGACAGTAAACCACCCCGCAGGTTCCCGTATGCTGTGGCCGGAATTCCGGTCACACGTCATTAGAAATGTGTGGTCGTTATTTGAGGTTTCCTTGTTTTATATTTATGTCAACCAATCAGAGCAATTCCCCCAAGAATAGTAACATTATTCGCCCACTGCACAAACCCATTGCAACGAGAGGTCTTTTATAGTCCTAATATAGATACAACTGTATTTTAACTGTGGTTAGAGAATTAGAAGATCCAGCAAATTAAAAGATTTAGGTGTAATCCTAGATCAAGAATTAACAATGAAACAGCAAATCAGAAAAATATGTAAAAATGTTTTTTTCCGCGTAATAATCTCTCACAGGTCAGAAGCTGCTTGGATTAAAAGCCAATGCCCTTGCACATGCTTTCGTTACCTCTACACTAGACTATGGTAATGCACTACTGGCTGGACTACCTAAATGTGAACTGGTAAAACTACAAAAAATACAAAATGCTGCAGCCACGGTTGTGAGGAAATTGAGGAAAAGAGACCATATAACCTAAAAATTGATGGATCTGCTTCTTAAAACAAATTCGAGAATATATGGTGACAGGGCTTTTGCAGTATATGCACTAAATAATTGGAATGGTCTGCACTCAGAAGTGAAAAATTATAAAAAAAATGAAAGCTTCAAAACGCCATGATAGCAGATTTTTTTCCTTCTTGAGCAACATTATAATGTTTAAACAATGTTGAACGTGATGTAACCCCCCCAGAAAACTGACACGTCAATGATATTCTTTACCAACAAGAAAAAATCATAAATGATCCATTCTAAATTACTTTTAAACATATCAAACAGGCATGTACAAGTGTGCGCGGCTTGGCATTGAGCATGAACATGTACAAGAGCCAACCAATTGCAGAAC
The DNA here is from genome assembly GCA_949316495.1 of Amphiduros pacificus. Taxonomy (NCBI): domain Eukaryota; kingdom Metazoa; phylum Annelida; class Polychaeta; order Phyllodocida; family Hesionidae; genus Amphiduros; species Amphiduros pacificus. The sequence continues at coordinate 19,225,768 of OX439004.1, read as the reverse complement.
TGTATGGTTATTACGTGCTAATCATCAGTAGAAATGACAGACATAGGCATATAACTTTTTTACTGTGTGGGACACATCCACAAATGATAGATGACTGAATGTGGACCTTTGTAGGCTATTTTTATAAAATATGGCCGGTGACCTTGAAGTGACCTTTAAATGACTTTGAAAATGAAACTCCTATTTCCCTGGATTTTATTATATATTTCAATATTCAATCATCTGCATCATTCAAAAACTAACTCATAGAGTCTTTATTCATCAAAATCCGTTCAGAATTAACAATATTAGAGCAATTTATAATTTTGGACCAATCTGTAAAGGAAATTAGAGGAAATTTTGATATGCTGAGCTATTTTGGAATAATATTTATAATAATAATTTATTGTTGGTTAAATTATGAAAGTACATATTATACCGCATAGTAAAAAACTGTCAATTTTGAGATTTATTAACAAACTAAATTTGGTTAGAAATAGCTTGAATGTGGTAGGTGTGCAAAAGATGAAAAAAAAAATTGTGAAATGGTGTTTTAACGACCCTTTCAGCAACTATGGCCATATCAGGTCGACTTTCGAGACTTTTAACCAGTGTGAAAGTTACACTGCCGGCAGTGGGAATCGAACCCACCACCTCCCGCCCTCCACTTATATAACCATTAAAGGCACAGATCCTACACTCTACCAACTGTGCTAGTGGGGCCGGTACAAAAGATGAAAATTGACGGACTTTAAATTGATTCAATGCAATCTTTTAAATTTTCATACATATATAATATAAGTGTATTTTCAGAAAATAACTCCCAATAAGCTCCTCTAATCATAATGGTACATAAAAAAATGATATTAAACTATCAAAGTATGTGAAAATGTGCTAATTTGCAAAAAGAAAAAACATTAGGTGATAAGAAATGTGTTAACTGTAGAGACAAATGGGTTACCTAATTGAAAAGCTGATTTCTTTCTGCAAATTTCTGTCTGCAAATTTTCCTGCCGGGTGAGTAATGCATCTCATTAGCCTGCACTTGTTGGCCTTCACGTTTGCACTCTGTAACCTCTGTGATCTCTGCCAGATATCATGATTGTCTATACTTGTATATAAGAGTCTATATATGGGTAATCCGTATCCTACACAGAGTACCATAGATTTGTCTACATTGGGATTTTCTCTGACCATAATCACAGAGTAAAGAGGCATGTACTTTCATACTTAAACCTTTATGTAAAGGTCAATTGATTAAAGTCATAACAATGACATTACTAAGATATTGTAGAAATAGATCATTGAAATTGACAAAGTTGAGCAGCTCTATTTGAAATATACCAGTACAGACCTATGCTGGCCATGTGTCAGGTCTATGTAGCAGATTACAAGTCTGCCACAAGCGGCTCTATTGCGTGGCCCCGAATGTTGAACGCATGTGAATGCCATTCACTCATGATAGGTTATTTTTATGGGATGACATTAATTACATCTACATGACTACATAAACAGATACCCACACGATTTTCTTGCATGAGAAATTGAGACAAGAATTATTACATGGGTGGTGGTTGCATAGAATGTTTGACAGACTGAGAGGTATTTATCTTCCTTGTACCAGACGAAGAACTGCAGCCAGCCAGTTATGAACCAGTCCCTTGTCCCCTGACATTTTAACTCATTCCCAGAATTTGCTACCTCCAGGTATACATTACTCTAAGCTGACAATCTTTACTTTCGGCTTCCCGGTATAATTCTATGATGGAGTTTTGATATAAGCACTGAAACATCTATGATATAATTGGTAAGTATCTTGATTGATCTACCACTTACACAAGAATGACATCTGAAAACTGAATTGTATTTTGTTTTGTTTCTTTGGGGGTTTTATGTCACTTTCATCTTTATTTCAGTTATTTCATGACAAGAACTACTTGAAGAAGATATAGTTTTGCCTCATTGAATTGTTTTGCCAAGGACCTTCGATACTTGGACACAAATTTGCAAGAACAACAGTTAACCTTTTAGGTATTGGCCTCAGATCCTATGAAAAATTGTAACATGAATTCAATCTCGGTATCGCCCTAAATCAAATTCACGACTTCAAATCATATTAACCCATATCAAAGTGACAGTCCGAGTCCAAATGTTTACTAAGAAGAATGTAAGCAGCCTTCATGTGGCATCCGCAGCTATGGTCTCGGGGGGGTGCGAGTCACACTCCAAAATGGTTTGCTCCGATTTCTAAAATTGGACACTTTTTGGCTCAAGGTGTTATCACATCTATTAGGGCTCAAGGTGTTATCACATCTATTAGGGCTCAAGGTGTTATCACATCTATTAGGGCTCAAGGTGTTATCACATCTATTAGGGCTCAAGGTGTTATCACATCTATTAGGGCTCAAGGTGTTATCACATCTATTAGGGCTCAAGGTGTTATCACATCTATTAGGGCTCAAGGTGTTATCACATCTATTAGGGCTTGAATGTTTGTCAGGCTATTGGTTTAATGATAATGACATGTAGTACCTATCGTCAAGGAACAATTATGGAAACTGACTATTCTTTAAATGAAATGTTAACTTACTAATTTTAAGTAATAAATATATCAACAGGTTTCTTTTTTGTCCCATTTATGTTTTATGGAATGTAGGTAAATCCACGTTCGATAGATTAGATAAATGTATATATTGAAAGATGGGATTGATGAAGAATTTGCTCATTTCCTTGCTTTTCTTTTCTTTTTTTATGATTGAATTATAAGGAGATTTAATCTATTCTTCTAGAGAGTATTAGGATCTTCAGTAGCAGTCACAAACATATCTGAGGGATAATCTCTTTCTTAATATTAACAAATTTTCAGTGAAAAATTGATAAACATTAAAATATATCATAAACAATTTATTAGAATTATGTACAATCAACCATCAAATAACAAAACCGATCAGTTTTTAACATGAAACAATACAATTACCCAAACATTCACTGTGAACATCTCAAACCTATAAACATACATGTTTCATTTTATTTCACAACTTTCAAAATTTATACAAAGTAATTTTTCACAAAATCAACAAGTTTTACAATACACTTTTTCACTGATTCGGATGGAAATTGAAAAAATAGTTGACATTTTGGACACAACGCTTCAGCATATTGAATCGCGTGGTTCTACTGATTTAAGCAATAACTGAAGTGATGTATAAAACAAAACAGAAGGAAGATGAGATTATTTCTTCCCCCAAGATGTCACCAGTCATCCTATGATCCTCTCTATTGTAGCTCTGAAACTTCTTGAAGTGGAACATCTGTATGGTATGATAATTCTAAATTCATCTTGTCGGCTGATACGTCACATGTTCCATGATTATTTGGCCAGAAAAAAAAAAGAATCTTATTCCTCATCGGTTACCCGACCGTTTTTGGACAAAGGAAAACACATCTCCTGGGTGCAACTGCGACCCCTTACAATGTCTTTAGATAGTAAAGGTATCGTTAAGTCCGTGCAATGAAGCTTAAAATAGGATGTATATAAATCTATTAAAGACACTCCCTATCCCTCCCATTTAATGAATAAATTGGTGGAAACAATTCCCTATTTTTTGTCTTTGATAAATGATGCGTCTTACATCCAAAGCCCACATATAAATAATACCCAGCATGCTTGGCTAAGGATTGATATTGAGAACTTGCGGTTATTCGCCATCCCACAATGTAATGCGAGAACAAATGCATGATTATATCTGTTACATCGTCCCTTAATGCACGGTGAAAGGAGAGGTGGCTTAACCCGACCCCAGTCATACAATGGCTGAAGACAGGACTTTTTAAACAATCTGAAACATTGCTCTCAATGAGGACAATATTCTTCAGATTATAATATAAACAAGCTTCAGTGGATAACTGGATGACAAATTAAACAGGCGGGTTTGCGATGCCAGTCAATATTTTCAGTTTATTTGTCTCTGCGGGGAAGCATACGGCAACAATGACAATACCTCTTGCTTAAATAAGAAATGTTCGTTAAATACTAAAACAATGACAAACAAACTAAAAATCATTTAACTTAATATAATAATGTTCAAATTACTATATAAAACGAGAGGCACTTGAGAAGTGTATATATGCACATAGAATTAATAGTCTCTGTAAGATTCAGGCTGATGTTTATATTACACCAAAACGTTTTATGGAATTATTTTCATATTTAAAATACAACTGTGCCAATATGATATTTATGTATTATTTACAAAACTATGGTTTTAAAATATATATAACATCTAATATTTGGCGCTTATTCACACCACTGCTATACAACATAATTACTTTGATTGTACAATATATAATCTGACTGGACACATTGCTTCATCAGTCACTTAAATGGTAAATGGTTTGCAGTCAAACTGGTATTTAGATAAAGCATCTGCAAAAAAATTCACTTATCGTTAAACATGTCAATATCATATCTATGAATAGCCTAATTTGGACCTTTAACATGCCAGAAAAAAGGTCAAAGTTAACATTTGCTTCTTTACATTTTTAGAGTCAAAAGAAGGTCAAAGCTACCACTGCCCTTTTTATCTATGTGCATACCTTTTAAAAGCATTGAATACATATTTTCATCAGCTTGAATTGGATGAAAGGAATATCTCTCACATCGATTGTAGAAAACATGGACATCTATTTCTTTGGGGAATATTTGTTGAAAATATATTGAAATTTCGTGAATGGTCTTGCCCAAAGCCTTCTCAAATAAACGAAAATTAAGTCTGCAATTATTGCCTGTAGAATGTTGTCTTCACCACGTTTGCAGACCGTGGTTATCATAAGCCTAGAACAAACCACAATAATTATTCCGTGTTGAAACCCTCCTATCGTGTTCAAATGACCTTGTTTCATTTGAGTCTACATGTTTTGACAGATGGGCAATTGTGGGAGTGGAATTGTAGTGGTGATGAGGAAAGTTGTGGTAATGAAAGCAGTTGCAGGAATGTGGACAGTTGTGGTAAAGAAGGCAGTTATAGGAATGTGGAGAGTTGTAGTAATGAGGACAGTTGTGGTAATGAGGACAGTTGTGGTAATGAGGGCAGTTGTGGTAATGAGGGCAGTTGCAGGATTGTGGACAGTTGTGGTAATGAGGGAAGTTGCAGGATTGTGGACAGTTGTGGTTATGAGGGCAGTTGAAGGAGTGGGGACAGTTGTGGTAAGGAGGGCAGTTGTGGTAATGAGAGCAGTTGTGGTAATGAGGGCAGTTGTGGTAATGAGGGCAGTTGTGGTAAGGAGGGCAGTTGTGGTTATGAGAGCAGTTGTGGTAATGAGGGCAGTTGTGGTAATGAGGGCAGTTGCAGGAATGTGGACAGTTGTGGTAATGAGGGCAGTTGTGGTAATGAGGGCAGTTGTGGTAATGAGCATAGACAATTATAGCAATGAAGACAATTATAGCAATGAAGACAATTATAGCAATGAAGACAATTAACTAACTCTTTCTGTGTATCTGACAATTGTCAAACGAGTTATCATTTGTGCTCACAGCCTTTCAGGTCGCATTAATTATATATGGTTTGGCAGAACACGTATGTAAGTCTTTTGTTTACTAAGTTCCACACGGCACTGAGACAATACTGATTGATTAAATATACTCAATCCTGTCCTAACAATCAATCATTTTCAACATTCCAGTACAAATACAAATGTTTCACATATTTTTTCTGTAAAATATATTTTACACAGACATTATGCCTACATCAGTGAAGCATGCGATTTTCTTGCTCAACAGATGCAATCTGACAAGGGTACCGTTTAGCACCAAGTGGTGATAATTAATTTAAAAATAGAATTTTCCCCTGAAGTCCTGAATAATAATAATGTAAGTTATGCAGACAAACTATCCCGTGGTGCAACGCTTTTTCATTGCTCCTTCTTTACTATTATAGACAATAAAATGCTATAAAATGTGCTCCTGTGTGCTCTATCTCAGCACCTTGCCATCACTGACGTACATCTACCCACTCGTCTTGAGCAAATGGCAATTTGCTCAAGACGAGTCTATTCCTTTTAAACACTCTATTCCTTTTAAACAAATCTCATTATGTCATTATCCTTGTCTGCTAATTGATATTTAGTGTCACCTGTCATTGTGTCATTGCCACTCGTCTCTATCCGCTGACTCATTGTATTGTGAGCTCCTGTCATTGTGTCATTACCACTCATCTCTATCTGCTGACTCATTGTCAGCACCTGTCATTGTGTCATTGCCACTCGCCTCTACCCGCTGACTCATTGTCAGTACCTGTCATTGTGTCATTGCCACTCGTCTCTATCCGCTGACTCATTGTCAGCACCTGTCATTGTGTCATTGCCACTCGTCTCTATCCGCTGACTCATTGTCAGCACCTGTCATTGTGTCATTGCCACTCGTCTCTATCTCCTGACTCATTGTCAGCACCTGTCATTGTGTCATTGCCACTCGTCTCTATCCGCTGACTCATTGTCAGCACCTGTCATTGTGTCATTGCCACTCGTCTCTATCTCCTGACTCATTGTCAGCACCTGTCATTGTGTCATTGCCACTCGTCTCTATCTCCTGACTCATTGTAAGCACCTGTTATTGTGTCATTGCCACTCGTCTCTATCTGCTGATTCATTGTAAGCACCTGTCATTGTGTCATTGCCACGCGTCTCTATCTCCTGACTCATTGTCAGCACCTGTCATTGTGTCATTGCCACGCGTCTCTATCTCCTGACTCATTGTCAGCACCTGTCATTGTGTCATTGCCACGCGTCTCTATCTCCTGACTCATTGTCAGCACCTGTCATTGTGTCATTGCCACTCGTCTCTATCTCCTGACTCATTGTCAGCACCTGTCATTGTGTCATTGCCACTCGTCTCTATACGCTGACTCATTGTCAGCACCTGTCATTGTGTCATTGCCACTCGTCTCTATCCGCTGACTCATTGTAAGCACCTGTCATTGTGTCATTGCCACTCGTCTCTATCCGCTGACTCATTGTCAGCACCTGTCATTGTGTCATTGCCACTCGTCTCTATCCGCTGACTCATTGTCAGCACCTGTCATTGTGTCATTGCCACTCGTCTCTATCCGCTGACTCATTGTAAGCACCTGTCATTGTGTCATTGTCACTCGTCTCTATCCGCTGACTCATTGTCAGCACCTGTCATTGTGTCATTGCCAAAGTCCTCGTCTCATTATCCATCTCCAGCACCTCGCCATTATTGTTCCTCCTTATTTCCCATTAACAGATTAATACTTACATTCTACAATTATGTTGCTATATGTTTGCTATTCATATATTTTTTGTGCGACATGACTTTCGATAGGTTCTATCTGTGAGCGTATTCTAGGTTCAATTGACACAGATTCCCATAACATTTTGCCACAAAACATGAAGCGGCATTCATAAGATTCTTCGGAAAACTGATTGATAAATCAAAAGAGTCATGATGCATCTTCCAAAATATAATATAATATATCATGTATTTACATGCCAGTTTGAAAACTCCAGCATCTCAAGATATTCTCCATCTCATGTAATATCCTGTAAGTGCGGAACATTTAGGAAAGACCTTGTTTCAATATTTCACATGAATAGGATATGCATATACTCCAATTCGATTTTGAAAAATATATCATCACACAGGATGATTCAAACCATTTTGTAATTTAGCTATTAGGAAAATAACCAAAATGACAATTTCTTTTGAATAATGATACAGATATAATGATAATGATATTGAGCAAAATATCCGTTTACAAAATGTAAAAAATAGTATTTTTCTGTAATGTCTCTAAATTCTGTCGGATTTGCTTTATTTCTAAATAATCTAGAATCTCATAATGTCAATATGCATAGGAATACTGTGACAATAGAGAATACATTGCGATATGATACATGGTATATGGCATATCAGCTTCCTCTTTGTTGACACTGTGAAATAACATAAAAAGAACCTTACAACATAATTACCTTCTATTATGCCAATATAATTTGCTGTGGGTTCCTGCTGTCAGTTTACTGTAGATGCAAATCGTTATCGCACCATATGACATCCTAATATTCACTCAACACAAAGGTGTATTAAGGAACAGAGCAGGAAGACTGCATGCTCCGACTCAAACCAACACACATCCAAGGTGACATCTGTCGGGGTCATGAGAAGACATTTAAAGATGAATACTTCACTGAATAAAATAATTAAATCATAATAGAATATCCTGTTCACATGCCATTTGTCATTCAAGCTTGTGATTTATGTTTATCACCTAAAATAGGTAGATAGGACATTTCAGTCGGACCATTTTGTGTTGCAATAGGGAACTCCCCATATAAACAGTGTTTGGGAAAGCAACAACAGATAATTCCCATCTACTAAGTCATAAAGGGGCTAATCAGCAAAGGTTTGTCTGTCATTACAATCTGGGACCCAGTTGTTTGAACTGTTTCTGGATACTGTATATTTGCAAAACAATAAGCCTTGGCTCACAGGAACTCACATCATGGATTACAGACATTTATCTGGAAGTCAGTGTTCACAATATCCATTTGGTTCTTAACCCTCTGATGTCAGATGCTGTTATTGGTAGATGATTTATTCCACACCAAGCAAAACTATCAGTACCTTTTATGATAAATGTATCAGACTTGGATAAAATTATAGAATGTCACATTATAACAAGTGTGTATCATATGTTTACATGTGTATCATTTTTTCTAACAAGTGTATTTCATGCCAACATTTATTTTTAAAAGAATATTTAAAAATACAAAAGTGCGTTTTTCCTATTCATCTGAGGGTATCAGGATTCCAATGGTTCATCTGAGGGTATCAGGATTCCAATGGTTCATATGAGGGTATCAGGTTTCCAGTGGTTCATCTGAGGGTATCATGTAGATACTCATTTTGTACTTTTGAGGATTATCAAATGCAATAAATCCAGATGCTATATTCTGCAGGAAACTCCATTTTGTGAAGATAAAAAATGAGTGCATCCAACATATACATCATATATAATCCATTCAACGAGAATCAAGTGGTACAAATATGGTAAATCCATATTCTTCATGGTAAATCCATATTCTTCACATAACAGAAATATACATTGAGATCCTTACAGAAGACAGTCGGTGGGAGGTTGGCAGCCATCTTGGATAAATAAACATCAAGCAAAGCTAGGTAACATCCGGTTCTTGTGGGCTCTCCTCGTCATCACCCTGTGGGATGTGGAGAGAGAGGTCTGAGTTTACAATCAAGGCTCAAGGGAGTGTGCTCAGTGCTGTGGTGACGCAGTGCGCATGCCTACATCCGGGACTAGACGATGGCGGTTTCATCATCGTCCAGAGAAGTGGACAAAGAGAAGTAGGGGCTGATTGGAGGTGTGGAGCCATCGCTAGCCCGGTGAAGCTGTATGCCAGAGTCACAGCTCGAGGAGTTCGAGTCATGTCTGTAGCGTGTCTCCTACAAACGAAACACGCAACTAGTCAAACACTCTAAAAAGCTCCGGATAAACAAATTGTTTACCAGCTCGTGAGCAGCCATTCTAAGGTCTAGCTGGTGGACGTGTCTGCACTAACTTCGCATAAAACACACACTGTACAACTCGTACTCAAATTATTGTAATTTCATAGATTTCCAAATAATAGAATTTGTGAATGAAACAAACAATTATCAAAAATATAGTTGATAATACAATAAGCAAATTTTTTAGGACAAGTGTTATTTGGGGTGCAATGATGAGCCGCACAGTGCGAGTGGTAGGTGCAGGTGAGCAGGTGCAATAATCTACAGCATGCTAAATTAGAATACAACAAAACCAAGAGGAACAATGGGATGGAAATCAAAATTATTATTTTATCTATATATATATATATATATATATATATATATATATATATATATATATATATATATATATATATATATATATATATATATATATATATATATATATATAAAATAATAATAATTTAGTTTATCAAGGGTGCACAACATTATTTAAATTTATATATGTTTAAGAGTTAACTTAACTTAACTTAATATCCTATCATATCAATGATTTAAAGATTATGTAACGTTGTTCATTTAATTTCAATCATATTCATAACTTAATCAATACGTATTACACACAAGTACGCACCTCACTGGGTATATATTGCAAAGGCCCCAGTTTTTTGCCCCTCAATAAAGGGCTTCTTTTTCCCGTCGGGCTTCGGGGCCTGTTATCAGGGGAGCTCACCAGGGGAGAAAGTAGCGTTTGAGGCTGAGGTTGCGGGCTAGGTGGCACTGCAATCGTTTTCTCAGCAGCAATTTGACCAACAAGGCACATGAGAGGAATTTTGTAGATATTCAGAGGCACAGAGGAGGAAGAAGTTGCTGAAAAGATTATAAAAAGTTTATATCACATGTCTTGATAATTTCTGCATATTTGCACATTTCTGTAGAGTTATATGTTGGCTTAGCAAACGAAGTTTGTTACCAGATGGGGAAGAAGGCGGTGAGTGGGGACTCAGATCCTTTGTTCTCTCGGAAATGGCGGTGCTACATCGTTGATCCACAGCAGTAGATGAGAAATAAATATCACACTGAAACACACAATATACCCCAGTGAGTTGTATATGTAACACGCAAATCATCTTAATGAGGTGAATACATCACACTGAAACACGCAAATCACCTTAATGAGGTGAAATAAAAATAATACCTCAATGAGGTGAATATAATACATAGAAACACGCAAAATATGTCAATGAGATGAATATATCAACCTGAAACACACAAAATACCACAATGATGTGAATACAACACACAAACACACAAAATACCTCAAAATTGTGAATATTTCAACCAAGAAAATACCTCAATGACGTGAATATATCATGATGTGCTTATGTGACACTAAAACACATAGTTCGCCATAGAAGTGCTTAACTATTACAGAAACACACATGATAAACCTAATGGGATGCTTATATCACAATAAAACACATAGGATACCTCCGTCAGGTGCCAAGAAAACACTAATATACACAAATATACCACTATAAGGTGTGTATGTTACACAAGATAATGCCTTTGTGGTGCTTTCTATTGGTATATTGGTACTCCCAATAAAATAAAACAAACTGTAATCCTGCTGTGCCTAACATGAACATGTGATACGAAGATATAACAGCAAGCACTTTAAATGGGGTGTTTGTGATACCTTTGATGTGATGAGAGCCAGGTCTGGCATGGTCATAGTGTGGACCAAGCTGCCATTAATGATGAGGCGGATCTCTATGGTATCCGGGGTGAAAGCCATGATGTACGGAAAGGCGCACACTGAAATCAATTACAAACCCAATTCTTATTCACATACCCACAGATTTCATTATAATGTAATTGTACAATATAGTTATGGCAATAATATGGTGGAATAATGTAGATTAATTACATATATTATAAAATATTACAAGCAAATGTCAGTTGTAAAATTACCTATGGCTTTCGGTTCTGAGTTCCAATTGAAATCGAACTCGTGTGAGCTTTCCTCTGTCATCTTCTGAAAGTGACTTATATCTACAAATGTAAATTTTACAAATTTAATGGGTTGGATATTTCCATTAGGACATGCTTAAACATAGTTTACTGGTAAGAACAAAAACATATTGGC